>JACAXG010000024.1:1510938-2110938 GCA_018881555.1 Amblyornis subalaris
AGGGAAGGGAAGGGAAGGGAAGGGAAGGGAAGGGAAGGGAAGGGAAGGGAAGGGAAGGGAAGGGAAGGGAAGGGAAGGGAAGGGAAGGGAAGGGAGCAGCAATTTTGAGTGCTTCTGAAGTCAAAGCAGGTGTTCTTCAGGAAAGGAAACTGAATGGATGGTAAGAGCAAAATGCTAAAAGCAAAAATGAAGACAAAATAATTTAAGCAAATTGAAAACAGGAACCACCTAAAGAACTGGAGGATTTACTGGACTCACAGAGGTGAATAGAGCAAGGAAAAAGTCTCAGGATAGAAATAAAAATAAGGTGTTTGCTTCCGCAACCATTTCTAGGGAGCTGAAGGGGTGCAATTTTGGTGTGACATCCTGTGYAGCTGGGTAAAGTTAACACTACCAGCCACTGCATGGTCAGGCTACACTTTTCTGTTCTCTGATCAATTCACCACAGAGCTATTTCTTCCAAAATAATTAAACCCCTGGATTTAATGTTCTGGATGTCAGAAAGTGATATGTGGGAACAGTCTCATAAACTACAAGGCAATAAGTCAATAGTAAGAGTGGGCTTATASAAGTGGGAAACGAAGGGGTTTTGTCACTGACAGAAGTGTGGAGTTTCATTAAAATTGCCATTGTACCGGAGTTAAAAAATACAGTTTGGGTATTCCCAAAAGGCAGTAGATCCAGTCCCAGAAATTACTTCCTTCAAGATGTGGCAAACAGGTTGAAATTGAAATTAAGGTAACAGAACTCTCTGTTGGATGTGATTGGCACAAGCAGCACAGCTTCCGTAAGGAAAAAACTTACCTGCTATAGTTCTTTGAAAGAGTGAGAAAATCAAGAGACAAGGGAGACTGGATGACCTGCTGCATTTCAGTTCTGTTCAGCCTTGAACAGAGTCCCTCTCTTAGAGAAGTTCTGGTGAAAGAGTGGAGCATGAAGTAGTGGCATTGATCTCAAAGTACCAGGGACAGAAAAGAAAGAAGAGGAATTTTTAGATGGATATTGAGATGGAAAATATCAGCTCTATGAGTCCCATGGTTTCCCATCTGGATTTGTGTTGGTTAGCATGTTCAGAATAGGCTGGCAAAGGGAGAAGGTGGGATCATGCATTCTGCAGGCACTGCAGTGAGTTCAGAGAGGCCAAAATGAGAACTCTTGAGACTCACAGAGCAAAACAAATCGGCAACACAGTGACACCAGGGGGTGATCCAGACAGATATCAGGGGAGGCATATGGCAAGGAATAACCAACCTCTTTTCTGTAGGAAAGGGACCTACCCAGCAYACCGAATAGTCCAGTAAAAGTGTCCCTTCAATTATGTGGTGTGCCAAAAAAAGAAAAAATTCAAATAAAACTTGAAAAATAAGGGAGGGAAATGCTGTAAAGTTGTACTGGCTCTCTGCTCTGGGAAGCCAGGTCCTACTGCATGTTTGATGTGGGCTGGTAGTCTTAGGAATTGCTGTTTTCTCCTCTGACCCCCTTGGCACTTTCAAAGATGCTTCACTGAGTCCTATGACATGTGTCCATCAGTGGAGACAACTACAGACTTTAGCTACCGTGTCTCCTGTTTGTCCTCAGCACCGCCCTCCTGGGTTCTGCCTCTGTATTTTTTCCTGCATCTTATGGAAAATGGGTTTGTCCAAAAGCTCACCTYTGCAAGATCTGACTAGCAGAAACAYGGCATTATAGTGAATTTGGGTAAATTATAAAAATTATCCACATGCCTCCAAGATCAGGCATTTTGGCAGGCACCAGAGCTGTCCTCCTCCAGTTTTKACCTCCCCTGACCTCGAAGTGTTCACCACTGCTTTTTTTTCTGATTTCTTTCTCTTGTTCCAGTTACTCTTTTTTTATTTCTTGGTGGCACCATGAGTGTCCACACCGTTAAGCCCTACAGGGAATTCAAGACAGCAGCATTAAATCAATACCCTGGGTTCCACAGCTTTGCCACCTTGATGTTGCTGCGTCGGATCACTTGCTGCTGTGTGGCCTTCCCTGCCCCATCCTACAGTCTTTCCTCAAGGCATCCTTTAACATAATGCTAAAAGAAATCCATACCTGGATTTTTGTGGGTATTTTGGCATTTCCGCCTGCCAGAGCTGCCTGCTGCCTGCACCTCTTTCCCTGGGTGACCATAATGGAAATCAGAGCAGCTTCCCACAGGAACAGGATGAAAACAGCATGGCTCAGGCTCTGCTTTCCTCTGCCYTTGGGATGGGGGATCAGGATGGGGGATTGGCTCTAATAACCTCTGTATGAAGGCAGCAGGAAGCTTACTGGCAGTCAGAAACCACCATGGAAAAGGGACTCAGGATTTTAATGAGTGACGAGTTGGAAGCTCCCTGCAGGATTACTTGGGGAAGAACGGGTAATCTCTTAATTCGAGCTAATCTCCCCATCCAGACTCATCCCAAAGGGAGCAAAGAGTTAAAACACGGAGCCAGGAAAAGGGAGTGAGTGAGGACCAGGTGCTCTGGGGCTGGGGATGAAAGGAAAGTAAGTGGCAGAGTCAGGCTGTGCTGCAGGGAGGGCTGTTCTGCGTTTTCTGCCCTGTTTGCAGCCGTGGCCCCACAACCACCTCTGAGTTTTTAGCCGCCTCTCACTGCCAGCCATAGGCACAGCTGTGGATCACAGGTCTTGAGCTCCCTCCGCCTGCTGCATCCAGATGTTCCCTCGCTCACTAAATCTCTTTTTTCTAGGACTGCTGCCTTCTCCCTGAGGCATTTTGCAGGGCATGTCTGCAAGCTCTGCCCGGGTGGGACTCCAGGGAMAGGGTGCAGGGAGGCAGCTAAAAGGCCAAGATGCCACCAGAGCCGGGCAGAACTTGTGGAGAAGCAAGGCTTTGTTTGAGTCAAACAACAAGCTGGCTGCCTGCCCAAAGGCTGGTCCATTTGCCAGATCCTGTTGGTCTAYAGCTTTTGAGTGTACAAAAAGTGTAAATTGCTCAATGAGCCAGCAAAGCATGGATGCATGTACGTCTGTGAGCAGTGATGTAGCTACTGAGTCACATACGTGCATCTCTTTCCTGTGCATAGCCTGCATACCTGCTGGTACACTCAGCTGCAGGGGGTGTGACACAGCACGTGTCACACGGGCACAGGGGGTGTGACGCAGCGTGTGTCATGCGGGGCGTGAGCAGTGCTTTGGACTGGGAACCTCTGAAAGTGCAAGGGCCTGTGGAAACTTGCCCAGAGGTGGGAGTTAGGAGAAACACAGCAGAGGGATGCCTGGGAGAGCAGCAGTCGCTGGAGGAAGCAGGATGTAATAAGAGCTGCTCTACAAGATGTGGGTTCAGTACAGAACCGCCTTGGTTTCTGCCAAGTGATGCTTTTCTGTGTTACTGCCTGCACAGGGTACCTAAAATGCCACCAAGCTTTGAATGTCTGGTTTAGTATTAAAGGCCACTTCGCTGATGCCTTTCTGAACACACTCTCATTTACACACTCTAGGCCATACTCTCATTTGCATTAATAGCTCCTCATTCTTATACCTATAGGAATGACATCCTACATGGAGAAATTTGGTCAGACATCAGCATCTCTTGACAGGACGGGCCTCATTTACAGTCTCACAGTRGCCCCCTCCCCGTGCCCCAGTGTCTGCAGCTTGCACTGTGTTAAATCCCACTGCTCCAGCTCCTGCTGGGTCTGCAGACTGGTATTAAATGGAAGCAGCTGGCCTCTTCACCACCCTAATCAGATTGAAAGAGCGAGGGAGGTGAAAAAAGTTAGTGCTTGCTCAGGCACATTTGACTGTCTGAGACGATTACAGCCTAAATGCTCGAAGGGGAGTTGATGTTATGTATCAATTTATACAGTGAAATGACTTCTAAAGCCTTTTGGGARGAGGCTCATAACCATGTAACACTACTGTTAGATGATTACCATGTGATCTTAGGTAAATCTGCCTAAGGGTTTGGGCTTTCTTTGTGAAATGTCCCACTCAAATAAATGAAGTCATCTGTCATCTGCTAATACATGCTAAATGACTGCTAGCCTATCAGTGGGAAAGCAGAACATCCCAGACTGCGTGAATGCTTCCATAACACATGGGAGCCATTTACTCTGTCAGGACCCATGAGCCAGGAAAATAGACAGAGGACAGCTCATATCTGCACTTTTATTATTTACRAACATTTCATTTACTTGCTTGCGAACAAAGCAGTGGACTTGACAGACTTGAAGCATTTTTGCAATAGGTTTGTCATGGTTCTGTAATCAGGAAAGCCAGAAYTGTTTGTTTGAAGAAATCTTTAAAGCAGCAGTACCAGATTTGGGATTGGGTCAGTTTGGTTATTGACTCCAAGGCGTAAATGGGACCAGAGGGCCACAAGCTCCACTTTTAGTTCAGGGATGCAAGTGGGATTGGGATGTTGCTGCCCCCCCCAATACAACTTTTTTTAGGGTGGAGCCTGTGCAACAGCTCTGGCTATGCCAGTGAAAAGTATGTAAGCTAAAGGGAGGGAGGGAGGGAGGGAGGGAGGGAGGGATGGATGGATGGATGGATTCATGTTGTGTTGTTTGGGTTACTGCCTGCTCAGAACTTGGGCAGCAGTGAGTTGTAAAATTGCATTTGCTACCTAAATAAATCTGTACATCGCACTTACGCATGTTCACCAAGGGCAGCAGGAGAGCAGAGGTTTCCAAAGCCACTGTGGCCATGGGCTAGCAGAGAAGCTCAAATGGAAGACTCAGGCATTCAGATCCAGAGAACGTGCCCACAGGAGAGTCCAGGCTTCCATGATTCAACATGCCTGGGTCTCTGCAGCTTGAGAGTCTGCCTTTTTCTGTCACAAGCTGCAGGGACTTACGTGGGCTAAATCATTCCCAAGCATGGTAGGAACGGTGCAGGATGCCCAGCTGGCGATGGGGGAAGTCCTCCCTCAAGCTTTCCAGCCAGCCAAAGGACAAAGCTCGGCGTTACCTCCTTCTAAAAGCACTCGTTGTATAGAGCAGGCCTCCAGACAAACTAGATCAGCTGGAGCCATCGAGCATTTGGAAAATTTACAGCTTATTCCGCTTTTTCCTTTCTGTACTTGCAGACTGGAAAATTTTTTGGTGCAGTGGATGGCTCAGTGATGACCCAGCTGCTAAACATGGGCATGTTCAGGCGGTAAGTGGGGGATCTCCACGCTGTACTTCTTGTTCTTCGCTGGTGTGTGGGTCAGAGCATATTGGTCCCTCTAAGAAGCACTTGAGCAGGGGAAAATGCACATGCTGATGATGCATGTGACTCTCTTATTTAGATACAAGAGCTCCTTCAGCTACCTGCCCCCTCTGCTGACTCGCTCAGCCATCGTCATCACGCACACTGTTTCTCCTCATCTCTTGCTCTTCCACCTGCTGCAAAACACAGRGAGAGACAGTAACTTCCAATGTGTGGCCAGAGAGCAGCTGCTTCTCTGTCTTTTCCAGGGCAAAATGTTACGGGAAACATATCCTGGCATTTTGGATACAGAAATGCTTCAGTTCCTCCTGCCRCTCGGAAAGCCTTTGTGTGGAGAAGTTGTCTGAGAGCCCTGCAAATGTAGCATCGCAGCTGGCTGACCACATTTCTCTCTCTCTTAAAAATACCTCTGTTCATCTCACTCCACTCCCCCAGCCGATGTCAAAAGAGAGCTCAGAGTTCCAGTGGCTTTAAAACGGGAACCAGGGGGACCTGAGGTAGTTACAATTATAATTTCTCTGCTTCACAGCCTGCTTTACTCGCTGTCTGAAATTAGGGACATATTTCCTCCTGTAATGACCCAGTTACATTAATCCAAAGCCTGTATTTCTTGCTCTTCAAGATCCAGCACTGGCCAAACAGCAAAGACACGTGTGAGCAGGTCACTGCTTTAGTTAATACAGGAAGCAGTTCATACATGACATTTTTGAGAAAAAGCTGACATGTCTGTCCCTTGGGTGGTTGCACTGCTTGCTTTTGACTGCTTGCTTGTTTTGTTTTGCTTGCAGAGTGACCATGTATGATTACCAGGCAATGTGCAAGGTTCCCTACCACCACCACAGCGGCGCCCGGCCCCTGCTCAGYGTACGTATCTGCCACCCTTGCAGCCCTTCCTGGGCTGGGCTGAGGAGGTTTTCCCCTGGGGCATCTCCAGCATTCCCCAAAAGACTTCAGCAGATGTTTGCTTTCAAGTGATGGGAACGTCCAGGCTCACCTCAGGCAGATTCCTGGCGCAGTGGTGGCCACTGATGGTGGTTTCCAGTGTGGGTCTCTATTGGGATATAGGATCTCGCTGAAAATTGGAAGGACCAGGGAAAGGGCAGGAACCAGATTATGGCAGGCTTCTCCTAAAAGGCAAGGAATCAGGTAGCAGCTGAAATGAACAGGAATGCTTTTACAGGGCATGGTTTTACTCAGCAGCTCAGAAYGGAGAGTTGCACTGTCAGGGAACAGAGCATCTGGGGAAGACTGGCAGTCATTGGGGGAAGGATGAGTGAGCTTGGAGCAACAGAGAGAGTGAGAATGCTGGTAGCCCAGGGAACAAATAACAGAGTCTTACCAGTACCCAAATGCAACCTCTCTTTAGGCTGATGCAAACTCTTAATCTAATCCCGTCTTCCTAACCTGGCCTCAAACAAGCAGAACAAAKTAACTACTCAACACTTAGGCCACTTCAGACTAGTTGACACAACCCTAAACAATAATGTGTTCATTATTGTTATGATCCTTTGATACTGGGAGGAGTGCTGGAAGTACTTACAGTGTGACATTGTAATTTTTTTCCAGTAAAAGAATTTTTGACAAAATACTACCTTTTAACAATATGTTACATTTTTTACAATGACAGTTTTGCAATGGCTACACTTAAGCTGGCTAGATAAAACATTGTGATTTTGGTGAAAATATTTGCTTGATCATATCCTCCAATTGTGATTACTGAAAGAAATGTCACAAAGTRTGAGCTGCCAAAAACTATTTGAATTGGAAAGAGAAATAAAAGGTTAGCATTCAGCATCCATCTCTCACCTTCCCCTCTTAGCAAAACCTCTGAAAAGGAAGAAATCAAGAAAAATCAGTTTTTCATATACATACATAAAAATCAGTCAAATTCTCAGCCATCTCTACATTTTGCTATTTGCTGACTTATTTTGGCTGAAGATAAGTCAGCAGTAATGGAACATTATCCTGTGTCCCGTGACTACTGCATCTGTTTGGGGTTTGAGGACACAGGCATGATTATGAGAGATGAAAATTAGATGTGGTTACCATGAAGAAAAGAAGCAGCAGTATCCTCTGCAGATGAATTGTCCCTGGGATAATGCTGGATTTCCAATTTGTAGCTGAAAAGCAAGAAGATGATAGAAGTCATGCCATCTTGAAGAAAAGCTGGATGAAAGCACAGTTAAGCATAATCAATCAATGGCAGATAATACTAAATCCTGGGCAATGCTGTCGCTTGTCCCAGAAACACCACTTGCTATCAGAATACAAAAGCATCCTAAACTGGTGGTGTCCCATTTAGCTGTGTTTCTCTCCTGCACTGAGCTCTGAAGGTCATCCATACTGGAGAGAAATCATCAAGCAATTACATCTTCAAAGTCCTTCATACATTCCTGATAAACTCCCTGACCCTGATGGGAAGGGGGTGAGGAGATATTATTAGTAGCAAGGCAGCTCTGCTGGCTTTTGATGTATTTTGAACACTTTCCAGTGATGCYCAGACCTTGAATTTCCAGCCTGTCTTCAAGAGCTCTGATCAGTGGAGGGAATTGATCTGAAATGTGGGGTCCTGCATAACAATTAAAAATTCTCTGACCAGGTCCTTATGGTATTTCTCATTTCTTCTTTTGTTCTCCAGCCAATTTATGCCTTTCTAGCTGCAGTGAAATGGCTGATAAGTGATTTCCTCATGTGAGTACCAAAAGATGGGGATGTTTGGGAGGCTCAGACCAAGAGGGGCAAGAGTGGGAAAGCTGCAAGCGGAAGCCCCAGCGTAGGGCATTGCTGTCAGCCTCCTCCTGACATTCAGCTCTGCGCCTTGCTCCTGGGAGACAGAAAGCTATTACTATTCCCATTTTGAGAGGCAGAGGCCCAGAGTGGGTCTGGGATTTACCTGAAGTCACTCRGTACGAAGTGCCTGAGTCAGAAATAGGACTTGGGTCTCCTGGGGCTCTGTGCAGATCCTTGATGCCGAGTCCTCTTGCCTGTCTCCTTTGSCTGTGATGAGCGAATGCACATCTTCTTTCACGGGGGGAGAATGCTGAAGGAAGCAAGCCAAGAAGCTCAGGTCTGAGTGCCAGGGAAGAGGGGAGGGGAGGCTTTCCTCTGGGTTTGGGTTCACCTCAAACTTCTGGGGTGAATCAGAGTTCAAGCTCAAATTAGGATGAAAGTGCYGCTGCTCAGCTTGCTGGCTGTGCAGAAGGGGAGATGTGGAAAAGATCCAGCTCTGAGGGCTTTAGCCTATTGGTACRTGTGCTGGTTTGCACAGGGGAAATTAACCCCACACAAAATACCTCRAGAGATTCTAGGTCAAAATTACAATTTTAATAAAAAGGTTAAAATAAATGCAGTAATACAGAAACATCGGCTTAAACAAACCGACAGAGTCACGGTACAACCTGACACCCTGTTGACCAGGGTGGTAGCTGTGCAGTCCAGTTAGGCACTGGTCCTGCAGAAAGGCCTGGTAGTCCAGTCCCGGTAGTGGACTGGAGTAGCTGAGTCCAATCCCGAGGAGTGGAGTGGAGTAGCTAGCTGGATCCAATTCTGAGGAGTAGAGTCCAGTCCAGTCCAGTCGAGTCGAGAGTCCCATCGAGAGTGAAGTCGAGGGTGTTTTCTCCCATCCAAAACCCTTGTTTTATGGTGTGTTTCTTGGCTGGCACCTCCCCCAGGGGCGGGGATTTTCACAATGGAAGAGGATTTTCCCGATGTTCRGTTGCTTCGGTAATGAGCTTGGATGATCCCCAGGGTCCTCCGATGATCCAAGATTGGGCTTTTAGTCAAGCTGGGTGGTGCTAACGGGCCATTAGCTGAGATTAGATAATTAGGATGGGTGGTGCTTGCTGTTGGCCAGAGTGCTTATCTCAGTTGAGATAAGGAGTCCCAGGTGTGTAATTATGAAATTTATCCAGCTTTTGTGGGTGGTAATAGAATATATGACTAACCTAGGACAGTACAGAATAATTCAATGTGGCATGTAGTTACCTCCAAGTAGCCAGAGTACGGGCTTCTGATGGCCATCCATGCCTGCTCCTCAGTGGGTCCCACAGTGGCTGAATCCCCTCCCAGCCTCAGGGGCTGCCGTACTCATTCCTTCCTTCACTGGCGAGCCCATCACATAGGATATACTTCAGGAAAAAGCCCATTCAGATCTTCCACAGTACGGATCCCACTATACAGAGCTACATCCTATCATGTGGAGAGGGGAAAAAAAATTAAAAACATTAAAAAAAAATCAGACTTCCACTGCCAGCAAATTTGTAGTAAACATGTTAGAACTGATACTCGCTGGGTGACAGGGCCGTCTCCCTGACACCTGCATCCTTCCAGGCTGCTGAAAAAGCATCCTCTGTTCTTGCTCTTTTGACAGCTTCCTTTTGGAGTTTAACATGAGTAGCTTCTGGCACTCAGACAACTTGGCAGATGGTGAGTACACAAGAGTCCAGCCGCCCCATAGCACGTGAGTRTTACAGCCACTGGTGACAGAAGAAACTGTATGGGGAAGCCTGGCCTTGTGCGAGGAGCCTGCCATCTGCCCCACACCTCTTCCTCCACRGACACTGGAATCCAGCTTCCAGATCCCACCATCTCCCCCATTTCCACTCCCATTTCAGGCTGCCACAGCACCACGGTGGTCAGGGTGGGGTGTGTTCTGCTTGGAGCACACTGCTGGCTTCCCTCAGGGTAACTTGCTGAGGAGAGGGGAGACGCTTCTTCCTGAGGACCCCCATCTATGTGCAGTGGGATGAGAGAGGCCATCAGCTGCAAAGCACTTCCGTTGGAAAGACTCCCTTCCAGTCTCCCACAGGACAGGACAGAGCAGGAGTCGAGCAGCAGGCTCTCCAGAGCCTAGCAGGGGTCCCAGGAAGCAAGACAGAAACCTTAGAGTTCAATAACATGTGGAGGGTTTCGCTTACCCACTGGACCTGCTCTGGRAGAGCGAAGATGATGGTACATTGTATTGCACAGCAGCTGAGTGCAGCAGAGGGGTATGTCTGGTTTGAAATTGTGACCTGTCCTGCAGCTGAAGTGCTGCCTGCTAAAAACAGCCCAGGAATCCCTGCAGTCCCAACCCAGGCCGTGCAGGCAGGGGGSATGTTGATGGCCCTGAGGAGACTCAAAGGGAAAGGTGAGGTGTGCTCTGTGCAGCCATGTCATTACAGTCTCTCTAATTATTGATCACCAGTAGTGCTTTTAGTGGAGAYGGTGGTACCTTCCATGCCAGCTGTGGGGCTGGGTTTTCTGCACTGAACTCTGCTGGCATAATGGGGAAACTGTCATTTTTTGAAAGCAAAATTCCCTTCTAGTCAGAAAAGGAGGCCCATGTCTGGGTACTGTTTAGGTCCCACCCACCTCCTACAAAGACTGGCAGCAGAAGCTGCAGCTGTCCCCTAAGCAGCCCTGGCTGCTGTGTAGCACACATCAGGATAGCAGGGGTGGCCCCATGCAGAAATCGGTGAGGAAGAGTCAGATAAGCAGGTGCAGTGCTATGGCAGGGCAGAAGAGACTGCTCTTGCTGGAGAAGGGGCCAGCGTGGTGTTCCTCAAGGGAGCTGCTGTGGATGCTCCGTGGCTGCAGTTTGATTTAGTCTTTGCTTGAGGAGATGTGAGAAAAAAGGGAGGAGGGTTCTGACTGCTGTCCTGCTCATCACCATTTCCTTTTGTGCTTCCTTCATCTCTTTCCCACATCACCTCCATGACTGCTGCGTGCAAATTCATCTCCTCGTGGCACTGCCATCTTGTGAAACTGTCACGTGTCTCCACCATCCCTGTGTGTCTGTGTGTCATGGGACTTCTCCAGCCAAGGCTGTCTTCCATCACTGTAAGTAGCACCACTTAACAGGAAAAAAAAAGGAAAATTAACTAGAAATTCCTAGGCTAGGAAAGACTTTTTTTCACCTTTTGGACAGTGGGGAACTTGCAGAAAGGTGTGACAGGGACAAGTCAGTGCCTGGCTCTATTTCCTTGGTCTGCAAAAAAGAGTTGCTGTTGCTCATTTAGCTGGCTGAGCTGGTGATTGAAGGTCTGTCCCTGAGAAGTTGATAAAAGAACGATCACACAAGCCTCCTCAGGAACTGCAGCCACAGACAACATCATCACTCATTACTGTGGCATGGCTGGGCCTGTGGCCCGTGTTCCATGGCCTGTCCTTCACCTTGGTTCCCAGCTGGCCCATTCTTGTCAGCTGTTATTCCCAACCCAAAGAACAACCCCTGCTTTTTTGCGGGAAAAACTACACGGGTCTTGTAGACTTCRGTTATTAAGAAGTAACTTAAGTCTTCTTTTCCACACCCTATGACTTAGCTCCTTCYGATAATTCCCAGCCCAGCTCCAGGATAATGCAGAAGGACTTTCAAGCAGTTCAGCTGATAAGTATAGGCTCTAGCTCATAAATCCTACAGGCAAGTTAGAAATTCCTCCAAGACAGAGTCCAGACTGTGGCTGTGTTTGTATCTCCCTGCTTCCATATCTAGCTTGTATTTGCCAATTTGCTCTCTGCCCAGCAAGACGTATGTGTGAGACAGAGATAGAGAAATAGAGACRTTTGGAATGTGTCTTACTGTATGGAGAAGAGGAAGAGCCAGAGAGGGTGTCTACAGATGAAAAAAATGAGTGTCCATGTGTGTGGGGGAGTAGCGGGGTGGAAGAATACTATTGGGGCTGGAAGAAATGGCTTGCACATGTTGTTAAGAAGGGRCTGCAGATTTTTGCCAGAGACGTTAACATTTTCTTGACTGCATGCCAAGGCTGGTGTATGCAGAAAATATGAAGCGAAGGAGACATTTTGTGAGAGAGAAATTGAGCACACACATTTTTTCCGGGTTGTGTGCAGAGGAATTAACGATCAGGGATCTAGTGCTCACCCTTGCCTGACTGTGTACCCCTGGCTCTGCAGCACTGAGCCTATTTCTGCTTCCCAAGTTCTCTTGTTTTCTGGGAAGGTGAGACTTTCTGTTGGAATATGGGCGTGATGTATTCAGACTGCACTCCTCATACAAATCTGCTCCTCAGAGGTGGTGAGAAGACATGTTTGCTGCCACAGATTTTTCACTGCTCTCAGCATCTCAGTTTCTCTCTGCGTTTATAAGGGCTTCTGCTTTTATGGACATCGCCACAGGTTTGAAAGCTTTTAATTAAGCCAAAAATACTTCCAGCCAAGGCATGCAGCCTAGAAAGAACTATTTCTAGAATTCTGTGGATCATAAAAGTTTCTTTTTTTACTGCATGGTAATGCACACAGAGGCTATTTTATAAGATAAATTATTAAATTCTATGCTTTATATTGGTAACTAAGTGGCAGATTTTGTCACGTGTCCCAGAGTAAATCCACTGACTCGGGTGTATGATTTATGCTGGTRGGAAAGAGTTCACAATCTGGGCTCTGCAGTTCATAACAAGGCGCAGCAACTGCCTTTGCTGCTCAGAAGGATTGGTTGCCAAATGTCTGACAAAGTCTTTCTGGAAGTGCAGATGGTAGCAACGACAGCCTGGAATTAACTCACTCTTTGCTATAAAGTTTGCAAKTTGTTATCAGCTCCTCTGGCTGTTTACTAATCCCTGACCACCAGACTCTCAGGGCGCTGATAACATTTTGATGTCCAGCACATGCTCAGAGGCTCAGSCCAAGCCTTTTGCTGATGATGTACATGCTACTGGGCTTCTCTCAACTTCTCAATACTGCTGCAGCTGCATTGCTTCCAAGCAAATTAAGTGGCAGGAGGCTTAAGCATAATCTCTGTCAAAGGTCTTGTCTCTGTGCAGAAGTTAGGAGATTTTAAAGCAGCTGCTTTTCATTCAGCTTGTACCAAAAAAAAAAAAAAAAAGAGTTAAGGTCTCTGCAGGGCACTTGTGCCATTTTAAAAATACAGCTTGGTGCTGGCCACATTTATTCTGGGTGTGTATCATGCAGTTGCTTTTGTTTACTTTCTCCATGAGGGGCCTAGTTCTCCAAGCCCACCCAGTCCAGCATGACAACCCTCTTTCAATGCTGTTTGAGGCTGAGACGCCTCAAATCACCTTCCATTCCGCATTTTCCAAGCCAATGGTCTCCTTCCCCCCTCCCATGCACCACGTCCTTCACACCACTGTAGTTTATATTGCTTTAACTCCATCTGCTTTGCTGATACTATAACAGAAAGCTGGAGCTAGCACAGTCCATTGCCAACTGCTGTACTGCTGTGGCAGAGCTGTAAATCCAGGATTTTGATGGTTTGTGGCTGAGGGACCAATGTGTGGTCTGGTCACAAGCATGTCCCTGAGAAGGGCTGTCCCTGCTCCAGACTGTGATAGCCTGGCCACCTGTTTGGAGCTGCTTTCCCAGCCCCAAGTACAGTGAATTAAGGCTGAAAGAAAGGGCTCCTGCTCTGTTTCTCACACTCCTTTAGTCTTAGTTTAGGGACTTTCCTGGCCAGAATACAGTCACCAGCCCTGGAGCTGGTCAGAGCTAGAAAGCATTCACAGCTTCTCTCCTTACAGCATAAACGGGGATACTCTGCACGTCCCATCACAAGTGTCTAAGCCTTTGAAATTCACCTCAGAAACAGGGTCTTTTGCTCGTCCCAGATMTCCTCAGGACTGTTTGTCTCTGTGACAGGTCAGAAGCATTCTCCATTAGCAAAAGTTGGGAGAGGCTTTTCCGTGCTTCTGCAGCGTGGGGTTGGCACAGAGGGACAGCGAATGGTGACAGAGCACAGCCAGACAGCTCCTGGCTGGTGGCAGAGCCGCTGCCGGCCCCTGGAATGGCAGGTTTAGTTGATTAATTCACTGTGAATCCAGGGTGAATACAGAACAAGGCATTGTGCTGCAGTCAGGCTCTGTGTGCTTTTGAATCTGTGACCGTGACACCGAAAGGTGGGTCCCACAGGCTGGGAGGATTTAAGTAGGGGGCTGCCTCCTGAGTGCTGTTTTTTGAGACTTCTGAAGAAAAGCACAAAGAACTACCAGAGACTCTGCACCGCAGGGAGGGGTTTGAGTACCCATCATATTCACCTGGGCAAGGCATTAGAGGGAAGATTGGGCTGCAGTTCCTGGCTCTTAATGGATGTCTTGTGTTGCTGGATTGCCATGGTTGGAGAGCAAAATCAGAGAAAATCATCCCGTTTTTCTCTCTCTCGTGTAATCCACATTGTTCAGACGGCAGGCTCTGCGGGGAGGTGCCTGCTGCTCTCTCCCTGCTCTGGCAGTGCCGGGGGAGAGGAGACCATTGCTCTCAGCAGTGAGGGTTTTACAGTGATGCAAATCACCCATCGAATCATGGATGCCCTCTTGATGCCTTCTTACCATACATTTGCTGATTAAAACCCGTGTTGCTGCATTTTTCTATAAATCTTCAGCCGTTCTGCTGCAAGGGATAAACTGGGCATCCTCCACGTCAGGAGGACCCTTTTCCCTGCTGGTCCCCCCGGCAGGGCTGCCTGTGGCTGCTGTGTGGGTGGGGGCTGCAGAGTGAGGCTTTTGTGCTCAGACCCAAAGCTGATGTAGAAACCATTTCTCATTCTTGCTGCTGGCTGAGCCACAACCACCTCTGCCCTAGCAACAAATCTCCACATTTCCATCAGCAACAGTCCCYTGTGTCTTACAGAGGCAGGAACAGGCTTTGCTGCCTCCAACTGCAGAAAATAATTGCCAGAAGGGCCCAAGGCAGTAGTTTCAGGCAAGACAGATTTTGCTGAACTCCTAGAAAGAATGCTCTTGCTTCTTGGGAGAGCTTAGTAAGGCAGTTCAGCTCCCCCTCATCCCCAAATTAGTTTGGGARTCCCACAGAGTGTGACTGATGAGTGATGGAGCAGCTGCTCCCTCCAGAAGCCAGCGCTGTTCATTAGCTGGGCCTCTGCTGGTCCTTGAGAGCTGTCATCTGTTTCCCTGTGGTCTCAGGCCAGATCTGTCTGCTGGTGGTGGTTTCTTCTTAACATGACATGTATTGAACCCCTCAAATCTCCTGCTGTGGGCTYGCTCTGAAATGTCAGCGGGCTCAGGAGGGATCAGCAGTTGATGGAGAACCCCACCACAGACAYGCAAGGTTCCCTCAGGGGCAGATCCCTTGGCACAGGCACGGAGGACCAGCCCAGGCACAGGTTTCAATGTTTAAAAAAGTGCATGAACCAAGGCTGGGTTAGGCAGGAGGGACTTCACTAACAYTGCTGGTTCAGTAGGATCCCCCTGCTCCTGTGCCCAAATGTCCCTGCCTGCCTGGCCACGGGGGTCCCTGGGGTGCTGTGGCCACTGCGGCCCCTCGGCTGCAGCTTCGGCATGGCAGGGTCCGAGCTCGCTGGGGGAAGGCGAGTGGAAATATTGGAGGCATTTCTCGCATAGGCTGGTTTTCCCACACCACCTAGTGGGAGCAGGGATCACTGCCTGGCTGCTTTCTGCAGCATCTCCTTCCCCTCTTTCTGTGGCAGGCACCTGCTCTCGGGCACTGTTGGGGGGGCAGCGGGAATGCAGGGCTGCTCCTCCAAAGAACATCGCCAGCCTGGAATGCTCCCACCTCAGTGCAGGCAGCTCCTGTGTGCTCCTCGGCCCCTCACTTCTGTCCTTGTGTCCTCCCCCTGGCAGCTCACAAGCACAAGAAGCACGACATGCTGCAGCCCTGTGACACCGAGTACCCCGTGTTCGTGTACGAGCCGGCCATCAAGGAGACCAACGGGCTGATCGAGTGTGGAGACTGCCAGAAGTAAGAGTTGCAGCTTCCCTTGCATTCGGGGGCCTCGTCCAAGGGCCTGTTGGTGGTGACAGCAACCTGGGAAGCGTCACCTGCCACTGTGCCCATGGCGTGGCCACCACGACATCCGCAGCCCTGGCCGCAGAGCAGAGCTAAGCAGCCATGCTGGACAGGGAGAGGGGAAGAGACCAGGTTACTGATTCTTGACAAAAGAGAAAAAAATTAAAACCATCTGTTAACAAGCAGAGGTGGCTGGAGAAAGAAGAAAACAGCATTTAAATATATGTGTGTATATGTATATATGTATTTATCTTCCCATTCCATAGATTTCAGAAAAGAACTTTCTTCTGTTTTTTCATGTTGCTGACAAAAGTTTTCTTCTTAGAAAATTTCCCTTTTTGCAATGCTTTTGACCTTCCTCTTCCTTTTTTTTTTTATTTTCCCCCTTTTCTGTTTTTCTACAGAAACAAAAAAAAAAAGGGTAGGGATGGGGGAAAAAAAGAAGTGTTAGACTGAAAGAACTGAAAACAAGACTCCACTTTTTTATTTTCATTTTCATTTTAAGAGAATGAACAGTCCAAAGTAACAGAAAAGTCATTGTAAGAAGAGGCTGTTTTCAGTGGTTGCATAGTGCCATCAGCAAACGTGTGGAAAGGTGACAAAAAGATTAATTTCCACTGGTCCAGCTTCTGCTAATGTGAGGAGTCCAAACAGATCTGACTAGAATTGCTCTTAAAAAAGAAAAAACCCAATAATCCTACCTGGTCTTCAGTCTTGGATCAACTACAGGAAAGACTTAAACGTTACAAGAACAGCCTCCACTAGTCAGCATGGCTTTAGGAAAACCAGGCGTTGCCAAACATTGTTTCAAAAGAGATTGCAGATTTGCTCACAGCAAGATATTGTGTAGGGGCCTTAAGCTCTGGGCCGATCCAGAGGAACTGAGTGCCCTAAACTGACCTATTTGGGTCACAGATCTCTGCCAYAAACAAAGCCTGAGATTGACCCCTCCTTGCTGGAGGCAGCACCTCACCAGTGCTGTAGCAGCAGGTGCTGCATCCTGCTCTGCTCTGCTCCTTTGTACTTACAGGTGTATTTGCAGCCCCTGGATCCCAGGTGCATCCTTTATCTGGGTTTTTGGGAGAGACATACCCCCTCGCACAGGCTCTGTGGAGCATTAGCCAGTGGCCTGGCATGCAGGCTTTCCCGGTCACATTCCAAGCTCCTGGTGGAGTGGGGGATAGGTTGGGTGCTCCATCCTGGGCAAAAAAGTTGGCTCGAGGATTGATGCAAGGGGCACCTCTGGCGTGGTGACTRAATTTGTGCATGGGTTAAAGTCTGCTTGTCAAAGCTCCCAAAGCAGTCATTAGTCAGGGAACACTAATGAAATGGTCAGCTGCTGTGTGTGGCATTCAACACCTTTAAAAGGGAACACAGAAATCCCTGGAGGCTAGAAGGCAGCAAGGCCAGGTGGTGAATAACCCGGGAGACTGGGCACTCCTCCAGCACAGGCAGGTTGGCCAGTGCAATGGGCACATCCCCACAAACCTGTATTTCTATTCCAGAAGCCCCCTCCCTTGGCTGAGCCATGGTTAGCAGCACTGCGAGTGCACAGAGCTTTCTGAGGCCAAAAAGGAGTGCTAATGCCACCTCCCCCCGTGTTCGGCTGCTCACTGGGTCTCTCCCGCTTTCTGCTCACATCCTGTTTCCAATGATCTCCGTTTCCTTGCAATTTATTGTCTGTGGTTCAGGCAATGCCAGGCTGCTGCTCTGGCGCTGTAGCTGGAGAGATGTGCTTTGCCTCACCTGCTCTTCCCTTGCAGGATGTTTGTGGCACAGCAGATCATCAGCAGTAACCTCCTGCTCCTCGTCACGGATGCCGTCTGCGATTGCAGCGGCTTCCCACCCGTCCCAATGGATGCAAAAGAGGTCAAATATATCCTTCCATGCGCAGCAGGGATGCACAGCTCCACAGGCCCTGTCATCTCCATGTTTGCTAGGGTGGAAAACGGGCTTCTGCTGCAATTGCCATGGGCGTGCASAGCACGACCCGGCTTGTGGGGCAGCTTGGAGAGGTCTTCAGCCCGTGCAGGGTGACCTGCCCTTCCCTYGCCCTTCCCGCTGTGTGTCCCGGGTCGTGCAGTTACACCTAGACAAACTGGCATCAGGGCCCCATGGATCTGTRTGGTGTTCATCCCCTTTTCCCTGCCTGCCCCTGCCGTTGTCCTTAACAGCCTCGCACATAACGCTTCAGTGAAGTGTGAGCGGATGCGGTCCCAGAAGCTGCGGCGGCGGCCGGACACGTGCCATGCATTCCACCCCGAGGTATCCCGGGCCAGCGTGGGAGGGAGGGGAGGAGGAGGGAGAGCACATGGCTGGATTGCAGCACGGGCGTGCCCGTGCACAAACATCTCCTCTGGCACCCTTGCATGGGCTGTCTCACGTGCCCGTCCTGCTGGCTGGACCCAGACACAGCCACGTGAATCCCCAAGGGATTCCTAGCAGAGGGACCCAGCGGGCGTTGCTCCCTCTTCCAAGGGTGACGGGCGGGCTTGGCAGTAAGCAGGCTGACACCTCGTCTCCMATCCCGCAGGAAAATGCCCAGGACTGCGGTGGCACCGCTGGGATCTCTGTCTCTCCGGCGCTGCTCCTCCTGCCCCTGGTGCTGCTCCTGCGGTGACGCTGCCTGCGACGCGCCTTACGCGGCAGGGACCCGGCAGGACAGGGCTGCCGCCGCCCGGAGCGCTGCGAGGGGAGGAGGTGGGGGTACAGGCCCTTCCGGGACACCCGCTGCGACTTCCCGGTGTGTCCTTCATCGCAAGGTGCAGCATGGTGCCGACGGGGGAAGCTGCTGCCTCCTCAAAACCCTGTGGCAGAAGACCTGTGGACAACCGGCAGGGCCAGCTCCTGGCACAGCACCTACTGAGCGGCTCCTCCCAGACATCGGCTCACAGCCGGGAATACTGGGATCATCGGCATGGAAAACCTTCCACCATCAACCTGCCTCCCGCGGAGCCACTTGGGGTACAGGAGGCAGAGGGCTCGCAGGGGCAGATGTGGCTTTAGGAGAGCAGGAGGGGCAAGGGACACTGTCTGCCTGTCCCTCGGTGGGAGCCACCAGGGTTTTGAGCACCCAGCTCTGGAGCAGCCCTGCAACAGCCCTGCCAGAACAGGGTCATTAGTGGTTCCCAGCAGGGAGGCAGCACCTCCTGGTCTTCGGGGTGGTCCTCAGCTGGGACCCCAGGGGTAGGACATGGCACCTAAGCTGAACTGCACTAACCTAACCTGCAGCTGGACAATGGGAAGCAGCACGGCTTGACTAGGTAGCTGCAGCTACACCAGCTCTGCCAAGGAGGCCTCTCCTGACACTGCTAGAAAGAACAGCATCCAGGTTCTTGTCTAGATGTGGACTTACCTCTGGAAAGGGGTTTTGTATGACCCACCAAAAGAGACTTACCTGCTGTCTTCATTGCAGAAGCAGCTAAGAAACAGGCACTTTTCCCCTTGGAGCAGCATTGCCCGGCTCATTGCAGCTGCCCTTGGTTGTTCCCTGCCCTGAGCCTGGCATTCCCAGCTGGTGGGCATGGGCYATTTCTCACAGAGCTTTATGGACAATGGGTGGCGAGCACCCATTTTTGTCCTTTTTTTTTCTTTTTTTGTATGAACTGCTCCACATSATCTCATTAAAAACAAATATATTGCATATTCTACATAGACACTACAGCTTCAGCATGTTTGGTGGCCATCGAAGCCCTGTACTACATCCCAGAAACCGCTGGGGTCAGGGTGTGGGTGGAGGGACTGCAGACACAGCCGTGGTGGCCTCAAGGGAGCAGGGCAGTACTCCAGCAAGGCAGAACCTTTCCCTGGTCTCCTCTGCCAGGTGAGCCACTCTGGGAGCCTCCTGCACCTCTCCAGGCCCCCAGAGCACTGTGTGGCTCGGCACACCAAGCTTTCACCTCCTGCAGGACAAGGGCCCTTCTTGCTCRCTGCCTGACAAGCAGCACTGCCCACAATGCTGCCCTGCCACGTTCCTGCTGCCATGGGGAGCTGCAGGGCTCCTCTACAAGCCCTCCACACCACCCACTCCCACAGCCACCACTCCCAGGGCTGGGTTYCTGTGCAGCTGCTGCAAAGAGCAGYGATGGGAAAGGGCTTTATCCTCACACACCAGGTCTGTCCCTTCTCYGCACACCAGGCACCCAGAAATGCACCCTAGGCATGCTAGGGACAGTACAGATGCTGCCCCTCTTGCCACCCATCCCACCTGACACTAAGGGGACAGTATCAGTCCCACCGGGTCCTGGTGGGGACCTTTCAAGACCATAGAGCTCCTGCTGTGGGGGTTTGCCTTGCTGGAGGCGGCATTACAGCAAAGAGGAGAGGAACCACTGCAGTACTGGAAGTCAAACTGGAGATGGAGAAGGTCTCCAGGCTTCAGATGCAGTGACCTTATCAGAGCCAGAAGCAGCCAAGGAAGATGAAGGCAGGACGGAGGGAAAAGGGGCTGCTGTCAAGGCCGAGGAGCCGGGAGCTGCTCATGGATGGAGGAGCCGCTGGCCCAGGGCATCCCCCGCCGACTGGCACAGCTCCCCCAGCTCCGTGTGCCTGCCGTGGTGCTGCCCTCCCGGGGCACCGTGCTCAAGGATGACCTCCCTGTCAGAAAGGATTAGCAGCCCCATCTCCACTCAGCTTAAACAGGGTACATAAATACACATTGCTCTGCTGCATATGAGCCGTGCTTGGTTTCAGGTGCATTAATCCACAATAAACACGGTCCTGCACGGATACCTGCACTGAGAGAGTGAAGACGTGAGTTATACCTGGCTCAGTTGGCTCAGCGAGTTTGAGCATAGGTGGTAACTGGAGGGAATGGGACAGGGGTGACAACTGGATTATTTCTTAAACTTAGAAATACGAGAAAAGGTTTGCCCTGACTGAAAACCTGAGCACACACCAGGAACAGCTTCCCTTTTTTTTTGCAGCAAAGCAGACCATAAGCAAACCTACCCATTTCTGGACGGGGTTAAGCAAATTCCATTTCATGCTCTGACAGAGATAGTGACTCATGGCCCTACAGCGAGAGAAAAATCCCTGGGAAGAGCAGCTGCCTTAGCTTCCAACTTCTTGAGCCATGTGCTGGGCACAGCAGATGAAAATAGGTCAGCAAAAGCAAACAGCAAGCTGAGGCCAGAGGATCCAACCAGCAGTGGAGCAGCTGTGAGAGGAGCCATCTCTCACTTCCAGCTGAGCAGCATCCTACTGCCATCCTGATACGGCACCGCAAATCCCAGCTGTCCCTCCTGCCAGATCCTGTCTCCCCTGAGAGCACACAAACTGGAGGCATCAGGGTTTGTTCTGTTAGGGGAAAATGGAATGGGAGAAATCTCCCAAGCAGTGCGCTGCAGCAAGGGGTGTCCATCAGAGCCACCCCACCACATCTGGCTGCTGCACAGATCAGGGGCTTCACAAGACCTAAATCTGCAGCCTGTTTCCTTGCAAGCAGAGGGACAGGGAGCTGGAAAAGGGCCTGAATTCTCTCTGTGACACTCCTTACAGGCTTCAGAAACACCCCACTGCAGGCTGAGGTAACCCTGGATCTCCCCCAAACACTGTGGTGGGCAGGGACACACACCTTGCACAGCGTCACACACGCACACGTGCCCTCCCTGACTCACGCCTCAGGACAGAGCAGACTGGTGACTACACCTTCCAGTGCAGCCAGACAGGGATGACTTCATTCTACCAAATAGTAGGAAAATCAGCCCTGGATTTACAGCAGCTGTTTGCAGTTGGGATTGGGCACAAAAGGAGGCTGGCCTGAGTTGGCTTATGCTTAGCAAGAGTCTGGCACATCCCAGGCTGGGGATAGCAGTGGTCACAGGGGGGAGCTGCACGCTCCAAGTGGGTTAGGAGGTGTGGGGGGTGCCCATCTCTGCCACAGAGAAGGACCAGCAGCACAGTTCTGCTTGGTTTTATGCACACCTCAAACTCTGGCTCCTCAGAGTATTTTCCAGGATGCTTTTTCTGCTGATGCAGTCCAGTGGCACAGTCAGCACAGAAACCCTGGGCTCTCACAGGCCTCTGCTTGCAGGGGAGGGAGGCTGAGGGCAGCCTAACACAGCAGATACTCTTGTGCTAAGCAAATTTTCAAAAGCAAGCAGAGAAGCATCATCAAATGCCCATGTGCTGAACACTCCATCAGCAGCTGGGCCCTCGCTGTGGGGGGATTGCTGCTCCTGGGCTCTGGGGAGGTCCCCCATCCCTTGGCACGGGCTGTTCCCCAACACCCGCCCTCGACAGGAGCCTTTACACCTCCTGTCCCCCAGCCAGCGAACACCTCTGCCACTGCCCCCGTGACAGCAGCCACAGCCACGCAGCTCCTCCTCAGCAGCACGTGCTGCAAACTGGAATGGCCCCGCTCGGACGCCACCAAGCACGTTCCTGCCTTAAATACCCACAGGAAATTTCATCAGCTCTTCCTGCTTTGCTTGCTGCTACAGCTGCCTCAAATTTTGGGAGCCCTGGCACCCCGCCCTTCCCCAGGGAGGCCCCTGCTGGCCGCAGAGGAGGGCTGGGCACCGAGCCCTGTCTTTAGACCGGTTTGGCTCCTCCGGGCTAAGGCAGCTGCCCCTGTCCTTCTCAGGGAAGGATTTTATGGGGAACAGCGCCTGTGTTGCACAGGGATGTGCATGGGGGCTCCCTCATCTCTCGCTGAGGAAAAGCTGTGGGGACAGTGGCAGGAGCTGCCAGCCTTCCTGGAGGCCACCTTTGCACCGAGGGTTGGCCTCTCGCAGGAGGCAGGGAAAGGGACAGGGAGCTGCCGGGGCAGCCCCTACACCAGTGACAGCGGCTAAGCCACACACTGGCCAAAGCCCCAGGCTGCTCTTGCTTGTCCAAGTCTTGGCCAGCAGTGACTTTCTTTATGCCCTGGCAGCAGGGGCTGGAGCCTGCTGCTGTCACCTCCTCCTGCCCGGCCCCGAGGGACACGGGATCGCTTGCAAAGCTGGCAGGAGGCGCCCTGGCAAAGGCAGCAGTCCCAGCCTGGCTGTCCCTGCAGGCAGCGGGATGGGGGAGCTGGGCCAGAGCCACGGCAGAGCCCCGGGCTGGCCGCCGTGGCCAGGAGCCGGCAGGGAGCGGGTGGCAGCGGCTGCTCCCTCCCAGCAGGGATGGCTTCCCGACCCAGCAGCAGATGCCACCCCACAGCCCCAGTCTGCCCCTGTCGGCCCCGCAGCCCGGCCTCGACCACGGAGCAAACTCCTCCTGTCTGTGGGAGCTCAGCTCCGGCCAGCGCCAAAGCAATTCCCAAACCATAGACACAGGTTGGGCACGGTTAGAAGTRAAATCAAAGCCAGCCACTGGAACTGGCTGGAGTGTCGTTTGCCTCCCCGAGGGAAGCACACCATTGCTCTGGGAACCCCGCCAGGCCAATGGTTTTCCCATCTCATTTACAACTAGACCTGTTCAGTTTTTATGCCAACTGTGGGGAGCCTCTGTGCTCAGTGGTGCCACTATAGAGATGAAGCTGCTGCTGAACAAGACCACGGTGAATCTCCAGTGCAAGCATCTCCCAGCTCAGAAGCAGTAATACCTCTGTAGTTTAAACATTAATTTTAGTAGAGAAAGGCAAAGGTGAAGCTTCTGGAAATGCCAGAAAATGTCATCGCTCTCACCACCTGCATACACCAGCACAAGTTGCCCAGAGAAGCTGAAGATGCACCATCCTGGGAAGTGCTCAAGGCCAGGTTGAATGGGGCTCTCAGCAACCTGGTCTGGTTGGAGGTGTCCCTGTCCATGGCAGAGGGGTTGGAACTATGTGATCTTTAAGGTCCCTTCCACCCCTATTCTATGATTCTGTGATAAGCTCAAGCTGGCTAACCAGCTCTGTGCACTCATCTAGGCTCTCATCCCGCCATCCCTGCCCAAGGAACCTCCCTCCCAGCAGTGGGCAAGATGGTGAACAAGGAGCTGGCTGCACTGTGGTGCTCTCACAGCCCCTGCCCAGGTCATGTTGGGCAGTTTCCCCCTGCGCTTTTCCCACGCTGCTCATTGTTAAAACAGCTGAAGATGACCAGGTGTGACGTACTCCGTGCTGCCGTGCACTCAAGGCCAGCATTCCTTCTTCAAGAGCAGTATGTACCTAGGAATTACCACACATCCTCTCCAAGGAATTAATCTTTTTAAGAAACTTCATTCAAACCACATTAGTGCTCTGCACTCCTGGAAATCAGCCTAGAGAATTTCAGCTTGGGCATTCCAGGCACATAGACAAGCACTGTGCAGCAGGAGGGTTTGGTTCAAACAAGTTGCTTTGATGCCACACAGGAGGCAGGAATAAAAAAAAACAGAAAGGGAAGAACTCAGTTTTGCAGGGAAGCCTTTAATAGCTTCAACTAAACCAGTCAGCTCCCCAGTCCTAATCACATGCTTCATTTATTTCCAGCTCCCTAAAAAGTCAGGCATGGCATTAGACACTCACCTGGATTGCAGCCCTTTAATCCATACTCGGGACACCTGGCAATGAATTAAGCAAGTGATTCTTGGGAGAGGGCAGAGCGTGGCCACAACTACACCCAGAGGAGGTAGGACGTACAATTTGAGCCTGCTCAGACAACTTTTAAGTATCACTCTGCTTTCTGGAAACAGAATAAGCCCTATTCATATTCAAATGTGGCAGCTACTTTTAGTGCAATTTGTCTGAAATCTGATGCTGACATTCTCCACGCTCCTTGAATTTGCTTTTCATTAAAAAACAAATAATAATAATAATAATCCATCCCAAGACATCCATCAGGCTGTCGAGGTCATTTACAGGAGCAGTCTCTCTTACAAATCACTGCAAAACACTCATCTTGAGTGAAGGAACTGATAAAACCCATAGCTGAGCTGTGGCTACCCAGACCTGCTGTGAGCCAACACAGGAGGAGGATCAGGTCTATCTTTCCCAGGCAGAGCCCAGATGTTTGCAGGCAGCCAAGAACAGCAGAAGGTCCCACTCCRGGCACAGGGCTGTTCTGGCCAGCACCAGCCCCTCTCCCTCTCCAGTCAAACCCCACTCCTTCCCACTCCCCTCATTCTGCATCCCAGGAGGAGATGATCAATCTTTGGGTACAGGATGGGAGGCATTTCCTCTACACCAGGAATTTGAGTTCAGGCCTCCTGAACTTCTCGATCTCAACTCACCTAAAATTTTGCCCCCAACCACCAAAGTCTCCAGCACTGACCCTCTTTTCCTCCCAGCTCTTGTTCTTTGCACCCTGGGTCCCTCTTGCCCGCACAGCACAGAAAGACCCACACTAGACAATAATCCATTTGGTTCTTTTATTAGCAGAAGTTAAGAATACAGCAAGTAATAAGATCCCATCTTACATGGAACCATCACCAGAGTCCCCAGCCATCAAAACCCCAGAATGTGCTTCATTGCTTCCAACAGTAAGCAATTGTTAAAAAGAAATATACTGAACAAGGCCACTATTTAATGGGGAAGGAAAGAAGCTGTAGGTCCTAACTATTCTATGGCAATAACCTGCACACAGAGCAAGCAAGCCTCTGACTGCTGAGAGTAAGGCATTCAGGTGCCAACCTGGGAAGAGTTCTCAGCAAAAGCTACAGAAAAGTGCACAGCTAGGTTGTTTTTATTGGAACACACAAACTTCTTGAACGGAGAGACTGACTGGGTTAAGAATAGCAGGTGGAGTACTGTGTTTTTGTAATAGTTCTGTGCTGTGTAGGACCAGGTTACAATCACCCTTGAAGGAGTGAACGTGGGATGATCCAGGATGGAGACTGCTGCTTCTGCTGGTACTGTTCAGAGGTATCCCAAAGCACCTTACAGACAGCTCTGATTCTGATATGTACCACGCTCTGCTCAGACACCAGCACACYTCCTCCAGGCAACTCCGCATCTTTGTCTGGGATGCCAGTGCTATTAGCCCTTACATCCAAGTTAATACTGCTCTTTCCTTCATTTAAGTACCACAGACCTGGGATAAACTACTTCCAGCCCTACAGGCATCCAGTGTCACGGTCCCACTGAGAACACATCCCTCTAAACTTGCAGACTGCTGCAGCACCTCTCTCTGCAGCTGMCCTTGCTCTCAGAGGCTTTACTCCACTCGGGGGATGAAGCCTTAATATCCACTCAGCTCTAGGAAGGCATTCTGCTTCTCCCTGACTCCATTGTACAAAGTAACTCCCCAAAACAMACTCTGTGACATCAAGGCTATGGGCAGATCTTTACAATCCATATATTTCTCTTGAAGGATGAAAACTGAAATGGGGGAATCTAGAACAAAAAAAAAAAACAACTAAAACCCAACAAAAAAAAAACCACCCTGCACAACAACCAACCACCTTTTACCTTCCTTCCCTGTGAAATACAGCATGTTATGAGCTGTTTAACTCATCTGTGAGAGAGGTAATTGCTCTGAATTTCCAGCTAAAGACTCCAAGCAATACCTGTGCCATAACAAACAAAATGTTCAAGTTTCACCTTACGACTCCAAAGATTCTCCTTCAGTCTGGCTTCTGACTGGGCTCCAAAGCTCGAGCTACATCAATTACACAGGAGAAGGATCTATGCCTCCCCTTATATAGGAGGTGTGTCTGCTCCAAGGCAATCCAGCTGAACTCTCAGGTTTAGGGTTAAGAAATGCCAGCAGTCTCATTGCTAAAGCACAGATGGAAAGCAGACCTAAGGACAAAAAAAAAAAAAAAAAAGGGAAAAAAAAGGAACTGCACTGGGCTGGTTATGGATCTATTCCTCCTAAAAAGAAAAACCTGCAAAACTCCCTCAGCACATGGAGCCTGACACACAGGATGGTTAACATGCCTGAGGTCTGCAGTGCCTATTAACTCCAAGTCCTGGAGCACACAGCTTCCTCTTTCCAGTCCATCTTAACGCCACCTCTGTTTCCCCTCACATGCTCAACTATCTTCTGACAAGTCTATTACCATCACTCCCTCAGAGCAAACAAAGCAGGCTTGCAAATGGCAACCATCCTCTCACTGGGGGCCTTTGGGTGTAGGCAGGCACTGATGGAGTTGGACTGTTTGCCATTTCATGTGCAGTTATCCCATCATGCTCCAATTCATAGAATGACCCCAAACCAACCAACTGTAGGATCCATGATCCCAAACTACCCACTCCACACAGGCTGGGAAGGCAGCTGTCCCACACCCCTGGGCAGGTGCAGATGCACCTTTCCAGTTACCCGAGCAAATCTGTTTGCTGACACTGTGACCTGGATGACAACGTGGTGAATCCAGCCTTCATCGTGTATGTGTCCTGAACCTACTCCAGGCTGCTGGCCAGGACCCCACGTTGCCCAGGGCATGCTGGCCACCAGGAAAATCTACAGGGCCAACGTGCTTCACTCCTGGGAATTTTACCTGGTCCTCCTGCAATCATTTATTTTGTGCAAAATTGAAACAGTGTGTGGTACTTGCATGTTGCATTCTTTACAAAAACCCTTTTCCCCCCACCCATTGTTTAAAACATTTATATAAATTTTATTTAAACAGAAAGTTAGAAATCTTATTTACAATTTGTTTTTCTCCCAAAAGAGCATCTAAAATCAACGCCCAAACCCTCCAAGAGGATATAAATTTAACCTTGACTTTTTTTTTYYTTTTTTWAAAAAAAGGAAACTGCTAAGCTATCCCTCCCCAATTCTACAAATAAATATGGCATTGAACAGAAGCCGATTTGGAAAGGGTCCTCTGTAGCTCAATCTGTAGATCCCAAGAATAAATTAGGTTTTCAGAATTTCCTGGTCTTCAAATTGATTTATTCCATTGCTTGAGGTATAGAATTTATCTTGGTTAGTCAGAATCCCCATGAAGCTCCATGCCTCATCAGTTGAAACTTGGATTCTTCTTAGGTATTCCTTTTGCTAAGCCTGGATGCTTCACCCGCGCCGGCGGCTCTCTTTTGGTTATGATCTTGGGCTGAAGGCTGCTCCTACTGCATCCCATCCTCCTCTGTGCAGCCTCCTCCGACTGTGAAGCGGAACTCCTGGAGGTTGGAGACTCCGTGGAAGTGCACGAAAGCGCCAGCCACGACAAAGACGTGGAAGAGCTGATGGGAGTGGAACTGCGGAAAGGAAGACACTTCTGTTCAGCCGGGGCACTCGGGGCTCCRGGGCCACCCTGCCTCCCCAAAGCCCCACATTCAGCTGAAGTACACAGTAACACAGAGCAGTGCCTCAAACCACGAGCTGCAGGGTTCTCCAAGTTGTCTGTTAAAGCCCAACCCTCTCCTACCGGCAAAACAATCGAATTCTCCGCACGCACACATCCCCCCCTTCCCTTCAGAGCCAGCTGAACCAGATGGGCAATCAACAAATGTGCTACAGAAGTGCTCTAACTCTTCCTTGTCGAGGGACAAGGGCAATTGCAGAGCCTTAGGCAAAAGGCTAAAGCAGGACACTTTTAAAGTTATTTCCTCCACAAGACAAGCGGTTTATGGATAAAAAGGGTCCTCTCATAGAGATAACAGGTACAAACTCTGCTCTGGTCACAGACATAAGTTTTACCAAGTGGATCTTGAATGCTGTTATATTATTTCTCTAGCACAGAGAAASAGAACAGAAAAAAATGGTATTACAGTAAAACCTAGAAACAACTAGATGTTCTGAATGAATGGCCAGGATGTCAATGATTGGAGCAGAGCAGAATGAAAACCATGAGGGAGCTACATGACAAAGCATGTCCTTGTCTGAGGGAAGCCATACCCACACGGATAATGCTCTTTAAATATTCCTACAAATGTGTATTTGCAGGCTTCATGGGAATCTTGGAAAAGAGTCGGTGGTACACCAGTGCTTTTGGAGCCCAGCTCATTATAGTAACAATGCTTTGTTTGGCCATTTAAACAAACCAAGCAAACCAGTGCTGTGCAAAAGTCACTCAAACAACCCAGGCCTCATTCTCACTTCTAGTCTTCTTCAGGGTTCGTGAACTGTCCTAGTGCAAGTACAGTGGCCTTCCAAAGGTCCACTTCCTCTCATTCTCTACTCTTGCTTCTTTATGTCTTCCTCAGGTGTTTCTCCTCAAGTCTTCATTATTCTTTCCCTCATACCAAGTTTCCCCCACCCACCCACTTGCTCATGCCACTTTCCCTTCTTCTGGGCCAGAGATCCCTCCAAAGCCTACCATCTGTGTCCAGCATTTTCCCTGGCTGCACAAGACGAGGAGCCAGACATAGTGAAGATCCCAGAGGACACACTGAACATCAGTGAGATAACTACGGACTGTTCTGCACAGAAGGAAGGTAAAGATGCGTTTGCAGGATCCTCAACACACACACAAATGTTTGGAGTTCCTTGCCCACCTGTTAAAGCCATCTAGAAATGTGCTCAGGTGAATCTGCACACCAGCAGTTACCTCRGACCAGCCAGGCTGTGACAACTTAGAAAGAGAAGCACCAGCTAAGCCAGGCTCAGAGAGCCCACAGTCGTTCGGCCCCTGAAGACCTATTGCTGCTGGTGCAGCAGTTTGATACTTGCAATAAGAAAACATTGACACAACATCCTTCAGCCTCAAGGGGAACCAGCTTTCAAATTGGTCTCCTCATCCAGTCACTCTGTAGACTCACCCAGATGTCACACTTGCCAGGGAAGAATCTCTCCGGGATGCGGGCAGCATATAGTGCAGCACCAGTGATGTACAGGCATGCCATGAGTGCCAGCCAGCCTATCTGCCCCATTGTGGCTGCTTTCAGGAGCCCCTCAGAGATGACAAAGTGCAGAGTGGGAATTACCCCACTAAGACCCAGACCTAGAAATACTCCTGGGAGGTAAAGAAAATGCGGGAGAGTCAGGTTTGAACACAGTGGCTGTAAAGGGAGACAACGAAAACACAAAAGCTACGGAAGGAAAACTCAGTATTTGCCAAAGCAGCAGAGAGGTGACAGCTCTTGAAGCTGGAGGTCTCCAGAAGAGATTTATTGGAAAGGACGCTAAAGAATGCACAGACTTCCTTCATATACCAGAAGCTGCTCAGCTATACAGCAGATAGCTGAAATATTTCATTTACTGACTGTGCCTGCCAGCTCCACTCTGCGTGAGGCCAGTTCCTGCTCTCGGCCTGTAGAGGGAACTGAGACCACACAGACTGTGCCTCACTTCACCACAGGCGCTCAAGAGCAAGACAAGGAGACACAACAAAGAGATTGTTTATCATATTCTGCACAAGTAGTCCTAGAAACAGAAAAGCAGCATCTGTGCTCATCTGACCTGCCATAKGAGAGAACACTGTTTATTTGTTTAGATTTTAGCCGCAAGGACAGAAAACTTGTAAAAACAGTGGGCATGGGGGGAATATTCATGTCCCATACAGAGATTTTAAGTTTGGAAAGCTCAACTCTCTGAAGGTACCCATAACTTGTCCAGGCAATCTAGATTTACTGTAGACAGCATGTGCAGGTTAAGAAACAAGAAATATTACTATTCAACCCAGCTGTGTGCACATTCCATAGCTGCCCCCTAACGCTCTCTTTCTTCCTACCCTGAAATGTGAAACCAAATCTGGTTTTGTTCTTTTGATGATGTGAAGAGAGAAACAATCTTTATCTTAACTCTGTATTTTATCTAGGCAAATCATTCAGACTAATTCMATCATTCGATGATTTGCTAGTGTCTGAGTCTAGCGTTACAAAAGGAAGACAAGCAGTACAAGTACACATACACACACCAAGCAGTCAATCTTTTTTTGAGAGAGCAAAGTTGCTAGATACAGCTAGAAATACTTTGCACTACCTTTCCTACTGCATGTGTTACTGTCCATTTCAGGAATGCACTGCCAGGACTTGCTCCAGCCCTTATCTGTGCATCCAGTTGGTTATAATAAGTGCTGAAAGAAAACCCATCAGGCTCCCCATCCAAGAATATTGAGTCTCTATGAAATTAAGCTCTCTGAAGTCTTCCCAAGGTGGTTTTTCCAAGTGGCAAGTAAGAAGCAGGAAAGGCAGTGAAGAAACAAAACAGTTAACTTCAGGTCTTACCTGCCCTTACACCCCGGTATTCAGGGGTGGCAAACATGTCCCATTGTGAGACAATTATGGCTGCAATGCCCAGGACACAAATCACAATCAAGTAGATGAAGCAAGGCTGAGGGTTGCAATAGAAGGAGTAGTACAGCCATGGTACAAAGCTGCCCATTATGAGGAGGGCGATGCCAGAATAATCCAGCCTAGAAGAAAACAAAAATCAGTGTCACAAGAAATGCAAGCCTTTGGAAGTCCTCACACCCACACACTCCTCTTTAGTAGACCAAATGCCTACTTCTCACTGCAATTAAATTACTCTCACTATTGCAGCTTAGTTCCTGATGGCAACTCYTCCACCTACAGTAATGGATTACCTTGACAGACAGCCAGTAAGGCTATTTTTAAGGAAGTCATCAGCAATACCTTCAGCAGCCTTTAGACCAAAGCTTTTTGAGGAAAACTCAAATTTGAGTTTCAGATGATGAAAAAAAGCAGCACAAGAGCCCTCTAAACGCAGGGCACACAGGATGTTGTGAGAACACAGCCAAAACAAACACTTCAGTATCTGACAAGYGTTGAGTTAGTTGGGCATCGGCTTCAGTGACCACAACGTTGCAAATTTTCAACCACACTGGTTTTTTATACCCCAGTGTAAAAAAGGAAATCCACAGCCATTGCTTTTTACCACACCCTGACAAAATACTCCTGCAAGAGTTGATGGATTAAATTTTTCAGTAGGGGATTTTAATTGCTGGGTTACTTCAAATGTGGTCCTGGAGATTACAGAATCCTAGGTTGAGTAGTCTTAGGAAATACGAGATATTTAGCAGCCAGCCAAAAAAGAACGTGAAGCAAAACCAAAAAACCAAGACATCTTGATATACATTGTGGAACTATCTTACATAAATTTAAGGTTCAAAGTCAGTCAGAATAGTTGAAATGGCAAGAAGTAACAGTTGCACTAAAAATTCAAAGTCCTGCAACTAAGCTCAAGGTATATTACTTACAGCAGCAAGATRCAAGCACATGCCTGCCAAACAGCAGAAAATGATGGAGTTTTAAGACTAAAATGACAGCACAAAAACTCATGCTGAAACAAACTATAATTAGAAGAAGCTGCATTAAATCTCTGCTCAACTCTGTTCCAAAGTACATGCAGTCATGAAATGAACAACTCCCACACTGGGGCTCCAGGCACAAATCCCAACCCTGTTTTCCCACCTGTTTCCTATTTGGCCTGCCCTGTTCTCTAGGCACTTACTTGGAGAAGAGCCGGGAAACACCTTCTGAGTGGCAATAAACTGTGTGGAAGAGCCATGAGAAGGAGAGGCAGAGTATGGCTCCCAAGAAGAACAATCCAACGACCACTTTCTCCTGCACCGGTGCTACAAAGGACATGTTTGGCCGGAACATGTAGAAGATTCCCAGACAAAGGAAGAACACACATCCTGAAAAACAGCAAGGCAGAGAGGTGTCAAGTTCATGCATACTGAAAGCTTTTCTTTCTAAGCGCATGACCACTTCCCTTCAAGACTCCTCACAAGCTGAAACCACTCATAGAAGCTGCAACTTAAGCGTGTTCCTGTGGCAAGAAATGTGATCCCAGTTAACACCTAGACACTTGGGAAAAGAAGGATCTACCAGTAATTTATTAACAATTAGCAAATTTTTAATGCATTTGTTTGTATTGTATGCCCTAATTAAGGAAGTGCCATCCGACTCTGGTGGGATAAAATTAGGAGAGGGATACCAACCTGCTAATAAACAGGTTACTAGACGAATAATAATGCTGACAACCCCACACCCCTTTCTATCTTGCTCTCTCTCCTCTGAGAGCAATGAAACCATTAGATTAGATTTAGCACTAGATTAAAGCAAGCTAAAAATACCTAGGAGATGYGTCCAGATGTTGCCAGTCTCTGTGTGTATTCTGAAGATGCTCTTGAAACAAGCCCGGAAGGAAGGCATGGGTGGTCTGTGTCCATGCAACAGGTAGTCATTGTCCTTCAGCCAGTCAGGCAGAACATCATGGGGAATGACTCTCCATCGGCCCTCCCATACCTGGGGGTTAAAAGATTTTAGTGAAATGCAGGGAACTGAGTTCTGCTGATGGATGGGGCAAGTCAGAAAACCTGTATTATGAAAGTGTTGGAGCTAATCTAGGAGTACAGTAAACAGAAAAGAGTTGATGGGACATCTCTGGAAAAAAGGCTTTACACTTGAAAGAATGCTGAAGTCACTGCTCCCTATTCAAAACTATCATTATGAAGTTGAACTGCATCATCAGATAAAGAAATACTTCAGCATTTCATTGAACAGGAAGGCTACTGGGCATTTTTACTGCTAATGAAGGGATAATTTAATTCACTTCCATGTTCTGTTAWTTTACAGGACACCTTTTCCATTTAATTGAAGAAGCCTACACYTAGCTCTCGCCAAGAAATAGATAAGCCTGTTCCTTCACCACAAGCCAGCCTGACTATCTATCTGCTAGTATTTGGGGCAGGCTAGGAAAAAACGCTGCTCATCAGCACTAAGAGGGGCCACAGCAAGCATGAAAGGGCAAGAGCCCAGCAAGAAGCGTCCAACCCCTTATTCAGGTTGGGGAAAAAATGCTCCCAGGCTCACAAAACAAACGGTGATGGATCAGTTAAGGCAACAGATTCGTGAGTGTCAATTCCATCGGATTTCTTCTTTAAGGGGAGAGGGAGGATATGTGCACACAGCTATTCTTGCAGCTGCTTCCATATGAAATAAGTGTGCACAGATGTTCTCAGCACTGCTTCAGTAACACAAGACACATGGAGGCTTCAGTCTGGCAGCACTGCCAGGGACAGGGGTAGCAGGGAACTGCTTTATGTACCGGGGGTGTTTCTGCAGGGTTCCTTGGATTTGCCGGCTGGCTAGATTTACAGGAGCAAGGCTGAAGATTCCTGAAACACTAAGTTTAAAAAGCTACATTCTTATTTCAGTTTCAACAACAAGAGTTTTTACATCAATTCTCCACACTCGTGCATGGAAGCAAAGCAGAGYCATTCAGAATAACCAACCCAGTTAMAGACTGAGTTCTTAATACATTAAACAAGAAAATAACTGGTTTACTTCATGAACAAAAAATGTGAATTGAGCTAGAAACAGAAGGAGAGAATTCATTTTACACAATCCACCCTATAAAACATTTTAAAAGAGGCAAAGATGCATAGTAAAAAATAAATAACCAACAAAAGCAAACAACAAAACAACCCATACACAAAAGACCACCAAGTAACTATGGTCCCTTTTTAAAACATCAAAAATAGTTCATAAAACCAGCAGGAACCAGTGTATAAAGGAGCAGCATTCCTTTCAGCAAGAGAAGAGGGCCAGAGACTGACACAGCCCAGTGGCTCTAAAAAGTAGCAAAAATTGAGCCAAGGTCAACAATTACAAAATCTACAATGGATTTACTTAGATATAGTTTCAATACAGCATTGTTTTCAAGTCAGGGACAAAGCTTATTCTACAATGGATGCAAATGGTGCTGGAAAAGCAAAATATTTGCAAATCTGAAGAAATCTGGACAAATGACCTTGTAAATGAAAGTCCTTGAACCAGAAGGCTTTTATTCTGCTTTGCACTCACAGGTGTTTCTCGAGGGACACACCTGAGTTGCATGATCAGCTTTGGAGTCTCATTTGTAAATCCCCATTGTTCCATGCTTTACAATTTAATCCTATATGACAGACTGAGATGCTGAGGAGCTGTARCATTGCTAGTTAGAGCACGAAATGCCTATTCAGGGATGGTGTGTACCTCCTCTCCCTCACTTTAGTAGTGCAGTTGCTTCAAGTATAGTCTGCTGCCCACTGGAGCAAAAAAGGAAACTACTTTAGCAGTCTTCACATGCCCTTACCTTACACACAAATTCTTCCATTCTCTCCATAGCATGGTGGGCTTGTAGAAGTGGTGACATACCCATAAAACCTTCATCTTCTTGAGGAGGCTCATCATCGTGTTTATTATCCTCAGAACACTGGAGGGGAAAAAAAAAACAGAGAAAATGCTTTGTAGAAAGATGAAGAGAAAAGTGATGTTGTTTTCCATAAAAAACWATGATCTGAGGTCTTGACAATTTAAGAAGTCTTTCCTTGTACAGCACTGAGGAARGAATTCAAAAGAACAAGCAAAAAAATTATTACGTTCTTAGGTATCTGAGAACAACTCACATGTCTAATCCATTCTGCATATGTTTTCAGCAGGTTTGGAAGCCAGCAGTGCTCCTCTGAGTTATGCTTCATTAAATCCTAGATATGGAGTCTGAGGCTTGCAGCCTACCCACCTCTAGGGAAGGATTACTCTCTATTTTATGTTTCAATGTCACTGTGCTGGTGTTAATGCCTCTATAATGTATCTGGCATTTTAGGGTAATAAAAGGTAAGGCAAGGAGAGGAATCCATTTACCTTGTTAGAAATGTTTCACCTCAATTTTCAGTCCAAATCTGAAAATCTATTCTGTTTAACTGACACTTCTATTCAGCTTGTAATCCAGTAATGGAATTTACTCATTTGTTTGATTTTTCAAGGATTTCAGAAACTACTATGAAACTTCTGCCAGCTAGACAAAGGCAAGCTATCAAAGAAAAGCAGGAACAGAGATCAGAGTTTTAAGCAAAGTTCAAATAAAGAGAAACCTCCATATCCTCAAGGCGTATCAAGAGAATTATGAAAATAGAAACTAAAATAATCTGCTGAGCCARGATATTAGGCTGGTACACATCATTAATAACTTCATAGGAACGAGGTTTGGTAGTTTTCTACCCTATCATGCCTTATCTCACATCATCCACACATTATGATACACTCTAGCTTCCCATTTAGGAGAAAAGCAGGGGGGCCACAGAAGTTCTACRTTCCTGTTTGCTTACTGCAATGCTCATGGCCCTTCAGAGACTCCATCCAACACTTCAGCTTCCAAGGTAAACAAATTGGAGAAAGCTAGGAAAGAGAGAATGAGCTTTTTGCACCCTTCAGACTTAACACAGAGAGCTGCCACACACCCCATGAGCAAGCCAAGAAAACTCCACAATCTGCAGGGAGAYTGGCCTCCTCCAGATTTCCCCAAACATTTTTTTTCCTTCCTATTCTCATAGCAAGGTTAACAACTTTAAAATCAAGGTTATGTATCAATAATACCACCCAAAGTGACTGAGAATCTAGTATATAACCTCACATACTTYATCTATGAATTATTATCAGTAATGTTCAGGTTAATGCCCTGAATTTTCAGKCAGGGATCAGATCTGGCTGTGCATTTGTCCCACATTACCACTCTCTCCTTAGTGTAAAGCCTTATTAACTATTTCTGTCAAGTTAACTCAAATAAGCTGCTTAAAATTTTCATTTTTGAATAAATAAAAGGAGACTTCTTCCAGCCTACAGTGAGCTATCTAAAGTCTTCAATATCTTTTGGTTTTTTGAGGGAGAAATGACATGCTAATATCTGCTTTTGTACCCAAGGCTTGCACTGAAGCTTCATCTTTCAAAGACATCCCAGCAAACAGTTCTTGACCCAATTTTGCTTATCCAGAATGCAATTTCTGGTATGTAATACATAGTATATATACATCCTTCACATTTTACATATGACCTCACATTTGTCCACACTAGGAAAATCTGACTAACAAATCTTTGCAGATAATCCATGTCCCTTGTACTGTCTACTCACATTCATTTATCATTCCAATGAACAACCCCTCTGAACAATATTTCATATTTTAGAGCAATGATTGATATATTGATCAGCCYTAAGCAGATTCTCCAGCAGGATAAGACAGTATGGAATACACTCAYTCTTCCTAGGTTATCCCATTAGTTCTATTGAGAAAGGCACCAGGCAACAGCAAGATGCAAATAGGTTTAATATCCTTCTAAAATAGGCACAATTCCTGTTAGGCATAGGAATAAAAAACTAATTTGGTTTCATTCTTACTCAACAACATTCATTGCCATTATTTCCCACACTGTCAATTTTACTGTCTCTTTCTACTAATGGAGCTCTCTAGGAGTCTCAGTTTTCAATATCATAAATAATTAACTCAAGGTGATAGAAACACAGAATGGTTTGGCTGGAASGGAGCTTTAAAGATCAACTAGTCTAAGTCCCCTGCCATGGAGGTCTGAATAAGATGCTCATGATAGCCTGCACAATTCAGAAACCAAAGAAACCTTCAGTTTCCAAGAGCATCCCTTATGGAAAAGCAAGGCTAAGTTCCAATGCATTTGACAGAAGAAATACTGCTATGCCCTTTAGCTACTCCAGAATTCCCTCCCCCAGCAGCACACAATAACCAGCTCAAATGGGGTGAACAACTTAGTAATCCTCAATTTACAAAGCTGGGTGGACTGAAGGAAAAAAGGTCCCTTACGGAATCAAAGCCTGTATTCATTGCAGGCTGCCCRGTGACTCAAAGCCAAAAAATGTTCATTTCCCCCTCTGCACATACTCCCATTTCTAGAATGATGGGAAGGCTTAAATTTGAACAGACTGTAAAGCTTGAAGAGCACAGCTATTTCTGAACCAGTCCAAAATCTTTGCGTTTTGGCAATGTGCCTACAAACAAATCATTACTGAGCTTCTTTTAGTGATAAAAGGAATTCAGATCATATACACAGTCCAGATTACTGCCAAAAAATGGAATTGATTTTACTATCTCCTTCCTGCCATTAAACTGCAAAATTAGCATTCAAGGGAAAAAATCTAAAGCTCAGCTTCTTAGTCCTTTTCTTGCTAAAGAGGCAAAATGAGGCCTGTTCTGGAACATCCATCCCCCGCCTCGACTCCTTCCTGTAATGTCTCATTGGAAAGATCAGTAAACTGTCCTTGTTGAAAGCCAGAAATCTACAGTGGAAGGCAACACCAATACCAGTTTCCATTTGGAAATCTGAAGGAGTCTATTGACCTTCAGTTCTTCAGATGCTGGCTGAAAGGAAAGAATACCACTCTTCTGTTCAGAGGGCGTATTTTAAAATTTCCACTATGACAAATTCCTTCATATCTTAGGATCCCCACATTCTCTCCTCTTYGGCTGATCATATCAGAAATTCAAGAGTAATTCTAGACCACAACAACATAAGCAAGTACATGTTTTAGGACCCGTTTTCAACTATTTCTAAGTCCTGCTCACAGAATCAGATTTTAAAAYGAGAAACATATTGGGTAAATAATATCACTTGCCTAAGACTGTGCAAGAAGTGAGAGCCCAGAAGAAAACTCTGATACTCCCACTTTTAATGAGCTATGGTATATCCTCAATTAAGGGCTTCAAGAATAACTTTTGCCTTTGTAGTTTCTATACCATAGGCCAAAAGAATTTTCACTCGGCCAATGTTTCAGATGTTCTTCTACGTCACCTAATTTACTTCTTTTTTAAAAGCATCTCAAATTTTGACTAAATAATTCTGTGAAGTCTTCAGAGCATTTTAGAGTATCTTTAAATAAAACCCCTCATTTGTTTGTAACAAGCAAACTTGTTACAATCATCAGCTGGCACTCTTCTGTTGCACACAAGCAGCAGCGTGTACAATCAGTTTTTCACACAAATCAAAAATCGTGGCTTCTCGATACTTACACTCCAGAAGGTCTGGACACTTTATTCTATGGAAATGCCATGAAGTCGTTCCAATTTTAAGCCTACTCCCTTTGTAAATTCACAGTGTTAAACCTACCAAAAACCAGTACAGGTACCTAATGAGATGGAAATTATACAAAAGACACAGAAACACAATCTGAGTTGAGTAACGGTACCAGAGAATAAAACAAACCTGAAGGACAAGTGAAAATACCCAGAGGAACCAGCTTTACTGGTTTATCCACATTGACTTCATTTTGCGAAGTGTTACAGTTTCTTTTGTGATAACAGTGACAGACAAGAATGTAAGAGAAAGAGGGAGAAATCAGACTTAATTATATCATTTTGTACAGAGAACCAGGAACACATGTCCAGGGACAGATCATCATCTAAACAAGAATTTGAGAGCATGTTTTAGTAGGGATTAAAAAGGTTTAATACCAAACCCCAGACTTAGAGCACCAGAGCAAACAAAGAGGAAGAAACCCAAGAGCTCAATTGCAGTGGCTATCATTAAGTAAGTTTAACAGTAACATCTCACTCTTTTATAGCAATGGCACAAAAGGTAAAAAAAAGTTTACATTTAGTACAAGAATTTCTTGCCTGAATACAGTCCAAAAATGTCAGATCACATAGCCAAAGATCCTGTTACAGAGAAAAGTGCAGTAAAACCTGCTCTAGTAAATGCAATATACTTGTCTACTAAAACAGCTTATCCTTCTCACACAGATTAACAGTTCCTATGCTATCACTCTCAAATCTGTTAATAGACACRCTGTTTAATAATGTCCTTACTATGGAAAAGCCTGTCAGAAGTCAAGTCATAATTGCAGAAAAAGATTCCAGAAACACTTTCCCCGCTTTTGACAAAGTTGTGTTCTTTGGACTTCAAGCAAACTGTATTTTCTTGAGGTCTGTAGTTTCTTGATGTCAGTTTAAAGATTTCTAGAAAGTTTCAGAGTTTGCACATGACTGCTGCTTGCACAGGTGACAAGCAAGTTCTGGTTCATCACTTCAGAAAGTGTCATCAATGTTGTTCATTTGAGTGTGCAAACTGAAACGTAAATGAAATCTGAATGAAGCCACCTTTTACCCTGTCAAAAGTGGTCATCTTCTCCCTCACCCCCATCTGACCAATGCCTATCCTGTCCCCCAGCAGTGATCAGCAGCTCCCAGCCAGTTCCCCCCCAGTTTATATACTGGTATTGACATTGTGTGGTATGGAATATCCCTTTGGCCAGTTCAGGTCAGCTGCCCTGGTCACTCCCCTCCCAGCTTCTTGTGCCTCTCCTCACTGGCAGTGCATGAGACACTGAAAAGTCCTTGATTTAACGTAAGCACTACTTAGCTAAAAAACTTAAACATCAGTGTGTTATCAAYGCTATTCTCATACTAAATCCAAAACACAGAACTGTACCAGCTACTAGGAAGAAAATTAACTCTATCCCAGTCAAAACCAGGATAACTAGTAACTGCAATAAAACTCCCCAGAAAGGGCAGAAGTCTTCTGTATTAGGGTTTCCTTTGAGACAGTCATTACTCAGTTACCCAAGAGCCTAACTGACCATGCACATACCTATGTAGTATTAAGCTCCAGAGTTAATGAACTCCCATGTCTCAAAGTTCAACTGTTTGTGATGCCAATTCACCATCAAAGTGTCACCAGTGCCCTAAACCTACCATCACAGGAATTTTCAAAGCATGATGCAGTCTGAATCTGTTCCAATGTTCTTGCTGCTTCTTTCAGCTGCTGACAGACACTCTCCCACTGTCTTCTTGATCTGTGCCCTGACAAAACTCTCAGCCTTGGTAGGAACACAGGCAAGATAGCTCAGAAAAACCAAATGTCTTGATTAACACTGAGTCATGGCRTATTATACGACACGGTACTTATACACTATTCTCTTCTTAAAACCCAAGTTACAAAACGGATGTTGCTGCATTTACAATACCACTGTTATCCCCCACATTAAACTGAAGTCACAAAGTCTAGACATGACTCTGAGTTTTTGCTCTTGTTTATCTTGATCTCATCAGATGAATGATTAATAGTGCTTAACGTGACATTCAAGTCATTTTATGTTCCTTGGGGCAGCATGCCAGATTCAGTAACTCGAGAGCATTCAGCATAATGGCCAAGATACGTTCAAGGCTGTAATATAAAAATGTTATTTTTCTAATCGCGGTTCTGTAACATCCTTTGCAGCTGGCCAGATTGCTTTCTTTCAGCAGCAACTCCTCTGTGCCCATTCTGTCAACTGACCTTTTATCAACCAGCCTTTCGTAAGGGGAAAGCAGCTGCCCTGCCATTTCTCCTAAAAGCCTGTTGCACATTTTTCAGAATTTCATCAGCTTACGTTCTTTGGGCTGTAAGAAATTAACTGGAAACRAACAGCACCATAAAACTTTCCCTGACTTCCTCTAACTTCTGCACATACCAAGTTATTCTAAAATAACAGCTTTRTCCTTTAGAATTCACATTCTTCTGACAGGCTTGTAAACACAGGCACACCACAGTTTCCAAAAGTCTAACTACACCCACCCTCTAAGCAGGGTGTGCAAAGCTGGATTTGCTGTCACTGGACCAAAAAAAGTCTTTCATTAGCACAGTGCCAAAAACCCTTTAGGCCTGTTGGTCAAAATGTCAAGTACTTGGAGGTTCCTCGAGTTTAATATTTTTTCTTTTGTAGGTCACCTTCTTATAAAAGATACAGTCCATTTAATATAGCACTTGAAAACAGCTTTATACAACTGGTCATGGGTGACTGCTTGCTGGCACTCATTAAAAACAAGCACTAACATTTAAAACTCGTTTAGCAAATAGTCCTAGGAAAAAGTCACATTTTGGTTTCAGTGGCCTTGCTAGAACACTCTTATTAGAACTAGCTTTCWTGTGAAAAGGGTCTGTTGAATCTTTGAGCAGCAGCAAGTACTGATTTTCTGTCAACACCCAGCATTTGATGAGGGCCAAAGGCCTCAATGCCCACATGTGCTCATCAGTACACTTTGGGGGAGAGCCTGTAGAAATTGCTTCTACTGCAGAAGAGTCTCATSTGCCTTTTTCTGCTCCTCTGCCATTGTTAATCCTGACAGCAGAAAAAGAAAACAAGCATGCTGGGCTTATGGAAAAATAAATGCTCTGTAAAAAAAATAAACAAAGAGAGATTGAAAGTGTACTGCTGAACCTAACATAAGAGCAGAGTCAATCAATCTGAAACAGTTGGAGGAAGATGCAAGTTAACCCACCAGTACAACACTATTTTTCTCCTCTTACATCACTGTGAAAGGCCGACACACCCCCCACTGCTGCCCAAACCAGGCAGATATGATWTCCAGGAGAACAAAGACAAAACCCGTGGAATCTAACCCCTGTCCAGGGAAACTGTTGTGCCAGTGAATTACAAAACAGAACTACTCCCTCTCTCTCCTAGTKTCAACACACAGCACAGCAAGCAATGGTTACAAAACCTGCTGGCAGGCAGCAAACTCCGAGCACCAACACTTCCCCTCCCAACATGCAGACACACTCCACACTAATGGGATATGGCTGAATCCAGCTGCAACCCAACGAGCCATCACCTATGACAAATTTCTTGGTAATTCAATGAGAGTTTCCTGGGAGACAGAGCAGAAACGGACATGGCCATTTCCTRCATGTTACCAGCCTTCTGGGCACTGCCTATCCATGGTTGACTAGGTCACCAGTTTGCCTTTTCTGCAGACTTTCAAGCTCTGTTCATAACCCAGACACAGCAACTGCCAGCAAGGGATGCATCAGCATCTGACCAACTCAAGCCTGTGGAGCCTGGAAACCAGCTCCATAAACATGTCACATTGTCTTTGTACTGCCTAAGTGGGAATACTTGGAGATACTCTGCTCTGTGTATCCAAAAATGTTTTGCTGTACAAAAATAACTTACTAAATTCAAGCACTTACTTCAGTGCTAGCAGTCTGAGTAAAATTCACATTACTTCCAGTTATTAGAACAGCAAGTGAAGGAGAAATGCAGATGTTAAGATCTTTTGATCTGAAGAGAAATGTCAACTCACATGCTTTCAAAGAAATAACATTTCTTCCCAAGAGCTGCAAAAATGCAGGGAAGGAGGAGGTGATAAAGAAATCTACAGAACAACGAGTTTTAAATACAATCAGCTTTAAAACAAAAGGAAATGTGCTTTGGTGGGACCCCAAACTTGGTTTTGTCAGGCCTCTCCCATTCACAATCTAGCAACAAAACCTTCCATTGCTATGCAATGCAATGGAAGGAAGAAGGAAAATAACTTGGCATCTGCTTCTATTTCGGTCATAATCCCAAAGTACCAACTGAAAAGAAAGCTAAATGGTTTCAAACTGAGCAAGAAACTTGCAAGTAGATCTATAAAGGATAAAATTTCACACAATCAGAATTTACAAATATCAGCTCCAAAAAGACTATTCTTGAAACTCAAATGTCTACCTTTGACCTTCAAGACTTCACCTCAGTCTTTTTCACTCATCTGGCATGCACCATTTATGGTGACAATTCTATTTATTTATATGCACCCTTCTGTCAACACCAAAAAGTATTTCTGTAGTCTGCTTTTGCAGRTAATACAGAAAAGGCTTTGAGTAAGTTCTATGACTCAAGTTAAAAGCCTCGAGTCATTTGCTCACCTTCGATTACTCTAAAAATTCTCTTTTGTTGTACCTGAAATTCTGTTACATCCTTCTGCCTTCCTCCTTCAAGCCACTATGGTATTTATGCTCTAGAAACACTCCTGTAGGTACACAGAGAGACCATGAAATTTGTCAGAGCCCAATTAAGTTCTACTTTTCAAAGCCCATGCTCCCTGAGAAGCAATGCAGGGGAGTATTTACCCAAATTTCTTCTGCCCATTCAGATGACTTGAGGGCCACACAAACCTCCTCCCAAAACCTTACTGCAGGTTATCAAACACTTTAAAGCAACAGGTCTCCACTTTAGGGGTGCATTTTGGTGCCCTGTAACACAGCTCAACTGCATGAAAGATGAAAGGAATCATCATCCAAGCAACAGGAAAACCCAATGATTGGAATAAAGGCAAAGAAAATGGTTCTTTTGTTTATGTCCTGTCACTGACAGGTTAAAGTACAAAAAGAAAGAGTCAAGCACAGGGTTTCGGGGCTGCATAAAGAGCCCATTCATCACAYTGGAAGAAGTCACATGCATTAGATTGTGTCAGCTTAACAAAGTCACAGTAGGAGAGATTTCTTTAGGAACGATCACTGCTGGAATTACAAAGGCAGTTAAGACACAGAAACTCTGGGACAGGAGAAAGGATGCTGTCCCAAAGGCAAGGCAATACAGGATGCTACAGGAGGGAAGCACCTGCTGAAAAATGCCTTATCAGCACATACACAGCACATGCAAACCAGAAAAAGGAAAAAAGGTTTAAACTGCTGAAAGAATGAGAAGAATTATGCAGCTTGCTTRATCCTTGTCTCATCACCAAATGCTTCCCATGCAGACAAATGGTTACTATTTCTCCAAGTCACAGAAAGTTCACCGTTCACCTGCTACTACACTCTCTGCATGTTTAAAGATAGTAAGTTGTGTATCTATTCCTTGAAACTGGTACCTGGAAGAGAGATAATCTCTGAACATATATGCACTCTAGGAGAGAAGAGAGTTATGGGATAAAATACAGACAGAGGTATAAAAGGATATTGATTTTATAGGATTTGTATCTTCTCACAGGAATCACTACAAAACTGGCAGATTAACAGTACTGGCAGAAGGAGGCAGCTGTTTTATTATTTTTTCGAATAAGCATGTTCAATATGGCTAGCAAATCTTTGCTACATGTATTCACTGAATGCCACTATTTACAGAAAGTAGGATCTTGAATCTAATTTTTAGCTCACAGTTCTGCAACCTCCCAGGTAGGTTACTGGTGCCAGGGTCAAAGGCCTCAGAAAAAAAAAACTTTTAGGAGTAAATCTTATTTCAAAATATCATTTCCATTTTTTTTTCCCCACAAAAATATTTTATTGCTAATGAGGACCAATRTTTTGGCCCATCAAAATCAAAAGTACATAGTATACAATGCAAGCTGTGAGGAAGATGGTAAATAATTCTGAACAACTTAATGGCATGCTCCCATGCCTTCCTCCTTAGAAAAGACTACTAAAATAATGCATCAAAATCAACTACTACCTCTTAAGAGCTCAGACTGCTTACTTCTACAAGTGGAGCAGAAAGTGGATATACAAGTAGGCAGAGGAAAAGGAATCTCATATAGGACAGTTTAGGGAAGATTATATATAAATAAAGGGCTGCAATGATGTAGGTAGGGTAATAGGATGCAATGGGAAAATAAACACAGCAATATTATCACAGGATAAAAWTACACACATTTTCACACTAATACCTCAAGTCTGAGGCCCAGTACATTTTGGGGAAGTATTGTATCTATTAGAATACATACTTATTATGATAAAAGCTTTTCCTAAGTAGAAGCATTTAAAAGCATATTAAGTGATGATGGTGGTTCTACCATGAAGACAYTACATAGCTCTCATCCACTTTCCTTTTCCAATATGGAATTGTTACCATCAAGGTCATCAATTTAGCACTGGAATACTGATGTAATGGGCCCCCACTTGAGTCCTTTTATAAGGCTATGTTTAGCTTGAGTGCCTGAGCACTATTGCCATCTAGCCAAGAACAATAACCTTCTATTACTGTTATCTAAACATGAACCTCTTCCAGACCAGAGGAAAATCATGCTTTTGAACTAATAAGTCATGCTAATGAACTAATAAGTYTCTCTGCTGAGACAGTTGCACACAGCCAGAAAGTACAGTAGAGCAAGAGAGTGAATCCTAGCTGACATTTGAGTAGCAGCTGTGCTGAGGCTTACACAAGACAGAGGAATATGTATAGCATAATGTTTTTTCCAGATTATTTAGAACGCTGCAGAATATCACATAATAAAGGCCATTTGGCAAGCCAATATTGGTACTTCTGCAAGCAAAGTGTTTTGGGATGATCCATTAGAAGCATCAATTATTCAGCCTTTTAAGACAAAAAATAATTTAAAGACATCACACTAACAAAAACAAGAAATCACAGAGGACAGGAATAAAAGGCTGAAAAAAAWATTCAAAAAAGCAAGAGGCCATATAAGGCAGAGAAAGTGATGCAGATTGAGACAGAACAGCAAGACCCAAATGACAAAAACACATTTCTGTGACAGCATTTGAGAAGACGAGGAAAGAGAAAAGATATCCAACACAAGAAAGCCAAACATTTGTAGTGAGCCAAAAGAAACACAAACTTTTGTGGTASAGATGAAAGCAAACAAACAAACAGAAAGATAACATGTGCTAAGGATGCCTGAAAGAGAGAATGAAACTATTTCAACCATTTTATTTCCAAAACTTTAAAATTGAACACTGATTCRTCCAGATAATTCTTTCTGTACATTTGCTTAGGTAAACAGAAATTAAAGAACATAATCAATTATGGACTTTTAACTTCGGGTTATTCCATCTACAAGCAACAGGCAACTTGCATTATTCAACCAGGGAAGTCAGAGACAAGAATGAAAAGAGCCTTCAAAGCACATGATCCCAAACACCCCTGATAGATAAACGTGTATGTTCAAAATATCTGCTAGCACAACTCAACTTTTCTTTTTCTAAAGAAAAGCTATTGGCCAAGACTCTGCACCTGAGACACATGCTTCACAACCTYCCACAAAATGGAAAAAGACTCTGGGTATTTCCCTTGTCATGACACTGAGAATGTCCTAGAGAAGTTACAGCAGTACAACTTAAGAGCGTGTTGGCTTGGCTTACTAGATGTGAATGCCTATTCTGACTTCTCATTACAAGAACACTCGAAACTAAATTCTGTAAGGGCTCCAACTCATCAAGTTGAGACACRCTAATACCAGTTCCATGACAGTGGTCCATGCACATACCAGAATTTGTAGCAAAGGCAATTACAGCCACAGCCCAACATATATGAAGCAGCACCAGCATGTTTTTGCTGCAGGCTAAAACCACACAATTGCTGTGACTGAGATGATACAGTAAACTCATTAATCCAYGATAAATTGAATAGTGATCCTAAGATGAGTGCCTCTTCCACTTAACTCTGCTGATATTCATCTGAATATATCCTGGGAGAAGCATTAATTACTGGAACTCTCTGTCCAATGCTTGGACATTATCTTCCTAGAACACATAATTAAGCTGCAGATGCCTTTCCGCATCTTGTGGCTGCTAAAATTTACAAAGGCTCATGCACCAAAACTTTAAAGACATTGCCACTGGCTCAGAAAATCTGTGAGCCACCAACTGCTAAAGATTGGGGCGAGTGTCCTAGGCAAGTAACACAACATGCTTCCCCATCCTTGCACTCTTAAGAGTCTGTTACTGGCTACTGTCCGAGATAGGATATCGTGCACTGTGGATGCTTAGTTTAATTGCAAGAATGCTTGCAAGCAGATTTTTCTGTCCTAATCATCAAAACTATACCAATTAGCCAAGGTTCTGATTACATTCAGCCAGAGTCAATACAACTTCTCCTTTCACTTACAATTAATTAAAAGTTACCCAAAAAAATCTTTTTATATGAGGAGCATCTCAGCAGAGAACAAACCAGTACAAGTCCTATTTCTTTGAGGACAAAAAAATATAAAAGTCGCTAAAATTACAGTTATGCCCAGTCTTGTCACTCAAGTTTCCATAAATTAAACTGAATACTTCTGGAATCTTCATGGTATCCTTACAATTATTTAGCAGGCRTTAAAAGGTTGTAGGCTCACGGTCCACATTTCTGAAAGTTATTTAAAACACTGAAGCACTTATGTCAAAACTTATTTTTCCTAGGAAACCTAAGAGGTAATMATATAACTCACATTTTCCTGATCAGAAGACAGTGGTGGCTCCACTAAAAGAAGCCTCTGTTGAGAGCTGTCCTCTTCAAAGGCTGCCTGTGCTGTTGCAGTGTCAGACATGTGTCCTTTTCTGAGCCGTAGACCTGGCTCTGGAGAACCAGCATTATCGAGTTCCGTTAGTTCATTCATGAGATGCTGGAAGCCTTCTCAAATATTCTCTTTCCTCTTGGTTCAGTTTGGCTGATTACGTCTTGGCTCTGAAAGACAAACAGTTTGTGTAACTCAGCTGAAGCTGAAAAGAAGAGTGCAAAAGTTGGCTGGAAGAAGAGCTTGCTTAAAAGCTACCAAACAGCTACAACTGCTTTTATATGCGCCCAAACTCCCACAGGATCAATTATACAGATTTCTACACCACTGGATGATCAATTCTCATCTTGAGACCACTAACAATTTCATATCCTAACACAAGTTGAACACAACTTTGAAAAATAAAGACAACTTTGAAAGATGATAGAAAGTGAGCTTCATAAAACAGTGTATCTATGAAAGCACAGCAATTTTTTTATAAATTATTTTTACAAAGGTGGAATCACCAGGCTGTTAATACTATTTAGAAATAAACTACTGATCACAGGTACTCTATAATTATCACATTTTTGTGAGTATGAAGCTCGTACCCAAGCTCAATCATCTGGGCTAGGTTTCACCAAAAACTAGGACATTAAGTACTGGTAATAGCAATCAAGTAAAGCTCAAGCAGAGCTCACGTAGCAACTAATTTTAGACAGACTGCAAGGAGGGCAGTAGTACACAGAGTGATTATGCTTCCCTTGCTTAAATTAACATGTTCACAATCACTGCCAGGAATGGGTTTGTACCTTTACTTGTGCAAGGAATTAGAGCAGACAAATTTAAACACCGTTCCTTTCATCACAGCAATCAGAAACAGGTAAATCCCCCTGAAAACAATAACCTATGATTTCTACCGAGAAAATTAATTTCATTTTACACTTAGAACACTGCAAAAAGGATTCAGGGTAAATTTAACTCAAAATGCTAAAGATTTGATTAAATTTGCAGAAAATTAATAAGAACTGTTAATCTGAGCCCTCATCCAAGACTATTGTTGGTTACCCATTTGTCTTGTACATCCCCGTGTGGTGGTCACTTCAACAGCCAGTTAACACAAACCTGTTTGACACTGGTAGCCTTTGGAGGCACAATCTCCAGAGAACTTTGCAATCTAAGTGCCAGAAAGCATCAGAATGTATTATCAGAATGAAGCCACAGCTGAGGCTTCAGAACCAGTCTGAATGACAATCTATTCGTTTTGCACTAATCACTTGCTGTCATTCTTATTACCGTGGCACCTAAGGACTCAGATGTGACTAACATGTAACATTAAGACAACCCATCTAACAAGTTTTAACTTGCCAGTATGCATAATTAAATTGGAATTTTAGTGCCCAATAAAAGATGCTGAAATTTGTCATAATGTAGGAGGGAAAATTAAAAATATAAGATGGGGAATTGATATTGGCAGTTTTGTAATAAAATGTCACCTCCAAAAAGCCAATAAATAATGTATTCTGTCCTTACGGGAACTAATTTCATTTACATATGATCACTGCAAGATAATTCTCAGCTCTGACAAATGGGCTATAGTTAATTTTGCTGCAGCACTTTGTAATATTATACCCCCTCAGCTGCCTGGCAATCCTCAGAGGAGAGAGCTGCTAATGAGCAGGTAACAGACTCTGCAGAACTAAGTGATACCTCAAGTTGTCCAAGTTCAGTATGGCACACTGCTTTAATCAGCCAAGATGCTAAAGCTACAATACAACAGCAGAGCAGATGGCATCCCCACCTTCCTGCTACCATCACCACAGGGTCAGCAACCTCCATCGGAGAAGTAACATCTCAAATGGCCACAGCTGTTTACTTGGTAAACACCAGAGCCACAGGAGAATTAAGATGAGGTTTAACAACGTTACACCGGAAGCTCAACAAAGTTGAGCAAGTAGATTTTAAGTGCAAGAACAAATATTTAGAAAGCCACAGAACTGAAATCTTGACTGCTTTTGTCATATTTCAAGCAGCCAATTCACAATTCTATTTTTATGCAAGAAACACAAAGACATAATCACACCGCCGTTTGGCAAAACTGATGCAAGAAAGAAAAGAGTATGCAACAACAACAACTACAGTTTGAATTCAAAACGCAACCTATAAGAGACTAATTAGTATAGTACTATGCTGGTTTTGGCTGGGGTAGAGCTGATTTTCTTCCCAAGTAACCATTATATGTGATGGAGCCTTGCTTTCCTGGGGATGGCTGAACACCTGCCTGCCCATGGGAAGTGGTGACTGAATTCCTTGGTTTGCTTTGCTTCTATCCACAGCTTTTGCTTTGCTTATTAAACTGTCTTTATCTCAACCCACAGGTTCTCTCTTTTATGATTCTCTCCCCCATCCCACTGGGGCAGAGTGAGAGAGCAGCTGTGGGGCTTAGCTGCCAGCTGGGGTTAGACCGCAACAACTACACTGAACCCATTTGAAGCTGTAGCTAAAACCAAAAAAATGCAAGCGAGCAGAGCAGCTGTTCACAAACAACAGTTACACACACACAGGCACACCCCCCTACCCGATATTCCACACATTTCAAGCAGGTAGTCAGTAGAAAAGCCCTAGTTAGTTCCACAGATTGGGCAATTTCATGAGACGTTTAACCAGCAAGTTTTGCTAGTTCTTCTTTCTACCAGATTTAAGCAATAGCATTGCCACTGTGTGCTGCATTACCACCTACATTGCCTAATAGCCTGTCCTTACATCACCTCTGTGACATTGAGGGAGCGATGCTCTGAGACACAGAACAACCACACATCAGGCTTAACCACATTTGGCCAAGATGCTTGCGAAAGGCTCTTCTAATACAAGAATGCCAAGAGACTTTTACATCAGGCCTTGAGGATTTACTTCACGAGCACTCGCTGCCAAGCAATCACTAAGGTTAAAAATAAAAGATGCGTTTCACCTCCAGCGAGTCAGATTTGCATTCAGCAGTAGAGCTGAACTTCAGAGCTCTGCAGAAATAGAAGTTGTTGTTTCTTGAAATTACAGTGGAATTGTTCAGTGAACTAAGATGTTTCCATGTCATTCATGCAGGATCCTCTTAGTGCTAAATATGCTTGCCCTAAATGAGCATGCAAAGGTAAGCAAGCTAAAAGCTAATCCAAAAGCATCACTACTGGATTTTAGTTCTTTTTAAAGATGTGCTATGATAGCAGCAAACATGTGAGTGAATGCAATAGGAAGGTGCCAACAGAAAAGTGGTAATAGCCTGAAATATTTGTTCACAAGTGAAAGAAAGCAGTCTAAGATTACAAACAGGAAAGGCATACGTGGTCTTTAAGTTCTATCATAAAGTTTCTATGACTCCACAGTTCAGTGAAGGATGACCTTTACTTAAGAAATTAGGAAGTATGGTCAATAGCACCGAGCCAAAAGACAATGGCTGAAACATTGTGAAGAGACCTATTGCCCCATTCTGTCTAAGACTGCATGGTTCATGAAAACAAAAACTAGAAAATGGAAGCTATAGAACATTTGAGGTCTTGGAAAACAATGTTTTGTGCTTCACTGATATTATAAATCTCATCTATGAAGTCCTTTAACTTTTTTTGTAGCACGCAAATTAAAGGTTTCATTAAAATTAGCTGCCATTTAAAGAGGAAGTTGCCATTATGACTTAAAATCTACTTAATGATTGCATACATAATATCAGCATGTAGATGAATCAGAGTTCCTGCTGTGCTCAATATAAGCTGAGAAAAGCATCTACAGAGTTTGGTCTGTTGGGTTTTTTAATACAGCAAACTTCTAAATGCTCACTCAGCTTTTAAAAAGGACTTACCAGTTTAATACAACCAGAGCTCCAAACACAGCCTATAAACACAAAATAAGGCACTCCCTTAGATAACTCACCTTGCCACACACCCYCCAGAGCAGCCCAAGCTGCTCCCTCCACCCCAGCTCAGCAGCAGCCAACCCCCCAGCGAGGATGGTCAGTGCCAGTCTGAGGCTCAGACAGACACCTGCCATCTCTCCAAAAACAGAACCAGAAGGCAACACTAACTCAGCATTCCCTGCAATTGTGCAATGTCACAGGAGTCAACTCCCACAACTACAGCATATTGAGGACACTGCTTCACTCCTAAAGATGATAAGGAAAGACTAGTCACACAAACTTAAGCACCACAGGATAATGCTATTATTCTCTGTATGACATTCTCTAGGATAAGCACTAGAGCCCTTCTAACCTCCCAGAATTCACCTGACACAAGGACTGGTTTACTGCCTAAGCTAAATGAGGCCACACGGTAGTAAAAGAAAACACATTAACATTAGCGTTTGTAGTTAAATTTAAAAGATCTACCACTCCCTTTTTAGGACAAAACACAGTCCTAGATGGTCAGACTACCTCCCACTATCCCTATGCAAAGCAATCTCTCCAGTACTCAACCCTTGTCAGAATGTTCTTTTCTATGAGCAGCACAAGAATGACCCCTCGAAAGATTTAATTCCGTCTGTAGCTGGTGTTTGGAAGAAGAAAATTGTATCCCCCTACACTTCCCTCTCAACTGTCTTTCTGACAGAAACTTTCCTGTTCASGTAGGCAATGGCATCCACTGTATGCTCTTCCTCTTCCAAAGCATCCATTAAAGCAGCATAAACAACGTATACACATGGGATGAGTCTTCCTAAGATGAGCTCCTTCCCCCTAACAGAACTTAAGTTATCAGAAGAACAAAAGGCCACCATGAAAATTTCAGGCTACACATTTCTCAGAACATTCATTAATGCTTAATGTTTAATGAAGGGCTTGAGTGCCTGAAAAATTTTGTAAGAGATGCTATCTCCATCTACAAACTTTGTCTCACCTGTGTCCACGTGCCAGGACAGCTCCAAAAGCATCACAACCATGCCAGCAGAATGGCAAAGCTGACTGAACAATAAACCACTGATGGGCTGAATAACTTTACCAAATACAAAGGTGTTTAGACCAGGCCTCAGTAACAGAATAGGCACAACTCCATTTCCAGAACTGTTAGCACAGGTACAAGTGGCAGAGCACTTCCAGTACAACCCATGATTGCTTGGGATAATAACACAGCTTACATAGGSTGATGGGAAATTTTGTGCCTATGAAACAGTTGATTCTAGCTACCTTGACTGAAATAAGGTATACTAAATGAAATGCACTTTTCTTGGCACATTGTATTTCTACTACTGTCTTCTGGTAGGGAGATTCTGTCACAAGTAGTTCCTCACAAATAGTATAGTAACACCAAACTGAATTAAGGGATTTTTATCTCTTTTTTTTTTTAAACTTAAGAGTGTTTCAACGATTGAGCTGTCTTTTTCAATTCAGCAGTTAAACATCCACAGGTACCATTCCAAATATTCTCTAGAACTACAGTCGAAAACAAARCAAACAAGGATATGTATGAACGGGAGGAGAAGGAAATTCTCAGAGAAGACCTTGTTTTCTGCACCCTAAAGGAAAAGTACCAAATCAGGCTGTAAAAATTCTTTGGAGGTCATCTTTAACAATGAGGAACAATGAGGAAGTAATCCAACACCTCTTTTCTTCATGTAATTTCCCTAGATAAAGAGGCATCTACAAAACAAAGATTAGACTCCCGCAGAGGGTCAGTGGCCAAAAAGCTGTCTTTGTAACTTGTAAACTGTCACTGGACGCTTCAGCCTAAGCTATTTCACAGCAGGCTGCAGAGGCAAACAATCAAGCACATTCTGATGCATTTGGATCCAAAGAAAAGGAACAAGCCAGCAGCCTGCCTGCATTAYCGAAATGCTTCCATTTCAGAGGATCCCATTACATTGTTACAACATTTGTCCAATTTGTACTGCAAATTGGACCCCAGTTTTTTAACTGGGTTAAGTGTTATGTCAGAGGTTGGCCCACCCCCAGATTACAATGTCCGGTCCTTACAGACTGGATGACTGCTGTAAATCAGTTTTACTCTTCAGTAAACCAAAACCAAGTGAATTGTCACAAAAGCAGTACAAAACTAAGAACAAAAGTTCAAGTTCTTTTCACGTCACGTTCCACAAACATCCACAACCCAGACCTGGGAAACTTGCTTTTGGTTCATTTTTCATTAAATGGCTCAGTTTCTCCAAGTAAGAAACATGCCATCTTTTTGCACTTTTATGGTTTTATTTCTATAGCATGCTACTCACACCAAATTACTTCATGGTTACCAACAAAAAGATGCAGGGTTTTTTGTTAGTAACACTTTGGATCACGGACTGTCTAAAAGCGAAAGACTGAAATCAAACAGTACTTTCCTCTCAAGTGAAAATTCAGAATACATACTTTTAGCTACTGCCTCAAGGACATCTAATTCACAAAACTGTTGGGTGAAGATGAAGAAACCAAATTATTTGGAGCAGGCACCAAAATCCAGAGCTAAACCACTAAACTGAGGTTACATTCATTTAACTCCTCTACGCATGGCAATGGCACATAACACTTTCCTCCTAGGACGTCTGAGTTTCAATCCCTAAAAAACTGAACCGAGTGCTTTTACAACTCCAGAAAATGCTCCAAAGCCTGGAGCAATTGTACAAAAACAAACACTACAACCATGCTTTTAAAACCAAAGAGGAATATGCATGTTTCAGGCTGCAAACTTGCAGCAGCAAAGCATTAGGAGAGCTGCATTCAGTGCTTCTTACTGGCCTGCTTGGACATCTCTATTTAGATAGCATCCCTGTGCAGATTTGAGGCCTGGCTGGTGCCCGGAGGGGGCAGCCCCACTCTCCCCTGTTTGGGCAGTAAACAGCCCCACTCTGATGTTTGTCACAACCYTTTCCAGGTGACAGTGTGGAAAAACATTAACCTGGGGAGGAGAAATGAGATCATCGTTTGCCACAAAAGACGCAAATGCYGTCAGACACGTGAACTGAGCTGGCTCAGGGCACCATCAGGAAGCAGCATGGACAACGGGACAAAGGGCAGCACCTCACCCCAAAGTTTTAACTCTGTGTATTACAGGCAGTGTTTTCCTAACCTATGAAGAACTATGAAGAACCTATGAAGAACCTATGAAGAACCTGTTGGCCCTGCTCTGTAACTGTTACATATGTACACACCATGGCCTTTATTATAACTTGTTGACTGGGGCAGACCACACCTGGCACAGCAAACCAGACACATTACCAAGATTGCTAATTTTCATACAGCCCACGGGATCTGAGGCCAGGCTGCAAAAAGCTGATGCTCTTCCCACTTTTTGGAAGCACCTGCTCTCTAGTTTTACTGATAATCCTGATAAGCTTTACTCATGAGGTTGTGAGCTTGCTCATCACTGTTTTATTTTGTGGCTGCCAGGTTTGGTCTACAAAATGTTTGTATTCCCATATTTGTAAAAAAATAAGAAAAAGTAAAGTTACTACTTCACTTGCCCTCAGCAATGGCCTTTCTTCAGCTGAAAACAGCATATATCCCTCTCCTCAAAAGCCATAATGGTGTTTCGCCAGAAGTCAGACAACTAAAAATTTGCTACTTTTGTGTAGCAAAAATGCTACAAGAACATTGTAGAAATAACATCTGCATCCACAGAATTGCATCAATCTAGGATCAAAAAAGTGGTGCATCATCTTTCAGATTCTTTCCCAACCACCAATATTCAAGCAAAAGAAGCAMAGCCACCATAACTAGTCTGCATCTAATTTATGCCAATTAGAAGCAGATTTAGTCATGTGGCTGAAGTGCTACATAAGACCAGGTACAGCTACTTATTAATTACTTATCTTTATTTCCATAATGCAATAGCCAGAGAATAATTTGGGTTTTAAAAGATAAACATTTTTGAGAGTTAAGAAAAGCTGATGTGAACCTTCAGTCCCCCCTCTATTTAGTGCCACTCTTTCAGATACACATTTCTTTCCCGGAAACATAGCTCAAAATCATCTTGAACTGTGAAACAAGATCAAGGACACTGATATTTTAAGCCATCACTGATACAATTTAAAAGTAGAAACGTTAAGTTAATCTTTTACTTTCTACTGTCGTATGACTATGTCCTGTCCTAAGGAGAGATTGCAAAACACCCACAGTCTGCTTAGGAGAATACTGCCAAAAATAAAGTAGGGATGTAGCTTGAACTCAAAACACATCTACAGGTCRTAGACCAAGACACTCAGACAAAAAGTCATCTTGCCATGGTTTGTTTGATTATAATACTTTTTACTAGTACCACTGTGTTCCCTGCAGAGGTTTTTCCACAGTCTGTGGTCTAATYAGTACAGCTATTCTAGTGTAAATTTTAAGTTTGAAACAGTTTAAGATCATGAACACGCTCCATGTTAACTTACAAGTAACCAGGGAGCATTTTGTGAATACATGTTAGATGTTTTGCGTGACTTAATATCAYTTATTGCTGCATTCAGACAACCATGGGGTGGGTGTATATGTGTGATCCCTGTCTCTTCCCACTCAAAAAAACCCCTCAAAACCAGAAAAGCCTCCCAAACACACACTGRAATTGAGAAAGAAAATGCTGAAAATGAGCTGTGGCAATGAGGAGCACTCACCTTCTAGATACTTTCAGTGAAAAAAATGTAGTGTCCCTACTTTGAAGTACATAACTGCAAGCCATCCTTTAGTAACAGAGCTACACTGCTTGCAAAGTGCCATGAGGACGGGCTGTAACATTGGATTAATGACAATCAGCACCGTTAAAGGAAAATAAAGATTATTTTTTTTACATCAAACTATTTACAGAAGATAATTTACAACATAAAATACCAACAGCAGCGGATTAAGCAAAAAATTCCTCCAGGGAAACAGACACGATGTTTATACTTACGAAAATCTCTTATTACAAAACAGGAATAAAAGCTTAATTTCATGTAAACAGAAAAAGTTGAAGTTAGACATCCAGGTTGCCTTTATCATGGATAGAATACAGCATTTACTCTAATTATAAAGTTCACAAAAGAAAACACGGTATTATGTGTAACTAACATACATAAAGGGCACCGTATAAAAATTCAGACATAACCTGGAGCTTTAGACCGATAAAGAAAGAAGAGAGGAGTAAAAGCATATTAGCAAAGATACAAAGAAAACTCAAGTGGATCTTAGAGGGAGGAAGAAGAAACAGGCAACATCAACATCATACTCCTCTCAACAAAGGAATCCTAAGGCTGACAACTGCGTTATCCTCTCCAGCAGTCCAAAGCTGCTGACCTGAAGAYCCAAAACAGCAATGGAAGGGTGAAACTAACTCCCAGAGAAGGGACAGAAATCAAAAAGGGCATGTGTTACAATTTCAGCTGCGTTTGGCAACATTTTCCTGTATATAACTGCAACATTCTTCTTGGAATCATTCATCAGTCATTCGTAAAGAAAAACTGAGTCACACTCTTAAGACTTCCATTCTACTAACAATGAATGATTTGCTTTACTTACATGCATGTTACTTTTATAAATGGACACATGCACAAGGGGTACTTCCTCTTTGCACATAAACAAGGACATAACAAGGATGGAGTCTTCCATTCCTTCTCCTGTTTTGCAACTCTGAAGAGTATTGTTGTCTTTAAAGTGTTACAGGAAAATTAGGACAGAACAAAGTCTGAAACAGTCCCAGGAAGAGCAACCAAACGGGCCATCTGAAGTGGTAACATTCTCTCCCTAGAGAGGGAACTCTGTGCTGGGGTGACCTGTCAGTGTTGTTTTGTACCCAAGGGCCTTTCATATATGCTCCTACAACAGCACCTAAACACAGAACAGTGAGCCAAGCACTCACTGTCTGTGCTTTCTGTTCACAGAAAAGAGCTCTAGACATCACAGAAGACGCTCAAGTTCTTTAAGAAATCCTAAGAACAGGAAGGAAACATGGCCAAGTTGATAAGCCTTCACAACCTTAAGAGTAGGAAGGGTAGGAATTTCAGTTGATTTCCTGGACAAGGGCCCAGACAGGAGGAACATGAGCAGAAAGCAAGAACTGGGTCAGCAAAGTACTGAATAGTTATTTGTCCTAGTTTTCAAATACTCACTGAAGGTACTCTTGCTCTAGTCCAACTGCATCTGTAAGGGGTGTTAATACACATAGAACTACTCAGATAAACCTGATAATTCTGGAAAGAAGAAAAACTACCTTAAGCTGACACAACACCTACTTGTCAATGGAGTCAGCAAATAAAGGATCTCATTCTAGGATAAGTTTGTTCTCTCTCTGTAAGAAAAATAAGCTATCTAGTGTAATTTTTAATGCAAAGACAATCTACTGTATCCATGGTTGTGACGGAGATATAACACAGCTCTCTAGATTCACCTGATGTGCACAGACAGACAGAAAGCACAGGCCAAGCTTCTCAGCAGAGACTAAGTGCTACACAGAGAAGCCAGCCACTAATTTGTATGCCCAAGATGTACTCAGCCGAGTTCTCTAGCTGAGAACTCCATACAGGGGGTCAGATCTAAACAGAGCAAAAACACCGCCTTATCCACTTGTATCCCCAGGCACACTATTATGGAAAGCATGAAAGGTTCTTCCAGTATTGACAGCACAGTAGTGGCAGACATGATTTTGGGAAAAAAGTAGACACTGACAGGTTGTAAGCCCTAAGGAAAGTCAATAATCAGTGTTGTGAATTTAATACGTTAGAAAAAGCAGAAGCAAAACCTTGGAGGGCAATCAACCTGCCCAGATCACCAAGCAAGTCCTGGCCTACGTAGATAAGCAAGCAGCTGTAGTCCTAAGTAAACAAGAAAGAAGTGAAACAAGCCTTGAATTTATGAAATACAAAATCTGATACCTGTTTTTAAAATGTGCTACTTAATCTGTAATAGTTCGTAAGTTTTACATCACCTTTTACACACTTAGTAAATTGAGAGAGGGGTTCCTCTGTGATAGGAAAGTAAGTTTTATGTAAAACCAGAGGTGACCACTCAAAATTGCAGTTAAGATTTCAACACAGCACAAGGTTTCCTAATCTTCATGTCTACAACAACAGCACCACCCCAAACAACAACAAGAAAAAGTGAAGATACCAACCACTGCCCATCAACCAAGGTAAGGTAACAGTCAGCAGATCAGGTTAGGCGACCTCAAACACAAAAAGAAGTAATTTCTGACACAGCAATATGGAAACCTTGGAACTTCTTGCCACAGGATGAGGATTCACAGGCAAACTGGACAAATACACAAGGTAAATCCATCAAACAGTATCAAGCACATGTAGCCACCTTTAGCTCTAGAAACCTCTGAATACCAGTGCATGTCTGTCCTATACTGCTTGCACATTCATACTTAAGAAGCTATTTTCTTCCTTAGGGGATGGACATCCTCACTAAAAACCTTGGAGTTCTCTCTGAGGAAGGACAGCAAAGGGCCTAACGAACAGATACAAAATAAAACTAAACAAAACAGGAAGTCAAATTATTACGAGACAGAAAATGAAAAACTCCACAGAAGAAAGGATGAGGGTTGAAACAGAAAATTTCGCAGGGACACCAGGCAAAGCACCCTAACAATACCACTAACTCCCCAAAGGCAACCAAGCAGCCAGTAGGCACTACCCTCAGAGGCCCTGGCCAGTGACTCACATAAGAGGACAAGGGGACAGAAAAACGCTATGGCTGCCAAGTTTCTTCCTTTTCCCCTGAATGGTCAGCTTGGCTGGGACTAGTAGGTGGTCCTGCAACTTGGCCAGGCTTCAGACTCAAAAGGTAGAAATAGAAAGGTCAGGGACAAAGCACAGTCAAAGGCTCAGTAAGAGGTGCTGCAACCTGGCACATTTGGCACACACACGTCAGGATTTCATCCTGCAGCAAGGGACACATCGAGCAAACCATGCCATGAACACAGCCATGGCACAGCTCTCACACTACCTGAGCACCAGTGACACACAGAATCTGCTGAGCACAGCCAGCCCAAAGCTTCTTGGTCTCTCTTCAGGTAGGTCTTGTCACTTTGTGCATGGGTGACACATAGGGGCAAGAAATCTGAGCAAGTGAAGCACAAGAACACGAAGATGTTTCTGCAGCAGAAGGCACTGGGTGGCTAAWGCATAGCTTGGATTACACACAAGGGGGTGGTCAGTCTCAGGAGTCAGAAGCCTAAGCAGCAAGTCCATAACGAAGGCAAAATCCTGAGCCAGAAAGATTTCTAGTTTTACAGCTTTATGTTCTAGATGTCCTGGAATTTCAAGTTTCAATGGAATTAACTTGCTTTTTTTCCACAGATCTAAAGAAATCAAAATACTCAGCGTGCCCCAGTTTTTGTTCTTACATACAGATTAGATAAAATCTGTTAACCACTATGGTTAACTTTTTTCATGGATAGTGTTTAAACTGTCACACAGCAATTTGATGCCACTGATTTCCACTGACCAAAGTCAGAAAAGTAAGAGCAAGGGGAAAAAAACCCCAAAACCAAAAAACCACCCCATACACAAACCCCCCCCCAAACTCACAAAACTTAAAAACAAACAAAACAAACCCTTCCAAAAACCCCAAACCTATTAATTACTCGATTCATTGCTACAGTTTTCCTCATGAAGGGGAAAAGAATGACTTCTTCAAGTCTTCTCTCTGACTGGTTTATATTCTCCTGCACTTCAACTGTCAACTTCAATTTGGAAGACAAGCTTTCACACTGTCATCTTGTTTCAGAAACACACGAATTTCTTGTAATCCTCATTTCTGAGTAATACAACATAGAACAATGAAACAAACACATCTCGTAACACACAGCAGTTATCTTAACCACTAAAATAATTATCCCCAACACACCAAGTATTCCTAACTCTGATTTGTTACTGCTGTCTGACAAACAGCTGTTCTACCTGTGAGGAAGCACAGAGCAATTTCTCTCACCTCAAATTCGTCACTGGTTCTTGACGTTTGTGTTCAAGCCTGGGAAGGTTACAGTCCAAGATTCCTACAAGAAAGATGTGTAATCAACATGAAGGCTGTTTCTTCAAGTAAACTTAAAACTAGACAATAAATTTACATAGAGAGGTGAAAAAATCCAAAGAGTGGATTTACAAGCTACATAGCAGCTTGCAAACATCTACATCACATTAGATGACAAAATGCATGTATTCCACCTAAATTAGCATCCTTCCATTTTTGTAGGCTCACTCACCAGATAACTTTGACTTAAATAAAACTCCACATACTTACAGCTAAATTGCATAAAGATGCATCAGCACAAAACCAAGGAAAGCAGGAAATTTTCAACCATCTTCACTATATCATTCTCTACAAAATGTTCAACTTAACTCCAGATACCATATCTTATCCAAACTCTCTGCCGAACAAATCTCGGCTTCAGTACTTGTTAAAGCTGATTTATTACTGTCGAATACRTTAATCTGCATGTTAATCTGCCTCAGGTCACTTAAATTTAGTGAAAAGGGACCTTTGTCAAGCCACATAAAATGTTGCTTTTGGTCCACATGGGAGTTTGAAATCAGAGCTTGGGAGAGATCCTCTATGACATAAATATTACAGCATGAAAACAGCAAGGAACCCAGAAGACTTTTCCTGTAATCCATTTCCATTTTCTCTGCTTCACTTCATGGCATGTTGTTAAAGCCTAAAAATTTCCCTAAACGAAGGCTGAGTTTATCTTAGGATCCTGTGTCGCTGGAGTTGTAAAGCACCAGCATGACAGCTTCAATCTGACATTCATTGCACTCCAGTGGAGGAGGGAAGGCTTGTAATTTATACAACCTACTTCATCCATACCGAAAGTAGTACACAAGACAGAAAATCTGGCTCCAACATTACACATACTACATTATGTACAGTAAGTGCTGGTAATATTTCTACACAAAGTCTTACATCCAAGAGTTCAAAGCCTCCCCAGTTGTATGGCTTCCTTATTCAACATTTCCATTAGAACTGGTTTTCACTAGGAGACCACTTGCTTCCTAATATAATCAATTCACTAGACAACTTACCAGACAATCCAAGATTTTCAGTACAAACAAATCAAAAGTTCAAAGACGAATAAAGACTGTCGGACAATCTCTGAAGAGGAGCAGTTTTAACATACACATCCTGCATGTTTGCTTAGCAACTGGATCACCATAACCAGCACAATCTGCTGGTACTGATCTATTACCTGTCACATCCCCTGAAGAAGCAGTCTCGGATGCAAGCAGCAGTAATGAGTATATTCCCCACCTTTCCTTTTTATGTTTGCCTAGTAATTAATTTTAAGTGCCAGTAATTCTCAACTGCTCCATCATTAGCATGACTAAATGTCATTCTACAATAGGAATTATGCAACTATGCTTTGGTCARCCCCAAATACCACCTCTGTTACCTGTGACTCTGAATGTTGTAACAAATAACATGTTTATGAACTGTTCGTTTATTACAAAGACGGTTACTGCCCCATTCATGAGTCCCTTCGGCTTGAAACGAGAAAGTGTTACCTCAAAACAGGATCTCCAAGAAGGAAGCACTGAGTTTTAAGGAAGTTTTAATGTCTACATGTGATAAAGTCTCCCGAAACGCAATTCCAGGTGGTAGTACAAGAACTACTGGACACATCATACTTACTGCTAAAAGAACAGGAATGTGGAATCGTACCTTTTCAAGGATGGCCTTAGCCTACAGAAAACACTCATGTGAGTCTTGCAAGCAGATAAGCCCTCAGGCACTTGTATAATAATGAACTATTGAAACAGAGCCAAGACATGAGTTTTCAGAGGAAAACAGTCATGGGTTCTGCGCTCATGCTTTGTTTCTCACAATGACTTTACTGTGATGTGTAACAAGGGGCTGTTTGATCCAGTTAACCGATACAGAAAAAGTCAGCTGGAAAGGGCTTACACGAAGGAATGAAAAACTATTGTGCTTCTGAGAGGATCTTGTACCACCTTTCCAACAGCATTTTAAGATTGCTGCTCCAAACCAAACGTAGGCCCTGGTTAACCACAGCCCTGCAGAGCTGCACTGCTCCATCAACACCGACCTCATCTGAGTATTTGAGATTCTGGAGTATCACCTCCAACAGCCCTGTACATCATCTCCCATTGCCTACGCTGACCCATAACCTGGAGTCCTTCCAAATCAGTTGACACAACTGGCATTTTCAACAGCATCACGCGCTGCTTGGATGTTTGGGACAGAAACATTTATGCCGCGGCCCTGAAACTTGGTCAGCTTCTCTGGCTGTCCATCAAGGACAAGCTTAACTTGAAATTAAGTTTGTTTTCAAGGCAGAATACATCCTGGCTTTAAACTCTAGAGCATAGGTTCAAGGCCGAATTAGAAGAATTTTACAAAGTAACTAAAAACAATACACACCTCCTCAGTTATTTTAGCAACAAGTCACTTCCTTTTGAATCAAACATTTCTTTTGCAACCCAGAAAGTTTTAACACTTTACTACTGATCTCCTTTCTCTACAATCCCAGTCAATACAAGAATGCCAGAACATCTATGAAAAATCCTAAGAGTAAGAAAGCAGACTTTAGCAAATTATACTGTATTTCTGGAGGATGATCTAAAAAGAGAACAGATAACTGGTATATATTTGTATTTAAATAATATAGTATTTATATTTAAACTTAGTGTTCCTCTTCTATACCAAAAACGTATTTGAAAATTGCCCCTTGAGAAACACCTTACAAATCAAGTCTAAACTACCTAGCAACTTCCCTCCCTGCATTAGTGGAGCTCATAAAAAGGAAAGGGTTTTTATAAGACATCTATTATTGAACTATTTCTGTAATGCTGCAGAATTTATATGGTTGCCAATTATTAAACGTCACAGAGCAGGAAGTCAAAGAGCTGTTGCACTTAACCATGGACATTAAGATAACCATGACACAAGTCTTTTTCAGCATCCTCCTTTTAGTCTGGAATATGTAAAGGTCAGAAAACCACTAAGTAAAGCTTTTGTTGACTTTGTTATGCTTTTCTCAACTCTCAGAACACTCATCTCAGAAAATAATCCATTTTGTTCCCCGCTGAAGGTACAGCCGGCACAAAGCCAATGGTTGGCACTTTGTCACATAGCTACTTTAATAAAAATTATGAATAGTCTCTTACTTTTATTTCTACAGTCATGTTCCATTAAAACAAAAAACTATTTGTCTAAAAGATTAATACTGAGAACAGCAGAACACTGCTGTTACCAGCCCTGCAATGCCATATGCCATTCTAGAGAATACACAGACGCACAAATAATTCTTTAACACAATTTGCAAAGCACATTGTTCTTCACAAGCGAATTGGCTGTATCATCTCACAACGTCTGAAAGTATCAGATTCCACCACCACTAACTTATCTCCGCAGCATTAGTATTTGTCTAAGTAATACATGCCCACAAATTCCACCAGCCACAGAGACCAAGACATAATTTAAAGCATTAGGAAGGAAAACAGAAAAAAATAAATCCTTCAGTTTACACCAGAGAATGGCAAGCACTAAGGCTCAGGAGCAGCCCACCAGGAAATGCAATGCAGCATTTTTGATGACAAAAGCATACCTAAGCTGTCAGCTGAGAGCTGCTGAAATGCACGTGGCTCTTCATCCCAAGTCCTACTAGCCAACCACTTCCTTGTTCCAAATGCTAAAATCCCTTTCCCTGCAGCTAAAATCTTGCCAGTACTCTCAGGACTGAGAGTATAGTCAGCCTCAGCTGTACTTATCTTTGCACTGCATGGCTTTGTCAAACAGCTCTCACTGCCACCCGGGAGACACGGATATATTTCCAGTACAAGCAGGAGTTAAAGATTAACTCAGGGAATTTTACCACCCGCTAAAGGAATTTTACCATTCAGATTTAATCTAAGAAGCAAAAAGCTTCTCAAAAGGCAGTTTTTACTGCCTCAATTCAACTACTCCATCTCTATCACAAGTTCTGCATTTGACAAAAAATCAGAAACAAGGTACAGACATACGTGATCTTGAAGTCCTTATCATGGTTACACCTCCCAAAATCTAATGTCACCCACCAAGCAGCTTGCACAAGAAATCAAAGGAGCACAAATAAGTTCCTGTAACAAAGTCTGCAGAATTACATGAAGAAAATATTTCATACAGTAGGAAGGCCCATGGCTCATTCCCCCCAGGAACAGCCTGTTATTCAAATATCCATAAACATCCAATTTACTAAAACACACATATGACAACATTTTGAGAAACATCAAACCTGACAAGCAAAAAACATCCATCAGTAAGGAGCTAAAACAGGAACCTCGCCAGAATGCTGTCATTAAAACAGAGAAAAGCCCACTAAAGGCTCCTACCAGCAAAACAACCCCCACCTAGAAGTTGTAGAACTGTTTAACATATCCAGCAACCTCCTAAAAAATTCCATAGTATACGAATTGCCATCCTTTAGACCTAAACAGAGCAGCCAATTGACCTTGGCTTCAAACAAAAATGGCAGCCTCTGCAATCTTCTAAGCAGATGGAACCAAACGTGTCAGGGAAAAGAGCATTTAATTTGGTTACAAAGAGAAGGAGGAAAATTGGATGAATGGATATGAGAAACTGCTTTGGTGTATTTATGATAAGGCAGACTAGCCACACCTTATCTTTGAATACATGCAGCTGATCACAGATATCCTTAGAAAAACAACCATTCACTTTGGCAGAGAACTAGACTCTTACAGGACCTATCCAAATGCAGGCAACCWTGTAACATTATGCCATCTATATCTGGTGTAAGTTTGGTTTCCAGCATTACATGATAAACACGAACGTTGAGCATTTTCAGATAAAATACTAGCAAAAAGAAGACAATAAAACAGGGCGATAAAAGGGAAGTAGCCTTTCCTGTAGCAGGTCTCAACAGAAGTTTGCAATGTACTTAGATGTGCTGGCAGAACACTGAAATACCCACTTTGAGTATTCAGATAGGACTTTCAACCCATTCTGCAAGTAAATTGTCTACTCTCTTCCCTACTGCTGTCTAAAGGTACCTTAGAGCCAGTGATTATAGCTCTGCCTGTTCCAACACTTTCCTCCTGTAAATACTGCCTGACTATTTTCTSTTCTCACAAGGGCTTAATTAGTCCTGTTCACAGAGTGCTACAGCAGCTGGCACATCCCAGCAGACTCCACTGCATTTTCACAGCTATTGAAATCCATCTGAACCATGCAGCAAATTTTTCTACACCGACAATTACGTGTCCTGTGAAATTTATATCTACCTATACATTTGAAGATATCTTTCTGCCATCAATTTAACCACAAGACAGTCCTGAGAAGTCCCAAAATCACTGACACACATGCAGTTCACATAAGGTCAAAGAATCTTGCCTGGTCAGAAAAAGAGACCCCCTCCTCCACTAGCAGAGCAGCAGAGATCTGCAACTCCAGAACACATGAGCAATCATAGCTACACGTGACAACAAATACAACAGCCATCTAATTTTATTAATTTTATTTTATACTCATCATCCTTACAACATATTTCATCTGATCAAGATACCATTAAGCTACAAATYATAAAACAAACAAACAAAACCTGGATGGTAATTTTCTTCTTATGCTGGCCACCATAACTCAGATGCCACTGAACAAAAACCAGTGAAGTAGGAAGACATTTCTGTGAGGTTCTGAAAATTCTAAATAAGTTATAACTGAAARTCACATTAAATCAGAAGGCAAAATGGTATTAGACATATAATACTTGCTTTTCATATTTCTAAGCACCTTGATTTTGCCAACTCACTTCAAGTTCTTTGCTATTTTTCAAATCAAGCTGCAACAGCACAAGCTGAGTGGCATCTCCTTTCCTGAGAGTGGCTGCCTGCTTATCACCACACCAGCTGCCACATCCCAGCGTGGTGAACAGCCCTCTCTAAACAGAAAGTCTGTCACCGTGTCCTGAAAGGAAATCTTGAGGTTCATCTTCAAGCCAGACTAAGATAAAGATCCTATTTTTATGCCAAGCTATTGAAACAAACATTCCAGAAAACATAAGTAATCACTGGGCAAGTTCAGTTTTACAGTTACATGATGATAAAAGTCTGAATCTCTCACTCCACAACACAGAAGGCAAGAGGTTGTTCTCTTCAAAGCTCTGTAACAGGAACTATGTGAAAACAACTCACCTCCTGCTTCTTATTAGTTTACATCCTGATCTGCAGCCTCCTACTTCAAAAGTAAAATGTTCCAGTAGTACGAGCGTATTCAAATAAACAAACGAAAGTTAAAAACGTTTTCAGAAATCAGTTTCCTGACGAATCAGAACTAGTATCTTATTTGTCTCCACAGTCTTACTTCTTGAAAACCAGTTTCTTGGTTAAACGTCTCTTGACAAACATAATGCTTTAAAAAGCAGAGGCAGACAGACACCATGTTAAGCACAACCAGCTGAAATACGTCKTCTTGTAAAAGGAAAAGGCATTTAAAACAAGTTCTACCAGAAAACAATACAGTTTGAGTAGTCCTCCCCTTAAACACTGTCCCAAATACTTTTTCCTAATCACCACCATTATCTTGTGTAACGTCTTTTCAAATCTACCAACACCGTCTGTCAGAAAATTCACTGAATGACTCAGACAGACACTCTCAAATCATAAATACTCAAAACTGCTATTTCCATTTCAGAACGACTTCTATTCAAGGATTTGAACTGCTGATGGCATAATAATCCAAGGACCTCCTGAAGTTTCCTTATCAAGATTTTCCTCATGCACAAACAGCATGTCCACCGACAAAAGCAAGCCTTGTTGCTTTGCACAGTGTCTTGGACAATATGGTTACACAATCCAAAACCTGTAAAACTTGCAAAATTTTTAGTGCCTAATATTGAGTATCTTTCGTACATGAATGCTTGACACAGCTCCTTGAACATGCAACTGAAGACATGAGATAACAGCAGAGATCCAAGCATTAAAATCACTGGCATTACATGCCCTGCCAATTCCCATTAATTTTCCTTCATCACAGATCTACAGAAACGTTTGCCTAGAGCAAGCACAGGCTTTTCAAAGCCCAGCCTTTTAATCCTGTGTCCAGGAGTCAGCCTTCAAGTCTGAATCTCACCCACATTGCCAAAACCACTGCTCACTAGCCACTTTAACAAACTAGCAGCAATGTCACCCGTTCAATAGGACAGATACAACTCCAACGGTGCAAAGACTGGGATAGGGGGGTGATGAAAAGCCCCATATGTCTGGCTCTCTTGTCTCTTTTAGACAATTTAAGCTCCTATACCCATCACATTTTATATCTATGTTTGAGAATATACATATAATACATAAGAATCTGTTGCAGAAATTTTCACCATGAAAGGTTTTGCTTTAAGAAGCATGCCAAAAATACACACTTGTCCTTCACACCACATTATGTTTTCATTTCCGATTTACGCTCAGCATCATTTTGAAAACCTGGACTGAGTTGGGACGCAGCTTTTAGCTCCTCCACCACTTATTCTGATTCAGTTTTCCACATTAGCAACCATCCTCCACGGTTTTTGCCACGAGGCTACCAACAAACTTATTCACAACCAYATTTAGTTGTCAGCTCAGACAAGGGAATAATTTCTGTATTTTATCAACTAAACTTACAACACAACAACGACCTTCTTTTAAGTTGCCTACTAACACACACTTATAATCTTCATACAGGATTATACAATTACAGTCTTCCTGTCACAGAACAGATGAAGTTTACACATTATTAAGAAGTTATCCCTATAATGCAAGAACCACAGCATGAAATCTTCGTAAGTGCAACAGGCTTGTAACCCTACAGGAAAAGAAAAAAACAAACTCAAAGCACAATCACTTCCTTTCTCCTATAAACAATATTAGCTCACTGTCGAAGACAACAAGGAAAACTGGCCATGTTTTATGGCTGTGCTGCACCCATAACTCCATGACACAACACCTACTTCTGCTGATCACGAATGTGTTTTCCTCTGTTAACAGCAACTACCACCAATTTGAAGTAGTCTCACTAAGGTTCTGGAGAAAACAAGCACCTTGACACTGCAAGAGTACAAAAAGGCTTCCAAAAGATGAGGATTTTTGGAACAATGCTGAGAGAGGGCTGTGCAGTACACAGCTCTTCACTGACTTCCAGAACAGATCTGTGAAGACCAGAGCCAGGACAGAACCAGAAATTCAATACTCCCTGATACTAAYTACAGCAAGGGAGTGAAAACAAGAGTTTAAATTACACTCTAAGACATCAACTCTTGCAACCAGATTATGCCAAGAAGGGTTTGCCCAGAGGGCCTGGCCAGTTTCATAAAACTTGACCCATTTTAAAAAATACACAACAAGGTTGTGATATGCAAGACAATTCAACTGCCTGAAGAATTTCAGTGCTGCATGAAGAATACAAAGTTTCTTTAAATAAGGAATAACATCTAAAAGACGTGCATGGTAGTTTACAGACACCAAGTGACAAAGCCTGTATGACATAAAAAGTTGTCATTTAATATTAATGGTTTTCTCAAAGCAAATGCCCACACATGTACCGAAGCCACGAAACCGACTGACTTGTAAGGCTAAGACAGAAACAAAAAGAAACTAACGGTGCTTGAAAACCCCAGTACGAACAACAGCTGTCATATCTTCTTTGTCTTCCAGGCGATTACCATATGTTTAAACGTCTTTGTTGTTCATCCGAAGCAAACAAGAGATGAATACCTGACTGTCTAAGGAAAGAAAACCCCAAACTTTTAAAAAGTTTATTCAGCCGTCACTTGAGAATATCCAAATTACGGTTACACGAGTATCGAATATTTACATTACCTACTGTTGATAACTCCAGTGTTTACAGAAATATGCACTTAAAAACCCTCAGACGGCTCTGCTTACAAAAAAAGGTTCCCGTATTGTGCAAGCGGATGAATTATTATTTTTATTGCCTCTGTAAAAAGATTGCAGGCGCAGCAGTAGCAGATTTCCCTGCCCTGACAAGCAACAAGTGCACGGAAGGCTATAAACAAGACCCACTTACGGTGCTCTTGACCCACTTAGAGCGCACCACTGGCCTAAAGCCTCTTTCTCCAGCCGGCAATTCCCGAGTGCTCCTCCGTGCCCCAGAGCGAAGTCCCTGACCGCAAGCTCCGCTCGCCGCCGCCGCGGACACCCGCCCCAGGGCCTACGCCCGGCCCGGYGAGGGGCAGCGCCCACCGCCCGCCCGCCCTGCCCCGGCACCCCCGCCCCGCCGGGCACCGCCGGCAGCCGAAGCCGCGGCCCCCCCGCCGCGGGGTCCCTCCCGCCGCCCCGACGAACGGCCGCACGCCCGGGCGGGCACCCCCGGCGCCGCGGGCGGCGGCCGGGCCGCGCAGCCCCCGCGGAGCGGAGCGGGACCGCGGCTCGCCGGCGCTCGCTCACCTGGCAACGGCCGGCGGAGGTGCTGCCGCCGCCCCCGTCCCGCGGCCGCCGCTGCCGCCGCCGCCCGCCCGGCCCGGCCGCCGCCTCCTCCGGCCCTACGGCGTCACCATCGCACGAGGCCGCCGCCGCCAATGCGGGACGCGCCGCCGCGGCTGCGCGCCCGGCGCCGGAAGGACGCGGAGCGGGCCCGGCCCGGCCCGGCCCGGGGTGGGACCGAGCGAGGGAGGCGGCGCCGCGGCCGCGCAGCCGCACCGGGGGTGGAGCGGCTGGCAGGAGTCGGGGGGTATCCGCCCTCCCCCCGGGAACAGAACCACGGGATCGGGTGGAAGAGGCCTCTGAGATCGTCGGGTCCAACTCGTTACCGGACGCCACCGTGTCAACCAGACCATGGCACTGAGTGCCACGTCCAGTCTTTCCTTAAACACCCCAGGGACGGTGACTCCACCGCCTCCCTGGGCAGCCCATTCCAATGTCTCATCACCCTTCCTGTGAAGAACTTCTTCCTAATGTCCAGCCTAAACCTCCCCTGGCACAGTTTAAGACTGTGTCCTCTTGTCCTGCTACTGCTGCCTGGGAGAAGAGACCGGCCCCACCTGGCTACACCCTCCTTTCAGGGAGTTGTAGAGAGTGGTAATGTCACCCCTGAGCCTTCTTTCTTCCAGGCTAAACCCCTCCCCAGCTCCCTCAGTTACTCCTTATAGAACGTGTGCTCCAGACCCTTCACCAGTTTCATTGCCCTTCTCTGTACTCGCTCCAGCACCAAAAAGTTCTTCCTGAGCTGAAGTGCCCAGAATTGGACAAAGCACACGAGGTGCAGCCTCACCAGTGCCCAGCACAGGGGGATGATCCTTTTCCCTGGTCTTGCTGGCCACACTATTCCTCACACAGGCCAGGATGCCGTTGGCCTTCTTGCCCACCTGGGCACACTGTGGCTCACGTTCAGCTGGCTGTTGACCAGCACTCCCAGGTCCTTTTCCGCTTGGCTTTCCAACCACCCTGCCCCCAGCCTGTAGCCCAGCCTGGGGTGGTTGTGGACAAAGAATGAACCGGGTCAGCAAACRCTGCCAGAAAACAGTGGAGCTTCCAGCCCCCAGCGACGGCCTCTGGGCTGGAGGGGGGTTCCCCTTTTACACCGCTTCCTGTGCGCCCTGAGTGGGCAGCAGAGCATCACCCTCTCGTTCCGAAATCGGAGTCATGGGAAACCCCACGGCACGCAGCACTTCCATGACAGAGAGGAGCCATCCGTGGGGACAGCCTAGAGCCAGCCAGGCACAGCAAAACTCACTGGGGGGAAGGTGCCCAACACAACACACACTAGAAAGGACAAGAAGAATCATGATCAGCARTTATAAATCCCCAAATAATAATAATAAAACCTCCAGCATAATCCAATGACGACAGCATRCTCAGTGTCCAGGGCAGCTGCCACAGACCCTGATGAGGGGAAGAGGCCCCACCGGACTGGGATTCAGCGCTTGGGACTGCCCTGTGTGCTCCAGGACATGGCACACAGGGGGTGGGGAGGCCACAGCTGGTGCAAAACCAGAAGGATGATGAAAACCAAACAGTGTTCCCAGGCCTGATGTYGCAAGAGGCATCTGGGAAACCTGGCTCAGGTAACAGGACCCAAACGCCTGTGTCTGGTGTAGAGGCACAGAGGGGGAACACCAAAAAGAACAAGAACTTCCCCTGTTAAGGAACGGGAAGTGTTGGCAGAGCAGCAGGAAAACCTATGTGACATGGAGATTTCACCTCCCGAAATAGTGTCCTTGGGGAAAATGGTGGAAACCCTACACCTGCATGTTTTACAGCKAGACTAGTCAAAACACTGAGGGAACAGTACCCTGTTAGAGGACAATCTTAGCAATTGCCAGAGAGAATAACTGGATGATTTGGAGAGCCTGTCTGTCTGTAATATGTGTGGCTCTATGTACTTTAGTGCTTTGCTGAGCCATGCTCCAATCAATACACTTGTCCCCATACCCAGAAATTTTAGCTCAAACTGGTGACTAYGAATGAGATAGTTAATGGAAGCATAATTCTCTGTATAAATTAATATTTGAGTGGATTGGATCCCGACTGCCCACAAACAATAAACACATACTGTCCATTCCTTAAAGCTGTTTATTAAACTATGATTCCCTATTRTGTCCTTTAAAATATGTCCCATCTCACACATTCATTAAAGGTTTTGTTACTGTGAAGGGAGCAAGGTAGTTACTGAACATTACAGTTGCACTCTTACATGTACTTATGGCTTCTCTCATCAATCAGAATGTATTTTGACAGCCGTTGGGCAGCAGCACGGGGAGTAGCAGCTGCAGTGGCTGCTCCAGCTCCACCCCGTGCCTGTCAGATGAAGTATTTCCTGCCCTGTCTTTCAGGATTTCTTCTGTAAAATGGCGCTAATGATTTTAAAATATTTTGAGCCTCATTGACGAAAAATATATGTAAAAACCGCATGTCATTTTCATCTGTCATTTCCTGTCACCGTAGATTAACATGTACTCAGCCAATTAAGAGGGAAAATGAGATAGGAATACTGTTTCAATAAATATTAAATAAAAGGAATTTGAGTAGTTTATTCTGGTTCAAGAGCCTGGAAATYAAAAAGGAAAGCTGTGCTCTGCAATACAGCAAAACACGTTTTCAAAAACAGAGCTATGTACTGCCTGGCCATTTATAGATGATTTCTAGAAAATGTAGCATTAATAAAATGTTCATTGCCTTAATTCCACGTCAGAATGTGTTTGTCCTATATACACAGCCCTGTAATTTCTGGAAGTTGACAGGTCATTACAGGTTAACCCTGTTGTTCCCAAGCAAGAGAAAACAAATCTGCCTGTGGCAAATGAAACTGAGACTGACCAGAATCATCACAGTCAATTGCAGAGGGCTGCCACTCTAAAAAACTAGATGTTTACTCAGCCCAAGAAAGGCAATGGCTAAGCACTTGTGCAGTTCCTTGGGGCTTTGAACAAGACAGGGTTACAATTAGCTCCAGCACAGTGACTCTGACACTGGGTCTACMCCACATCTTTTTATTTTTTATCTGTGAAAGGCAGTGTTGTGCTTGCATGGTAATGCCTCATCCTGCCCATCCCAYGTGATCTCGATGCTCTGGGAGTCTTGTGAAGGGCTGACACAGCAATATGGCACTCTAGGAAGAGCCATAAGACAAATTAYGATTCAGAATAAAACTGCCTTAGGGTAAGAAACAGCCTGGAATTTTTTTTTTTTTGGGATGTGTTACTGCTGCAAGCCTTTAAACTGCTTCATCTCTGTTGGCAAACATACCTGAGCAGCTCCCTTCTGAGTTCCCCAGGATAGCTGCCATGTGACAGCACCAATGGGAAAAGGGCCTGGGGGAGGTACTGCAATCTCCCTGCCTCCCAGGAAAGCAGTGTCTGCTCATTCTCTTTGCATTTCTTTCCTCGGCAGTCTTCCCTCCCTCCCAAATCACCAAGGGCCCGACCCTCACCACACACTCAGTCATGCTGCTGAAGAGTGATGCCTGCTGCAGCCACCACATTCCAAACAGCTGGAAGTGCTGCCGGTACCACGGGGCCAGCAGAGCCAGCTTGCACTGGGTGGATAGTGTGGGAAGGTAACTGTGACACACARGGCAGGTGTCCAACTTGATTGTCACAGGGCAGCATTTAGCAGTTCTTTTTATGGCTGCTGCATTTTATCACTGCTCACAGGGAGAACTCCTGACCCTGTTTGTTCCCCCCCTTCTCTCTTTCTGTCTTTGAGGAAATGCTATCGTGTAGGTCATACCTTTTTGAATTCTAAAGCAAAAAAAAAAGTAGTTCAACTGTCATTTAACCAGAGCTAAGAAACAAGAGAATATAGTAACAGCTTCAGGTCCTGCAGGAGAAGACTGATGGGTGGAGGTCATGAGCATGCTGTGATCACTGTATTATACTGGAGGTTTTATTACTGTTATTTGGGGATTTATAACTGCTGATCATGATTCTTTCTGTCCTTTCTGGTATGTGTTCCGTTGGGCACGGAAATCTAATCTTTGCTTATCTTTGAGGCTGGTTATATTTAGACTTCAGAGCTGGTATGCTCAGGATGTGGCCCAGTCCCAAAGCCACCACCTATCTACACTGGAGCTGGRACAGGCTCTGCATCCATAAGCCTTTGCACACAGGGTGTTTGTGCCAGGGAGTCAGAAGATGGCCAGGATACACATCTGCACCAGGGRGATGGAGATCTGATATCACGTTCACATCTGCTCACTGCTGTATGACAGCTCCTTCAGAGCCTGCCCTTCAGTGAACTTGATTTTGTCGAGTATCTGCTAGAAACTATTTAACCTGAAACGTAGTTAAACAAAAGCTAAATGAAAGTTAATGACCATATAAGCAGCTGATTGTGGAAAAACCTTGTGACAGACACTGGAAGGTATTTCCCAAGGTCTCCTTGGGATGTTCTGTGTCTGTGTCAGCAGATGAAAATACTGCCTGTATTTCTGTAGCCACAGGTGATTAGGAATTGCTCCCACGGCGTAATTTAAACCTACAAGGCTTCTCCCTGGACGGGGTCAAGTGAGCAGGAGACTCCCACACGTTTGAGTTCATATGACTGAACAAGATCTGCTTCCTTTGTGCTATGTCAGGGCTACAAAACTTYGTTCTATATAGAAAGTGTAAGTTACAMTAACACTGCGTGTCTGGGTTCAASGTGGCTGTTTCCTGAATTGCAAAAGGCAGCAGTTGCTCTGTTACATCGAGCTCTGAGTAAGCACAGACTTTTTGGGAACAAAGAATGGGAGCCTCCAAATGATGCAAATGGCCTAAAGTTCAGCAGTGTTAAAAGGCTCATTCAAATTTTCTCACAAGCCCACCACCTTCTTTTTACCATAATTAATATCAACTGAAAGGTTCTGTTCTGGCATCAGCTATTGCTTAGCTTACCTTGCAGCASAGCATACTAAGGCCTCATTCATTTGCACTGTAACTTAGGTAGTACTCACCAGTTGGAAAATGATGACAGATTTGCATCCTGTTCTGCTCCGTTTAGGAGCCCACGTTCACTGACTTGCAGTTAACAGTATATTTGCATAGTGCCTTTAAGCCCAAAATATTTGAGTTTTACATGACTTAAGAGTGGTCATTTCTACCAGCCTTGAAGTGCAGTGACTTCAGGGCTGGAATGTGGCAGCCAGTTACCAGCCCACAGTATATAAAAGTACATTGTGCTAATATCTTACCCATATGAAACTGCAAACAGAATTTGAGCAGGCAGAAACCAGGCTGACCTCCCTAAGCCTTACTTTAGCTACAAGATCTTCAATACCCATAAATAAACAAGCCCCGAGTTGACCTCTCTTTTGTAGCACAGTCCTTCCTCCAGCATTGTGCCCGAGTGGGGCTTTGCTGCTACAGACCCTCCGAGGCTCCTGCTGAGGCCCCCAGCAAAAGCCTCTGAGCATCTGACCCTGCGAGATGCTGCTGAGCCTCTTTGTCCCAAACTGAGCGTCCCTGCACGCTGTGGATACAGCTGTCTGCCTGCCAATGAGCTCAGAGCACAGGCGTCCAATTAGACTATTTCAGCCATATTTCTCAAAGAGCTTTACAGAAAAAGGAGATATTCTGCTCCTCATTTTATACAGAAGGAGGCTGGACGCTAAAATGCAAAGAAATTAAGTAACTTGTTGAAGATTACAAAGCAGATAATCAGCAGAGCTCAGAATCAGGCTTAGCTCYGAGCCCCACGCCCCCCTCTACCATTTGTGCATCTAACAAGGCACAACTTAAAATCCACCACTTTTTCATAGTAAAGCAGCAGTTCTGCTGCAGCTTTCTGTTTGACTTTCTTTGGCTTTGCATCAAGCCAATCTGGCTGTGTTCTTATTTTATACTTACTACCACCCTACGGAGGCTCTTCTATGTGTGAGTGCCATAGAAATGAAGTTTTAAGCTAGAATTTAGTGGGAACAAATTTTTGGATACAAAATTCCCAGAAAATCTAAAATCCTGAAACCTGGGTCTTGTAAAAAAATGGGAGGAAAGAAATCTAATGGTCACTTCTCTCCTATCACTATATGGTTCCAGTCCAATAGGAACTGCTGGCTCCAACCAGGCTGCCAGAGGTCTGGAATGCTGGGACAAAAGGCCAAAAAACATCTTTTTTCCATCCAAACAACATTTTAGGTGGAAAAAGAAGGACATATCCAGGGACACCCAGATGAATAGCAGCCCTAACAATGCCAACTGTTCCGCTCCCAAAGTTGTTTACACCCTCAAAATTAATTGTGGAGCCAAACCACAGGGAGAGTGGTGACTCCCTTAAATGTGTGGTCTTTATCAGGAAGGCCAAATGAAATAATTTTGAACTATTAGACACATTAACAATGCCTGAGGGTGCCATATACCAATAGCTGACACCTTCCAGCACTGATGCAATRAGGATGGACAAGAACAGGAGGTGAGGGTGGTGGGAGGAAAGGTCTTTTTAGATGTATCCAAGGTAGAGCAGATTTTATTACTGGGCTAGAAACATACAGTATCCCAGGAGTGAATAGCTCACACATTTGATCCGATCTTGGGCTCAGTCCAGCTCCCACTGAAGTTTAATGGGAGTTGGATCAGGCCACTGCACTCACATTTTTTCCATGCATGGAAAACTATTTCCGTTACTTTGAATTACAATACCACTGGCTTTGGATTTTATATAATAAAGTAAATCTAGGCCACTGTTTATATTCCAAAAAACTGCATTCTGGGATGCCAGCAAATATATTGCCTGTTGGATTTAAAAAAATAAAATAAAAACTGGACACATTGGTTTAAAAAAACAACAGCTCCTAATTATTAAGCATAATTTTTCTTCCGTATGCTTTTCTGGAGTCCTCAAATATTTGAAGTATGAAAGGTACATATAAATTCTTCTCTGGTGGTTGAAATGGTGGAATCTGTAAAACTGCAATGTTTTATAAGAAACAGAGGTTTAATATAAAAATAATACTCTTCATGGCTGGCTCTTTGCTTATTGGCATATTTTGCGCATTTTAAAATTTACAGGGAAAAAAACCCCAACACCCTTGCAATGTCAGTAACAAAGGGGATGTATATTAGCAAACCCTTATATTTTGGGAATTGGCTTCTCTTGATTGTTCCGACTGCAAATGAACTCTGCAGATGCTGAGAGCTACAGGAAATGTCTTCTGCTAGGAACGGCATTTGCTCCCTRCTTTATGAATTGGATTCTACTAAARTCCCAATGTGGTAAGACTGATTAGCAGACTTTGGTAATGCCTTCTGCCCTGGTACAATTTTATTACGGTCTTTTATTACCAAGGAAAAACACAGAAAAKACTTCCATTGGTGAACATACACCCACACTCTGAGAGCAAACGTTCCTGTGGTTAGCTTACGCTGGGGAAGAGCATGGCTGAAACCATGGACTCTGGACAGGGCAGCAAAATAAAAGGATCTCACCAAAGGAATTAAACGAAAACACACATTTACACAAGCAACAGAGGGAAAGAAATGTCATTGAGGGGCCTTTAATGTTAAARAGAAACTATACAACCGGGCTGGTGGTGAGGAGAATTCAATAGAGCTGAACAAGGTGACCACCTGCATCCACTTCAGAGGAAAAATGCCAGCAGGATGAGGAGTGCTTATGCAGTCRTGTGCATTGTGTGTGTGTGAARCGCCTCTTTCTACTGACAAAATATACTCTGCAAACATCCCTGGCACTGGCAGCTTTTCCTCTGTATGGACATATTAAGTTTCAGGACTAAAAGGAACAGAAAAAAAAATATCCCTCACACACAGAGCCATGTGGACAGATTTGGACAGATTTCCCTCGGCCCAGGTGGTACAGAAGAGCTAGGTGCTGGCTTCATGGAGACTCCCAGGCTGTGCACTGGTCAGCCACAAGCTGAACCTTCCTTAATCGCAACAGCAGGCTGTGAACTCTCCTCTACCCCACTGTGGTCTGGGGAGCATCCAGGAATGGTTTACAGGACAGTGGATTTTAAGCCACACTCTTGTAGAGAAGCCTTAGCTAACCTCCCCTCTAATGCGACAAAGCCCTTTAGAGGGACCAATAATCGGTGCCAAATTCCCCAGTGCAGGATTTGAAATTTGAATAACCGGGACTCACCATTGTCTGGCTGTAATTTCCGAAGTGCAGTAACTATTGCAAAATGCTGAGATCTACTGATCAGACAGCAGAAAGAACCCACTCCTCTTCTTCTCACTGGCTTGCTTTCTGTAATGAAATAGCACATGCTTGTGTGCTTTGCCAGCACCTCCTCAGCTTCTTCACCCTGACTGAAACATCCAAGGGGAGATGCACCCAGAGAAAAACTCCCCAGCAGAACTGAAGGAACGTCAAATCAGCTGGCCTGATGGGGGCAATTTCAAAACCAAAATGTCTCTTAAATAAGCTTCTTTAATTATTATCATCATCTGTTTATTTATACAAATATAAAATATATTTATATAGATTTATATAATATAGATTTGTTGCTTTGGTGGCTCCTTTCATTTACAGACATACTGGTCAACGATCTCTGTGCACTTTTTACACTTGACGTAACAGCACCAATGGAACTTGCAGTGGCAGCGCTCCACCTGCACGCTCTTGAACTGGTCGTAGCCCCGCCCGCAGCACATCAGCTCGCAGCCATCCATGCCCTCCGAGGTCTTGTTGCACAGTCGCCCCTGGGTGCCCAGAGAGCCAGTGGTCTCATTGCGGAGGCAATAGTCCGGGCTGGGGTCCACGTAGACCAGGTCCTCCTGGGTGGGCATGTTGAAGCGGTTGTTCACCAGCTCCAGCTTGCCCTTGCGGCTGATCCTCATGGCCGCGGCGCTGTCGTACTTCTCCTTCAGCAGGTCGCCCACCTTGCGGAAGTCAGCCAGCTGCAGCCAGCAGGTCTTGAGGCTGCAGGAGCCYGACACGCCGTGGCACTTGCAGGCCACGTCTGCCAGCTTGTACACGGCCTGTGGGGAAAGAAATGCAATCAGGCAGGGCTGTGTTTATTCCTGCTGCACTGGCAGCTGGCTTAATTACAATGAATTCATCGCGCTTTCGGAACCGCTTTGATTATCCCGCAATTTCTGTTGTTTCGCCCTTCAGAAGAGACAAAGGTCTCCTCCTCCCCCTGTTGCGACTGCTGTGTTCCTGTTCCCTAAATATTTCTATTTCTGGTCACACTGCCTGCAAACACGACTTCCTCACCCCATCTTCTTTCCCTTTGGCAGATTTCTGGCTTGACAGCAGGGTCAAGAGCAGGAAAAAAAGAGAAAGAGTCCTCTTTGAGTGGACTCTGGAAATTCCCCATCTCACAGACCACCACGGTGTGGCACGTTTTTCCATTCAGAGCTGCAGAAAGGGAACACCTGGGAACCAGCCCATTTCCTACCACCCGCACCAGGAACCGACGCTATCGTTACAGGGATACATCTGCATCCTTTGGAAATAAACCCATGGACCCACACCCTTTCCCTTCAACTSTCCTGGGAGGAGCTCGCCCAGGGGCAGTGTCCAGAGAGAGGCAGGCAGGGGTGATGGTGCAAAAGATGGACACAGTCTTCCCTGGAAGGGAGCAGTTCACCTCTGCGGGAGGTGTTAACCAGGAGTCTTCCTGGAAGCRCAGGGCTGAGCCTGGAGCCCTCACTGCGTTCCTGCGCCATCTCGTGCCCRGCTCCCTCCACTAGCAGGGCTGTCGCCAGGCAGAAGAGGCAGGATTTCAACAGCAAAGCAAGCTTTCCCTGCTGTCTTTTCCCAGACGCTTTCGGCTACGTTTTCAGGAGCCTGCGGGGGCTGCAGATGCATCATCATCCCCCTGAAAATCCGGCATCAAAGTTAGCAAAGAGTCTTGAAAATTCAGGGCACTGAGCGTTAAACCCTCAGCAGAGCAAGCACAGGATGTAAAGGGAAACGGTGTTTATTCTCCTCCTCCCCACACTGGCTGGGAGGCAAGAGAAATCCTGAGAAATATTCTACAATAACAAAGCTGAAAACCAAGGAAAATAAACTGAAATACRGGTTGGGTTTGTTCTTTCCCTTCATTTCAGAGACAGGTACAAAACTGCAATGCTACATGAGATCCTGTCAGCTCCCAGGCACTGACAGAGTTTGCTAAGCAAGAGCTGGGCATCCCATCACCATCAGAGCTACTCCATGTTACTGCAGCTTGACTCCCTCCAGCCCTTGCTCCTCATCCTCCCACCATCAGGCTCACATCTGCTCTCCCAAGACCATCCTGCATCCTGCAGCGCTTCTGCCAGATCCCACATGCCAAGTCGAGCAGTTTGGCATCAGCTGCAAAACTGCCACCAGCTGGATCTGGTGGGGGAGATCAAGGAAGAGGGGAAAAAAATAGGGTGCTCTGAAAGAGATGGTGGTGTGTCTTCTAGCCAGGTTTTCTGCTGGAAAAAAAGCAGTCAAACACAGAGGTTTCTTTTCTGCCTCACTCACTGACACAGGAAAGTTTCCCAGCTCTCTGCTTTCACGTGCCAAGTACCAGGTGATTAAGGCAATMGAGCATACTGCAAGCAAAACCTTCTGCCTACAACGTTCTGGACCAGCAGGGAGAGGTCAGAGTTCTCCTACAACAACTGGTTGCTCCTTGCCTAACTAATGTCTAGTGCTTTTGACAGCTAGTGAAGATTCAATTTGGCTTAATGGCTAAATCACATGGAGGCCAATCCAGCTCCTGAGAAAGTCAATGGAGTGAGTCCTTAAAACAGAAAAGCTTTAGTTCTGCTCCTCAGAGCTCAATTTACTGAGGCAATCCCTCAYGGTGCAATGTAACAGCTACAAGCTGGGAGTTAAGCACTTGTCTTGGATCAAACTACAACTGCAGAGGACCAACCACACCGTTACTTAAGGATTCCTGCTGTACTATGACCAGACAGAGCTACAGCTGAATTTCCCGAGCACCAGACACTCACTATATCCTCACTGCACTGCCAGCCTGCTTGTTACGAGCTTGTGTTAGCACTTTTTGGTTATAGTTCTGTCAAATCCCAGGCCACTCATGCCTCCTTTGCCCTTGCATGTGTTTTTATAAAGTATTATGRTTCTTCCTAATCCTGGGCTTTGTTCCTTTAGAAAAACACTGCAACTCAATCCCTCTCAGTTAATGTCATGGGAATGAGTTCATTCCGACTTGGCTTTAGGCAACTGATGCTCAAAACATCTGGCCCATGTGGGCAGTAGCTGTTGTGGGGAAGGGGAATGCTACCAGCTATCACAGGTGAGCACGGTGCCACTCAGCCCCCTGCCGCTCCCACCATCCATGTCCTGTGGATGCAACCATAGCTTCAGCTGCTAAATGACTCTCTCACTCTCCCCCTTTGCTGCCCAGATGAGGAGAAAGCAGAGGAAATTGGAGAATTCCTCTCCGACCAGGCTCGGGTCAAGGTAAAGAACAACAGACCCCCCACGCAGTTCTGAGGGCAGGATCTGATCGATGGCCATGCCACTTAAACAGGTTGAAAATGCCTCTAATGGAAAGGAGTAAAGCCCCTTCCATAAGCCCAAGTTCTCTTCCAATTCTTTTTGTGCAAGAATGGGAACAGGAAGAGAATTAATGGGCAATTCCTATGTGGTCAATTAGCCAGACCCCCTTCCAGGCTCTTCTGGCACTGGCTGGAGTGACTGATGACTGAAGCCTGCCATATGCTGACTGGGTAAACAGCGTGGAAGGACTGACCACCACAGTCTGCCAGACAGAGCAACAGATAAGGAATGGGGGGAAATWAGAGAGGGTAATGGAAACCAATTGTAAGAGAAAGACAGATGGAAGGAAAAGACATATTGAGATAACAGCCAAAGACAAACAAACAAGAGCAATAAAGCCAGAAGCCACCACCACAAGGACTCCGATGTGGAGTGAAGGGGTGATGGGGTCAGGACTGCCTGAAAGATAAAAGACCTCTGATTCCCTCCTGTCTCCCCCAGCTCCTTTTGAGAACCACGGAGTGCAGGGGCAATCTTTTCTCCTGTCAACCAGGCCTCCTCAGGATTCAAGGAGAACTTTCTCACTCATAGGAAACTGAGTGAAGGGACATGCCAAAAATCTGCCCATAAATCAGAAGTTATCAGCTGAAACACTGGCTGTGAAAGTTGGGTGAGGCTGTAGTGGGATGGCAGCGGGTGGTCACTCTGCAGTGCTCCCTGCTGGATCTCTAGTAGTCCTTTCTTTCAGGATAAACTTTTGGGAGTATGGGGTTACATACGCACCTTCCTACTTACAAAACCATAATCTCAGAAGTTTAGGAATGCAGGACTAGACAGGACCTCCTGGGTTAGTAAGTACAATCTCTTGCTGTTGTAGGCACTGCTTCAAGTAACATTTTCCCTAAATGCATAGGATGCCCTTTTAAAAGCAATTAGGTTTTCAGCCACCATTATTCTGATCACTATTCCAAAAATAAAATATCTTTTTCTGATTTCCAGCCTAAATGTATTTACTTTGTGCCCATTTGCTACTGTGCCAAATTGGCCTCTTGCTTAAAAAGTACTTTTCCTTCCCTATTATTTCTCCCACAAACACAGACATCAGTCATATCCTCTCTCCACTTTCACTTTACTAGGCTAAATATGGCAAGCTGTTCTAGCCCACTTTCTTAAGAAAAGACTCCTATCCCTTGGGTCAGCCGTAACAAGCCTTTTCTAGTCTGAGGTCATTTTACTTGGGAATATGAGAACATACAATACTTCRGGGCCTCACGAGAGCTTAATACAATGGCATTAGCATTCCCCCATGTTTTGTAAAGAGACTTATGTCTAGTATGTTACAGGATATTTACCACCTTCCAAGCCACATTACGTCTGCAGTCACTGCAGCCGACTGCTGCGACCAATTCTTTCCGACTCGTTTCCTAATGACTAAAGATGTATTTCATGCAAGGACTCAAGTGATGGTCTTAATGTTGTTTTACTGGATGTCATTAGCTGCTGTACAAAATTTAGATTCTCTTCTGTAGCTATAATACCTGCTACCTTTGCATCATCAGCAAATTTCATCAGCCCATTCTTAACGCTTGTGTTGAGGCTGAGAAACAAATCTACTAAGAGCAAGTCCTTGATGAGCTCTGCTAATCAAGTTGCATTAAAATCAAGCTACGTCCTTTCACACAATTTGCTGACATCTTTCCTTGAACCAGTTTCTTGTCCATCTTATAGCTACTGCAATTTTTATTGTATTTCCCAGTTTAACCAAGAACTTCCCACATGGGAAATACCTGAAACGTTTCACAGACGTTCACTCAAATGAGATCTAGCAGATCTAGTCTACTTTTAGAAAAACAGGGATGTTCTAAATGACTGTGTGATCAACCTTTGAAAAAGTCTTCTCAAATTTTGCCTCTGAGATATCCAGTGCCCCCCACTCCAACCTGGAGCCCCAGGAAAAACACTCACTCACTTTGGGTACCAAAACTTCTCTGCCTTTRGACTCACCCACATCCTCACTGATAGCCTGTCTCCTTTCTTCCMATCTCCTCCAATTTGAAAAGTTTAAAAAACTTTCACTGTTTATTTTATTACCCTTTGCAAGGTCTGACTCAGCATGGTTTTTACTGCTCTCACTTCATCTTTACTTCTTGACCTCTAAGACAGAGCTTTTCATTATTTATTTGCTATCAGTTCTTTTTTTTATTTCTTTTTCCCATTCTTAGTAGGCTCTTGGTCTATTCCTAACAGCTTCTCTGTGGCAGTTATTCATTCAGTGAGGTCTGGATATTCTTCCTACAACCTTTTTTCTCTTGTTGGCATGCAGAGTTGTAATGGCTTTAGCATCTTYGACTTGAAAAAGTTCCAGACCTCCTCCACATTGAGTTCCTCGGCTGAGCTTATTAACCACCTCCCTTAGTTTATCAGAGGTTTTTTGAAATCCACAAGCTCAATTACACACTGGTTTATACTTCCACTTAATTTAATCTAGAATGACTTGTGTTCTTTTTATCTAGGTTATTCTCTACAACCATCTRTTCTATAGAGTCTACAAAACCCAACCTTGAAATATCTGTCTTTTTCTGGGTCTCCTTTGGAAATCTTTTGTCCAGGTCCTGTGTTAACTGGAGACACGGAAATCACCTTGAGAGGTTGTCTATGGAAGCCAAAGAAGCACAGGCACTGCAGCCTTCCAAACACAATTTAAACAACTTTCTGCACTGTAGTGAAGATAGGACACGAGTGGCTTTAACTCTGTCCCTAAAGCAGGACAAAGCTTTCTTTCCTCTGTATCATCACCTGAAATCACAGCTCAGCACGATCCTTGTCCATACAGCAAGAATAACATGGCAGGGCAGTGTTTTACCCACACTATAGCACAAGTACCTTCTAACTTGATCTTCTACTACAGATGTTACTACAGTTCCCCCAGCACCTCAGGCTCTTGGCCGTATTCTGTCTCTGGACCCCCCAAGGCAGTAAGACTGGCTGTTGAAGTCTCATGTTCACTCCCTGCTTTAGGCAAGGTATTTATTTGTAGTAATCCAAGTTCATGACTCCAGACATGTAAGATGTTCAAAGCAAGTAAGGCGAAAAAGAATGTCACATTCAGGCTGCTACTCCACCACACACCCCCCATTTCTAAGCAAATGCAGACCTTCTGCTCATTCAAGCCAAAAAAAAACCAATCCCAAACTAAAATCCACTGACTTACACAACTTTCAAGTCCAATTTTTCACCTACTGCAAATTTACCCCTATTYGATTTTGCAAAAGACCCATGAAATACTTGCAGTGCTTCACCCTGACACATTGATTTCACAATCAAAAAAATAGAGCAAATCAGCTTTGGTGGCAAAATGAAGCTGAAATTACATGCAGAAAAAACAGACATGCAAGGGAAAGGGAAAGATAATTCAGTAACAATTGGAATTAAGAAAGGGCAGAAAATTGATAAGGAAACTAAGGATGTTAGTTAAGAATGTGCAGAAGAGCAAGACTAAGTAGCCTTAATGGGATTTTTTAACATGAATTAGAAATAAAATTAACCTTTGAAAAGCTTACTTCTAGGAAAGAACGATAAAAATTTAAAACACCCTGGGGAAAATGCACAAATGTTCAAGTAAGTATTCCTGTTCTRCTTTTGGAAAGAGACAGGAATACACAGCTGTACTGCATATGAATGATGCTACACCTTCCAGGCTATTAATCACAGACAGAGGAATTGTGTGAAAAGCAAAAGTGCATACACTGAATGCATACAAAAGGGAAAGGGTACACTGAAGTGACAGGAAAATGATTTGATGGCTGATGAGAACCTCAGAAAGTGAGAGAATCCTCAGTGCTCAATCTAGTTTGTCAAGAAAGAATGGTGAATACATTACAGTAGATAAATACTTGTACGCAGAGAAAATTCTGATTACTAAGAAGGTTTTGGATTTAGCTGTAAAAGTCAGAAAAAGAACTGATTGGAACCAGATTGGTACTAGATAAATTCAAATAACAATGAGGTACAGAGCTGAAACAGTAATCAATGCTGGTAGCATATTACAAAGGGAAGTGATGGATTCTCCTTCCCTAGGGGTCCCCAGATCAAAACTGTGAATCTTCTCAGAAAATGTCTGTCACCTAAATGCAAACTATTTATGTTGCCCAATACCAAGGTAACTGAGGAAGGCCTAAGTTTCAGAGATAGACAGGCTTCTTGGCCTTACGTTCCTTATTAACTCTGCATGCGAAAAGATTCTTCTTTTCACCACCTGCCTGTCACTTTCAGAGCTCTGGAACATGTCTGCACACGTGTGCCATACAGTATCTCAACAGGCCCCAAAATTCACTGGCTTTAGCTGGCAACGGAAGCCTGACATTAAAACTGAATATMATACTGTCAATGGTGTCTGTAAGATTCACAAAAATGCAGAAAATGTGACTGCACACTTTTACTGGGGCATCATAGGATTATCCCTCATCAAACCTCCAAGTAATTTGGTATCCAGCTCCCACCAGCCTTCTGAACCTCTCCAGAGAAAAAGGAAAGAGTCAGCACTCGTCTTACCCTGCGCCCAGCCTCGTTGTTCTGCAAGTTCATCAGCATGCGAGCCTGCTCCTCCGAACCTCTCACGTAGTTCTTCTCCCTCTCCTTGGCATCCACAAACTCCTTGGCGAAGCGATATCCGTACTCCACGTTATCCCCGCAGCCGCCCCAGAGCCAGTCTCGGGGCAAGTCCTTGGGCCGGGCGGTCCGGCTGCAGCCACAGCTGGACAGCTCTCCCTCGCGGCACGCGCGGCTGATGGCGTTCACCACCCCGGCAGCGCTGACGGCGTAGGTGAAAGCGGTCTCTCGGCTACCTGGGAGAGAGGGGCGAGGGCAAATTAACCCCACACAGGTCTCATTCCACGTGCAACACACAGCCAGGAGCAAAATAAAAGGCTCCAGACAGCAGGGCACRGTGTGCTCCGAGAGGATGCACAGAATTTACTGGAACAAAAGAATGCGATGGTCAAGCGCAAGGGCACCGTGCCGTTCTGGAGGGCAACTCCATAGGCGTGGACTGCTCAGCCTCTTTCCCYTTCACTTACCCTTTCATTTTAACCTGGAGGAAACTCTCAACCAGCAAGAGGGTTGTTCACTTGTCGAAAATGCAGCTGCTGACTTAGCCCCTGTATTTGCCAATAATCACTAAGAACAAGTAACGAGGTTGGGTCTGTGCAAATGGAGCATTCTTGTTAAGCCAGTTACCACTCTGCAATGGTTTTCATTTAATCGGGACAAGCAGTCTTTATGGGCTTCTCAGTTCATCGACCTTATTTTGAATTACATAAGGCCAGCTGAAAATTGTTAGGAGACAAAGTGAAGCAAACACATTTTTACACTACAGCATCCAGGCAGAGGCTCGCTCTCCCAATGCCTGCAGAACCACAGTGCTGGAAGAAGTAAAACTTTCCCATGCAGACAATAATAAATGAAAAGACTTTCCATTAGCAGGTTTACTAGAGACTGCCCTGCTTGGCGTGTATGCCCTACACAGCTCAGCATCCGAGCCAAGCAGCTGGATCAGGTCTCCAGCTCTGTATTCCTGGCAGGGATTCAGCCCCAATGTGACCGGGGCACCAACAGAGCCAGAGCACTGCACGAGGCCAAGCACCAGGAGTGCTGTGTGTCTGCAGAGGGGGAGGAGAGGGGGATAAGGAGAAGGAGGCAATCCACACCTGCACTCTTACCACACGGTCTAATAAATAGCTAAACCAACACCTCCAGACTCATTGTGCTCATCACCAAACTTCCAGGTGATAAAGGGAACAGCTGCCAAAGCTTCATTCGAATAAGCAATCTAATTGTGAAGGGCTACTTACACCAAACCCCAGCAAGATGCTCTCAAGCAAATTTTAAAGGCTTCGGAGGACAGATCCTCCAAGAACAGTTTGTCACCAGTCCACAAGACTTTCAGTGCCAGCTCCTCAGCATGGCTGAGCTGATGCATTTGGTATGCTCTCGCTCCAATTTGCAGGTGCTGACAATCTCTAATTAATAGCAGTTTATCACCATCTTAGTGGTAATGACCCAAGACAAAAGCAAGGCTGTAAATGCCATCCACCTTGCACAGCAACTTGGGATTTTTTTTCTCCTTCCCCAAATGAGAGATGAGCACTAAGGGTTTCTCCTCTAGAACACAGCTGATAAAATGCTACAGGACACATAATATAGAAGGGAGGGCCTTTCTTGCAGGTTATAAGAGAATAACTATGCTCACCAAACCTCCCTGGTCCAAGAGATACAGAGGAGTGACTCCTAGTTAAGGCAACTCAGCTGAGACTGGCCCATAAAGGAGTTAGGGTAATTTTCAGTAACCAAAATGAAGCTTTTACTCATCTAGTTTGCTTTGCATGTTATGGGTATTTTAAGATAACGGTCCAATGTGCTTTTTGCCCCTACCTGTATGGAGAGAGCCCTGAGGACACACCAATCATCCTGTTAAGGAGAGCACTCCCTTGTCTGTAGAGATTAAGAYAGATGCAAGGAAAGGACCTCACACCGTTACAGCTCATGCAACAGAGCCTGCATGACTCCAGCTGCTTAGCATCCTTACAGCCTCATTGAGATCCCKGAAAACACACACTGGGATTTCCACTTTTACTGTCCATGTTTTAACCATCCCCACCTGTCAGATGCAGCAGCACAACTGAACGTGCAGCCCCTGCATCTGCACGAGTTGTTGAGGCTGCTGAGGACGGTGGTGGGAGACGCTGGAACAAATCACAGCAGAGTGCGGGTTTTTTCCCCCCTCGCTGCCCACAAAGCAAATTGCTGGAAAAGTATTTGGGTTTTTGCTCGTCCTCTCAAAGTTGACTCCAGTTCCACACCTCTGTGCTGGCGTCTGAAAGGACCGGGATATTATTCCCCAAATTTGTCCTGCCCTCTCCCTGGGGAGCTCCGGGCCACTCGCTCCGTGCCGCCGGGGCCGGTGCGGGGCCGCGGSCCCCGGGAGGCTGTGCCCGGCGGCGGGAGCTGCGCGGAGCTCTGCTGCCCTCCTGTGCCCGCGRCAGCGCGGAGGGGAGCCCGCGGCTGCGGCCGCTCCCGGGGCACCGGCCGGGAGGATGCGGCACGGGCAGTGCCCGGGGCAAGGGCTCGCTTCCCACGGCTCCCTTCTCTGGAGCTGCTCGAGAAGGAAGTGCGAGAAGAATGGACCCCGTTCGGGAGACCGACACAAAAGCACGTCGCTTTAACTTTTTTAATGAAAAAGTTTTAGTTTCAACTGATTTGTTTTTTAAAAGCATTACCCTAAAGTTTGCCAATCTCGAAGAAAAACAAGGAAAAAATATTTCTCTTTGTTCTCTGCTTTTATGACTCTTCTTTTTTTTTTTCCTTTTAGCATTTGAAAAGGCAGAAGAGATAAGATCTTTGGCTCCAGAAATGACTCGACTAACCTGGAAACCCCAGCCTTGCATTTAGGATTCCGCTGGAGGAGAAATGTTCTCTCCTCYCCTGAGGAAATTCTAACATGACCTTTTGGGGTGCTCTGTCCTCTCCCCCTCATAAATGTAGCAGTAAGGAATGTGTCTGTATATGATGTATAGAGACATATATATACACACACAYGTGCAGTCTAAAATCTGTATTGACAGAACAGGAAGCAATTTCAGAACAATCATTTTTTACATCAGCAGATATTGTTATTGAACAAACCACATTTAAAARGGAAGAGCAAGTCTCATGACAACACAAACACTAGGACAAACCAATGCTAAAAAGCAGCCTACTTCAGTGCTAGGGGTGCCTCTCCAAAAGCTTTSTATCACTGGACTGCCTCACTTCTGTGAAACGCACAAAATGAAGGTGTAATGATTAAACACAGACCGAGCAGCTCTCCTGTTTCTGAGCTGAGTGAAGTTCTGTGAGGGGRAAAGGAAACTAATCTTCCAGGTTTCTGAGTGAACACACTCACGAGGATCTCCCAGGCTTTGGACTTGGCCAGGTCAGGTTCTCCTCCCCTCTCACCATCTAGTGCAGCTCAAGAAATCATATAATATATGCCATGCCTGCATCGGTGGGTGGGCAGCCGAGGGTTGCTGGCACACTATACACCTTCTGGGTCCTTCTTATCTCCTTTCCCCTCCCTCTCCACAACAATCTGGCATGCCTGTGCACTCTTGCAGATATTCTGGTCTCCAGACCTTTCTCGTGCCATTGGCACAGARTACAGAAAAAGGGCTGTGGTCCAGGTTTGGGGCTCAGAGGCTGAAAACAGGAGACAGACACACAGTATGAACCCAGYGAAAAATGACTTTATATATGACATAACCTAAGAGATTCAAAGGCTTTGTCTTCTTCCCCAGTGTGGAAAATTTATTTGCTGAAATGATAAGCAATGACTCATTACAAAGTAGGAAAATGTAAAAGCAAAAGGTGGAATTCTGAAGAAAGAGGAGAGGCAGCATCTCCCTCCACAGCAGCTCAACACTGACACAGGTAACAGCCATGAATCACCAAAGATCCTGTAATACCCCAGGCCATCTCTGGTGACATTTTTCTTACTTTTGTGCAGTCTTGTGCTGGAGTACAAACATCTGAACGTGCTCTAACTGCCCAGAGAATGGTTTCAAAACTCTGTTGGGATAGGTTTTCAAAGAGTGGGCAACTGCAGGCAGTCACCTCAGACACTGCCATCAGCAGATTCCTACTAGAGATACAACAGGACTCAACAAAMAAATGCACGAACACACAAACCAAACAGCAGGAACAGGACTAATGGTCATACCCATCACATGCCTACAMCACCTCTGCCTTCATCGAAACACCAAAAAATCTACTCCCAATCTAAACTACTAGGATCAAACTGATTTTAGTGAGGAGAAATCTCCCYACTTCTGCTATCCACTCTAGTCCCTTCTTCCTGTGCACACTCTGATCCTTCCTGACAGCTTTTCATCCTTCAGGTCTGATCTTTGCTTTCTCTTAGTTCATGCTTACTTCTCTTGTCTAGGTGTGGACTCTCTCACTGGAACAACCCAGGGTTGCAGGAAGGTACTGGRGAATGAGGATTGCTCCACAAGGAGAGATTCCTATTTTTTTGCATCCTTCTGGAGCCACTAGTATCTCTCTGGGGATCTGAAACTTACACTGTTCTTTAGGATCAGTTACATGCAAGGGAAAGACATCAGAAAGGATAGATGGAGGTGTATTTTCTGTCCTTTTCCTTTGGTGGATGAAATTTCAGTTTTCATACCCCAAAGCACAAATTTCAACAATCTGGGATTGCATGCAGCCCCATCTGGCCACCACCCTTGCTATCAGAAAGTGAGAGATGAAGGATGCACAGATGCCTTGGATGTGTGACAGGAACTGGAAGTATGTGTCAGGAAACTGCATTTCCCAGAGGAGTACCCTAGAGAAGAATTGTTGGGGTATGAGCTGGGTAGAAAGGGAGGAATTAGAGTAGCTCTGGTGGGCTGAATCAGGAATTCTCCAAGATTGAGTAACACATGCGGAAACATCCCTAGAATTCTCTAGGATGACACATGAATTTCAGGATCAAATGGAAGGGATTACAGGACTTTGTGCCCTATCGCCCTAACGCCCCAGAGGTATTAAAGATCCATCTCTTGGTGCGCTGCTGCCTATGCAGTTTCTTTGAGAGTGAAACCAAAAAAGGTGCGAGCAATACTGGGGGTACAGGAGCTGAAAGGTCTTTTTCCATCCCTTGAGTTCACAACCGAGAAATAGTTCTGATTCTTCAGTGTAAATGATTGGCTTTGTGGGTGGGAAACAAAACCTTCAGACAGGGGCTGTGGAGAGTGTGTGTGTGAGTGCGTGTGGCTCTTTTAACACCTTTTCTTTATTGGCCTGGCTGTCGGACATATCAAACCGAGCCCGGATTTCTCAGTTTCTTGCCATCAGATGATTGCATTTCAAAAGAAGCTGGGACAATGTAGCTAGGTCACACCTCAATTCAAGTGCAGCAATGGCCTGTCAATGTGCCTCTTACGGCCAGCAGGGCAGGAATTATAAAAATCTCTTAGGTTTACACAGAAAGTGGCAGTACAGGGAAGGGGGGGATTTTCCATGCCCGGGGAGTCCATATTTCCCACATCTCAGGGCTGCATTCCCTGTCCGAGATGCTGGGAACGATAACACGGGGCCATTGTTCCTGGCTCCAGCCTCCTACCTCACTACCTTTAAAGAAGCACACAAAACAGAGGCAGCCCCCCTCTTCCTGACCTTCCCGTGCTCCCCTCAAACGAAACTGTGTCCCCCTCGCCTCCCCTGCTGTGGCCGAGCTGCACTGGTGCCACCACCCAGGCGCTGGCAGCACTCGGGCAGCGTCTGCACACCAGGGAATGGGAAAACTCGTTAAAGGCAGCTTTAGGAGACCCGCTAATGAGGCTCATCACTCCTGCATGTGTATTGCAAGGAAGGTAGAGAGGTGCAGAGGGACAGCCGGCCTGCGCCCAGCACTTCCCTGTCCTACTGGGTGTACTACTGTACTACCAGGTGCTCCTACCTATTTTCATGACCCTCCCAAAGACGGAGGTGTTGTCCACCGTGCTGCAGTTCCACCGCCGCTGCCGAAACTGGTACTGGCACTCCTTGATGGCGCTGCGGGCCCCTTCCCCGATGAACACCATGTGCTCCTGGTAGAGCTGGCAGAGCTTGCGCTGCCCGGGGGACAGCCCCGGCAGCTGGCTGCACACCGGCTGAGCGCCGATGATGTACATCTCAGGTCTCTGGATGGGGTTCATGGCCAAAGACCTACGATGAGAAAAACATCCCAGGGAGTCCGGAGGGAGAGGCCCCCTCCGCGAAGCGCCCGGCACCTCTCCCCMCCAGCCCAGCCCAGCCCCGCTCAGCTCCCGGAGTTCGGGCGCATTTCTCATGTCAGCTGCCTCCCTCCACGGTTCTGCCAGATGCGAGGCTTTTCCAGGGCTCCAGCGGGAGAAACACTGTTCGTTTGTAACCCGAGTTTAAGCACAGCGGACACCCGGGATGGGGAGGGGGCAGAGAGAGAAAGCGCAGCACTTTCCCTGCAGAAGAAAGCGAGCAGCTATTTCACACAGCGCCAGCGAGCCATGCCTGCCTTCGAGCCAGGCTATTTTCCGCTCTTCGGGGGAAGGGGGCTCCGCGGCTGCTCCCAGGGCTTTTGGCAGCGGGTAGGAAACCTTACCCATCCACTCCCTACGCATTCCCCACATCCTAAAGCCCGGACGGCATTTCAGCGAGCCCGTACAAAAGGAGCCTAGAAATGCCTGGAGCAGAGGGGCTGCGTCCCACGTCTCCTGAAACCGGGCAGGGGCAGTGGGGGGGGGGGGAAACCTGGAAAGAAGCGAGCTGCTGCGAAAGAAGCCCGGGAGGCAGGGAAGTTCCCGCGGAGAGCGCAGGGCAGGGAGCTGCCGCACCGCCCCGGACGGTCCCCGGTCCCCGGCCCGCGGCGGACAAAGGCGCCGCCGGCTCCCCTCACTTACCACCAGGAGTTGGCGTCGGCCACCGGCGAGGTGCAGCTGCAGAGGAGCGCGGCGGCGAGGGCCAGCCTCGGCCCGGTCATGGTGGGCTGCGGGGGCAGCCCCCGCAGAGCCGGCCGCCGGGACGGGGCGCCCTGCGGAGAAGTGCCGAGGAGAAGCCCTGGAGCGGGGCCTGCGTGCGGCGGGGGCGCGGCGAGCACAGCCCGGCTGCCGCCCCCTCCCACCCGCAGGACCCTCCCCTGGCCGCCGCCTCCCGGGGGCTCCGGCGGCGGCCCTGCCTCCCGCCCGCCCCCGGCCCCGGGGCAGGGGCCGCGCTGCCGGGGCTCCGCCGCCGCCGCCGGAGCCTCCCCGTCCCGCCCGGCGGGCGCGCAGACACGCGCGGGGCCGTTCTCGCTTTTACGGGCGTCGGGAGGGGYTCCCGGAGCCTCCGGGCCGCCCCCGGCTCGGCCGCCTTTGATGCGCCCCCCGGCCGGGCGGTGCCGGGGAGCCCCGCGGCCGCAGGTGTGCRGGGAGCCGGCGGGGCACATCAAAGCGCCGCGCTGGCCCCGCTGCCTTTGTAATGCAGAGTCGGCTCGGAAATGAGCTGCCCCCTCCCCAAAACGGCCTCCCGAGGGGCCCCACGCCACGGCCTCAGCCCCGTGCCCCGGGCGGCGGGTCTGCGAGGCTCGGCTGGGCCGCCAGCGACGAGTGCAGATAGGGCTGGCACCGGAGCCTAATGGCTTTATGGGCAGGGGAGGTGGACAGGAGAGCTCCTCTTGTCCAAACACCCTCTCCTTTCCCCACTGGAATCACTGAGAACCTCAAAGGCAGGGGCARTCGCGCAGCTCCTCAGCCCTGTCTCCCCCAGACGCTGGCAGAAAGCAAACGCAGGCATCCTGCACCGTGCAGGCACTTCTAACATGCTCCTCACACCTTGCCTCCCTCACGTCGCAGGGAAACAGCCACCTTATCACACCATCACCACCACTGCTGCTGTCTCCATCTCCCCAAAGCTTCCCGCTGTCCTACCCTGCACCACACGCTTCCTACCTCTCTTCCACGGAAAAATGCCCCCCTGCCCCAGCCTCCTCACCAGGCCTGGTGTCCCCCCAGCCCTGCCCCTGCAGCAGTGGCTCCCCACAGGCAGGCTGAACGTGCAGGTGCCCCCAGGTTGTGGCCGCGCAGCACACGAGTACCCAGCCTTTCCGTCTGCCTCGCGAGCAGCACCCGAGACATGAATCACCAGCCTCGGCAGCTCAGACTGCTGAAGTATATTTTTTATCGAATTCCTTGCACCCGCCACGGTGGACTTGCTGTGTTTGTTTGCAGCACGCTTYGCTTCCTCCCCCATCCAGATGTGCTGTACCTGCAGCTGGTGGCCCATCTCACCTGGCAGGCAGATGTGGGGCTGCAAGTGCCAGTATTAGCCTCAGGACAAAAAAGCCTTGTGTGACCCAGAACCTCAGTGGGAGGGGAGTTTTACTGCTTGGGCACAGCAGGATCCACGTCTGAAGAAAACAGGGTGACTTTATTCACATCTTCTATATCCTCCCTTTTCCTCCTCCCACAGCCCCGAGCGTGACGGAGGGATGGCGAGGTGTATGTGTGTGTAGCCACGCATACATGTTTGGGGTCTGTTTCTATAGGGAATAGACAGAATGGAAAGTTTATCTCCGTGAGTCTGGGGAGGAAGGAAGTTGTGTATGGATGAATGGCTTTTCCATGACAAACAATGAGTCTGCACAGACATGGTGTGATGTCACCTAAAGAATTTCCAAGCCAGCCTCAGATACAGAAAATCTTTTGACTGGCAGAGATGAGAGCATCCCACCTTTCCATCTCACCACAGCCAGAAAGAAGAACTAGAGCAGGGGGAAAAAATAAAAGCCCTCGCTGTCTCACACACACACACAAGGCATGTGCCAGGTAAATAGATGACATGATGGGAGAAGTTCATCTCCAAGCTTTGCCCTCACCAAGTCTCCTTGCGGATTCTGAGAAAGGAGTAAACCATGGCGAGCCGCCCGGGTGCCTCTCCCAGCCAGGAATGTGAGACGGCAGCAGCTGATGAGGCAGTTCCACAAATACAGGTGATGTCAATGTCCGTGTTTGTGTGAGCTTCTCCAAGCACATGTGCGCAGTCGCAGCACTCCACGGGCAACCACGATACACCACCACGGAGCCCTGCACTGGTGGTCCACTGACAGCACTGTGGCGTGCTGGAAACAAAAACCTTTCCAGCTGGGAAAGCCTGGGAGATGCTCACGTGAAACTTGGTCCAGAAACACATGGCATTAATTAAATATCTCATTTAAAGTATTAAGATGCACAGGCAGATGATGATTAACAACAGTGAAGTGTTGTGAATACTGCTGGTAGCAACCTGACAGCCAACAAGCACAAGCAAGGCAATGATCTGATTTTGAAACACAAGACATAAATGTTGTCATATGGGATAAGATTGCTTATCCAGCCAACCTAATATCCTGTCAAGGGTGTCAACTAAAGGAGTTACTTCAGTAGGAGAGGTTTCAAACTCTGAATTCTACCTAAAATCTGCTGCTGGTAAAAGCAACTGCCATTGAGCTAATATGTGAATTATGGAAGCGAGTCCTTTCTAAGCTGCTGGAAATAATTTCTTCACTGGCTGTGTTTATGACTTCAGATAAAGTGATAATAGCAGGTGAGACATTGCTGCAGGGATTTAGCCTCAGCCAGCAACTTCCAGACCAAAAGCTGCAAAGCACTTGGCTGGTGGTCCGAAGAATACAGTCTACCCCTCTTCCTTGCGCCTGTTTCTACTTGCCACCAAAATCCTGAAAGCGAGGTTTTGATTTTGTAAATAAAAAGCTTGGGTTATTTTTTAAGCTCAGCTGCAGGGCTGGTCCAAACAGCTTTGTGAGGTTGTTTGCCAAAGCAGGGCTGGGTGGGAAAAGTCAGTGAAATTTTGTGAGGATGAGAGGTGGGGTGAAGAGGGGCTGCTGCTGGGCTGGGATGAATGAAGTCAGTGAAGCATTAGGTAGGACAGCCCAACCTCACCACAGGCAGACCACCCCTCCTGGCCATCATCCCTCTCCACCCTTCACCATCCAAGTGACTCCCAYTTTGATCCCAAACTATCCTTCCCCTGCAGCAGCCCACTCACACCAACTCAGACCACTCCTGCTACACGACAGCATGAAGAAGCATTAGAAAGAACTCCAAAACCATGGGTTGCTCTTAATTCTGTGGAAAAAGGCCCCATCCCACCCCTTCCAGTGGGCATGGATCMCTCAAGCAGTACAAGGGAACACTGGCTCGAGCACTGCAGGTCTGATACCTGCACCCAGACCGCTGAGGATCACCTGGGCCAAGTTAGGAGCCATTTCCTGAAAACAGGACACAAATCTTGACCCTTAGATTAAAGGTCTAATGCTCCCTCCTTAGAGGGCAGAGCAGCAGCAGCAGAGAGTCTGCATCTTCCTAAAGCCTTGGCGTTCTGCTGCATTCAACAGTCTGCTGCCCTAGGCAACTGTCTACTGTGTTGGCTGGCTGCCTAAAATTTGTACCTGTGTTTGCCTTTGTTCACTTTTCAGAGGTGACAACTGTGCATGAAGCATAAATTTACACATCCAGTTCCCAAAGTCACAGCGAAGCAGTTGGAGAGCTATCACTGCTTTCCCAATACCATCCCTGCCATGTTTGCTGGAGGGAAGCTGCAAGACTCCAAGAAAGGGARGTCATGTCCATGAGATCATTTGCAAAGACTTGGCAGACCGTGAAAAAAGTTGAATCCTTGCTGGAAGACAGCCCTGATAAATGAGAAAGGGAGAGTTACTCATGCAAATTCCTTGTCCTACCCTTATTGTTTTTCAAAAATTTGGGATGTCCCCAAGTGTGACACAGATCATTATCGAGTGCTATAAGGAGTGTTAAAAGAAAACATCTCTTCCACATAACTCCAACGATCCTCATTTCTGCAACTTGCCTGGTTTCTCCCAGGCTGAGGACAACTGGACATACATTCTTCCTGTAATGATCAAGAGCTTCTTTTGAGTTCCTGTTTACTCTTGCAACTTGACTGTAGTTCAATGCTTGTTTTTAATGCCTCGCAATGTCCAGTGCATCCAGAAACATTTATTGCTCTCTCTGAGACATAAGACACTTAGCCAAGATGTGAAAAATATTCACTGAAGTAGAGTCTCCTCTGCTTAAGGAGCCAGTAGAGAGGCATTGCCCAGTGTCACGGTTTAACCCCAGACAGCAACTAAACCACACAGCCTATCCTTCACTGTCCCCTGGTGGGACGGGGGAGAGAATCAGAAGAGTAAAAGGGAGAAAACCCATGGGTACAGATACAGACAGTTTAATAAGTAAAGCAAAAAGCCACACACACAAGCAAAGCAAAACAAGAAATTCATTCACCGCTTCCCACGGGCAGGCAGGTGTTCAGCCATCTTCAGAAAAACAGGGGTCTATAGTGTGGTGATGACTTGGGATGTCAGACACCATAACTCCAATGTCTCCCACTCCTTCTCCCAGCTTGTATTGCTGAGCACAACATCCTRTGGTCTGGGGTATCCCTTTGGCCAGCTGGGATCAGCTGTCCTGGCTTTAACCCTTCCCAACTGCTTGTGCTCCCCTAGCCCCCTTGCTGGTGGCATGGGGTGAGASGCAGAAAAGGCCTTGRCTCTGTGCAAGCCCTGCTCAGCCAKAACCAAAACATCCCTGAGTTATCAACACTGTTTTCAGCACAAATCCAAAACACAGCCCCATACCAGCTACTATGACGAAAATTAACTCTACTCCAGCCAAAACCAGCACACCCAGGAAGGAGGGCTTACATGTGCTGCTTGAAGGGGAATCCCTGCCCTCTGGTTCTGTGCCATGGACCTGCTGCTGACAGCACCAAGACATGTATCATAACGTCCTGCTATCCATCTGCTCCTGGCAGACAGGCTTGGGTTTAACCACAGTTCTTACTAAGACTTCAGGAATCTCATTAAAGTCACATACTTGCCCATTCAGCTGAACCAGTTTTAGAGGGAGTGTAGATTAAAAAAAAAAAAAAAGAAGAAGAAAATAAAAAAAAAAAAACCAACAAAATCACTTGAAGCTAAATTGCAGTCTTCACACAGAAACCTAAATCATCTTTTAATCTCACCACTCTCTGACTTGTCTGGTTCTGTGCTGCTCCCCTGCCGCCAGGCTGTCCTCTCTCAGCATTGTACCACCATGTTGCTGTACTGGTGTCAACCTTCCCAGATCTAAATGTGTTAATTTATTTGTATTGCAATTATTACTTCACCAGAAACTGGAGCCACCTCCATTGGTCCAGACCCAGATGGGTGTTACAGAACGTGTAATAAAACCTTCTTAAAGTATCCCAGCACATCAGTCCTTCATGTCTAACCCCTTTTGTCTTGACATTGCCTTGCCTCACTGAATTGTTACACACTGTCTGTCTCTGCTGGACAGGCAGATTATTCCTGTTTATATCCTGCTTGTTTCGTTTGGTACTCACAGACTCGGTTTTATCTCCTGATGTGCTCATGCACTACTTTTTTCTGCATCTCATCACCTGTCACCCCTGCTGACAGATCCAGATTTCCTTTCACCACTACCTTGCCCTTTCATTTTTCCATGACTCCCCTGGCCAATGACATCCAGCCTCACTGTCACCAGGGCATGTAGCGCAGCAAATGCCAAGATATACCTGCCAGTCTCAGCAGACCCAGTGACAGCTGTCCCTGAAGTGCCTCACCAAGGAGAGCAAGAATGGAGGAAGGTTGCAAATAGACAACAAAAGAGGCCAGATTCTTGCCATTTAAAACCAGAATATGTATAAAGGATAATGATTCTATGAATAAAACAATTTCCCGTTAGTGAAAGATACAGAATATATGTAAAGCCTTATGAACATTGCCATTTTCAACACAATGTTTCATGACAGGCAAGGAGCTCACTTGGAGCAAGACCATCTCACAAGAAAAGCAGCAAACTCCAAAGGTTAATCAGGACATGATCCTTCTCCCTCTCAAGGGGATTCAATGGTACTTGTACTCACTCTTACAGCAGATTAAATACCAGTATTGAGCCAACCTGGTCCACTGAGACCAGCACAAGATGTCCCAAACAAAAGTACAAGAGACTCAGCAGCAGCAGCCTGCGGAACACCTGCAGAAGCTGCGTGTGCTGAAACAAAATTGATTTAGATTTTTTGCAATTGAGAAAGAAGTAACATAGACCCATCCCTGCAGGTATATAGCTGTCTGGAAACTCTCCACATTTACGATATTCCCATGGACAGATCCAAGCCATCCGGTTCCATTTTACATGAGAACTCTATTTGCATGTCGGCAGCCTCAGTTGAGAGCCAGAGCCCTGAACCAGGACATGTCTAGCCCAAATTTTGCACTTCTTGTTCCCACAACTACTAGAATACCAGGGCTTCTGGGGCTGCTGCAAATCATCCACAATCACAAACTGAAACCTTCTTAGCATCCTCTATTTATATGGGAAATTCCCAGAAGAAATTAGACCAGCTCCTCTATGTGTAGTTATAATTTAACAAATCCCTAGATACATATATTTGAAAAAAGTATCAAGCATTATCCTCTGCTGACCATTCAGCAGCTTATTTAAGATGCCCACCATGTCACAGCTTCCTTGCCAAACAGGCCCCCCATCTCCTTAAATTGCACCAACAATTTCATCTTCAGAAACCATTTCCAGGCCCCCTCAAAGGAGCCATGGGGGGCCAGGTTGCAACACAAGCCCAGGCAGGATTAGGAAGCCCACGCTGCTGCTCCCCAACATCAGGTTTCTAAGAATAAAGACTCTATCCCTTAAGGCCATCTAGCTAACACCTTTCCCAAATGTTAAGTGTACATGAAGGATTAACCATCCTAGAGGGGAATAAGACATGAGAAAAGTGAAAAGAAGAACATACATCCCTCCTTTATTTGTTTTCCCGTGGCCAAACCCGGGAGCCTGTTTGCTACCTGCTGTATCTGACCACAGCACGGACCCCTCAAGCAGTGACAGGAGGGCAGCCATGTCCTGCTGGAGAGCTGATGCTGGTTGCAGGATTTGTATGAGAACTCTGGACTCAGATTGTGGTGGTTATGAGCACACACGTCAGCCCTCCTTGAAGGTTAGGAAGGATAAGAACACAAAGTTCTAAGAACAAGGAGGCAGCGAAAGGCAATCCAAGTCAAAGCAACTTCTCTGCAGAGACTTCAGAACAGGCCAGGGGGTGGAAACAGCTGGATGACTTTAAGTGTTTTCTTCCTCCCTCTGATCTTGGAAAGCATGGAGCACCTTCATCCTCCTTAAAGGGGTGTCCAGCTCCCCCACTCTCAGTGGAGTCATACCAAAGTGAGAAGATTTATGTCTCTGCATCTCACAGGCCTGGACCTCATTTTTGCTCCGGATTCCTTTTAGATTGTTCCATACTCTGTAATAATTACATCAACTGGCAAAGAAAATCAAGTATTTAAAATACAGTTAGGCTGCTGCTGCAATGGTTCTTAATTCTCCAGGAGCAAATGGCCAGGGGAGATGGAGATGCACTGTTTACTGCTCTGACACTGAGCACCTCAGTGTAGTCACAGGTGTCAGACTGGATCGGATCAATACCCTCCTGTCAGTTAAATCCCTGTCAGCAAAGCTTGGCCTGTACATTTCCAAAGGAAATAGTAAGCCATGGGAACAAATCCAAATTTATTATAATTTCTCTCCTTCCTGGTAGGCTCTTCAAAGAGGTTCTTATAAAGTCCAGTCTAATGAAAATAATAATGAGCAGCTTTTCCTCCACTCTAGACTTGCAAAGCAAGCACAGACACCCATCCCTCAGACCCCACAACCCTAACAGCCATTATTTTTCCCTTACCTTACAGAAAGGGAAAGACAGGCGCAGGAAGGGCTGAGTAACAGGTTGAAAACAGTAAATCTGTGGTGCAGATTTATCTCCATTCAGCCAAGCATTAAACCGGGTGCCATACTTACTTTATTTCTACTCATTTTTGCTGAATCAGGAACAAAATTCAAATCTGCTAGCTTTTTCCATTCTTTCAGCATCAAATACTTCTGCCRTCAATTAAATGTTGTTCCTGCTCACATACAGTCGATTCAAATACAAAACATTTTGGGAATAATGCCCAAGTGTATAATTRTATCATCTTCAGAGTTTTCACAAACAGTTTCCAAACCAAAGAAAAGAACCTTTTTTTYCCAAGCATGCTTACTGTGTTTTATGTTAAAAATACGTATCTATAGAAAAGGTTGAAGCACTATAAATAAAGCCCTATCTATATCAGAAGATTACACCAATTTAACCAATCTCAGAACTTCTATACCGTCACACTTGAGTGAAGGAATTTCCTGTTAATTCTGGGTGCAACAAATTTAAGCTAAGCCTATTCAAACTGTCTGGGGCATAGACTGTGTATACATTTGTACCAAAAAGAAGATAATTTTATATCTCAACTTTATTCTAGCACCAATCACATATGTGCAATTTTAACTGCAGAAAATAAAGGTATCCTATTATAGATCTTGTTTGTAAGTTCACTGCCACAGGCTGAGGGCACAACTGCACAGAGTGTGAACATCAGCCTCTTGGACAGGAACTACACAAAGCTRTGATGCTGCCAAAGTCCCTGTGTTATCAGGGCAAGGCCTGAAGTGCAAGAACACGATAGCAAAAAAGAAAAAAAAAAATCTAAGCCTTAAAAAATTGATAACAAAGCATTAGTTTGAAAGATGTCTCTGTGTAAAATTACCTGATTTGTAACGGGTGAACTTTCCAATATTTGTGCTAGGATTTGCTGCCTTGTAAATTCTTCTCTGAGCAAAAAGGCAAAAAAACCCCTAAACAACTGGAAAAGTAATGGAAACTGCTAGCACACTTTACCCAAATTTATTCATTTTCACTTACTATGAATTTGCCTCAGTTTTCAAAGCATATTATATAGGTATTTTAACTGCCAAAGCTATCCAAATGCTTTCCAAAAACAGCTATGCTTTTTTCCTGCTTCTCTCCTCAACACAAACTCTAATGTGCCATTTTTGCTGGTGGTACAGACACTAGAATAGCATCCATCTTCTCCTCCCACAGCTCTGCCTGCCCAGCAGGGCTCACAAAAATCAAACCCTGCTTTACATCAACATAGCCAGTGCAAGTTGTCACCAGACTGGCTTTCCACCCATGGTGAGGCTTTCCAAGCACATCCCGCACTCCACCAGCAGGGATTTCATCCTGCAAAGAGCTCAGCCCACACCTAGGCTTCAAAACAAGGAATCAGATTTCAGAGATGCCTGTGGAAAACAGTGTTTTTCCTTTCCTGCTTTTGACATGAAAAATGTTGTAACTGCCAGAAACATAACTCCAACGGGTTAAATTATCTGGAAAATGTAGCTGCTTATCAACAGCTCATCTACTCAGAAAGCAGGGTACAAGCCCATGAATGACTGACACCAGAGAATTTGGCCCGAACTTGTTCTGAGAGCCCAGATGGTAGTACCCACATTTTGCAGCCCTTCAAATATGGATTTAAAAGTCACCCTTCCCATAGCAGGTGCAGCTGGGCTGGATAAGGCTACCCAATTCAGATCATTATGATCCTGCAAACTTCAGAAAGGACCTTAGATATTTTGACTTCTCCATGCCAACCAGTTTTTCAATCCAGTTTGCTATCAAGAGCTGAGGGAGGGCAGGACTGCCGCTTTTGCCACAATGTGGGCTGATGTCATCTTTGAATGATTATACACCTACAGCCTCAGATGGCGTGAGACTGTCACCAGGACTCAGAATCACACCCGAAGGAGGAAGCAAGTAGGTACTGAGTGATTCTCATTCCTGGCGAAAATTCAGGTCTGTATATGACCACACGGTAATTTATCAGACAGAAGGGCTTTTTCCTCCGAAGCAACCAGCGCTTCAGCCTCTCCTCCAGCCAAACTTCACCCCGGGCACAGGGAGGACATCAGGCCAGGTGCCCTGCAGGGACAGCCTGCCTGCCCTCCCCGCTCCCCATCACACCTTTATGGCACTTCAGTCGCACGGCGCTGGCATTTGCAGCGGGGAGCACGCACGGGGCCGGCGCTWGGGCACCGACAGCCCTCCCTCCCCGCAGGGACCGCGGCCGCAGCTCTGCTGACCCACACGGGGTGGGCATCTGACCCCGGCTCCGGTGACTGCAGCAAGGGCTCAGGTCGGGACATTGCTTAGCATCTCGTTTTGGTTACAACTGACTGAGACTCTGAAATTCAGTTCTTTCATCTGCTGGGGAAGCTGAATTTATTTCAGGGCCAGTGTTGCGATTTTGCCTGTGAACACTTATGTGTTACAGGATGTAATGTATTTAAAGATCCTTCAGTGAAAACATGCAAATATTGTCATCATTAAGTCCATGTTCACACTAAACCTCAGGCAGAACTTACCAAACACAGGAAAACAGTCTATAGGAGATGGCTCCTTTTGAAAGAAAAAAATGTGTTTATTCTTCCCTTGAAACTAAAGGGGAAACACATACTCAATGTGAGAAATCCAGGGGGTTAAGGTCTTCCAGCCGACACTCAAATAGAGAAAATTTAAATTATCTATTTTATGCTACGATCCAGAAGAACATTTACAGTCCTGGAGATTCTTTCCCCATTATCTTGAACATATTTATACTCTCTGGCAATATGCTATTGAGTAAGCTGACTAGACAGGATGAGGGAATTTCTGTAGRTGGGACAGCTGTACATCTGGAATGCAATCTTTGCTTTTTTAGACAACTTCAAAGTTCTTGCAATGAAAAATGTGTTTGTCCTGCAAAAAAACCCCCACTGTATTTGCAGAGAAGATAGGAATTGCTCATCTTGCAGGAGAGGGAAGCATGCTGCATTGCATAGAGGGGTTAYGCGCTTGCTTGCAGTGCGGACCTCAGAAAGCTGGTGTATGAAGATATGTGCACCATTCCTGCAGCAGGCAAGGTGTAGGAGGAAAGAGAATTGCCTGAGTCTCTACATTGCAGGGAAAGCAAGAAATCCTATTAAGGATTTGTGCTGTTCCAGCAAAATAACTTCCTCACTTGCAGCAGAAGCCAGCTTTTTCACTGTCTTGACTTCGCTCGTGCTGACAGCRTGCAGTTCTTGGGTCAAGCCCGGTGCCAGTTTTGTACTGAGAWATTCAGCATCAGGAAATGGGCTACCAAGGCTCCTGTTCCTGACCTCGGGTCAAAATTTCATTTGCYTTTGAGATGTACTTCCAAGACTTCGAGTGAACAGACCTCATGTTTCTGAACACTCATAGAGAGAAAGCAGTTATTCTGGGTTTGAAATGGGTTTGAAAATACAGTGACGTGCACATTCAGAAATATGTTCTAGAGAAGGCACGTATRGGAGATGTCTGAGGAGACATTTGTGCCTGGTGTGTAATAATTATAATATGTTTTCATTTACACAGTGTCTCCTCCACACACAAGGGAACGTAACAAAATGTAACTAAACCCACATATCCTTACAAATAAAGGGACAGAGAGAGAGTGTTTCATACAAAGGTTAAACAAAAAAATCTGTTTAATGTCACTTTGGGGATTACAGGAACCGGAGTAAAACAAACATCCAGAAGAAACTTTGAGGGGTTGCTTCAGGAAAAGCACGTGTGTGAGTGTGTGCCATCACATCTGCATATTCAATATGTCTTGCTGGGACAGCTCGGGGAAAATAGGAAGCTGGAAATTTTCAGTGTGGGAATTAGATGGAAGAATGTGAACCATTCTAAACAAAACATAGCGAAGTTGCCAGCTGACTTGCTAAAATGCCAGTGCTCTCTAGGATCCCTTGAAACAGAGCTGAGGACTGGCCTTGCCGCTCAGGGAGTGGGTAGGGAGCCAGGAGATCTGGGCTGTATTCCTGGCCCGGCAACAAACCCAGCATGTGACGCTGGGAAGCCATTCAGCTCTCAGTTTCCAAAAACTGATTTCATGCCTATACTTCTGGGCACCTAGCGTGAGACAGCGTGAGCCCAAACATCCAGGATTTCAAACTCAGTTAAGCTGCAGGTACTCACTTCCCATCCCTGAAGAGCACACGTTTTGGGACTTGGTTTCATCACAGATGAAACAGGGCTAAAACCTGCAAAGGAACCCTAATGTCTTGTTTTGCCAAAGGAGACATGCTATGGATATGCAAAGGACTATTATTTAGTTACCTGTTGTTTCCCACGTCCTGTGGCAACCATTGCCATTCTATAAATATTTTCACAGATTTCAATACATCTGAAGACTTTTGTTTATGTTTCCTGCTTCAGGGCATCAAGGAATAATCTTCTTACAAAAGGATTCACTGTTCCAAAAGGAACATAAAGAATACAGATCAGGATTGCTGGCAAAAAGTGTGGAACAACAACACCGACAAGCCTAGGAAAATACTAGATCTCAAGGGTGAAATAGTGGAAAGAAAGAGGCTTTTCCACATAATTTAGTCAGCATGTATGCTGGGGAAAAAAAAAAGCAGAGGTTTAAGCAGTATTTCTAGCTTACACTTTCCTGTGCACACATATTTTTAAAAAAATTTGGAACCATCTGAATTAGAGAAAGTTGTGTTCTCATTGTACATGACAGGGTCTTGTGACACAGATTAACTTACATCATACTGTAGGCCAAGGTTTATTATGTTTTTTTTTTTTTAATGAACAGTGTAGACACAAGTTGAAAGAACCAGTGTAAAACACAGATCTTGTCCTACCTATTTATATTTCCACCTCCAGCATGGTGAACTCTATACTTTCTTCCTGCCTTGTTTGTATCTGCCCTTAATTTTACCCCTGCATTTTCAGAGGGGATTTCCAAGATTTTTGTTGTGCACAGATAGATAACACGTTGGTGAATTTAGTTGCTTGAATGGGGTTTTAGAGTGTCCACATGTACCCAAGAATAGAAGCAAGAGCAAAAGAAGTTTCTGAAAGGCACCTCCCTTTGCCACCACTTTTCTGTGCATCCATTAGTTGCACCACATAACTTTCAGAAAATCAAGGGAATTTAGCACAAACAGTTTCTGCACTGTTACTTCTACAAATGAAATGTTACAATAACCTTCCTTTGGCCAGAAGCAATCTAAATCTTCCATTAAGTATAACATTGTACTTTGTATGTTTAGCCTGCCTTCCTTATAAAACTGTATTTTCTAACTCTCACCTTTGTGCCAAGCTCTAACTGTGAATCTCATTTTCACAGCATGTTTCCAAAAGAGTATTGCCCTATTTTTCAGTTTTTTTCCAAGAACTTACTTCAGAGCCAGTGCTCATGAGGCAGGTGACATAACTTAGTCCAATTCAAGTGAATTGCCAATTTTAGAATGCCATTTACTACCTGAAAATGTGCTGGTGGCCACAGTCCAGAGAGGGAGGAGTTAATAGTTAAAAGTAATGCTGCAGTAATCCATGGGTACAAAAATCTTGTGTTTTAAGAACCACACAGCTACATCAGTACGCTCCCTGGGCTGAGCTTACCTTCTTGAGAGGTTACCTCTGACTCTTGCTATCACAAGAATTACATTAATTACTTGTCCCTGAACCTCATTCCTGGGGTCCCATGCAAAGCTTGACTGGAAAGCTCAGGTACTGATGCCTTAACCTCGTTGCAGCTTCTGGCAGAAAGGACAGGGAGAAGCTTTCCTGATAGCCAAATTACCCTTACTCACAAGCTAGCCAGTATTGATACACCTGCCCTGACTGTGTGGAAGCCTTTGGCAGAGGGGGAGGCTGCACCTACTCTGCTCCAGCCTCAGCCAAAGGCCAGAACATTTCCTCCATCCCAGGCTGAATGTGCTGGCTGTCAGTGGAGCTACACACACAGAGCATCCATCCACCTCTGCTGGGTTTTGGACTAAACAGCTGTTACAAAGGAAGATTTCACAGACCTGCTGCTGTAACAGGTACCACACAGCATGTCAGACACATGTTTCTGCTGTGACTGCAGGGGCTGCCCCTTTTAGATCAAGTTGTAGAGGTCTCAGAGTTCAATCCCCAGGAATGGCTTATGAAAGCAATTAYCACCTGAAAGGTCTCTTTGTTTTTGTGCCACTGCTTTTAATAATAACGATTGCATCAGGTATTTTCTGCCATCTCGATGTTCTTTGGTACTGCTAATGAAGAAATGACAAAGCCCAACACTTAAAATAGCACCCCATGCAATGAGCTGCCAGCGCTCAGGTTTGAGGTTTTACATCCTGCCCTCTCAGAGCACTTTCCCTTTGATGATTTTAACCATTGAGTACCAAGCTCCACATAAACCCCAAAGGGTGTGACATGCATGGCTGAGCCAGGGAATCGCCTGCGGGCAGGGGCCCAGGTCGCTTGCTCTGAGCACCAGACAGTCCTGTCCCACAGGAGCAGACAGACAGACAGACATGAGAGGCATATGGCATTTGAGGGAGTTGTCTGGACAATAATATATTGGTTTAGTTCTTCAAGCCATCCTTTCATTTATGCTTGGTTCAATCTGTTACAGCAGCAACAATCGCTGGCCAATTTAACGGCAAAACTGCAAATATAATCCAGACCTCCCACACTTTACATCCTCTGACCATTCCTCCTCATATCAGCATAGTTATGTTCTTGTCAGCTATTCACTGGCAAGTAAAATGAAGACCTGAAGAAAATACCCAAATCCCAAAGGCTCAAATCTGTTGCTCGATTCTGCACTGAGACATGAGCTCTGAATTTTGCCCCAGCATCTAACCACATATGCACAGTATGTTGCATTTCGAACAGACCATCCGACACCAGGAAAGACATGACAAGTCAGAATTACTTTGTGCAGGATGAACCACATAATTCTAAAATACGGCCTCATGTAGCACCTATTACAGACACGATATCTGCAAAGTGCAAAAAGCCCACAGCTTTTTTTTAAGGAAAGCTCCATAGTGACCTAGTCTTCACAACAAAGCTCAACATGGCAAAAGAATCCCAATGTTACAATTTCCAAATAACCCGCTCATTAGTTAAATTTTCTGTATAATCTCTGGTAAAAAAAAAAAACAAAACAACATAATGAATGATCATAATGGATTCCAAAGGGAATCCATTCACTCAACAGCCATATGCTGATTAATGTGTGTGTATGTGTGCACACAGATATGCATATATGCTTACGTATCTGAAATATGCACATTAGTATCCGTTCTGCCTATACTTACAAGCGTAACTATTAGCAGAGATCTTTGTCATGTAATTAGTTGTTGCATTCACAGAACAGTTCATTGAATCATTGAATAGTTTGAGTAGGAAGGGACCTTGAAAGGCCATCTAGTCCAACCCCCTGCCATAAGCAGGTACATGTTCAACTAGACTGGGTTGCTCAGTCCTGTCCAACCTGACCTTTAATGTTTCACAGAATGCAGCATCCACCACCTCTCAGGGCAACCTGTTCCAGTGTTTCACCACCCTCAGTGTAAAAAATGGTATCTAATCTAAACTGACCCTCCTTTAGTTTAAAACCGTTATCTCTTGTCCTATTGCAACACCCTCAAAACAAATCTTTTGGTCTCATTCATACACAGAAAAACATTCCCCAAACTGACTGTGAAGAAGTTCCATTAAACCAGCTTAAACCCAGTTTAAGACTATGGGTTGTACCAGACTTGGTTGATTTTTGTGGTCATGCTTCAAATCTGATGAAGGTCTGGAAGCCAACTTGTGAAGGACAACTGTAGCCCCATGGAGTGTGGCTGCATCTAAGTTTAAACGGATCAAAAGTGAGAGAAGGGTTAGCTGGGCATGGGCTTTATTGTCCAAGTGTTTTTGTGTTGTTTCTCTCCAGCAGTCCCAGTGGCCAACGCCCACAGGCGAAAAAGCACCAAAGGCTAAAAAGATTCCTGTGGGTAAATTCACAAGCTTTTCATTCCACAGCTGAAGCTATGAAAATGCAGAAAGCACATGGAGTAGGGTGGCAGAAGAAAAGGAAGGATGGAGAAGGACTCTGTTATCTCTTAAAAGACTAATTTCAGTGAAGTTACCCTGCAAATTGACAGGCAAAAGTAACAAAGAGGGCCAGGCTGAGATGGGAGCTGCAGAGAGACCTGGTGGATGTTATGCCCAACCATGCAATAAAAGATGCAAGATAGACAACAGTGCAGCTTTATCAGCACGAGCTGCTTCCAATCAGAGAAGCCACGAGTGAGTTATGTGGATCCTCCTGAACCCCTGCCAAGCTAAACCGTCCGGCCTCCGCTGAACACCGGTGTAATTGGAGAAAAAAAAACGAAACGTTYATCTGGCAAGTGCTTTCTAAAAGAGAAAGTGGCTGTCGGGAGCTGCTCAAGGGGCTGGAATGCTAGAGACGGTTCCAGGGGGATGGATCAGCCATCAGAGTGCATGAGAGGCAGGCAGGGATTTTTAATAAAATGCAGTTTATCACACAGTGATTACCACCTCCTATTTATACCAGATGAGATCATGAAAAACATGGCACATATTCCCTTGCTCCTGGAAACACAAAGTCAACCGAACAACCATGTGACAAATTGGCCCTTTTCATCCACTTTGTCTTTCTAAACCTTTATTTCCAAACATCTGTCACTTAGACTGAGAAATAAAAATCTACTAGAATAATAATTTCTGTGCCCCTCCTCTCCCCCAAACCAACACTACAGTAGATTAGGATTATGAATCCAAATTCCAGTCTGTTCCTCTCAACATGTAAACCTTAATTGTTCACAAGGAAGAACAGATGCTTTAAGTATAAAACAAGTGAGAAAGAGAACTTCAGAGTCTCCAGAAAATGAATCATCTACTTCTAACTTTCGCTGACTACACACAACAGGCATTACAGACACAACGTGCTAAGACATAAAGAAAAAAGTCTTTCAGGTAAGTTTTTATGCCTTGAAGACCACAACTCTTCCTACTCCCCTTCAAATGCAGTTTGAAAGTGAAAGGCTTGGAGGGAGGAAATACCACATTATTTCCATGGTAAGATCCTGCAGTTGAATTTGGGGTAGTACGGTGAAAGCCTTCATTAGCACTCTTTCAGAATGACTTGTGTAACTTGCCTGTAGCTTTGCCAGTTATGAGTAATGCAACAATCTCCAAGATACACCAACACTTCTGTACCACATTTCCTTCACACGTTGCCTGATGTCTACTGGACTGGGCCTTCTGGTGAGTGATCCCACTGCCTTCAGACGAGGAATCCCCGCCAAGACAGGCCCATGAGATGCCGCACCTTTCACCTGCTCCTCACTTCATGGAAATTCTCCATTTCAGACGCTCTACGACTGGTCTGAGCACAGCCAATCTGCAGCAGTTCAGAAAAATCTCTTGCCCCTGATCTTTTGCTTATTAACCCAATGGTTAACCAACCTTCCGACAGCACAAACCGCATAAATAATGCTACGAAGATAATTCACACTGAGTGACACCCCGGTACAGTTCCTGTGTGGGACTGCAGCTCCACAATCACTGAAACCAGGTCTACACATTGTTGGATCGCCCAGGAGCACAAATTTCATCRGGATTGGGCCAAGGCATGTGATCAGGCTTCTGCTGAATGAGCCAGAGCACAGGATGCGGAGCCAACGCCAATCCTGCAGTGGCCACATGCCASGCACAGGGGTGCAGACGATACCTGATCTGGCTGGAGCTGAGTACGGTGATACCTGAGCCGGCATAAAGTCTGCTAGTAAAAAGTTAACCTGTCAAAAACTTCTTGAATTAGCTTGAGCAGGCAGGGTGAATGAATACCAGGTCAGCGCTTCGCATCATGTGGCCACCCCATTTTGGAGCCAATAATAGGAGCTGGACTGCTGGCTTTTGTGCGCTGCCAAACCACAGCCTAACGTCGATAGTGATGTTTATATGCATGGGGAACTCACTGCAGGATCAGGGCCTCAGAGTCCTTCAACTCGCCTTGCCTCCAACTTAAAGCGAAAAGGAAACAAAAAAGCAGAATGAAATCTAAACGTTTAACCTCTAAGTAGTCAACAAAACCTACCAATATGGAATCTGTATGTGAAGGTGGAGCCATGGGTGCTTCTGTAGCAGATAAATTTAGATTATGATTAAAATAGAGCCTATTCCTTCAGGTTAGTGAAAGCATCAGTACAGCAAACACATCAGTACCTAGGCTGACTTGTACAGTGTTTTAATAATCCAAACAGTATTAAAATCACAGCCTGTCGTGTTGAACAAATGTGAACTTTATTTTTTTCTTCACTGYGCAGTCCTGCTCTTTTAGAACTCTTTTGAAAAGCCTTACCTGATCTCCAGTACAGAACTTAACCTATTTTTAACACTGCTGCAATACTGCCCACTGTTGAGATGTGCACAGTTACCGTTACATGAGGCTGCAGACGCATAGGAACATGGTTTTCAAACATTCTTTTTTGAAATTGCTGGAAATCACTGGAAATTGCTTGTTTATATCAGTACTTCAACTATTTTCAGGGCTGGTTCAAGGAGGCCATTAGCCGATAGCATTTTCAGAAGATTTTCCATTTCCCATTACAGAGGCTGTAAAATGGTCCATGCAGAGATGTATGGCAACCCTGACAGTTACCCAGATCTCTGAGCTGTTTACAGCCCTGCTCTTATCACTCCTGCAGGCATGCCTGGACAGAGAGTTCCCAAAGTTTGATCCTCAAGGYTATCACATTGCCTCACGGCCATGCCGCAGACTGCAGCGGGCAAGAGYGAGCCAGTGATCCACCTTCCCCTTGCCACCTTCCACAGCTGCATGAACCCCTGTCCCTCCTCATGGGGCCTGGGGCTCCCAGAGAGCTTGCGGATGGCAAACCCTGACGCAGAGGTGGCCCAGTGTCTGCTACTGGGAGCTCACAGGGTGAAGCAAAGGGGCTGGCTGGAGCGCGGCAYGGTGCTGAGCTAGAGTATCCAGCTGCACCAGGGAGGTTTAGGGTGGACAGTAGGAGGAATTTCTTCACAGCAAAGAGTGACTAGACATTGGAATGAGCTGCCCAGGGAGGTGGTAGAGCCACGATCCCTGGAGGTGTTTCAGGAAAGACTGGACACGGCACTTCGTGCCATGGTCTGGTTGACGTGGTGGTCTTTGGTCATAGGTTGAATTGATGATCTGAGAGGTCGTTTCCTACCTGACTGAATCTGCGAAGCAGTGCTGCTGCCTGCGCCCCTGCCACCCCTGCCCTGGTGGGGACATGTTATCCATAGGTGAMAACACAGCATCCACCATGGCTTCTCTGCACCGACAGGGCGGGAAGCAGGGTGGGAATCRGGATTAGTAATGCATTAGGAAGAGGACTGTCAGCAGGTCAAGGGAAGTGATCCTGCCCCTCTACTCAGCCCTGCTGTGCTGCATCYGGTTTTGGGGTCCTCAGTACAAGAGAGACATGGAGCTCCTGGAGAGCGTCCAGTGAAGAGCAACAAAGATGATGGAGGGACYGGAGCATCTCTCTTAWGAGGAAAGGCTGAGGGAATTCAGCCTGCTCAGTCTCAAGWAAAGACGACTGAGAGGGAACCTCATCAATGTCTATAAGTATCTGAAGAAAGAGCGTCAACAGGATCAAGCCAGACTCTTCTCGGTGGTGYCAAGCAATAGGACAAGAGGCAATGAACAGAATTGGGTGCACAGGAAGTTCCACCGCAATATGAGGAAGAACTTCTTTACCATGTGAGTGACCATGCACTGAATCAGACTGCCAGAAAGGCAGTGGCGTCTCCCTCACTGGGCATTCAAGAACCGTTTGGACTCAATCCTGTGCCATGTGCTGGAGCCGGGGGTTGGACCAGGTGACCCCTGAGGCCCCGCCGGCCGGACCCCGCCTGAGGCCCCGGGCGGCCGCGGTGGCGCCCCCAGCGGCGGCGCGGGGCAGCGCGGCCCCGCAGCGGGGAGCGGCGGGGGCGCCGCGCGCGGCCCGCGCTGTTTCCAGGGCGACGGCTCGCAGTGCTCCGGACCGTACCATTGCGCAAGCGGCGCGGGTGGGGGCGGGCGGGGGAAACAGGCCCGGCCCGGCGCCGCCTCCTCCCCGGCTGCCTCCTCCCCCCGCGCCTGGCCGCGCCTCCCCCCCCCCCTCCCGCGGGCCGGAGCGGCGCCGGGCCCAGCAGCGCGCGGCGCGGAGCGGAGCGGGCGGGCCCGGAGCGGCGGAGTCGGTACCGGCGGCGGGCGGGCCGGGCCGGGCCGGGCCGCGCCACCCCCTGCCCTCGCTGCCTCACCGCCGGCGCGGGATGCGGGCGGCGCGGGGCCGCGGGCTGTGAGCGGCGGCAGCGCGGAGACAAAGGGAGGCGGCGGCGGCGGGGCTCGGCGGCCGGCGCTGGGCACGGGGCGCGGGGGCCGCCGCCGGGGTGCGCCCGCCGGGATGCGGCGCGGGGCGGCGCGGCCGCGGCAGCAGCGCGGCGGCGGCAGCGGCGCGGCCCGCCCGGCGCGGCGGTAGAGGCGGCGGGGCCGGGCCGGCGGTCGCGCAGTAGCGTCTCCCGCGCCGCCCGCGCCGGCGATGTGAGGGCGGCGGCGGCGGCAGGAGGAGCGCGGCGCGGAGCGGAAGGCGGGCGGGCCCCGGGCGGAAGCGGGCCGGGCCCGGCGGCGAGGGGCAGCAGCGCGGCGCCGGCGGGGGCGGCCGGGCGCGGGCGGGCGTGCGTGCGATGGAAACGCACATCTCGTGCCTGTTCCCCGAGCTGCTCGCCATGATCTTCGGGTACCTGGAGGTGCGCGACAAGGGCCGCGCGGCGCAGGTGTGCACGGCCTGGCGGGACGCCGCCTACCACCGCTCGGTGTGGCGGGGCGTGGAGGCCAAGCTGCACCTGCGCCGCGCCAACCCCTCGCTCTTCCCCAGCCTGGCGGCGCGGGGCATCCGGCGGGTGCAGATCCTGTCGCTGCGGCGCAGCCTGAGCTACGTGGTCCAGGGCATGGCGGACATCGAGAGCCTCAACCTCAGCGGCTGCTACAACCTCACCGACAACGGGCTGAGCCACGCCTTCGTGGCGGAGATCAGCTCCCTGCGCTCGCTCAACCTGAGCCTCTGCAAGCAGATCACGGACAGCAGCCTGGGCCGCATCGCCCAGTACCTCAAAGGCCTGGAGGTGCTCGAGCTCGGAGGCTGCAGCAACATCACCAACACCGGCCTCCTGCTCATCGCCTGGGGCCTGCAGCGCCTCAAGAGCCTCAACCTGCGCTCCTGCCGGCACCTCTCCGACGTGGGCATCGGGCACCTGGCGGGCATGACCCGCAGCGCGGCCGAGGGCTGCCTGGGCCTGGAGCAGCTCACGCTGCAGGACTGCCAGAAGCTCAGCGACCTCTCGCTCAAGCACCTGGCCCGCGGGCTGGGCCGCCTCCGCCAGCTCAACCTCAGCTTCTGCGGGGGCATCTCGGACGCGGGGCTGCTGCACCTGTCGCACATGAGCAGCCTGCGGAGCCTCAACCTGCGCTCCTGCGACAACATCAGCGACACAGGCATCATGCACCTGGCCATGGGCAGCCTGCGGCTCTCCGGCCTCGACGTCTCCTTCTGCGACAAGGTGGGGGACCAGAGCCTAGCCTACATCGCACAGGGCCTCGACGGGCTGCGCTCCCTGTCCCTCTGCTCCTGCCACATCAGTGACGAGGGCATCAACCGCATGGTGCGGCAGATGCACGGGCTGCGCACCCTCAACATCGGCCAGTGCGTCCGCATCACCGACAAGGGCCTGGAGCTCATCGCCGAACACCTCAGCCAGCTCACAGGCATCGACCTCTACGGCTGCACCCGCATCACCAAGCGGGGCCTGGAGCGCATCACCCAGCTGCCCTGCCTCAAGGTGCTCAACCTGGGACTTTGGGAAATGACTGAGAGTGAGAAGGTCAGGTGAGAGGAGGAGGGTGCCCTGAGACCTCCATCTCCTCTGGAGGGACTCATTGACTGACTGACTGCTGCAGAGGAGGAGAGAAAGAGAGAGAGAGGGGCATGCACAGAGACATGCTACCCACGCACTCTGGCACCGCAGGGAGGAACACAGAAAGAGGGTATATCCTCGACCCTCTGTGCTGCCTACCTATCCTTGCTGTGGAGGAGGAGGAAGGGGGAGCAGGAGGACAGAGAGAAAGCACCTATCCATTTTCCAGGTCATGCCTCAAGCTCCATGGTGGGGAGACAGAGCTCTCCCTTCCCACAGCATCCTTCCCTGCGAAAGAGGTAGAAGCCCACACTCTTATGCACTGGGGCTAGAGACACCCCTCTTTATCCCCACTCCCAGATTCCATCCCCTCGAGCACTAAGGATGGATAAAGACAAACCCTTGTTCTGCCATGTATTCAGAATAGATTATTTTTGGTTTATATAAAGGAGAGTGGGAATGGAGATGGGAACAAAAAATAGTAACAGCAGCAAAGGTTTCCTAGCCACACTTGTGTACCCAGCCACCCAGTCATCCTGCGCTGGGCACAGACACAGCTTTTGATAAAACAACCATTCCACCTCTGTGCTTGCCCCTCCCCTGTCAACACATTTGTGACAGAAATACTGCTCCCTAGGTACATGGATTTTTTTTTTTCCCTTTTAAATCTCTCTTCAGTCTCCAGTTTCATGTTATTCTCTGCTGTGGGTGGATACAACCTCCCACTATTCCAGTTCTCCACTGCACTGAGACTAGCGATAGCTCCAGCCTCTCCTTTTGTCAGTATGTTTCTGTGTCATCCTGCACTATGGGTAATGGAAAAGCCTAGGCACTCCATTCTCTCTCCCCCTCTCTCTACTGGACATGAATACACCATTTCCTCCTTCTCCTGTCTCTGTGGGGACTGGACACAGAACCCCAGTCTCTTAAGCCTTCCCATGCACTGGGGGACACTGAGCGTTACCAAGACTTGTCTTCCCTTTCATCATTCTCTCTTTTTCTCCYCTCCTCCTTCTTGGCAACAGGGATAGACATATCCAGCTACATATCCATTCCTCTTTGGGTCGGGGTGAGCAGGTAGAAGGGAGTTCTAGCTCCTCTCTACCTGGGGGACTTGAGGAAGAATCTCCAGCTTCATTTCTGCTTCATTTGAGATACTGTGATCTGTTTTTATTTTGAAATGCATAAAAAAAATTACTGCTACAAAAACAGCCTCTTACTCTCCCATCTATCCCTTGCTTACGTCCTGTAACTGATCCCAGTTTTCCTCACTCATTCCCCCCTTTACAGTATTCATTTTCTTACATGGTTTTATTTTTAAAGACATATGAAGTTGCTGTTCTTGTGGATTTTTAAGTACATTTTTTTTCTGCTGAATATATTCTATATATATAAATATATATATGATGTCTGGCTACCTCGTTTTAATTTGTTACTTTTTTTCCCCCCCTCCTCAAAAGCCCTGGAATTCTTACAGGAAAGAGATTTTGAGACTGAAACATTTTTGTGCCTAGACTGGAATAATGCCCCTTGGGTTTGTTATTCTTTTTGCCCCTCCTCCACCCCCTTCCTTTTTTTTTTTTTTTCCTTTTTTTTTTTTTTAATTTTTGGTTTTAGGCTTACCCTACTGTGTCCCACCTTCACATTCTGGTTGTGCCTCTCCCTCCCTCTTTGCTGGGGACTGGGGACCCGGGACCCAAACTGTGCTTCTGCATTTTTACTCTTCTAGCACAAACATGTAACGTGAGAATCCACACTGAGGATTGGGCTACTGTTAACAGAAATGTGTAAAATGCAAGTTTGTTTTTAAAAAAATAATTATATATATGGATATATGCAAATGATTCCCCCTCCCCTCCTAAGTCACCTACAAAAGGTCACTATGCCAGGCTTCCTGTTTGTAGGTGGAGAGGAGCAGAGCTGGCCTAAAGGCCCCAGGGCTGCAATGTGAAGGGGAGGAGACTGAAGTTCATCTGTCTTATCTCTGTTCTGTCAATAAAATGGAGCTGGGTCTTTAGATTATTTTTTAATTATTATTTTAAAGAGGAAGAGTAAGTTTCGGTTTTGATTTTGTTTTGGGTTTTTTTTGTTTGTTTTTGGTTTTGTTTTTAAATATTTTGGCTTTTTTTTTGCTTATCTGTTCAAAATCTCAAATCCTCCACAGTAACAGGCCAGACCACGGAGTTAACACAAACCCAGAGACCCCTATGGATTAATTGTACTGTTTGTGAATTTGTATAAAAAAATAACAAAGATCCTCTTAAAACATTTTATATTCTTACAGTAAAAGGTTAAACATATTTATATAATAAAAGAGGAAATATGAAGTATGTTTTTGAAAAAAAAAAAAAAAAGCCGTATCTGTGTTGTCTGTGCTTTTTAAAGATGTGTATCTGTATCTGTTGSGTTTGGTAAGAACAGCCTTGTGGCTAGTGGTGGGATTTGGGGCTGGCTCTGGTGAGTGATGGAGGAGGAGAAGGAAGGAAGAGAGCCTGGTGCCTCCTATGCAGGATGTTGAGTAACATCATCGTGAAGAGTTTCTAAGGAAGGGGTTTGGCAGGACCAGCCTTGTCCGTGAGGGTGCTGGCAGCATCCCTGGGGACAAACCCAGTTCAGCTGCCCATCGATGGGAAGTGTCAGCTGAGTTTGAGGTCACGCAAACCAAAAGTGCTGAAACTTGCTAGCAGCTGAATCGACTACTTAGTGATAGGGGAAGACATTTGTGACAGAGGGAAGAAGGGCTGTGTTTCTTAATTTTTTTTAAGCTTCCCCACATGGAACACCCATTAAATAAAAACATTTCCCAGCAGTGACAACCACCAAAAACCTGTGCCCTTGCAGACCTGGGAAATCTGAAACGTCTTGGTTGATTTCCACTGCCCAGGCAAAAAGTAAAGAGAAAGTAAAGTGGGACCGTGTTAAAAAAAAAAAGTTTGAATAATCTAAGGTGTCCTTTGTCCTACACCATAATCTTTCTCCTCAACGTGATGACTTTTAACCCGATGCKGTCCCTTTTTAGCCTCCCCGACGTGGGGTGTTTTATTGTTGTTGGAGATGGAGCTTAAGCGGTGTTTATAGGGCACCACAAAGCCCGGCTCCCCCAGCCCGGCGGCGGGGCTCGCTCGCCCGCTGCCCCCTTCCTGCCTCGAAGGAGGGGGAATGCGAAATGGTGGAAGAAGCCAGAGCCATTGTTCAGGAAAGTTAAAAGAGGAGCTGTCCTTGCTTGCTTGCTCAGTCATGCATACTCAATCTGGCCGGGCCCGGGTCCCTATGGAAAGGAGGAGGGCGATTCTTCCCCTCTTTTTAACATTCCTCTCCAGGCCTGGCTGTATTTAAGCTGCTTTCCTCCGCGCCGAGGAGGAGGGAGGGGGATGGTCTGAAGTTCCTGTACATTTGCATTTTAAGCACTTCCAGCACTGAGCAGGCCACTTTGTTCCCTGCTCCAGCGGCTCTGGCTGGGTGCTGCTCCAGGTGGGATGCCCTCCCAAAGGAAGTCCCCTCTGCGCCCGGGCCTGCCTGCCCTGGGTGCTCAACCTCTGTTGCCACAGGTATTTTGGCTGAGGCTGGACTGGGCATACTCTTGTTGCCAGCTCTACCCACCTCACCTCTTTTATGTCAGGGCTGCATTTCAAAGGGGAAAACAGTGCCTGACTCTGGCCCTCATAAAAAGAAACACCATCTACTCTGCATCCTAAGGACCTGCACTATCTCAGGGTTTGGACTTTGGGGCGTGTGGTGTTTTATTCCCTCCTTTCCAAGACTTCCAAGCTTTCTGCTGGGAGTCCATTCACAAAAGCTGCATTGTTCGCTTTAGGGAAAGCCACCACAATTGGATCTAATTGAGCCTGACACTATATCCATCTTCCTCTACTTGGAGGGAGGTGTTGGGGTCTGTCTTCCCTGCATTAAGAAAAAAGTTTACAGTAACTTCTTGATGGAAAAAGAGCATGTATGTATGAATGTTATAAACAACAGGAATTCCAGATCAGATTCCCATAACAGCTGAACACGTAATTGCTCCTGGGGTCRGCAGCAGTCCCAGCCAAGGATGGGGAATGATAAACCTCTCATAAAGTAGGTTTGTTTCTGCAGAGTTTGARGGAAAATGGCATCTCCTTATTAAACCCCATATTCACATGGATAATGGTGGGACATTTATGTTTCAACATAATGTGTGTGCTCATAAGCTCTGTAATCAGAACTAGGAAGAACTAGGACAGGATTTTTTTTTTTCCTAAAAAATCCCCCGAACTTCTCCCAATTTATAAAAAAACCAAACCAAAGCATTGCCCACATGGCTCAACATATCCTCTTTAAGGGGAACCCAAGCCAAAGGAAGCTGCCAAAACCAAAGCCACCCTGAAGCCCAGTGCTTAGACACCCTGGACTGTTCCCGTAGATGGAGCAAGTGCTCCTCATATCTTCCTCTCGTGCTCCAGTGTGACAGCACCTCCTCGGGCACCAATGCACGCCAACAACCATAGACCAATTACCACATAACTTCTCAGCATAACTGACCACTCTCGAATTTTTGAACATGACTCAGTTGGCAACTGGGATAGAAAGCCACAAAAAACACCCCACGACTTGAAAATGAGCTGGAAGTCTCCTGTCTCTGTCAGCAAGCCCACAGTGCCCCAGCAGTGGCCCACACTTCACTGCTGTGCCCAGCAAAAGTGGTGGGGCAGCAGGGTCCCTTGCCTACAGCTGCGCAAGCCAGGGCATGGAGGGTGACTCARGGACCCACTTTAGGGACTAGTGGCTCTGGGGAGCAGAGGGGCCATGCTCAAGAGGTGGTGGCAGAAAGCAGAGCAGAGCAGGAGCGATGGGAAGGAGGGATGAAGCGACTGAGCAGGAGAGGAGGCAGCAGCTGGGGATGCCAGCTCACACGCTGCAGCGAAGTCCTGCGTGTGCATGGGGTCCCTGGTCTGCTGCAGCAGCTGCTCCCTGGCCAGATCCATGGCTGGCTCCTCTCCCTGGGAGACAGGAGGAAAAGCAGGCTCCACCTGGGTCCTACTGCCCTTGGACTAGCACATGGGAGGTCCACGCATGACAGATTTATACATTTTATACCTTCCCGCTCCCCACTGCGGGTTCGGCTGAATCGGTTTGTCACGGTGACTCTGGGGTCCTTTGTCTCGCCGGTGATAAATAACRGGGTCACGGGGCAGCTGTCAGGCAAACCACCTGGGGCCTCTGCTACAGCCAGAGGTGATCTCTGTGCTAGATAGGATCGAGCTTACCACTGAACCTGCCCTTTGGAGGTCAGGGAGGGGTTAAAGTGAGACCTGGGTGGCCAAGACACTCACAGATTTTGGAACCAAAGCTAGAAGTTAGCACAGGCTGCCACTGACAGCTCAAGGGCAGATGTCCCTTGATCTGGCAGCCTCGCTGTGTACGTCTGTGGGATGCTTCAAGCAAAATGAACCCTTTTTTTGTTTTCTCTCTCTCCCTTTTCTACCTTAAATGCCACTCTTTTAGCCAGCAGCTCTTTAATAGTGCCTTCTGTGGAGGAAAAAGATAAATGGGTAAATTTGAGTGGGTGGTGCGGGCTGGACCCCTCAGGACATGAGCGAGGCCCCGCGCCAGAGCTGCTGGCTGGGCTGCGCTGACACTCCCCACCGTGGCCAGCCAGAGAGGCTGGCCTGCTCAATTCCCCAGCCCCAAGCTGCACGAAAGAAAGAGTTGGAGAGGGTTCATCAGGCTCCTGTGCCAGAACTTGAGCCTCCAGCCACATTTSGCAGGGATGCTAGTGCTTCTCCCCCTTCTTTAATTAAATTTACCATATGCATTAGCTCAATGACAGCCCAAACTGAAATARCATGATGGAGATTTTGAAAGATCTAAATCTGATCTGTCCCTGCAAGATGAATGGAAATGGGATTTTCCTAGAAAATTTCCTAAAATCTGTGCTGTGTCTTAGAAAAGGTGTCAAAAGTTTAATACCAGAGCCTGGACACATGCCCTGAGCAAGTATTTCCACATGAGAGGGTTACCAAGACGTAAACCAAACTCATATTCTGCTACAGAAACCAACTCAGATCTAGAAATGGGCAGCTCCTCCTAGTTATTTTCCTTCCTCTGAGTCTTGTTTCTTTGGGCACAGTCTAGTGATTTCATGATGAAGCAATTTCCCCTCCCAGCTTTGAAAAAAAAAAAAAAAATCCCAAACAAATTTTATCTGAGCTTGGTCCTGTTCCTCTCTCTTCTTCACCTCTTTCTCCCACAAAAAGTCGCAGCTTCACAACCCTTGGGTATCTTTAGGGGTTTGGCAGCTGGCACGTACACACAGCATCACAAGGGCACTCAGATCACAGCTATTCAGCCAGCAGCCTCTCTCCTCCCTCAGTGAGCTGAAATGCAAATAAATCCCTGCCGCTGTCTCTCTTCGTGACAACTGCAGTGGCACTCCTGGAGCCCCAGCTTCAGCACGAACCAGGGGCATCCTTCAGTGTCCTAAACTCCTCCTGCCACACATGGGGTACAAGTCTTGGTAAKGCTGTCGCGCCACAGGTGAGCTGGTTCCCTCTGCTCCTCCAGCCTCCCGAGGAGCTACCAGGGATGCAACGCCTGACTCGGCTCCGGCAAATCTCCATCCACTTGGCTAAAGCACCATACGCAAATTGACCAGGGGTGACGGGGCCCACGAGATCCCKCGGGCTGCTCGTCTAACCAAACGCCCGGGAAAACCCGAAAACCAGACGGGAGACAACCCTGCTGCCTACGACGCTGGCGGGGTTTCCGCAGCGGCGTGGGCTGGGTGGAGCGTTCCCGTTCCCGTTCCCGTTCCCATTGCCATTCCCAGCGCCAGCCGGCCGGCGCGCGTGCGGCTGCGGCGCGCGGCCGGCCCGCCAGGCGGCAGCATTGCCCGCCGAGTGCCGCGCCCGGCCCCGCGCGCGCTCATTAACGCCAATTAGTGACCCGGCACCGGGGGGGGCCGAGCCGCCAGAAGCCCACASCGGGGGCACGCGTGCGGCTTAGGGGGTCACCCGCGGAACCGAGTGGGAGGGGGGGTGAGAAATCGGACGGACAAAAGGGCCCACCTGTCCAAGCCTGGACACGACCCAGCACGGCGTGGGCGAGGCGGGAGGTGCAAAGGGACGGGGAACTCCAGGCTGCTCAGCATCATCACCACCACCAGCAGCATTTGGTGGAGGTGAAGGGTCCCGAGGGTTTGCACCATAAACCGAAATGGGAAGCCACGCTTGGTATAGCTGGACTGAGAGTCAATCATGGGACCACTGAATGGTTTGGGTTGGAAGGGACCTTGAAGATCATCCAGTTCCAATCCCCCTGCCATGGGCAGGAACGCCTTCTATTATAAGGCGGTTGCTTAAAGCCCTATCCAGCCTGGCCTTGAACACTTCCAGGGAGACAGCATCCACAACTTCTCTGGGCAACGCATCCCGGTGCCTCACCACCCTCACAATAAAGAATTTCTTCCTGATAAAACCTTCCCCTTTCCAGTTTAAACCCATTCTGCCTTGTCCTATCACTACACGTCCTTGTAAAAAGTCCCTCTCCAGCTCTCTTGTGGCCGCTTTAGGTACTGGAAGGTGTTCTAAGGCCTCCCCAGAGCCTGCTCTTCTCCAGGCTGAACAAGCCCAACTTTCTTAGCCTGTCTTCATAGAAGTGCTCCAGCTCTCTAATCACCTCCATGGCCCTCCTCTGGACTTGCTCCAACAGGTTCATGTCCTCCTTATGTTGGGATGTGCATCAATGCACCCCATCATGTGAGAACTTCACACCCCAGCCTAATGGGCTGCCTCCTGGAAAACATCCATCCTATACTTAGCACTTCTGCCCTAAGCCTGCGTCTCTTGACATCTATAGCTTGACACGAAGAAAATTATTTTATTTGTTATTTTTAAAGCATGGAAATGTGAGAATGGTAATGGAGCAGGACCAAACTTAAAGTAATGCTTCGATTATTTCAGTTTTGTTGTGCAGGGCTTTGCTATGTTGTTGGCACAGATACTCCACTGGATACCTCTGTAGTGATTAAGGTATCTGGAGCTGTGTGTGTGTGTCCTTTTTAGCACATAAACTTGAATAGTGTTTTTTTATCCAGTTCTCATGCTGCTAGTACAGATACAGTGATGGTGTCTTTTTCAGAAGCAACTATACCTTATAATTTACAGAATTTTAATAATTAGCTTCTGCAGGTGCATTACGTACAGAGACATCAAAAAGGAAAATATCAGCACTAATGGGGAAAGAGAGGTGGAAGCAACTTGACTAAGGTTATGTCCCAAATCCACGCATGGCCAAACAGTGCCTGGCGTCCACCTCTTCCATCTCCAGTCCTGCTGGTTTCTGCCACTTGGAACAGCAAAAATGGAAATGAGTTTCGCAGCCTAAGGTAGTCCTGGAGAGGGAGGGTCAGGACAGAACGAAGAGAACACCTTCCTACTCTTCCACCCCAGGCTCTCTCACCCGGGGCCCTGGAAATGCTGGTGTAGGAGCGGGCTGCGGAAGAGCTCCCAGCAGCGGGAGCCCCTCCAAGAAGCCATCTCTCTGTCTGTGCAAACCCTTCAGCCGTCACGGCTTTTGTTTCAGGCGAGGACAAGTCTCGCTGAACAAATGCGGAGCTGACAGAAAGCGCCGCCCTGACAGCCCCGAGGGTCAGCGTCCCGCCACAACAACAGGTACGGCTCTGCCCGCAGCCCTCCAGCTGCTCCCTGGACATCTTCACCAGCTCTGGCCCCGCAGCGGGGCTCGGGGACCACCCATGCGGATCAAAGGCACGACACGGTCCTTAAGGCTGCAAATGCCGTCTCCCCTCACGGCTTCCCTTGCCCAGAGGCACCTGTCCGTGAGCACAGGCCTGCCCAGACCACACCAAAGGCCAAGCRAGCAACAGCGGCTTTGGCTCTCCGGACCCAGGCCACATGGCATGAGGAACTGTGCCTGGGCTGCCCACTCCCTTCCCTTCACCTCCACTGGGTTCAGCTGCAGCGTGCCCAGGGGACACCAGGGGGAACATGGGGAAACATCATCTCCTGCCCACACCTGCCAGGGAGTCAGCGGGACGGGAGGCCGCATGTGAGCGGCCGGGTGTAACTTCCACCCTGTCCCTAGTGCCAAAAACAAGCATGTTAAAGCTAATCTACCCCTGTCTCAGCTCAACTGCTTTTCTGTGACTAAGCCCCTTATAATGGTTTTACTAAAATCCCCTTTTGATGGAAAAAATCCCAGCTGGAAGTTTCGGGCAGCGGCACAATGTGCAAGTCTGCGTGTCCCTTTCCCCGGCTTCACAAAAGCCTCTAATCGAGTGGAAAATTTGCTGGAGGCCAGAGGTTTAGGCCTGCAATTATTTTTTAAGGGATTATCAGGAGAGAATGGGGGTACTTACGACCCTCCCTCTCTTTGTGCTTTGCTCTGTGCCGCTTTCAGACGGATTCAGCCAGAAACCTAAACCACCGCAGCTGGATCCAGCGAAACCAGGGCTCAGCTGGGCAGCTTGCCTCCTCTCTGTCTTAYAGGACAGATCCCAGACTCCAGGTTAGATGAGTCCCACTCCAGCAGCATGCCACGAACAGAAGTGTTTTTCCACAGAAGCAACACTCTAAGATTTTTTTTTTTTAAAGAAAAGCTTGAGAAAAAGCAAGCGATTCCAGTCCTGCGAGACTCAGTGAGCTGAAAAACTAAGGAGCCAGGAGGGATGAGGTCCATTGGACAGGCTGGGCTTTGGCTCTGCAGAGCCATTATGTAGGAGGTCTTACACAAGTTACTTGCAGCAAGCTCCAAAAAAGACTTGGCACCGGAGATGCGCGCACTGTAACACCCAGCTTTCGAGGGCTTTGCTCCAAGGGTGGATCCTGGCGTTGGGGTCCTCGGTGCTTTTGTGGCCTCTGAGAACAGTCAGACACCATGAAGGATCCAAGACAACTCCTTGCTGGGCACGGAGCCACCCACTGTCAGCACACTGAGCACGGGCAGGCCGGAGGAGATGCCGCTGGGCCCTCCTGCCTGAGGAGCTCCGTGCCTTGCTCAGAGCTACTGGGAACTGCCTGTGCTCACATGTGCCCCTGGACCAGGTGCTGCTCCCCCAGCATCAAATTGCCATGGTCCCCTCTGCCTGACTGCAAGTGAGCCACAGCCAGAGGAAGCGGCGGTGTTCCCTGCTTTCCAACAGTGGCCTCAGGAYGCAGAAGATCTGCTTTAATCCCTGCTTTCCTTCATGGCACTTCAAACCTGTCCCTTCTGGAGAAGGCACTTACTAACCATGGGAGAAAGGGCTACTCCTCACCGTTCCCATATAAGCCACACTATGGTGTGGATGATTAGTCCAGATTTGGAGCAAGAAATGGAGTATGTGAAGGAAGCAATGGCTATAGACCACAGATCTCTCAGCATGCTGCGTAAAGCAACCTTTGGTTAAAACAGAGAAGCAGGTTTTGATCCCTGAGCTTTCCAACCATTCGGCTGCTATAGATGTTTCAAAACAAAGTGGCAGCTGCCACTGGGCTTTTTTTGATCTTATCGTGTCTGCATGTGCTGGGTGTGCTCTGAAAGCACCTGGGCAGGCTGAAGGGCCAGGATGCTTGCCTTCTGGATGGTGATCAGACTCTAGCAGTTCTGGGCAGGCATGTAAGTAAAACGCTCAGCACCCAGGGGGTGTTAAAACAAAAACAATTTTAAAACCCCAGACAAGCACAAAGAAAAAGTCAAATGAGGCATTTGTGGAATTATGATGCCTCCAGGAGCTAGGTGGTGCCTAGCTGGGGATTTTGATTTTGCAATTTTGAATGCTGCCTAAGTATCATTTGGCTTTGTTTCGCTTTTTTCTTGGATCAGTTTTTTTGCCCCTCTTTACCTCATTCTCTCCATCCACATGGACACTATTTTTGCAGAATTTTAAGACAGTAAGATAAAAAGACAAATGGCGTAGCCTGCTCAGAATTGCTCATTAAGGCTGATGTGCTTTCAGACACTCTCTACATGTCTAACTCCTGCAAGACAGATGAGTCTGCTCTCCAAGAAAGCTTGAGAACTTCAGCATCCAAAGATAAGGAATGCAGAATCACCAGTACCTGGCAGCATAGGATGTGACCCGTGTGATTCACTAGTGGCACTAGAWATGTGAGATCAGGTGAAGAGTCAGCTCCAGCTCCAACTTCTCACCCTCATAAGTTGAGCACCATGCATATTGCCACATGAGAGCCATCCTTTACTACCTCCAAGGAAGCAGCTCTTCCCCCCAACCTGCTGTTCCTGAGCACCACAGGTGAGCCTTGCTCTTAGAGTCCTGAGTCCTTCTGTTTATACAAAGTCTGCTGTTCACAGATAACCCCGAAAAGCCCTCCTTACAGTATCACTGAAACACCATGGACTTCCAGAGATCACCATCCAAATTCTGCACAGAGGTARGATCAAGTATACTTGGATCCTTCCTGATGAGGATTTATCTTACTTGTTCCTAAAACTCACCCTAAAGGCATATAGCCTGCAGGCCTCTTACTCAACCACTTCCAGTTTGCCTCTAATAATTTTTCTCCCTAACCACCACAGATATTCTATTTTTTCCTCCAGATTAGATGGTATTTTAATGCTCTCCACAASTGGCAACAGAAAAAAAGTTGAGTCTTATGTTTCAGACAGCCTCTTCTGGCCTGGATGAACACTCCTTTCCCTGAGTCCTCACACTCAGCTCCCTGCAGATGCACCTCAGATGCTTCAATTCCACCTCTGTGCACTGCCTGCCTTGTGAAGAGCCCCTGTTGCATTGTACAGGTGGATTTCTAGATCTATGATAAACATGACTGAAAACTATTACTATCCTCACAAACATTTGTGGCCTGTAAGAGTTGAACCCAGAATCCCAACCGTGTAAAGAGATTTGCTCRCTGTGATGTTACAAAGATTTTGTATTTTTCAATATTGTAATATCTTTAAGGTATATATTCTAATAAAGATAYGACTTGTCACGTGTTCTCGTACATGTTCATTTCTGTCCCCTCCATGCCATTTCCCTGAAGAACAGGCCCTGTAGACAGAGGGGTTTCAAAACACATCTGCAGTTACTGCTCTCGAGCTGTGTTGTGTCAGACAGAGGCTCGGTGTTGAAAGGACTGTCTATACATTCAGCTGCATAYTGTTACAAACATTTGAAGAAGCTGCTGTTTCCAAAAAGGAAGGACAAGTTCTTCTAATGATGAGAGCTGGGGGGTTTCCAGGGTTGCTGGTGTGCCAGCAAAGGATCCCGAGCCAGGATAGATAATCACGGCAGAAACGACAGGAGAATCTACAAGCGCCTGAGGACCACCTACGCAACATCTGCGCGTCTCATGCACCAGGTGTTGCTCCCTGGAGCACATAACTTGGGCATGCACTCAGTGTGCCACTCCTACCACGTCCTGGCTCCCACCAGAACAATGTCACGCACTGCCTACAGCTACGTGCAGAGCGAGCAGCGCCGGCCCCGGCTCAGAGGAATCTGTCATTTACCAAGAATATGTTGTGTCAGTGCAAATCTAGCCCACAGCTGGGAATTGGCAGGACATATTTGAGGTATCGCGCTCACAGAGGAGGAACAGAAAAACTGCTTTGCCCACAACTACCCAAAAACTGCAGGCAGTTTAAGCCAAAGACTTAAAAGGACGCACACAGAGAAGCTGGGGGTCAGGCTCCAAGAGAGACACAGAGTCACACTCCAGAAAACAGGCTGGAAAGAGGAGCTTATGCCAGCAGCAAGTGTCATGCTGCACACAGATGTGCTTTCTGTACAGAGGTAAATGCATCTAACATAACTGTGGTTACTTAGTCCATGGATCCTACCACACTTTGAGGATGGGAGCATCTCTATGCACTAGCTATTCTCAAAAGCTAAGGCTGAAATCCTGGCAGTACATCCCTGCTCTCTTTAAAAACAAAAGAAAAAAAAACAAACACCCAAAACAACAAAGAAAAACAAACAAAAAATATCCCTAGTCAAGTCTGCTACACCACAGAATGAAAAAGTGCTTGCTTTTCTTCAGGAAGAGATTATATTTTTTATATCAGGTTGAAGGTGGCTGTGGAATGGGATTCAGCACATGGATGCAGTTCTACAGGATCTTTATTTTAATAAATATGCAGGGGGAAAACCTCTGTCAATACAAATCCTATGGAAAATATTGCTCCTGTGGACAGAAGAGAGACCAGTTCTGTTTGTGTACTCAGGCACTGTATATATGAAGATATTTTCGAGGCCTCTATACTTAGCCATTGTGGTTTCAATCTTTCCCAGGCCAGAGGTAGCTGTGTAAGCATATAGTCAGCATTGGCTAAACAAGTACTTTTAAAACCATACTATTATTGCCAAATTACTTAAAGAAGATTTCTTTTTTCTTTCTTTTTTTTTTTTTTTGGGGGTGGGGGGGGAATCCATAATTCAAGATAAAATCATTAAAAAAACTGCAAACCAAACAAAAACCCACCACCCTTCTAGCCCTTAGAGCAAGATGTGGTTTTTTTCAATATCTCTTCTATTTAACTGCAGCCAGACCACTTCAGGTCATGATTTCATCTGATCTGAGCAGGATGGCAGCACCGGGTCTCGACAGTACTCCGGGGAAAGCAGGGTCCCGCAGGAAGCAATGCCCGTGACTCAGCCAGTGGAGCTCCTTCCTCTGAGACAACACTGCCCCAGTGTTTCAGCATCAAGCCGAGGGCACTGACCTGTTGTCTTTCAGAGGAAATAAATGGGTGCCTGACCACGCTGGTGGTTGTTAAAGACAACACGAAGCTTTACACAAACACTGGCATTTGGCTACGTGACCGCTCCCCATGTGCGTAATTACATTTCTGCCTTCCTCCACGCTCTGCCCCGAATTGTTTCAATGGCTGCTGTGTTTCAGCCAGCCCTAAATGCAATCTGATGGTTGCAGGAACAGCTCCAGCAGAGCCCAAAACTAAGAACATGGAATTTCCTTGCTGACCCCACCTCTGGTTGGCCACATGACCTAAGCGTGTCTCTTCTACCTTCTCCTCTCTCTTGCTTTCCCCATGTACAAAACGGGGATCATGAGAAGAATCTCTTCCGTAAAATGCCTTGAGAGACACTGGTGGAAAACCCCATGTAAGGTGAATTATGCAAGACAGCACTATTAATTAGGTACGCTGATTAAACATTCTGGGACTTTTTTCAGTAGAAAAGGCATTAGGGAAAATAAAGGAGATTTGTAAAGAAAGAGGTGAAGTCTTTGCATTTGATATAATCAAGATCTTTAATCCAAGAGAGCCTTGGATTAAGGACCAGACAGGTATTTCCCCTTTGATGTGAAGGAGTTCAACGATGCCTACTCTGCAGGAAATTCTCAAAAGGTGCTGAGCATTAGGAGGAGTTTTTTTCCACAGACAACTCAGCTGCCTATAATTACCTGAAGAAAACTTTGTCCTCTCCTTCCCTAACCCCAGGGCTCTGATCATGTGCTACATTTGCTCTGGGGGACTCCATTTCGGAGCCCTGTSACATTTACAACACACAGTCTGAAAAACACATGAAAAATACACCTGGATGTGGGAATTGGCACAAACTCAGCCCAGGTTCACYGAAGGTTTGTGACCCTTAGAACAACTGGGACTAAGTTAGTTTGGCACTGTACCTTGTGGCTTGGACAAGAAAAAATCTGATCAGACTTGGAACCTTTGACCAAGATGTACTCAGAGAGTTTCAGTTCTGTTCGGGCAAAAGCTCAGTTCAAAACTCAGAGGCCAGAAGATGCCCTGAACAGAGACCAGTCAAAATATCTGCACTCACCTGCCTGGCAAAAGGCTCAGCCTGACACAGGTGACAGGGACTCACTGCAGACCTGACTGCTACCAATACAGAGACAGCCATGGGAACACAAGTGCTGTAGGTCAAACAGGGAGTCACCTCTGAAGGGAATCCCCCACCAATCCCACCACCCATGCAGTGGTTTGCAACTCTAAGCAGTCTTAGAGCCTACAAATTGGATTCTCTCTGGATGAAACCACAAAGGAGACCATGCTTGAGGAGGATACATTATGTGCCTACTTCACATCCATGGGATCAGATAAAAACTAGTCCAAAGTAACACTCCACCATCCCACAGTGCTACTGCATGGGTGCCAGGTCTTCAGCACCAACTGTGCCCCCTCCAGGTCTGCTCCTCCTGGCCCACTCTACTAACACAGCCACAACCACCAAGAACTGGGGCTCTGCTGCCAGGGAGCTGGAGAGCAGAGGTACAGCAGTACCCGATTATTTGGGATATCTGTTTGTGAGCACCCTCTGCTGGATATTACAATTCTTAATCCCCTCCAGGCCAGTGATGCTGGCAGGCTACCTCTGATCACCCAGCAAGATGCTGGGGTGTGGAAGCAGGGAGCCTGTCCTGGGCACCCCTGGGATGCCCCAGCATATAATGTGCCAGTGTGCTGTGGGGGACACTACTCTGCACCAGCATATCCACAGTGGGATAAATCAGTGTCCACTGAAAACAATCAGAGCCCAAAGACACACTCATAACAAAGAAAAGTCAAACCCAACAAAAGTCTTCCCCACATGACTAAGCTGCTTACAACTCACTGAGTCTGAAGGAAACACGCTGCTGACCAAAGATCCCGATGGAACACCTAAAATGCATTGTTGCCCAAGAGGATGGAGCTGCACAGGCTCTGATGATGTAACATCTCCTACTGCAGCTCACACCTGCAGAGGTCACCTATCCACCACAACACTGGAGTGGATGACTGGCAAAGAGGTGATGAGACAACCAAGATGGTGGCTTGACAAGATGGGTAATTGTCACCTTGAACCTACAGTCCATGAGGATAACAACRGCATCCTCATCTCTTACATTTCAGCCTTCAGGTGCTTAGAAACTTGTGGCCACCTCTGATCCCAGCCAGGTTTACAGTAATCATTCAATGCAGAGATGTTTGGGAATGCAAGGCTTAGGCAATGGCTCCTCTAAGCTAGTGTCCACTGTCAGATGTTTCAGAGGAAGGTATTGGAGGTTTACAGGGCCAGGAGGAGCATTTCACTGGCTGCAGCTGGAAGACTGTCCAGGAGAAGGGAAGCCTCATACCTTCTAAACAAGCTAGAATAAAATTAATAAACTATGTGTAAGATTTTTATCTATATATCTAATCCTTTCTGCAGTCTACTGTGTTCTCAGTCTCAATTATTTATGTGCTGTAACAAAAAAATAAGTTTCGCATGTGTCAGATGTTTTATTTCAATTACATTGGAAACCTTGTATTACATAAAAGTATACACAGGAATGCCTGGTTTACTTCTCTGTACTTCTAAGTTTATATACTTCTGTCATGTTGCTTTTTATTACTCTTCACCCTAATGAAGGATGCATAATCTTTTCAGTCTTTCCACACCTCCGGGCATTTTCATCACCTTGCTCTGTTAAATATTTGTAGCAGAGTGATCAGAAATGAACGCATGATATTTTATTTTTAAGACCAGAGTCCCAGAGAATCACTTGTCTCTCCACCAAARAGATCCCACACATCCCCAAAGCCAGCAGCCTCCTCCTCCTCAGCCAAAGTGAGGGAAGAGAGGGAGGAAGCAGGGCTTATTTCATCAGACCCTTTCACACTGTAAAAATTCACGACTACTGGAGGAGTTATGTGCTCCCGTGCCGTGCCAGCCAGCCTCGGCTGTGGTAAGGCAAACGAAGAGGCATTAACCCTGCTCCCTGCTAGGAAACAAAGTCTCCCACTCATTCCTGAGAAAAGTTAAAGGTACTCATTTCTGAGGGACTTGCGGGGTGGGTAGATACAGCGCAGTTCTCCAAAGATAGCTCAGAAATRACCTGGGAGGATCCCAGATGAAGGCTGGGTGTCTTCTTACATCTGTCTGGTTTCCGAGATGGAGTGTAAACAGTGGCACATTAGCTTAGATTAATTACAGGCTGCCGGTATTTCGCTTTCATGTAGCGAGCYCTGGGAACATAACACCGCTGATAATTAAATAGCGCCTTCCATCAAAGGGCTCCAAACCACCCGGCAGAGCGGGCGGGCTGCTCAGGCAGGGCTGCTGCAGTGGCACACAGCGGCAGCTTAGCAGGACACAGGAACACAGCACGCTTGTTTAGGAAATGAGAGATTTCTACTGGAACTACAGAAGGAATTATCACGTGTTTTACATTAAGTACTGTACAGTCAAACCTGGGCAGGATTAGCATCAGTGCCAGGAGACCTTCACCATTCACACACAAAGGTTTATATCCCATGAGAAAGATCATTTCTCCCATGATACGACTCCCTGTTTTTCTTGTTCTTTTTCCTGGAACAACGGCTCAGTAATGACTGAGGAATTAAAAAAAAAGTTATCTCCTGCTTTGTTTTCTGCAGGATGGGAAAATACAGAATAGGAGACAGATACCAACAGAGAAAAGCTCATGGGAGAGGAGTTAATTTTCTGTGTCACCACACCCCCTCCTTCTCCATCTCCTTCCACACACCCCACTGCCCGTTGGTTATGTAAGACTTTGTGCCAGGCTCAGCAGTGTGGCACTATCAAGACTGGGCTGGATGATCAAACTCCCACCTTGCCTCTCATGCACCATATCCCATCTGAGTTACCACATCCCTGCTCATTTCCTTTTCTGCCCCTGCTCTTTCCAGCCCCAAAGCTGCTTTTCTACTCCTGCCCCATCCCCTAGAGGCAATGCCCACCAACTTCAGGGAAGACCACGGTTGCTTCGGCTGGGATGGCTGAACGAATTGCTCCTTTAAGGCTGGGCTGCTCCCAAAACTGCAGTCCTGAACCCATCAGCTGTTCCCTTAAAGACATCAAAATCAGAGGTCCATGTAGAAGCCAAAGGGAGAGCAGGAGTTGCCAGGATCTAACTTTACACTCACACTTGCAACAAGGAGCAGAACTGGTGGAGAGGTGCATGTTTTTCCTGCCCACCACAGCCTCTGGCACTACCTCACACTGCCCAGCAGAGAAGACTGACAACCTGCAGTTCAGGAACCCAGCATCTCAAGATCAGGTGCCCTTTGCAGGCAGGATCTAGGGACTGGAGACATTAACACACTGAAACACACCACGTCCCTTTAGCATTCCCAGAGTAACTCAGAAACTTCATCTCGAGCATCAGCAGCACTCYCGAAGGACAAAACCCACATGCTCCCCTCGTGAGCACAGCATTATCACTGGGATTCGCACAACCTGCCCTCTGTGTGGGGACGCTGACCAATGCAGAAAATTTCACCTTCCACAGATTTAAGGCAAGGCCACAGATGCTCCTCAAAAACCACTCAGGCTGCAACCTGCCCACTGATATGGGATGGCCGGAATGCCTGGCCAGGAGGAGATCCACAGCAATGACAGTCATAGGGAGAAAGGCTTAATGGGGAAAGAAGGAAGGGAGCAAACTTCACACAAGAAYACCTCTGACTTTTGAATGGTTAATTACATGTCATTATAGCTTAGCTAATAATCTGAAGTGAGACACACACTGCCATGCAGCACCTCCTCATCTAACACAGGTACCTTTTTACATATTGTGCAGACAGCCATTTTCACACAACAGTTGAATAAAAACCATCAATATTAAAAGGCACGAATATTAAGTCCACACCATGGCATTTGATACAGCAGCTGGAACACACTGTAAAGCATCAAGCAATAAAGTACTAGAAAGCCAAGCAGATACAAAGCTACCAAACTTTTACAGTATCTTCTAGGATTGTTCACTTACCTACCACCTTCCTAGGAACCACTGGACAGTCAAAAAAACAGGACCAGACACAGAACCCAGGCATGAAGCTGAAGAGAAGTACTTCCCATCTGCTCTCTCACACTCCTGAGTTACAAAAAGGATAAGCCACACCTGGGCAGGTTCAAATGGCAATGGTATTCCTGGTAATCCTCTGTACTCCCTGCTGCTCACAGCTATCAGTGCCCAGGTGAAGCCCATGAAGGAAAGGAGCTACTCAGGCTCACCAGAAGCCACAGAGCCTGGGTTAACCCCAGCCCTCAGTTCCCACCCCTCACCCTCACAACCGAATCCTCCAAGAGAAATTTGGAAGACTTTATCGCCATGAGCATGAAGTGCATATCCCAGAGCCTTCGGATCCCTCACTGCACATCAGGAGCCCAGCGTGCCAYGAGCTCTCTGCCACCAAAGCTGTGTGGCTTTGCTCTGCAATGTGTGGCTTGTGCTAGGGGCCCCAATGTGCCAGGCACTACAAATTCACATAGTTATTACCCTCCTAGATAAATATAAAATCTTATATTGAAGAGTTTTCTCATCTCCTTTTTTTAGTAAGACAATCATAYAGCAACACTGGCATTCCTCTCACTTATAGTGGCACAAGGAAGAAGATTGAAAAACATACTCAGCAGCCAGAGATGTGACCGCACTGTCAGATGTGCAGCTCCTGGAGAGCTCATGGAGAAAGAGCAGGGGTTTCCACCCACTCTACCTGAGTACGTCCCCCAGAGTCCCCAGCAGGTTTGTGTCACACCACTGTGGCTACGCTTGCCCTGCTGCTGTCACTTGTGTGTGGCAGAGATGACAGCGAGCTCAGGCGGGCTGTGTCCACCCCCTGGCATTTCCACACTGCAGGAATATCTTCCTTTCTCATGAAATCACTCCCACTGCACTTGCACAAAGAGCAGAGAAAGACAAGYCAAAAAGCAGAACTAGAAATTGCAAAACCTTAGTCACCAAGCTGCATCTGTTCSTCACACGTTTCTTGGAGGGATACATTCCTGTTCCAACGTGAGTGAAAGCCCGAGGTCTCCAGTTGTCAGCGTGCTGCCAGCGCTGGGGTTCTTTCTGATATATTTAGAGCTCACAGCATCACACCAGCTCCTCTACTCATTAAGCCAGGATATTTGAGCTATGACTTTGATTTCTGCTTTCAAGGTAACCTCTCTGAAGAAGCTCTTGGACTGTGAATCTGGTTGCTGAACAAGAAAAATATGGTTGTCCCAATGTGATTGTGTCGCTGCAATTAGCTCAGGTTTTTACTTAGAGAACAGGTTTTATGTCTTTCTTGCAAGGACAAACTCCTGATCAAGCCTAAAAACCTGGGTGAGACAACTGACCAATGCATCTGACCCAAGGCTGAAAATAAAAGCTGGCTTCCCACCTTAGTTTCCAAGTAAACTCCACCAAATGACGCAGCACCCCATACTGCATTTCACAGGCAGTACAGATATATTTAGCCCAGTATGCCCCTCCCAAAGCAYAGTGTGGGGCACAACTGGCTGAGCAGAACCCAGGGAGGAATACAGGAAAACAAGCCAGGCAAACCATCCTCTCCTACTCAGTAGCGTGGCTCTTGTTTACTTGCTTTGTTTAACATCAAACAAACAAACAAGCAAAACCCCAAAACAAGGAAACCCCGCAAGAGGAGTTTTATTTTCATGTCAGGCAGCAAACCCAAGAGTTGTAATTAGGTCCTGGAAATTAGCAGCGTAATTTATTTGTGGTGTTGGATGTTCGTTGTATTTCCACCCCAGCGCCAGACAGGAATGTATCAGACGAAAACAGGATCAACCCTTTCTCCAAGGGCTTGTGAGAGAAAGCGGTGCAAGCACCACACAAGCACCATGTACATATGAACATGGACTCTCCTTTCATGGATGYGAAACGAGGAAAATCAGCCGCTTGAACAGTGATACCTGGGTGCCTGAAAAAGCACACTGGTTGCTTTTGGGATCTGGAACAGAAAAGTGCCTGAAGGGGAGGAATTTCAGGGTGCATAGACAGCTAACTTGCAAATGACTTGGTGTATTTCAGCAGACACCTCCCCCAAGAGATGTTTCCAGAGGGATCACCCCAAGGCTGTAAGAGGGTTGGAAAATGAACACAGCTCGAGGAAGCTGAGGTTTTGCCCTGAGGGCCCTGGGAAGTGATCTCCTCCTCAGCCTCCATCAAATCAGATAGCAAACAAGCCAAATTATCGTGATCAGAATGATAAAAGGCAGTGGCTGCTCAGAAGCATCCACCAAGCAGGGTTTTGGCACCAGCTGGTTGTATGATGTGATGAACTTCTTCCACTCAGAAAGTTACAGGGAGGGCTGTCTGCCTTCTCCTGAAGGATTCCCTGCCACCCAGGAACACAAGGCATCTTCCTGGCTTCCATGCTRGCCAGTCTCCTGACCTCAGCTGAAGAAATTACACACTGAAGTCTTAGATGTAAAAGACTTCTTCTCAAACCAGGAAAACAATCAATTACATACTGGAAACGAGTCAAGAAATCACAGCAAAACATAACAAAGTTGTGTGAACAGGAGTATCCCATCACGACCCTTTCCCTAACACAGCTGGCTTCAGTTCAAGTCTTTGGGAAACTCTCGCTCCACAGGATGGACTTTCAGTTCAGAGCTGGCCCAAGCAGAGTGTGATTCCTTAAGGAGCCCTCAGTACAAAACAATTTCTCTTACCATTTTCCTCATCCCCAAAAGGGAGGTAAGGTAGAGCCAGGGAAGGTTCGTGGCCATGATAAGACTTTAATGTCTGAGTAACACTACAAGCACAGAGACTTTTGATTTCTCAGACTTGCACTGCTTCATCCTCTCCTGCGAGGATTTAAGAGGTTGAGTGGAGTAGCTGTCTCCTAGACTTTCTCTTCTTTCCCCTAAAGAGTGCTCTCTCCCTGCCTCCTTTCCAGTCCTTCCCTGAGCCAAGGGAGGCCAGGCACAGCTTTTGCTCATGTTAGCACTGCCCCAGACAGTCAGGAGAGGAGACTATTATTTAAAGAGCTGCAGAGGGAGACTGGGATATGATTGTAATTATTGATCCCTGCGCACCCTAAAGCGGAGGACCACAATGTGCTGAGATGTGAATAACCCTGCTCCTGCAGGAGAGTTGGGGAAACCTCTTTTTCTTATCAGACTTTTTTAAAAAGCAATGTAAGATTTTTCTCTATTTAGAGGTAAAAATATTGTTTTTCGAAACCCCTGGACGTAATTCCTGTCCTATAGGTTGGTTGTGTCCATACTGCTGACAATATCTATTACCCTAACACGTAAGAATGACAGGCGTAGCTTCTCATCCCTGACTGGGTGAGTGCAATGCCTGGAACCAAATTTACGATGCAAGTATTTGAAATTAAGATGTCAAAATTCCAGTCCCTTCAATAGGGCATGCTACCACTCTATCTGCGAGCACTTTCATAATGAAAACCACCCGTTAAAATACTCACAAAGAGCAAGGTAAGCTCTTCAAACACAATCAAACACCACTCTTCCTCTCAATATTGGCCAATACTAGCCCAAAAAGTTAAAATACTCACCTAGCTCATCACTGTTCCAGYGATGTAATGTTTGTAACAGTCCTGCCAGTGGCATACACAAGGGAGGTTTCTGTGAGAACCAGTCTTTTCTCCTTCAAGAACAAGTCTCCCGCTCGTTTAGATTAATTGATTTCACACACAGTTGTTTATGTGTGTGGCCTCCCTTGATTTTCCGAGCTCTCTTCGCTCCAAACAAAACAGCTTAAGGATGTAGATGGAGCCAATTGCATTTGGGAAGAGGGGAGATAACACCTCAAAGCCAGACAGAAAAGGACATTTCTTGCTTCAGAGCCTTTTCTCTCGGTTGCGCTTTGAGGCAGCCTGACAAAAGCATGCTTCTGGGGGACACCATAAAACTGCTTCAGAGACACACTGCACAGAGCTCGGCAGGAAAAACCTCCCCACAATGGTGGGAAGGGGAAAAAGTAACTTCTGAGGAGAAAGATATATGGCAGTCTGTGAGATTGCAAACAATAGACGACCAAGAAACTGTCTTAAATTTTAAAACATCCTGATTTCATACAACAGCTTGCAGCTACRCTGAGAGAGCACCAGAATCCTCTTTTGTGCATGGAACATGTATCAGGCAGCTGTGCAGGGCACTACCAAATGCTGCTTCGGAAGGAAAATTTATCTTYGGAAAGAAATCTGGATATTAATTTGAAAGCACAACACAGAGCAAGAAAGATTAACTGCCCTCAGCCTTTCCAGACCAGCCATGTGGACACGCCACGGAGTCAATCTGCAGTGAATTACAAGTCATCACAGACAAAGTATTGAAGTAGCCAGCCAGCAAAACCAATGGAAATATACTTTTGTGGATCTGGTCAGAGAATGGAATCTCTGTTCCCCAAGAAGGGCTGGGATTTCAGCATTTGCCTGCATCCCAAACAGGGATGAAAGGTCAACATATAATACTATTTTATAGTATGAACAATTCCAAATGCTTTTCATCTGAAAATGCAGAGGCGGGAGGGAAGATATTATTGATAGAAACAGAACAYTCCAAATGTTTTACCAGAATTTTCTCTGCTTACCAGCACTGTACAAATCTGTGGGCCCTGATATTATCCACCAAGGGGGAGAGGAGAGCTGGCTGATRTCACTGCAAGGCCTCTCTCCATAATCTTTGACAAGTCATGGAGACAAGAAGATGAAGAGGAGCAAACAGCGTGACTGCTGTGGCAAAGAAAGCCAACGGGACACAGGGTTGCATCAACAACAAGGGCATCACCAGCAGAGAAGTCACAATCCCACTCTACCGAGGCCATACCCGGAATCCTGTTGTCCATTTTGGTCCCTGCTATCCAAAAATAGATGTGGACAGGCTGGTGAGGGTCCAAAGAAGGGCCACAATGATGATCAAAGGAGTGGGAAGCCTGCCAGGGAGGAGAGGCTGAAAAAACTGGGCCTTGAGGAAAGAAAGCTTAGGGAAGATCTTATCACCAGGCTCCAGTGTTTAAATGGTGGCTACAGAGAAAACGGAGACTCCCTTCTTACAAGGAAAMTTTTTCACAATGGGAACAATCAGCCATTGGAATAATCTCCCCAGGGAAGTGGTGGATTCCCCAGCACTGGACCCTTTCAAGATTGGCTGGACATGGTGCTGGCCCATCTTGTTTAGACCGTGCTTTTGCCAAGAAAGGTTGGATCAGATGATCCTGGATGTCCCTTCCAACCTGTTATTCTGGGATTCTGTGAAAATGAAATGTTGATCCAAAATGAGAGATTTGGGGACGTTGACCTGATATTTAAACTCTTGTTTTGGATTTCAACATAAAATGACATTTAAGTTGAAATGTCAATTGAAAACAGAAATCATTAGGTTTTGAAACATCACTATGAAAAAGCATGTTTTTATTCCTAAAATTTCAATTTAGAACAAACCACATTTTCTTATGGGAGCTCTTTTTTATTTTACCAGCTCTGTGTTTGTTTGTCTTGAGGACTGGACATTTGCTCCAAGCATATGGATGTCTGCAATGGCCTCATCCACACTGGGGACACACTGGAGATTCCCTACAGAAGTGCAGGAATATACCTGCACCCAGATTTTCTTAGGAACCTGAAATATTACAGAGTAATTAGATATTTTAATTTAGGGAAATGGTCCATGGTGTCAGGTGAGTACCATTCAAGCAGAAACTCACTTTACACACAGAGGAGGAGTGGGGTCTGCAGATGATCCTGGATGCCCTCCAAAGCAGCATCTCTTCATCAGCACACAAGATTACAGATCTCTGTCCAAAGGCTGGCTTTGCAAAACCTTGGGAAGGAAGAGGCAAATGGGCCTCTGGGAACACTAAACTACCCCTAATAACTTGTTACTTATTTAGTATTATTTATTTACAGAAAAAAAAAMCCACAAATAAAAGCCTAACTCCAACTGCAGTAACGCACAGAATTTCTGAAGACATCTTTAGGCAGATGTAAGACTACCAGCAACCTCTGCCCCGTGCAGAAATAACCAGGCAGAGCTTTCTGTGGCAGCAGGGACAATGACAGAAAGCAGTATATCCCAAACACGAGGTGGTGAACTCTGACCAAAAAGGCAACGCGTCCCTAACACCTGCTGCTTCAGACCCACGGGACAAGGGCAAGGCATGACAATTTACAGGGACTAGTCACCTGATGCAGGACCTCAGATTGCCAGTCATCAGGACAGTCTGGAAGATCCACCCAGCACAGTGCTGAGCTATGCCAAGAGAAAGCCTTAGCAAGGCAAGAGTGACAGGATGAAGCAATGAATTTGATGTGATGATGCTGGTATTAAAAGCCAAAGGCGTCTGTACGTGTGGACAGAGCAGCTGAAGGGAAACATAAAATGGATTTAGATGGAGTCACAACTGTTGACTGAGCAGATCAGCAACGTTTGCCTGAAACCAAATGGAGAACAGATCATGTTCAAGCAACTCCACAGCTTTCAACATCAGACCAGCACCTCCTAGACTGATGGACCTTCTGGATGTCAATCTTTAACTTGGGAATGGGTGTTGCTTTGGAGCTCTTTCAATCCCAGGCTGACTTCAGAAAGCTATGACCACCCCATGGCAGCCTCTGACGCCTTTCCCAAGATGTGAATGAGCCACAATTTCCACAGGACCGTATTCTCCCTCATCTCTGCTCCAGCTTCAGCACCCCTACAGGCCAGCAGACACATCCTTTTGCACACAGGTCTGTTGGACAATCCTTCCCTGGCTGTGGACAAAGGTTTTGAGCTTTGTGAAGATCACCACCTCTTTTACCTGGAGGAAGAATGATTTACTGAACCAGCTGGGAACTATGAGGATAATTCTCCTTGTTGCCTCAGGGAGGTGCAGGAATTGGTACAGAAAACAGGCAAAGCTTTCCATGCCTGTTCAGGGGCATGCTGTGATGGTCAACTTCCATCTGCTCAGCTTGGGATTGACTGCATGAAGCACCAGGTTTGCCAGCTCAGATCTCACCCAGGTTTGCCGAAAGAAGCAACAAACTGACAGAACCTTCTCTCTAATGTATTGAAAACACATTTCCTGTTTCAGCCTTGTCCATAAGSTAAAGTAAGGTTCAGGTAACACAAATTAACTTTGTCTAATGTAACCACTTTTCCTATTGCTTCTAGCTTGGTTTTATGCTTGACTTGAAAGCATTACCTGGACTCTATAAGTAGGGCCTGGTCCAGGCTATCAAGGTTACCCCCCAAAACTTTTTTAGTTCAAGRAGTGAAAAAAAAAATGTAATAAATCCACTCTCCTCCCAACATCCCAGTGAACATTGCTGTGCTGACAAAGATGCCTCCATGGTCACAGCTGTGCCCACAGAAAATGCTGTGGCTCCCTTCTTTCATTGGCTATGGCATTGCTCTGCCATAGACACAACCTAACACAAGCAGCCAAACTCAGACAGTAAATTGTTCCTGTGTGTCAGTCTGACCTAATTGGCACCATTTTCTTAGAAGATAAAGAAGTTTTACGTGKCTGGTGGATAAAAGTTTTGGTTGTTACCACAATGAGGTTTTATACCACTGGGGTGTAACTTGTGCAGAAATACAGACCCACTTAGATCTTATCAGCATGCTGTGGAGGAGAGCTTTTGAGCCTTTCAGGATTGTGTGTGCTCCCTGGAAAACAGCAGAGATGCTGAAAGACCCCGTGCAGCCTCAGTAAAAACTGAACAAAACCAGTGCTGCACTTACCAGGCTTACCCAGCTGAAAACCTCCTTGCCATTAATAAAAAAATTATTAGAAGTTCATTTTGTACATTGGCAAAACTCCCAAACAGCTTGTTAAGAATAGATGGAAACGAGGAATGGTTATAAAAACAGAAAAGGAATTGGGACAGGTAATTGGTCATAATTCACAGGAGCACTCACTCCACTCTACCTGAAACGGAGGCTGTGAAACCCCTGCAGGTGGAACAACAGCTGCAGCCACCCACAAGGCTGCAGATGGTGGTGAGAAACCTGCTTTGTGCACACCACACACTGGAGAAGGAGCTGACATTTTGCTCTAAAACCAGCAGCTTCCACTACAGCATGTGGAGTAACGGGGCTACCCCGTGAATATCTGCCTCATGTCARTGCAAGGCTGTAAAGCTTCAGTTACCTTCCAGAGATGCAAAACTGGGCAGAATTGACAGTGATGACAGCCACAGGATACCACAAACCTTCCCAGCTGYGACACAGAAATGATAATGACAAAATATTTACTAAACAAACCCTGACGAGCTGCCAGGACCAGTATTTACWGTAATTATTAACAAATCTGGGCCACAGAATACAATAAAGAAACCTGTAGAATTGCTSGATCTTTAAAAACAGAGGAGGAAAAAAAGGAACTTAATTTTGCTTTGTACAGTATCAATTTTTTACGATTAGAGACAATTTCAAAGTACTTAGGAACACCTCAGGGAGTAATGAACCCGACAGTCACAAAATTATTTTTTCTGAAAAATGTTCCATTAATGAASATGTACTTGGGCTCATATGTTTCTCTTGACTCTGTGATACATAAAGCTCAGAAATGTTTTCACAGCTAAGCAAGGAAGATTCTCATTTAATTTGCTTTAGAGCTCCAACTTGTCCRTAACAAAGGTGCTACAATGCTTCAGGACTCAGTCAAACAATGATACCGAACCAGCCAAGAAGCTAAATACAGAACAACCRGAAAAGGAAGATAAATTTGGGGAGACCACTGAAATATCACTATTCCTGTGACTTTGTTAACTCTCTGCCCTCAAYGACGGAAAAAAACAAACCCAAAACACATGCTCCACCCAATCACTTCAGCCTCCTTCACCTCCAGCTGAGATGGGAGAGTTTACAAAAAACATATTCCCCCCCCAAATCCTTCAAATAAACCAAGACTTAAACTTCGTATGTATTCACAAATCTCTCTCTCTCTATTTATAAAGATACAATGTTGCTCTGCTTTTCTTTCCCTAAGACAAAAACTATCAAACCCTTTGAGCCCTTCCCACGAGCTACTTAAAACCACCAATTAATCTAAACCAAGAACTCTTTACAAACCCCTGCACGCAACAKTGCCATGAGCTTTCCGGCCACAAACTGATTCCCACTCCAGGAAGACTCACTCCATTTGAGTATCCCTGGTACACTGCACATTAATTTATCTCATTCTGTTTTGCTCCAGATGCTGAGATGAAGCTTTGCAAAACRGACTAGTCATTTCAAGTGATCAAGTCCAGACTTAAGACTGCCCAAGCATCCAAAACAGCTGAACCTTGGGAAAAAAACAAGACCTTTGACAGCATTTCAAGCTGGATACCCCAAAATCATAAGTCATTGCTGAAAACCCTGGCCTGCGTTACCTTTCCTCTGAATATGGGAGTTTTAAACCCAAGGCCACCGGGTTAGCTCAAAGAGGGACAGAGGAGGCCAGGGCTCAAACCATCTCTCTCATGTGGCAGACCACAGCATTAGCTGCAGGCATGCCTGGAAAGAGAGATCAATCAGGGGTCTCTTGCAGGGTTATGCAGGACACGAATGGTTTGAGCCCGACGGTTTTATTTAGGTGGAGAAGGCTGCCAGGTTGGGCCATATTTACTGTCCCAATCTCGGAAATTCTAAAGAAAGCGAATTCTGTCCAGCCTGGCAGAAACAGGAGCACTCCCTTTCCTCTGCTTGTCCCTCTCTCCAGCTCCTCTGAAGCTGAGGGGCACATCACTCACTTGTCCAACAAACTCAGACAAAAGCTGGCTTGGGGAAGCCCAGCTCTGAACCAAGTGAAGTAAGGAAGATGCTTTCACGGAGAAGCACCTACTGACCCCGCTGCTGGGATCCCTATGGGAGCAGAAAGAGGCACTGTCCCTCTAGAGCTGGCCAGGGATCAAGGCAGCGTGCCTGGTCTCTGGGAGCAACCACAGCCAGAAGGAAAACGACTGTGGGCTGTACTGGGACAAGGAGAGATTTCCTGAAGCCCACTGCGGAATAAATACTCAGAGATGAGGGGACAAGGGACCCTCCAGTCCTGAGGGCTGTGCAACCAGATTTAAAAATAAAACCTACAGGAGGGAGAACTGGCTTGCCCGGGACCTTGAAAGAGCCAGCATCCACCGAAAAGAGGGAGCGAGCAGCAAACCACCAGCCCAAGGCAGCCAGGAAACGCTGCAGCAGGAGCCAGACCCACAGCTCAGCCACAAGAGAACAGGTCAGCTTAGGAGGGATGAAGCCGGCTGGGGAGTTAAATTTAGACAGGTAAACACAGCGAGGGGAAGAGATGGGGTTCACACAGCCCTCGTGTCTGCCACTGCCAGGCCCTGGGGAGAACCCTTCAAAGAAACTGCTGGGGGGCTGAGGCACCTCAGAATAGGGCTGTCGGGGCCCAGGGGGTTGGGAGCATCCAACTGCGTGGGCATTTTTATCCCAGCATCTGCTCCAAGCATCTCCGTGCCCGGCAGCATCCCCAGCAAGCAGGAAAGCTGTTGAGAGAAGCATGGAGGACACTGCAGCCTAAGGAAAGCTGCAAGTACGGGATAAACAGGGTACAAGGAGACCTTGCAAAGGAAACATACCAGGGGAAACCCCAACGAGAAATATGGGAGCCACAGCACCAGTGTAGCCATGTGAGTGTCAGAGCCCTGCTGAGCTCCCTTTCTGAGGGAAAAAAAAAGAATAAAAGAAGCAAAACCAAGGAGTTAGTCTTGCAAACTCAGCCAAACTCTAGCTTGAGTCATCCAGACCCCGAGAACCAGAGGGGACACGGAGCACTCCTTTCCCCGTGCTGCGTGCAGCCCCRAGGCAAGCCGTCAAAGCTCACTGCCTGTTTTACAGCTCCAAGGACAAGGGAAGCATCCCCACAGTCAGACAGGATTGCCATCTACAACAGGCTGCCCTCACAAAGCGCTCCCGCCGAGAGCGGCCGTGCAGTCACCAGGGCACGCCAGAGCATCCCCCACTCTGGGGGAACTGCCGTGCCCAAGGGTGACAATCTGCTCCCAGTGACCCCCTCGCTCCCCCTCACGCAGGGCAGGGCAGGGCAGGGCAAGGCTTGCGTGAGCTTTACCAAGTCCTCAGCCAAAGCCTGGAAGGGGGCGGCGGATCACAGGGTCTGGTCTCGCCCGTAATTCCGTCCATATGGTCTCAGCCAGTTGTCTCTGCTGTGAGCTCTAGAACTTGCACTTCCATAAAGCGTCTCTTCCAAAAAGACACCCCGTCTTTACTGGAAGGTTTTAAGAGCTGGAGAAGCTAACGCTGCCTTTGGTCGTTTGTTCCCAAGGTTAATCACCTCGCTGTTAAAAACACCGCCTGTTTCTAACTGAGCTTAAATGCCCAGCCACATGCCTCGAGTTCTCCTCTTGAATTAGAAAGCTCTCCAAGCACCAGCTACTTTCAGAGCTGCTGAAAGCACTCAGGTATCACACCATGCTACCTCTTCGTGTTCTTTCTGAAATGCTACCCGGGTCCTCGTTCCTTAAATCTCCCATTAGGAAAGGATTTGTTTTAGTCCAAGAGAAATTGCCCTGAGTCCTCTCTGCGCTGCCTTCAGTTTTTGTTTTATTCAGCCTGTATGCCTTCTCCCAGGAAGCAAAGGCCCCTTTCTATGCAAAAATGGAATCAAATCATGGACTGCCCTGTCTTACATAACATGCCTTGGCTGTCCACATACTGATTTTAAAAGTACTGTGTTTAAAAGTCTCTCTGAAACGCTTTGTGTGAGTGTGTGTGTGTCCAATTTATTTGGAAATGAYGAAATGGTTTTCACTTGAACTTTGATCAACTGCTAGAAAAAAAGATCTTATGAATAGAAACAATTTATATTCATTTAAATGAGCAATCATGCAGTTTTCAGGAAAGAGCTGGTTTCCCTGTGAGCCTTGAAACCCAAACACAACAACTTCAGGACAAAAGGCTCAAGATGTGAAGCACTCCAGAAACAGAGAGGCCTACTGGGCTAGACAAAGGGACAAACAGCGTAAAGGTGACTGCACTGACTTATTCATTTTTTTTTAATTTCACAGTATTTGATCTCTTCCTAAAAGACCAAGCTCCTCRAGACTTCACTATATGAGAATGTTAATTTTTCTTTAAAAAAATAGGACCCCCAACTCTCTAGACCCAACTCTTTCAAAACTTCTGGTTTTTTGAACTGATGTAATGAATTTTGGTGGATTGGGAGGGAAGGGATGAAGAATGAAGACTTCTCAGGGCTGAGAGCCTGCAGCCACAACTTCAGCTTCAGCTTTCCTAAAGAGAGAATCAGTCACATGTGAAAGGACATTTCCAATGTACATGCAGTAGAGTCAAGGGAAAGGACACAGGGGCTGCTTACAGCTCCTGAGAGGAGAGGTGTGCTAATACTGAAGGAGCGTGGGAAGGGACTCCTTTCCAAAAGGAAAGAATCTCTCCCAGGCACTCTTGGGCACAGAAAYGTGAGTGAGCAACAGAGCCTGTGAGCAGAGGAAACCCACGGCTGGAATGGGGCCAGCTCATTTCCCCAGCTCTGCCTCCTAACCTGCACTGGCAGTTCAACCTCATGCTTTTCTCTTCATTTATTCAGCTAATTTCTTTAAAGAAGGAGGAAGAAACCCAAACACTTGGGCTAGCTTCACTGCACATGTGGCAACTCATCCCATACCCTGGATGTCAGAAGTGAAAAACATTCCACCTGAATTCYTGCAAAGCCCAACCTTCACCTTGGCTAAACCCAGGAGCCCATGCACAGGACACTGGTTTAAGAAAAGTCTGTCTCTCCTGCCGACTTTGAGAAAGCCCACTTCTTCCTCTTTTGGGAAGAAGAGCATGTGTCCAACTTGGTTCTCCATTTACAACTGCACCTGTGTGACAGAGAACAGGCACCTGCGGGTGAAACTGCCACCACCAGAAAACGTGGTCCCTTCAATGCATGTGTCCAGCAGCAAATGTGGGAAGGAAGGGCAATGAAAAGCTCACACCTGAGCACTGGGGTGACGTGGGGAAGGTGGGGGAGACATCAGAGATGTGCATGCACYAGGCAGGCTCTGAAGGGACAGATGGACCAAGATGAGCATAAAGGAGAGAGATCCCTTGTGTGTGCCCTWTGTATGTCTGTGCCTATTAAGACACAAAAGCCCTAATAAAGGGCAACATAAAAGAGCCCTCAACACAAAGGCAGATAAGGAAGCATCGATGCAAAACACAGCCCACATGTGCAGGTGATGTGGAGTAGAGCAGATTACACAGGAAACGTGCAGGTGCACACAAGGAATGTGATGCACATGCACCCATGTTTTTGGCTATGAAGAAACTGGAGTGAGAACGTAAGTGCCAGTACACATGTAAGAAACAGCTCTGTCACAAATGAAAAAAACTCCAACCCCACAGATGAACAGGTGAGTATGTGGGTGCAGGCAGCAGGGCAAGAGTGGTGATGATCACGTGCCAGAGGGCAGCCASGAATGCATTAAGATTAAAGTTGGATAGAGAGACTGACAGGGACACTCAGCTGATGGCAGAGAAAAACTGCCAAAAACATGGGGCAACAAAGTGTATCAGAGTACACAAAAATATGTTTGGGGAAGTTGTTTTACCCGTACCACTAAGGGAAGTATTGCACCATAATTCCCAGAAAAAAMCCCAAGTTTCGTAGAACAGCGTCTCTTACAGACATTACTGGGATGCTCATGCCCTGGTACTGTGAAACCGGGCACACTTTCACTACTCATCTGTGTTTCCATGAGCACCAGCACCCTTTCCCACGCCACATGCCACGGCTCCTGCCGGCACACGCTGCCACACCGCAGGCACGTGGGTGAGAAGGACACTGTGGGCTGGGGGCTTGGCTGCTCTCAGGAAAGCTGCTGTGCTCACGCTCAGGGAAAGGATCCTCACCCGACAGCAAAATCCCTGTGCTCACAGTAACGTCCATCTCACTGGAGTAACATCTGTTTTGCTGAACTCATGTCTGTCATGCCYGAGCAACATCTGTTTTACCAGCACAGCGTCGGTCACCCCCGAGGAGCATCCCTCGCACCAGAGGGTGGCCCCTCACACCCCGGCAGCGTCTCTCCTGACACCGGAGGTCTCTCCCACCGCAGCAACACCACCAAGGCCACCGCGGGGTCACCCCGCAAGCGGCCCCAGCCCCGCGCTCCGGTGGCCCCTCCGCTGCCCCGTGTCACCGGAGAGCTCACCCGAGGGCTGCTGCCCGGCGGCGGCGGCGGCGGCTCGGCCCCTCGACGGCCCCCGTCCGCGATCGGGGCCGGCGCCGCGGGGGCTCCGCGCAGCCCGGACCGCCCGAGCCCCGCGGCCCCTCCCCGCCCCGACCGGCGGCCGCACCGGGCCGGGGGCGCTCCGGGCCGCGCTGCCCGGCGTCGGCGGCAAAACGCGGCCGTGTCTCCCGGGCTGGGAGAACCGGGAGACCCCCGGCACTGCCCGCGTCGCCTCCCGCCCCTTCGGGGGCCGCCCGGGAAGCCGTCCGGCCCCGGGACGCGACGAGCCCGGGGGTCCGCACCGGCCGGCGCGGCCAAACACCTCCCGCCCCCCGGCCTCCTCCGCCCGCCGCCGCCGCGGGCCGGGGCCGCCTCCTACCTGCATCTCCCGGGCGCCGCGTCCCCGGGCGGCGGCGGCGGCGGCAGCGGCAGGTGAGCGGGCGCCCGCGGCGGGCACGGGGCTCGGCGTCCCGCTCCGGAGCGTCGCGGCGGCCGGAGACCGCGAGGGGACGCACCTGCCCCGGGGGCCGCCGCCCCGTCGCCGCGCCGGGCCGAGCCCCCCGCCGGCTGCGGGAGTGGAGCGGGGGGACGCCGCCGGCGCTGCCCTCCCCRTCGCCGCGGCGGCGCTGGGCTCCGCGAGCGGCGGCACCGAGGACGACTCCCGGCCGAAGTTGGCGGAGACGGCGAGTGCCGGGCCCGGGAGGTGCCGGCGGATCCCGGGGGCTCCGGCCGCCTCCGCCCCGCCTCCCCCCGCCCCGCGCCCGCCCCCCGCGCCCTGCGCCCGCCCCGCCGCGGGCACCGCCGCCGCCGCCGCCGCCGGGATGGGGCTCGCTGRAGGGGGCCGGGCGGTCTCCCCCGCCGAGGCGGCCCGGGGACGGGGCGGGCGGGGGGCCGGCCCGGGGTGAGCTGCGGACCGGGTGCCGTCGGGGGGGCCGTGCTGGCGAGCGAGGGGGCGACGGGGACGGAACGCCGCGGTCCCGGGCGCTGGGGGCGACCGGGCTGGCTCCCTCCCTACGGCCCGTGCAGCCCTCCGGCCCCTGCAGCCCCGCCGTGCCCGGCAGCACAGTCCCCGCGGGACACTCAGTCACGCGTGGGGCGCTYCCGGCGCATCCCTGCGGTGCTCCCTCCCGGGCTGCCCGGCCCCGCCGGCTCGAAGCGTCCAGCCCGCTCCGCCGCCCCGAGCTGCAAAGAGCTCCCTCCCCTTCACTTCTCGCTGTGGGGGTTCACACCCTGCTCGTGGGGCTCATGGCCCGCGGGCCAACGTGCTGGGAGTGAAAAGCCCTCCGGTACGGGCAGCGGGGTGTCTGGCTCCTGCCACCGGAGGGCTTTTGACCCGGTGACCTACTGCTTCATCCCAGCAGGGATTTTTGTCATCTGCCTCCCAGTGCCGGTGGACGGCTGGGTTGCAGTGAAGGTGCGAATGAGGYAGAGCCTGGTTCAGGGATGCTGTTAAAATCGGCTGCCAAAGTTTGGCGGAGGAGACAGCACATGAAGCTCTTGATGCGGCTGGCACTSAACAAGCACATCCATCCCTCGCCTGCAACACCAGGAATCACACTGGGGGCTCTCCCCCACCCCTCTTCCCATAAAACTTCACAGATTCACAGCCAGATCCTGTTCTCACTTTTCCTGGCAGAAGTAGGGAGTAGCTGCACAGGCATTAGCAGGATCACCACAAATTTATGTTGGTGTAGCTGAAAGCAGTGCCTAGCCCCCAGGATTGCCAGGCATCTCAGTGCATGGAGGCAGGATTTACATGCCTGGCTTCCGAGCTTGGTGACAGCTCTGCAGCAGCCAACAAAGCCAGAAGTTACACTGGTGGTGTCCAGGTCCCCATCTCTGGGCCCCACACCATCAGGCATCCAAAGTCCCCATGCAGCAGGAGCTGCAGAGCCTCACACACAGTGCAAAGAGCATCTTGCTGCTCCTACACATACGCAGACTCACACACATAAGGATCCAAATGGAATCGCATCAGGGAGGCATTTGGCCCCCTGGAATTCCTCAAATTTGTAGTGGCTTGGGAAAAAAGTGCGGCTTGAGACACGCASCCCTGCACGAGCACCTTGTTTCAAACAGCTCTGAGCGTCCATTTGGGTTCAGAGTGGAAATACGTGAGCAGTTTTAGAGGAGCAGGTAAGTGTTTGAATACAGGCTACACACTACAAGTAACTGAAGGCTCCAAGTGTCTTAATTTATGACCAGCTGTGCCAGCGTTTCCCATCACTGTAGTCATTAATGATGCTTTCGTTTAGTGGGAATAGGAGATAGAGGTGGTACAGCTCTAGTAAAGAGTAACCCAGTGTTTGTGGCAGGAAATAAGGAGCCATTGTCCTCAGCGCTATGTAACCAGAAAGATAATAGTTGGTACAGCAAATGCCAACTAATTAGAGGGCAAAGGAAGTMTTGAAATTGCAGCTGGCTGCAGGAAATTTTAGGTGCCAGCTTTTTGGCTCGGAGGTAAAGCCTGTTTACCATATGGGCTGCTGTTCCCTGCTTGTCTGTCAGACTCCTAACTTGCATGGTAAGGCTGCAGAGGGGAGGGGCAGGGTGCTCCTCTGGGGACCCAGCAAATGGCAGTGACCCCTCCTGGGGACCTGGAGGTGTGAAGGGGAGTGTCACAGAACTGAGGCTTGGTAACAAATTGCTTGGTCTGTTGAGTAACATGCTTTTCCACTTTTGGTGGTATGAGGTGCTGTGAGGTCAGCAGGCCAGAGATCCTCATCCGTCCTCACAGGAACCCTCTTGGGGCTGGCACTGCTTTACACCCCAAGATGGTGTCTTACATCAGGGTTAGAGGGAGCAGAAGGGGAAGGCAGAGCTCCTGCAGGACCACCAGGAGAGACAGATGGGCAGGACTGGATACACATGATCCTTAAAACCTCCAGCTGTGAGCTGTGTGGATTATTCAGAAAAGATACCAGATTTTTGAAAGACCATGCTGGCTTCAGCACAGTCCATGAGGAAGATGGGGGTTCTTGCAGCTTTAATCCATCCTTAATGTCTCCACTCGGGCTTTGGTGGGAGAAGAGCCATTGGGAGGTATGTATGTGTGTGTTAGGGGATTCTGGGTGCCAGAAAAGGCAGGAGGGACAGCTGGGGGTGCGCATCTCCAAAATTGGGTGGGAGTGGTTCCCTGGCTGGCCACCTGAAGAGCTTGAGAAGAGGTGACATGTCCTCAGCCAGCAGGAACAAGGTTCATGGCCCATACTGGAKGTCTGTGTCTCACGAGGGGGAAATCTTGGCACTGCTGCAAGTGCTGAGGACAAAAAAAMCACAGAATGAGTTGGTCTTGGTGTTGGCATGGGTGGGTGATGACAGGAGACCACCAGATGCTTTACCTGACTTTGTCCTCTCTGTGGAAATGTCTTCGATGTTTTCTTCCCGGAAGGAATAAGTTGGTTGCCTTCTTTTCTTCTCATCTCCCCCACAAGATTCTTTATCCTCCAGCAAAACACCACCCTGTGAATGTTATTCCRTAGTTTTTGTCCATTGAAGCTATTCCTCCATCTACAGAGCTGGGTGGATGAGAAAAGGGCACTTGGATCTGGCCAGGGGTGATCCTTACTAGGTATTGGGAAGGGGGGCACCAGCTGCCAGTAAGGAGGGGCTCCTGTCCAGTCTCTGCTGCCAAATGTGTTGTCCATATGTTCTTTAGATGTCCCAATATGATTAAGCCTCACTGATTTAATAAYGGGCAGTGCCCACAACTGGATCTTGGCAGGATGTGGACTCTAGTCCATGACCAGAGTCTGGGATGTGACTAATATTGGTGGGAGACGCTGTCACAGCACACCCAGGGAAGATGTTCCATTTAGTTCTCTTCATCTCACTGGAACACTCCCATGGCTCCAGTTGTCCTCATGCTCCTCTTTCTCTTCTGCTACAGTAGTGGATGTTGTTTCTCTCACCTCACTGGCCTCTGCCACTACTGAGCAGGAAGAGGGTGGGGAAGTGCTCAAACTGTTTGAGACATGGAAATAACAAGCTCACTCAGCAGAGGAGAAGAGCAATTTAAAATGTATTAAGGAATATAAATCCCTCTCAGTTAAGGGCAGGCCCTGCAGAATACATTCAGAAGCAGGAGACCTTACTACTAGGAACTCAGCCACGTGGCTCCAACTTCTCTTAACGTAGAGGTACCCCAGCCTAGCAATTCTGTGGTGCTCATAAACTCTGATCTCTTGGGAAGTTTCTTCCATCCTTGTTGCATCTGCACAATAATCTTCTTCCAGTCAGCTGATCCTGTGTCCTCTCTGCAGGCAGGCCAAAGCCAAGGCAGAGATGATGCCTATTCTGCGACAGCTTTCGAGGAGAAGGAGTACTCACTGTGCTTCTTTCACTGAGATGGACCTTCTTTTGTCCTTTACCACTTGCCCTACATGCCTGTGGTGGGATTTCCAGCAGTAGTAGAAGCAAGTGAAAGGAAGTGAATTTGTGAGGAACTGGTCACATTTCCAGCAGTGAGATTGTTCTGAGCCAAGGTGGAATTCACGGGGTGAAAATCTGGAAATGGAAAAAAAAAAAAGAAATAATCTTGAGCTCCTGCCAAAGGAGATCTCGTTCCAGACAAGCTACCTGATCTGACCTGCCTCGCAGGTGTGAAAACCTTCATTGACCCACCCCCACATTCTGTACCTGCCCCTGCAAACACCAAAGCAAACCACCGCCTGCTTCCCAGCCGCTGCCCTCGTGGGAAGCAGCCAGTTTCCTTGAGGCGTAAAGCTCATGACCTGAGAATTTGTGGCGCTCCACAAAAGGAAATATAGGCTAAACTTCTGAAACATTTTCTAACGTTGACGTCTTTCAAATGATGGAACTGTCTCCCCAGGGACACGTGGATGCTCCACTTCTTGAGTCAGAGAGACAGGACMGGACAATGCAGAGGGAGACGTATTGTTGGGAACCTCGCTGCCCCTGTACCAGGGAGAGACTACGAGGGGGGGAGAGGAAATAAATTAGATGACTTGAATCATTTCCAGCTCTAATTGCTATGATTTTGCAGTAGTTTTCCCAGCCCCAAGTATAACATTAACCATCAAAGCACGATTTCACTCACGGTCAATTAAACCAGGATTCATCTGGCCTGACATCACCAAGTAAAATCCATCCTGGACTCAGGGACACCCCGCTGAGAAAAGACAGGAGCCAGACAGGGGCTGGCCATCCTGTGGGATAGGGGCAGAAGCTGCTGCCTTTGGAGGTGGACATCTCCAAGCATGCTCTTCCCTTCAGCATGGGACACAAAGGACAATGCAGTAACTGTATGATGGTCAAACGCCTTTCCTCACCTCAGCGATGCACTAGTAGGGTCCCTGGGATTGATCTCCCCATCCAGATGGTCCCRCTCCAGAGGTCAGATGGAGACAGCCTACAAAGATGTGTGCAGCCCTGCCATATCCAGGCTACCTCTTCACGTTCCGTGGCCACACGTTACCCTCTGTCYGATTTGCCTGTGCTCTCCTGGTCCTCTAGCACGCAGATCTGGGAAGCCCATCGAGTGCCCACAAGGGATTCCGTGTCTGGAGCTGCATTTCAGAATGCCGACGTCCACAGGGTGGAGGATGGATCTGGGTATGGCTCTCCTACGGCTGCAGCTCTCCTCCTTGCGACTCCTCGCTCCTCCTCCACAGTCCTTGTACCAAGGGGCAAGCCGAGCCATTTACCGGGTTTAGACCACCAAGAAATCAAATAAAATGCAACCCTGGTGAAGACACAAGGATTGAAAGGATGCGGCAGTGACCAGGCTGACCTGGGGCTGCGCTGGGGTGAAGCCCTGGCTTGCCTGGCTCCACGTAAGTTGSTAGCAAGGCTGGGGAGAGCAGGCAGAGTTCAGGCCTCCTCACTCAGCCCTTTAATCATTAGACAGGCACTCCCCACAGCGGGTTCTGTGGGCTGGGCRAGTTAAAGTGTAACTGCCCCCCTCGGCGGCCCCCGCCAGGAGCCCTGGCTCCAGGGACCAGGGCATGAACAGCCTCCCACCGAGTCCCACCAGCTCTCACTGCTGGCTGGCAGGGACGGCCCTGACTGCAGGCTGGTGTGGGATAGCTGCTCTGCATCCCATGARGGCATGGGGATGGACTAGGACCCTGTTAGGTTTTGTTCCACACAGCTGGGAAAGCTCCGCCATCCCTCCCTCCTACAGACAGATAAGCATCACCTACTCCATGGCACACAGGCAAGGGGGCAGGAGATGCCCCTGGGGCCAGCCCGGGGTCCCAAGCCCTGAGCTTTGCCAAGGATACAGACCACAGCTGGTTTGGGGAGGTGCAGGGCCACRGCCATAGCCAGACAGTGAGGTAATCTGCCCCTCGAGTCCCCTCCGCTCGGACCCAGTCTCTTGGTCTCTTCCACTTGGCTTAAACCCCGAGGTGAAGAGTTGTACATCCTTTCCAAAATTTTTATCAGCATGAATTATGACAACTCYGGATATTCTTATTGTCCATTCGAATGGCTGATCCCCTTCTAAAGTCTTGATTCTTGGCCTCCCCTGCTCCCTGTGGTAACGAGCTCYGCAGTGTAATTAAACACAGTCTGTGCTGGGAACCATGTGATGGGCTTCACCAGGGGCCACAGCACGTGGGTGTGCAGAGAGGTGACAGTGCACTCCTGCCCCAGGGCACAGCCGGTGCTGGCACTGTGACACAGGGCTCCCCCCAGTGCCTGACTGTCAGGGAATGATGAAACTCAAACTCCTGCCCAAGCCAGTCAGAAGGGGATGGCTGCCCTGCCAGCCCTCTCCCTCCARATTAGTGGAGTGATGCTGAAGTCCCACAAATCCGGCAAGATGTCTCCCAACAGCTGAGCATCCACAGGTGGTTTTGGGGAAAGTGCACAAAAGGCTGTAGCTGGGATCTGTCAGAGACAGATGAGCCCCAGCATCCCCTTTTCCTGCAGCTGCTCAGGGGATGCTGGGGTGGGAGGGGATGTGCATCCTTCCATGCTGTGCTGCTTCCTACTGTCTTACTGCAGCAGAGCCCCTTCCCATGGGTTGCACCAGGGGAATCCTGGCCAATGCTAAGGATTTACCTCACTCCACTATATGTGTCCTAATTTATGCATGTAGCTCCTCCCTCCCCTCTCCTCCTTCCCTTCCCTCCTTCCTCCCTCCCTCYCTGATTGTCTCCCTTTGTAGTTTCTTTCTGCACTTCCTCAAACATYCTTCCATAATTCCTTTCTTCAAAAGGAAGACAGGCCTCTGGCTGGATCTAGCACTGATGAGGCGGAAGGGGATTATTCTCCTGATAATCACTGGGATTTATACCACACAGCTATTTCAGCTAAAGGAGGAAACAAACACAATTCAGACATTACATCCAGCTTTCCCATGGACCATGGAGATGTGTGGGGTGATGCCGGTGGGGAGATGCAGAGGATGGGCTAAGAGAGTCGAGCTCCTCTCCCCTGCCTGGCCCCACAGGCACCACKGCAGGTGGGCACGGAGGGCAGAACCCCATAAACGCCAAAGCTGAGGTGAGAGCCACTCCCCGGGCTTGCTTGGTGCCTCTTTGCGTCACTGCTGGCTTGGGCACTCCCAGCTGCGGGGCCAGCCTGACGCCCTGGTGGCCCTGGGGACACTCAGGTGACGCAGCTGGCTCCTGAGGAGGGTGGCACATCCTCTGTGGCCTGGCAGGTGGAAGGGAAGGAAGTGAAATGTGCTGAGCCGCCAAGCCAGAAGGGTGCGACCAGTGCCGCCTCACACCAGTGCCACCAGTGCCACCCTGTCACCAGGGAGCTGAGGCTGTGGGCAGAGGCTGGATGGGGTTGGGAACATCACTGTGCAGAACAGGAGAGTGGAACAGAGGTGTTAGGACTGCAGGGCTGCGGAGGGAGGATTAGGGCAGCRGCCGGGGAGAGATTATATATATGATATAAGGTATGTCTGCCAGGCATGTGATTGCTGGTGCTGCCTGGAAGCAGACCTGCCCTGGGAGGGATGTCACACAGCCTGGGGACAGTCACTATTTACAGCTAGCGAAGCCACAGCACATTTCCTGTTTTTATTTCTGGGTCCCACAAATCCCTGGGACAAAGTGTAAAGTGTCAGCGAGGCTCTGCAGCTCCTGGCTGTGCTGCTCTCACRTCCTTCTGCAAACCAACCTGGGGACAATAAAGCCTTTGTATGAAAACCACCGTGTTTTGTAGGCTCCAAGGTGCCCTTTGATGACAAATGCCTTTACTTAATAGTCTCACCTTCACAGTGCGAGCTGAAGGGAACRCAAATACAATCCTTGGACGCTGTAGCTTCTAAACAAATATATTTATAGCATGGGTAATATATGGGCTTACACAAACATCAGCATTAAAGCACACAAAGTAGGCAGAGACAGAAATTAGAATAACCAAAGCACCAGTGCAGTCACAAGACACAAGGAGGGAAGAAACCACACAGCAATAGATGGTTTTCTTCTAAGGCACTGGGATGTCGTCTCGAGGCTCAGCCACCAGACAAAGGGCTGTGCATGGATATGATGCTCCATGGGACAAGCAGCCCTTGGCACATTTCAAGAGCTTGTTCATGGAAAAAGTGTGTGTGTGTGTGTCTGTACATATTTATAAATGCAGGAAACTAAAGATGTAGAAACCAATGAGTTGTAGCTCAGAATCCTGCCATGCACTTTTGCAAAGGTAAAATTAAAGACATAAGAGCTCCCCCATATAATTTAAGTGTAATTGTGTGTGCATTCTGTATTTTCTATGGTCATCCTCAAGGGATGACTGAATTTTCAGCTTGAGACACTGATTTCCCAGGATGTGCAGAGCACCTACCTGCTAACACCACTTGTGGCATCTGAAGTTATGCCAAATCACTAAATGCTTCAACACATCCTGGGATTGTAATCATACACACCTGCAAAAAACCACAGAAAAACTCCCCAAAAAACCCAGAGCAAAAAAAAACCCCAAACCCAAAAAAGTCCACAAAATCTGAAGACATCATGATTCATGCCCCAAAACATATTTGCTTTCATGCTTAAGGTCTTTTTTTTTCACTCTGGGAGGCGTTTTTTGTTAATTGGATTCTTGTTTCTGAGCCTTTAGTCATCACTGAAGATACATTTTTCTTCATTTCCCTCCAGCCATGGGAGCTGGAATTCTTTTTTTGGTTTTTTTTTTTTGTAAATGCAGATGAGGACGCTCTTTCCATCACAGGGCTTCAGGGGCTGTGTTTGGAAGAACCAAAAGTTGTGGAAGTTTGTAACATTGTGTTAACACCCTTCAAGATACGACTTGTATATAATTCCTTTTACAGCAGCCTGAATAATGCCAGGCACAGAGATCTATGGAGAGCAAACAAGCCTTTGTGAGGTTCAGAGGACCCAAATCTGCCTCTCGTGAGCTTTAATGAGGATATAAAATTGGGTTTTAGAGGTGACCACATCATTCATTGTCCAGGAGTTACGGGAACCTTCCCCAGCACACGGCACCTAAACCTCCAGGCATCAGTGCTCCATTCGAGGCCTGAGCCACAGCTGGTACCTGCTGGCAGAGCAGAGGGTGCTGGCCTCTGACACGTCTTTGGCTGATTTCCTGTGTATATTTTCTCACATTTCCTCAGCTCTTCCTCGCTGAGGTGTTGGTAGTTGGTGCTACAGTGAGGAAGTGCTTCGGGACAGCAGGGATCAGGTCAGGCTCGGCTCCAAGCTGGGCTTGAAGCGATGGCTGTCACTGACTCTTCCCACATCCACAGGGGTTCCCGAACGATCCGTGGCGCCCTCTCTGCGCAGCGCCAGGCTGGAACGCACCCCACAGCCACACAACCCCGAGGCCTGCGCCGTGTCTGGGCTTGCCGAGATATCATCTCGAGATTGCACACCCAAGGATGAGCAGGAGCGATGCCGTTGTGCTGAACAAGGTCTCTCACCAGAAAAACAAACCCAGGGAAAGTTGGCGTCATCCCCTCCAACCCCTGTCGCTGCTCAGCCGGAAGCAAACGCAGAGGAAAGCTCTGGGTCAGCGTTAGGCTGGGTCACTCTGCCGTACGGATCCAAGACTGGCTTCCCGATGAAGTCATGCTCCGCTCTGTCACTGCACACAAAGGAAGCTCTGGGTCATCCCTGGTGACATTTGTCTGCAGCTCTATAGGTGGCTTTGATCTGCTCTCCTGACAGATGAGCATAAACAATTGCGTGACCGCTCTCGTTGTCAGGAGTCATCACTTCATTAACAGGGGGGTGGAATTAGAGCCTCCAACCATAAGGGCGAGGAGCAGCCTTTCACTGTCACCTGGCAGTCGATGTGCCTGGCTTGGGCTACTCCAACCTCCACCATTTGGCAAGGTGCTTGTTCCTGCAGCTCCGTGTGAAGCCAGCAGCCGCTGCCTGTCCCTGGCACACCAGGCTCAGGGGCTGGGTGAGTGGCCAAAGCCCTCCTCAGGTCCATGTGGAACCGTGGGTTATGAACATTGATCCCTCCCTGCCGCACCAGGGATGGCTGTGGACATGGATTACCGATGGAAGCTGTGAGCTTGGCATTATATTTTGCTGAAAAATCCCAGTTTTGCCATTTGCTCAGGGTTCCTCCAGAGTCTGGGGAGCGATCTGTTTTGGATGCAAGGTGTTGTGTTGCTGCCAAACTAACAGGAGAGGACCCTTCCTAGGGCACTGGTAGGAAGCACAATCTGTGGTGTGCAATATCACTGCAGTGATGGAGGATTTTGAACGCACAAGGGGAAAGAGCATCTTTTATCCTCTTTCTTATATCTGTCCTCAAGACAGTGTTTCACATTTCTCATATCACTGGGGCAGGAAACAGAGGCATCTTACAGTAAAGGATTGTATTAGAAATGTCACAAAGGAGTTTGCAGGAGACAGAGTGGATTGAGCAACTTAGTTCCCACCATCTCCTCTTCAAGGACCAGCAGCACCACGTGCTTTGGGGTAGCTTTTGGTTCTTGTGTTTGCCATGCCTGCTGGGTAACTGAAGGCTGTCCAAAGTAACCAGCAAACCCCTCGTGTGTAACCACTTTGAATTAAAACATAAAGATAACAAAAATGGGTGCTGCTTTCTGAGACACGCAGAAAGTTGACAGTTCTGAAAAACTGGGCGCTACTGCCTTAAAGCATTTCGCTAGTTTGTCATCTGAAGAGACAATGAGAGCTGTGGAGTTACTGCAGCTTAACAGATTGCTGCAAATGAGCTGAGCCCTGGCTACTGGCAGGATGTGTGCTCTGAGCCCCACACAAATCTAAGTCAAGGATGGCAGCTGGAACAGGAGCTGCCAGATACCATTGTCCTCTCCGGCCTTGCTGAGCAGCAGAAAGACCTTACCATGGTCATACATCATCCTCACTGGAGAGTCTCGGTTTTCCATACAAAACCCTGCTGTAGGGCCTCCTCTTACACAGACAATCAAGATACCAGCATGAATTCCCATTTATCCTGGTTCACTTTACATCTTTGGAGCCCCAAGAGTCTGTAAAAACAAAAGTGTTCACCAGTTGTGCCCGGCGCAGTAAAGAGGCACTTTGGGAAAAGAGCCAAGCTCTGTACAAACCTGTCAATAGCTTGATTACTGCTTCAGCTGTGTTCTGCTAAAAATGTTTAAACAAAAAAAAAAAGAAAAGGAAAAAAAAAGGGAAAAGAGGATATCCTGTACAAGCATCATTCTGGTGGATTTATGCATAAGAGAACAGTTCCCCCAATAAACTCCTTAGTAGAGTCAAAATTTTACAGGAGTCTCTCGTTACTGTGTCAGATCAGGTGAGAGAGCAGCAATGCAGACACTCATCTCTGGTGCTGTGCTACAAACAGCTGAGCCTCCCTGGCTTTGGTGGGTGCCATGAGCCTACAGAAGTTCCCTGGCTGCTTCTGCTTTGCTGCTGCTGAGCCCTGGCTCTCTCCGAAAACAACCTTATATAGTCACCACTTGGATTGGGAAAACATACCTGAAGCCAAAATATGCTACTTTATAATGAAGGACATCAGCAAAAGTGGCAACAGTTCAAAATATCCTTAAAAGGTGCTTTCTCAAACTTTAATTACTACCACCACCACATTCATAGTAACTATTAATGCGAAATTAATTAAATCATAGATGAATGGCATGAACTGCTGACTGAAGTCACGTGGGGACGAAAAAAATGAGATGCTGAAATCAAGCTTACCTCCTTCTGCACTTTGCACTCAGTCTTTAAATCCCACGGGCATGCGTTGCACATGTCCTCCACTCATTCAGTGTCCCACAGAGCATCTTGCAGCTCTCTGCAACTGCAGCCTGCAGGTGTCTGCAAACATGTGCCCCTGCTGCGACAGGTCAGTCACTCCAGCTGTCAGGTAGTCTCAACTGTTTTATACAGGACTCTGGGAAAGGCTCGTGTTGATGCCAGGGATAACCCGGCTGGGAAAGTCAATGTGTTTTCTAGACAATAAGGAAGGACAGAGGAGGAACATCACTACCTCCATTTTAATGTCAGTATCTCCAAGTCTTTGAATTCCTGACAAGCCTCAGGCAGTCTACGGTGTCTGATCAGAGTTAATGTTCAGCTCTGTGGCTGAAGAAACAGAACTCTGCTAGGGGAAGAGTTTGAATATCAAACCCTCTAGAAAAAAGTGGGGGCAATGAAAGGTCAGAGATGCGTTGCACGGGGAAGCGCTGGCGTGTCCAGGGAGCAACAGCACAAACAGGAGCAGCCCTCCTGATGCCTAAGCTATCACTAAGGTGGGGGACAATTAAAGAACCAAAGTAAGGAGAGGCTTGTGACAGAGAACTGGTGGTCTTGGAAGAAGTGTGGATGGCAGCAATGGTAGGGTTTGTGCAATTACTGAAGAAATCAACTCATCCTGCACACTTAATGAAGGAAATGTCCGACAAAAAAAGAGTTACATAAATACCTCACTGAAAATTGCATCATGGACATATTAGGCATGAAGTCATGTAGGTTTTCTAATTTCCAGACCTTTGGCATTGCAAGCTTAGTATTCTTGAAACATAGTTTCCAGTGTGCAGCTCTATTTATTTATATATTATCACACAGATGGGCACAGACACACAGAGATGCACACATGCACTCCAGTGCATTGGGCTACAAGATGAGACACTGTTTAGAGCTAAAAACAGTTTCTGTGCATTATATAAGAAAGGTTAAGAGCGTTCATATACATTCCAAGACTTGTGGTTCCCCAAAATGGTGTGCCCTTACAGAAAATGAAGGGTTTACTCAAGCTGAACAAAAATCCTGCTAGGAGGGGTTTTGAGCTACAACAGCTACTCATTCTTTTTAGCAATACATAAAGAAGCCAAATGTTTTTTAACTTGCCTTGTCACAAGGTTTGTGTCCATAGACATTCGTGGAGCTGAATTCCCACTGAAGTGACAACTTCACRCAAATGGGCTGCAGTACCTGGGCCTAAATATTTAACTTCTTAGTCAATCTTCTAGGACAGTTTTAATGTTTGCAATTGTAAACATTGGGAAAAGCTACTGCTCATGTACTTAAAACCAGATGGACTTAAAGCCCACACCCAGAGAATCACTTGCTGTAACCCCACACCTACACCCAAGCTGGTCCCAGCTGTTCCACTTACRTTTTACATCACATCACCAGGACATTCAGAAATAAGGTCTACCAACACAAGGTGTATGGCTCTGTTTGCTTGAGATGCAAAAAATTTGTTTCCACCTGATTTTATTATATACCCACCTACAATACATTTAGTTTTCCMGGTCATATGCCCTTTCTTGAGTTTGAGGGTTTTTAAAGACATTATRGAAAGAGGACTTTGGCTATTTGCCCAAGATTTCTAAACATCCTGAAGCCCAGTGAGAAGAGCTACTTGGTAYCTCAAAATCCCAGTCTAAAGGTCACTAGTCATATACAGATCATTAGCACAGGCGATTTTATGTAGTTACAGCTTGTAACTACTGTTTTGGGTAATCCTTGGTTCAACTGATGCACCCCTATAGCATCAATCCAGGTAAGCAGAAGGCATCTGCAGCACAAGTGCAGCAGATCTTGTCAGAAATACGAGATCCTAAATATGTTGCTTCTCCCAGTGGATTGCAGATGTGGTTTAAGCAGTTTCCCTGACTGGTGTGATTTAGAAAAGCAGGTTTTCCCAAGTCATCCTGGCTGGAGCACTGCAGAAGGCCCATGTTTAATCAGGAGCCTGGGTAGCACAGGGGCTGTGCACACCCCTGTGAACCTCCCTGCAAAGGAAAACGTTTTAAATCTGTGTGTGCTCGATCCCAGGGCTGACCATCTGCCGTTTCCACGGCTGCCTCRCTGTTCTGTGTCACAGTAGCTGCAGTCAACACAGGCAATTCTGTTCAGATGCCTCGTGTTTCACTGCACAACACATAAAATGTAACCTGATAAGGCACAAAAGGCATTTGGCACCCTCTCTTTTTAGCACGAACAGTGTTACTGTTATGGGCCATCCAAAACATGAGTCAGCCTGCGGGGACACGGCGCTGCAACTCACCCARCAGCAGAGCCAGCGTGGGCTGCAGCAGCTCAGCTCAGCTCAGCTCTCCCTGCCGATGTGCTGCTCTCCCTGCAGATGTGCTGTCCTGCTGGTGCTGACTGACTCCTGCCCTTTCATTCCTCCTCTCCTTTCAGAAGGACAAGTCCTTTGGAAATGGCGTTTGTGCCGTTTTCAGGCCGATGGGTACCTTGCTGCACAGTAATTGGTTAAATTTATGTGGCATGTGGTTTCATTCAGCTGATCTGGACTGTGCTGCAAAAGCCAGGCACACCCTGGCCTGACAGGAATCACGAATCCCCTCCTCAGCCAAAGACGCTCGAGCGAACATAAACCAGACTGGGAACCAAGAGGCCGATGGRCTCTTCCTTTCAAAGCTCCCGAGACCCTTAATCCCCACGTATCCTTTTTCCACACACTGCTTTACATGCCTGATTGAAGCCCAAGCGATTGAAATCCAATTAGCAGAGGGAAGGGAACGTCCAGGCACTGAGATCAAGATGCCTGTTCCTGTTACACATGTAGTCACTTGTACTGAAACAAGAAGTCAGGATCTTAAGAGCCTCCCCCCACCCTYGAAACGATAAATCCACAGAAAGCTGAAAGGACAAGGCCAGCAAGAAAACCCAGAGAAAAACTGGCTGCACAGAAGACAAAAGGAGAAAGAAACAGAGGCTTTGAGCGAAATTGGTTAGCAAGTGTCCCARCTTGGGGAGGTCTGCTCTGACAGGGCCTCAGGATAGCTGCGGAGAATCTGGTGGAGTGTGTTTAGCATGGACATTGTTCTACCAGTGGGACTCAGTGTTGCAATGCTATTCTCTCTACAACAGTCAAAAACGCCAGAAAAATGAGATTTTTATAGAGACATTACTCAGGCAATTTCCCATGTCATCAAAATGCGTCTGGAGACTGGACACTGGGAAGAGCCCGTTTCCTCCAGTGTTGCAGGGAGCACAGCTCATCTTATTTCACTAAGSCATGACTCTCCTCTGCTCCCAGGGGACAGGACCCACATCCAGGTTTCACCAGGAACACGCTCAGTAGGACAGTCTTGCTGGCCTTTACATAGCAAGGCTTTCCAGGCACATTACTCTGTAAGATGTGATCCCGACTTTGACTCAACACTGGATGCACATCTGGAATTCAGTCACTCACTAGCAACGTTTAAGTCACGCTGACTTGGAAAACAGGCAGGAGAGAGACAAAGGGAATAGCTGCCTGTAAGAGCAGTTGTTTTATCTCCACTTACCTGACCTGTGAGGTCCAGGGGTATCTGGGACACCCCTGTGATTGTCACTCCCACACCTTCACCTTGCAGGCAGCCCCAGCTGTGGCCATGAGCATTGCCAGGCAMGTGGGGCAGCCAAAACCCCCAGCAGGGTTGTCCCACTGGTGCAGGTGGGCAACAAGTGGGACCTCAAGCCTGCTCTCAGGGAACAGCCATGCAGCCACTCSACCCTCCTACCTGCCCTCCCATCCTGGGCACGCAGGAGAGGACACCAAGCCAGACACACTGAAATGACGACACGGCACAGCATTTTTAAATAATTTTATAATTTCCTGATGAACTTAGTCTGTGAATAAAAAAAGAAGAAAAAAAAAAATGAACAAAGTGTTTATATTATCAAGGCAAAGTTGAATATAACACATTTTCTTTGCAATTTCATTATCCCGTCAGTAACATGACTCCAGCAATAAAACACATACAAGTTGAAGGCAGCGTGCGCACTTGCATCACGGACACCAATGTCTCCCGCTGCTGTCACTTCCAAAAGGAATTCAAGTGCACTAGATCCCATCCCTAAAGCCCGTCTCCCCCTCCACTAAAGTGCAACACGTCTCTTCCAAAGCAGATGAGGGATCTGTGTCTGTGGAGTGGATGGAACATCCTAGAGAATTTTGTTTTTAACTCCACCAGTGATTTGTGAACCTGGTGTGCAGCTCTCCTCATTCACTGCCTCGGAAGGAAACGGCAATATACTGTTCTAGTGGGCTTGGAGCAGCATGTTGGGCTAGCACAGAAATTATTCCCCTGTTCATGGTCCCATTGGATTCGTTCTCCTCCAGCATCTCAACAAATAAAGGCATCTTGCACTAAAGCCTCCCCAGTTGTACTGTAACAGGCGTGTCAGAAGGGGCCAAAGCAGCCACCCCTGGGCAGGGAGGGAGGACTTGGCCTTGTCTGCAGGGAGATTGGGTAGGTAAAAGGAACAACGTCTACTTGTAAAATTTGGCTTCAAATTTGGTTTTTAGATAACCACATTTTGTAACAAATAAGAGTACATGTGACTGATAGATCCATTTCTTGCCAGTTACCAAGTGAAAAAAACCCCARTGTTTTGAACAAAAAACCCCATCAAAGCACCACGAACTTAATGGGAATATCCACTTAAAAGCAATACCAATTGACTTGGTTTTCAAGATCTGAATTAAAAGTGCAAAATGGGGACAAACAGCATATGGTTAAATTTGATATTGAAAATACATTCACTTAATGAAATTCTTTACCTAGTCTCACAGGTAAAGTGATTTGTGAAGGGTTTTTTGTTAACATTGCTCCTTTTAAGCAATGAAAGTCCATGATGCAACCAGAGCAGAAAGTGGCTGCTGCTCCTTTCCYGCCCCATAACCCACTGCAGCTCCGTGACCAACACCAGAGGCAAGGAATCACAACTTTGATAATGAACCTACACACAACTCCCTGAACCAGCTGATGTCCCTGGCACCTAGGGGTGTGATGTAGAAAACAAAATTTGGCCAAAGCATTTGGCCTGTTTACATCAGTGGTTCCCATCTTAAGGGACAGCTGGTGTTGATAACTGTTACCAGAAAAGACTGATTTCCAAAACACTGTTTCATTCTGCCCCTTTCTGTCTTACACGTGTACAATATAAACCTGGGGAAGCAGGAATTTATACAGGGTTTGTAACATTTCCTAAGAGGCCAAGCTGCCTTGGACCTCAAAAGCCTGTGAAAGGCAACTGGTTATAATTATAAGCCCACAAATCCTTTTCCGTACAATCCCGAGAGGAGGAGTCATGGCTTTGTTGCTTCTTTACTTGAATTCCTTTTAATGAAATTTATTTTTATATATTTTTTAAAACACATCTTTTTCAGTTCTACTACTATCTTTTTTTTTCAATCCGACAACAGACACACATTGTTGGTAACTGCCCCAGCCTTAGGACCACACAGACAATATCGACAAGCAGAAAACAAAACAGGAAAAAACACCCCTGAAAAAGTCAGGGGAGATACTGATGACAGGGTTACAGCACTCACCACACACACTGGAAAAAGTCAGGATTTCTGAGTTTATGCTTTTGACACTAAAAAGTTTTGAAACAGTTTTTCTCTCTTTTTTTCTTTTTGTTTTAAAAATAGTCAGCGGACACAGCCATTTTGTTCAGAAGGATCTGCTGTTGCGTAAGGTTCCTTCCATTTATGTGGAAAAAACAATTAAAAACACCATTTTGTTTAAAAAAACCCCCTGACACTCCTTTTCCTCACCACGCCGATGAGAGGGGTCAGCAGAGTTGGCCTTGCCAGGCGCGACGCCCCGTGATGCCCCGTGCCCAACCCTTCCACCCCGCCGGCTTCGCTGGGGCAGTGTTGGTTATCCACAGCCTTCCGAGTCCACTCCAAGTCCCTCTTCYGGTGCGGGAGCTGAGCTGAGTAGAGGCTTCCTTTCAATATTAGATGCCTTGATTGTGCTCTTTCCCTTTTGCATTTCACTGGAGTCATTTGAGGGGTAGATGTGTTACGCATGTAGTGAAATTTTTGCTTTAAAATGGTATCAGTGCATGACTCTACATCCTTTGTAAAGACCCCTGCGGTGGCAGCAATTGGCAATTAGTACAGAAGTGGGGACTCAACCCTGTCAACCTTTATCAGGTGTAGAAATTTCCCAACAAATTGAGCACTAGCAGCAGAACGGGCGGGAATTACAGGGCAAATGAAAAGAGGTGCCCTTTTGGTTCAAAAAACAGGGTTATGTCGACAAGATTTATGACATTTATGCTCCCTTGTGCAAATTACTGAGAGCCCCAAAGTACCAGGAAATTTGCTAGAGAAGGGATATTCCTGTCATGCACCGAGAAACRGCACACGCAGTTCCGTGCTTCACATCGGACCTTCACCTTCCGTCCCCGGGACTTGGCAAAAATTGGATACTCCAAAGAGGGTTTGGCATTTTCTGGAGTGAAAGCTGGTTAAAGGCAGTCAAAATGAGAGAGAATGCTAGAAGTTTAGAGCTTCGTTTGGGAGCACGCCAGGTAATTCTTCTTCCAACGGCAAACAGTGCTCATGTCCTCAYCCTGCAGTTCTAGTGTTGTTATGTCCTTTTAGTGTTTTACATGAGGCTGGATTCAGAAGCAATACGGACTTGGACTCGTGGATATCATGAACAAGTGTGGTTGTGGTGTCAGCTTTTACAGTTCACGTGGGCTTCAGGCTTCAGTTATTTTTTTAGCCCAAATCCTGCTAAAATGACCTATTTAATTTTCTACAGACAGCTCCTTGAGTCCTTACATCTCTCAGTTTCTCTATAAATGACAGCTTGGAAGAAAAAAAAAAGTTATATTAAAGCAATTAAAACTTTCACAGCTCCCGTGGCAAACGGAATTTCATTCAACAGGAGAAGAAAAAGCAAGTTTCCCCTGGGTTCCTGGGAAGGGCCCCTGACTTCTAGAGCTGCTGCACTGCAGGACCACTGTGGTAGGAAACTGTCTGCATCTGCCTGGCTGCTGACACCTGGGAATAAGATCTTAAAAGAGCAGTGGTGGGTTAGGCAACTGGATGAGCATTGCAGTGTATGCCACATATGGTCCTTCTGCCATGTGCCTCATACGCAATTCCATGATGGATTATGGTAATAAAATCCCTTTGTTGCCTTAAGGCCAATGGTGTGGCACTCCACATGAGTGAAAAGAAAGAGCTTTCAGTGGTCACGTTCAGCATTAAATCGTGGCCAGCAGTACCTCCCAAATCCCAAAGTTCCTCAGGCTATTCACCACAAGATCTCTGTCAACACAGGATCAGAGAGATTACCTGAAATAGTTCAATGGAGATCAAGTCGGATCAAGACTGTTCCTAAATGAAATCTGCTCTCTCCCTGAAAGCACTTTATAGAGGTCTAAGATCAATGTTTAAGACGAGAAGCCCACAAGACCTAGGAGATAGCAGTGGTTAACGAGAAAAATCGCCAAGGCCCCACAATCCATCTGGAAGGAACAGCAGGTGTGTGGCTGGCAGATAAAGGACCAAATGGCCAGCATGAAAACCAGCCAGGCCTGACAAATCCTCTCCGGGAAGYGGCTGGGAGATGTGTAAACAGTGAGCTTCACCTGGCTGCGGGTGCACGGATCCTGCACACGCTGCCATGACAGCACCGGGCCTTTGGCTGGGGCACTTGAAACTACAGAAACACAGCCACAAACTGAGTTAGAGAGGCAAAAGCAGCAGCAYTTCCCTGTGATGTGTGGGCAAGGCAGTAAAGCCAAGGAATTGAAATAACAGCCCCAAGTGGWCGCCCCTCGTTCCCATCCCCTCCCCCTGCCTCCAGCAGAAACGCTATCAAGGAACATCTCAGTAAGAGGTTTACAAGCAGGAGTCATTTGAACCATCGATAAGGGAAATTCCACAGCTTCTCACAGAGGAAGGATTGTTTTACAGCAGGGAACCAGAGCAGCTGGAGATTTGACCATATAAGTTAATGAGATAGTCAGGAGGGGTGCCGGTGGCCGATGATGTTGGGCTGATGGCTCTGATGCTTTTACAGGCGGCATTAAATTCCTTGAGTGAGTAATTAGGGGTGATGAAGAAAGAGCAAGAGGAAAGATTTCAAAACAACAGCTCCTATCGAAACGAGCTGACTCAAATAATGGGACCAAAGGGGTGTTTCTGGGATGAGGCACGGCCCAGCGGTGTGTACAGTCACTGTCTACACGCCTTCCGGCGTTCCCTCCTTCCACACATTCAGGTTCCCATTACTCTCCTCAGCCATGACCAAAAAAAAAAAAAGCTTCAGACACAGGCTGCTATTATGGGAAGAGCTAAAGCTACTTCTCCTGATTTGCAAAGCACTGGCAGTTCAAAAGGTGGAAGAGGTGTGAAYTGCCTCTTCTATGGAGACTTACATATTTCTTCCTAGTAGACACTCTGGCTATGAATCCAGTTCCTTCTGCTGAATTATTACAGTAGAATCAATGGGGATGTGATTTATTTTAAATCAGCTAGTTTTCAATAGAATCTACAGGTATATAAGGTTTCAGCTTTGCCCAATTTTCAGTGCTTGTTTGGAAAAAAATACATCTTCCTTCGCTCAAACTTTTGCTGATCTCCTTTCTGCTGGAAGCAATTGGTCACTTCTAAAGATAAAAATAAGGTGTGAAAGACCTACAGGGGAGCTGTGCTGTGGATTTGAAAGACATAAGACATGCAGTTTTCTTGAAAGGCCCTGGAACATTTTCCTTAGCATAACAGCTTAGTGATTAAATTCAAAATGTAGTAAGCCATATGGAATTAAACTGCAGACTCTGAATGGGAGGTTTACTGAGAGGATTCGTAATTAGCTAGTGACTAGAAAACCAAGATTTCTTCCACTGCTATGTTGATATTTGGTCTCCTTTTGCCTTCCCCTCGTTCTCTTAAGTAATATGAGACAGCCAAAGGGAACAGCTCCTTTAAGGAGCACAYGGGGACGTGTTAAAGGGTTCTGTCCTGCAGATGCCCCCAGACACACATAACCGCTGGTAGCCAGGAAAAAACTTGTCTCCCCATTAATGCATAGTCCAAAAATGAACGCCCAAGTCCTACTCATAAAATAGGATTTCTGACTTGCTACCACAATGACAAACTGACCTGGTATTTCAGGTCGTATTACCTATCAGCAGGAGCTGTAATGAGTGTCAAAGATGGATGGGAATGAAACTAAGGCCTCTCATATACACAGAAGAATTGCACTGGTTTAAGTAAAGCTGTGATTTTACACCTATCTACTCAGCTGGGTGCCAACTCCAGCAGAGACGCTCCTCTTCATAAGAAAGGGTTATTGCTCTGAACTCAAACTCATTCCTTGTCAACATAAGCTAAACCAAAATAAATTAAATTATAATTATAGTAAGAACTGTGCTGCTGATTTACCTAACTTAGCTTTAAAATTATTCTTTTAAGCTAAATGATGCAATTTTCTCATTTACAGAATGCCTAAGACTATTCTGCTGACAGCTAGTGTTCACAAAGCTATGGCCTGAAAAATTGRCAATGGACAAACTATACAACTTAAAGCTGGGAGCTGACCTGTTGACCACACCTGTTTGAAGGGAGAGAGCTCTCTATAAAATAAGAACTTAGGAGACACASACCTATGATGAGAAACCTCACCTAAAACCCTCCAAAATCAACAGATGGAAACAGTTACCTCAAAAAATGCCCCACCTGGTACTTCAGCATCAGACCAGTGAACAATAAAAATCCAAGTTAAGTACACAGAAAGTACCAGTWTGCCCACCTTCYTTCCCAGCTGCTGGATGAAATGACTAAGAGGAACAAGTAGGGAAACTTTCCTTTCCTCTCTCTGTTATTTAAGAACATAAGAAACATTGAGACAGGCAGCGAGACCTGAGCTAGTTAGCTGATGCTGGCCAGCCATGAGCCATAATCAGAGCACACTCAGGTTTGGTTTTAGCACTATGAAATTTAGGCTTTCAGCTTTTATGAAAATAAAAAATAAGAAGAAGGAAAGAAGGAAAGAGAAAGACAGAAAAAAGCAATATATGAACGGAAGGCAAGGGCTACTCTTCTGCAACCTCATGGAGAACTAGAGCTGCTTGTGTTCTGTGGATCCCCTCTTCTTTGCTCAGTAGACTCAGAAGAGCTCTGCTTAGCTGTATCCAAAAGTCACCATCAACAAAGTCAGTGGGGAATTGGATTCTAAAGTAGAAAGGCAGTGAGAAGATGAATACAAAAATGACTGACTAATCATAGACTGGAAGAACCTAGAGAGCATGTAGTTTTTCGAGGGTTTGTGGGTTTTTTGCCTTTGTTTTCTTTGTAAAAGGTGCACCAGAAGTTTCTATTCCATTGTCTGTCTTTCACATTGCTCTCCACTCCCATGGCTCCGTGGACTGACTGGGCTTGGCCACTGGTGTGCTGCTCCGGTGGGACTGGTGGCCGAGGTCATGAGGACTCCTCGAGGGCGTTGACGACCTGCTCCAGGATGTCAGGGCAGTGATCCGCTATCTGCTGGAGGATGGCGTTGGCGAACTCCTGCAGCTCCGCGTTTTCCTTCTCCCCCTTCTCCAACTCGTCGTGAAGCTGCAAGGAACACAGAGAGATGTGGTCATTCCCTGCTACGGAATGTGTTCACCGCCTAAGCCCTGCCCAGCAGGCTCAGCTCTAAGCTACAGCACCACTTTTGGAAAGGGAGCAAACAGAGGTGCAACGTGCTGGGCACTTCCAGCACTGGCATCTTCCCTCAGTGACTCTCTCACCTGAAACTGAATGCTCTCCCCTTTCTTTATTTCACTTTTTCATTCTACAGGACCAGGCTTGTGACCTTCCAAGTTAAGGCCATTCCACATGGTAAAACTGTCTTAACTACTGAATGCATTGTTTTATAATAAATACGAGAAAAACTTCCTCTGTAGAATGTTTTCCTGAAGGCAACCATATTCCAGAAGCAGTACAGCCATTTGCTAGTGTATTACTTTAAATAGAGTGACTTTTATTCATCAACTACAGGATGTTTCATAGGTCATTACTTCAGATTTATTCCTGATACGAAATCAATCAGAATGTCACATAACTGTACATAGTACACTCAGAGTTAACCAGAATTCTGGTTTTTTTTGTTGAATTACTAATTTTCAGAAACTGTCTTTCCTAACTCAGTTGTAATATGACTACACACAATTGTGGTGGAACATACACGATTTTTGTTTACTAACTCTGCATTTCCTGTTGGATCATTCGTTCTTCAGATCACTATCATTGGCTCATAACGGGATGCAGAATTTCAAACTTTGCATTATTCACTCTGTCTACAGTTTATAAACAGTTTTTCCAACAAGTGGTGTCCCAAACCATGTCACACAACATACTGGAGTATATGCAAACACAGCTTTCAGCTTCCAGCCTAATGCCATTGCCAGAATTAGGGGCCCACAGAGTCTTAATAAAGAGCAGGAAACATCTGCCTTCAGTAACCTGTTTATCTGCCCAGCAATTGATAAAAGTCCATGCTGGCCTGTGAACTTGCAAAATCCCAAGGAAGGCTGTAATTTGTGCAAGCATTTTAGGGATTACTGTACTCACAGTAAGGATCTAACAGGACAAGGAGAAGCAGCATCTCTTRCTAGACCGGATGATATGGATAAATAGATTGGATAAGCTTTTAAGCAGACAGTCCTTTCCTATAATATATATCAAAARGCTCTTTTATTTTTTCAGTGATATGATTTTCTTCTAATGAAGCATATTCCCTATGAATATAAGACATAAGCATCTCTGTAGTAGGTACATACACTTAGACAGATTCTCAASTTTATTCCCAGCTTCTGAATCCAAGGTGCTTTGTCATTTTGAGCAGCTGTAAGTAACTAGCTCATCTTATTTGAACCTTCTTTTAAATATGGTGGGGGGTTTTTTATTTAATATACCTGTCAGTCCTGTAACATTTCTTATTCCTAACTGATTAATATTTTTAMTGGAACTCTACTATTATAATATGAGACATGGAAAGAATGTCATTTTTCATGCCTGAAGGGATACCTGTTCATCAGTGTACAAATTTCTTGATCTRTATTTTGCACTTCTGTAACACTGCTCATTGTAGGTTTTTAGAAGCAGAGAACTATCAGGCAGCAGCACAGCAGGGATCATTTTACCGCTTTAAGAGCACAATGCAGTGGCAAAGGTTAGATTTCTACARTTAAAATTCTAATCAGATACAACAGCATGTCTCTGTTTAGTGATGGTATCAAGCAAAGCACAGTAGATTGTTTCTGCAAGGAATACTGCCTGAAAACAAACAGCCTAAGAACGACTATGGAATAAATACAAATGCTTTTTGAGGAAGTTATGGTACAGMCTTCTACAACAAAAGTGTGAGAAAGGAAATTAAAAGGCTAAGTGTGCTACACTGTTCCCTTTACTAGGCAGGGTAGCATATAGTAAATTACTGGGGCTTTGCGTGCTGAATGTTAGTTTAATGTGTTCTTATGTGCTTTGTTCCTACTGGCTGCTGCACTCACAGAACAGCCATAGGAATCCGAGAGGGGCTCCTGCCAAGAATCACAATGCAAAAGCAACCTGATCCCGCTCTGTGGAGTGACATGAGCCGGGGAAGTGGGGAAAACGAGAGGGAGGGGAGCACTCTGGGCTCTGGAAGGGCTCTCAGGGAAGAAGGGGGGGACTCAGCAGTAACCCATAATAGCTCAGAAAYGGCACGCTGTGGATGGGTGGTTAGCCTGGTTCCAACAGCCTGGCAGAGGTATTAGTTGGAAACTCGCAATGGATGGATAAAGCTAGGAGAGGTCCAATCAGCAAGCAAGATTGAAAGAGTCAGAACAACCAGCTAGGGGTAGTGTTGGATACTAAAAGCCAGGAGACTGGGATTCAGGGACTGCCTCTGGGTCTCAGGTTGCTCAGCCTAGTGAGATCCCAGCGGTTCAGGTGGCCCTGGCTCCAGCAGCCTGCAAACCACCTCACCACTGGTGCATTCCCAGGAATGGTCTGAGCCTTGAACTCTGAGACAGGGCTGCCTCGTGGCTTCTTCGGCCAGCACAAAGGTTTCACGGTGCCATCCGTCAGAAGGGTGGGAGGCCATGGAAGCTGGGACAGAGCAAGCAACAGGAGAAGCAGCCAATGATGTCATTCTCCTTTTCTTCCGTGGCACCTGCAAGGGTCCTGAGCTCTCAGTCCACAGGAGGAGAACCAGGAGAGGGCAGTGTTAGCAGGGAAAGCACAGGTCCTGCACCACCACCACCTGCCCAGCCAGCATCCCTCCTCCTGGCCTTTCAGCCAAATCCTCCAGGTGAGGCTCCAGGAAAGGACAAAGCAATTAAATTAATGAAATATAAAAGCACCTCGAAGAGACTGAACTGCAAAACTGAAAGAAGGTTGGTGAACAAGGGAGAATCCTGCAGGATGTTGTCTTCAGCAGGGCAATAGTGCAACGTCAGTGAAGTCTCAGTTTCTTGCTCTACTAGTATTTGCTGTAYTTTATGTATTTATAAGATGCCTTATAAAATCAAGGTAAGCCCAACAAAATAAGCTCATGCCAAAGCTAATAAATCAAATGCAATCAAACAAAAGTAACCAACTTAACCAGAGGAAGATAATATTTCCAAGAGAGTTTTTGACCATAAAGAACCCAAAAGGAGATGGCTCAATGCTGAAGGCCAGCAACAATACTTGGCAAATTAGCACAGACAGAAAGTCTACACAGCCGGCTGGCAGATGTCTGTGATGAAACGTCTTTGGAAAAATAGCAATGATAGCCTTGAGTRTGTTAGCTTCAAAACATCTAGATTTAATAATGCGATTCCTACTTCAACAAAGACATCTTAATTGACTRTATGGCTGGTGGCAGCATTTCTAGATCATGTATCTCATCTCCATTGACGTCACTCCTCTCAGAAACAGCCGTGAGCAGCAGACGTCAATCCTCACTCAGGCAAGTGCCTTAATGGGGAACATCCAGTTCTCAATGGTATAACTTGATTCACCTGAATGTYTGGAAGTCCAAATTTTAGGGAAGTTTCTCTAAAAGCATTCCTATCAGTTCTGCTCCTGGTTTCGTGGATTTCCTTCTTGTGAATGCAAGTGGACATGGTGTTATCTTCCCYATGCTATTTTTCTATGAAAATAAAGAAATGTGAACAATCCTTTTTTGTTGGCATTTGCAGCTGAGGATATGAGGAGATTCATATACTTGCCTCATAGAAATGACCAAAAATGAGAAGGCAAAGCTAGATATGTTTTTTGTCTAGTTGATGACAAGTAAGAATAGACAGCTCAGAAAGAAAAAGATAGCAAAGACCCCAGAAGTGCTTTATAGTATTTATCTTTGGACAGAAGAACAGAAATGACCTTCAGCATCTCAGGGGAATGAAAGCTTGCAGATAATCTGCAATTGATTCAGACACTTTTCATCACTGCTGCCTTCCTTCCTGGGTTTAGAGCAAGTMATGACAGGAATACTGTTCCATTTATAGTTAAAACTCCAGGAGTGAAAAAAAATCCCTAACAATTCACCATGAATTCAGCTTCTCTGTTCCAAGATATTTCAGAACTTATTTAAAGATTAGTTGACATTCAGAGTGAAGATAACTTCATAGTTAAGCAATAGGATGCTATGGGTTTATCTGCATGCTGGGTGAAATGTGGTGCTGCTCCACAGAACCTTTGTGGCCTCTGCTTTTCCCATAGCATAACAAGGCAACATTAAGCTAAGATCCTTTAACATTTATTTATATGGAGAAGGTTTACTCCCCAGTGTGATTTTTGCCTCGCTAACAATTTCACAGAAACACTGATGAAAAAAGGCAAACACAGGTAAACTGGTGTCTCATCTTGGGCTATGGACAGTAAAACTGAATACTGAAGTGCTTGTAGAGCAGCACAAAAAGAAAGTTAATGGGAGAACCTGTATAAGGATATAATAGTGGGATATGGAATTATGTTTCTCCAAAGTTTAAGTGTTTCTGGATCAGGTTATGGGTTGTCTGAAAAAGACATTTAGAGGTTAAAGTAACAGAAGTAAGCATCAATAAGAAATTAAACTGATTTAATCTTAACCTTTGTTTTGTCTTGAAATAAATTAAGCTTCTCTGTATTTCAGGCAAATGGTCAAGAGCTTTTGCATCTACCCAGTGTAACTATGTATGTTTGAATTAGTGAGAGCCAATTACATATAAACCTTTATTTCTCAACTATATACCTATAAAAGGGCCAAAAGAAAGGGTTAGGAGTATGGAAACCCCATCTGACAAACTTCAAAAACAAAAGAAGAAAATTTTTTAACGTAAACCCTTAAATATTTCTGCTCTATCTGGAAAGTTTGGGTTTATGTTAGCTTTTTCAAAATATTTAAAAACCATGTATTTAAAAATTAAAGCAAGATTTCAAATTAAGTAGTCTTTTCTTTTAAAATAATATCCCCAATGCCATAACATTACTCATTTTTATTTTTGCATGGAATTACTAATTTTAATTAAAAGACATACCATCAATCATTAACATTAACTATTCCTAACTTGAAAAGAGGTAYAAAGCCAAGCAGAATCCATAGCAGCGGCTCAGCATCAGGAGATGCTGCAAAAAGTTTTCATGAGGACCACGGTGTCTGAGCAAGGCCCAGAGCAACAGCACTTGCTACTAATAGCAACACATATGGAGAGGTGAGCTGCCCTCAAGAAAATAAGGTAACAGCTCAGGGTTGTACCATCTGCTTGTGGGAATTGCTTGAAATGAGACCACAGTAATTTTCTGACACAGCATACACACACACACACACACACACACACACACACACACACACACACACACACATGAAGCGCTTGACAGTGTCCCGAAATCAGTGTTTTTCCCTTTATATCTCCTTTCAAGTTAGGAATAGTTAATGTTACTGATTGATAGTATGTATTTTAATTAATATTGGCAATTCCATGCACAAATAAAAATGAGTGATGTTACGGCATTACGGACATGGCCAACTTACAGATAGTGTTTATGACTTTAACCAGTACTTAAGAACTATGACACTGATCCCAAGTTCTCATCCTCGCCCAAAACATTAAATATGAAAGTTTAAAATGCTTTAACATGTAACAGTTTTAGAGAGTTCCTATATCCACTGCTTTCTCAACTGAACTCAGGAAATACATTTGCACATGAAGAAGGATATAAATTGTTGCAATTATTACTTCTAATTTCTAACAGAGACCAGAAGCGGACTGTTTAACTTTAAAATACATTATGCATTCCCATAAGATTACAAATTAAAAATAAATGATATAAATCAAGTAGGGGAAGATAACAAGCTAATAGAAGAGAAGTCAGAGAAGGAAGACAAGGGTAAACTCTGAAGCAATAAGAGTAATTTAGAATGACTAAATGCAAATCATAGAGTAATTTCTTTACAGAAACTAAGTAAGTTGAGTAATTCCTCATARATAATACAGAAGAACACAAGCAGAATCTGAACAAAGAAGTACACAGGATGTTTATAAAATAGCTACTTGTAATTTAAAGTTTATCCCACTTGCAATGCTGTTTGTATAACAAATCGAAATACGTGTTTAATATTTTCAGAATTTAGCAAGCAAATATGCAACTTTAAAATGAAATTTGACAGCTACAGATATGAGGTTTGGTGTCCTTTTCTATGAAAAGCTTAACATTACTCTGCAGAGACTGAAATGTGAATTAAGTGCTAGGTAAATTATGCTCCTTGGAACCGAGCCCTGACTATTTAGCTGACACAGCAGGTTGTGACTGATACAGTGAAATGACATTATCACCTTTTTCCTTCCTCTGCTTCGAGCAGCTGACATTCCTGTTTCCTTGGGAGAGGATTACTAAGTAGGAATCCCTAGAAGGTCTGTGCTTTGGCTGAAGCTGGTACACAGGGCGAGGGAAGACAACCTTTCCGCACTACGGAGGTTCTTTGACGACCATAAAGATTTTTTCAAAAGTGCCTCTCTCTGTAACTCACAGCAAAGCAGCCACAGGTACAACGCTGTGTTGGGTAGAGGGGTGAGAGAAGCTCCCAGAGCAGGTCAGTCCTGAGAGAGCATCTCATGCAAATGCACCTACCCAGGTCTCAAAGCTTGCTGTTGATGTCCAGGTCCCAACACAAATGCTGCCAGAAACACCTCTGGGGAAAGAGGGAGAAAAATGGTGCTTGGGGGCCAGCAGAAATTGGCAGGACCCCCAGCAGCCTGAGGAAGCCAGGACATGCTGGACATGGTTGGAAAGCACCTCTGATGGCAGGGAGCCAGGGAGAAAAATGCCTCCTACCCCTAAGGTTAAGAAAATTATTTYGATTGTATAGATCTACTGTTGGAAGGAACAGTTTTTCCGAATGTCACTGCAGAACTTACTGAAAGTAAGAAATTCTCCAYAATACAAGGTTCTGCCCATTTAGAGTTGGATTTGAGGTGATAAGAAACATTTCTAATAGGAAATTAGGAATCAAACACTGTTCCTGCTGCTAATACCTGGATGCTGTTTCATTGTCTCTTTTTACTTTCTCACCCTGCTGCCTCTCAACTGCAGTGCCGTGCACCACCACTGACATATTTAAATGTGGATTTTCAGCAGATTCTAGTTTCTACTCCAGTCTTTTCTTTTGTAAAGATAAGAGCAAAACAAAACCCARACTACAAATAAAAATGTGGAGCATATAATTACGTTCTTAATGTCATTTCCTTTCATTGAGGAATAAAATCCYGCACTTACAGGCAACTATCTGAAACGCGAAACGTAGCAGTAGTTCTACAGAGCTCAAGGATATTAACATAATGATACCTCTAGGACAAAGGGAAAGAAAATATGGTATTTAATAGAAATTGCTAGGATAATGCAATTATTTATAATGAATGAATGGAATTTTTATTTCTTAGTGTCAAGACTTGGAACATTCCTCCCTCCTTCTGGCAGCTTCAGTTTTTCAGTAAGAAAAGTCAAATAGGAGACGAAGTGGTGAAAGGATGACAGTTCCAGAAACTGGCTGGCTTATTTGGRGACATTGGGTCAGAACTGAGTCAAAGGGACATTTTCCACCATAGGGATAACTTAATGACACAGTTCTGAGCACTTCAGATTCTCTGTTGTCCATGACTTAGTCTAGCATACTATTTTAGATTAGGTTTTGGGACACCGCATACTCATAAGTACTGGTTCCCAGGCTTCATTGCAAATGCACCAAAATTTTACAATATTAAGTCAGCCTTACAAAATGTCTTTGATAAAATACCAGTAAAGAATAATAGAGCATTTTGGCCCCACAGTTTGATTACAATCAAACCTCCCCAGGAAAGTGGTCACAGCACCAAGCCTGACGGAGTTCAAGAAGTGTTTGGATAATGCTCTCAGGCACGCGGTGTGATTCTTGGGAATGTCCCATGCAGGGCCAGGAGCTGGACTTGGTGATCCTTGTGGGTCCTTTCCAACTCAGCATATTCTGTAATCAGCTGAAGTCACTAAGGACTGTCACTRAACTTAATGGCAGTGTAAAGACACTATAATAGATAAGACATACCAATTWTCAGTCAAACTTTAAGACTCTACARAAYTATTTATGTGGCAACAAATTCCCCTTAGATCCATGGTGTTGATGCTGGCAGGTACTTTTCCAACAGCTGTTTGTACATTAGTTTCTGTGGGTCACCGTGGATGTGCTRGAAGAGTGAAAAGGTTACATCTCTTCATATACCAGTTGTACCTACCAAAAGAAGCCACAGAAAACTCCAACTATTTGTACCTGGGCCTCCCCAGCAGGTAGGAGAGACCTACCAAGTATACTGGGTATGATGAAACACGGCAAGACCAACCTTTGTCAGTARAAGTTGCTGCAGTGGGAAATAACAGCTCTGAAAGCAGCAGTATGAAAATTGAATTCTTCACTATTTATAAAAAAACCCCCAAAACAACCAAACTGAACTAGGTAATCTCATTGGTGAGAAATGGATACATTGGCACAATTCTTAAATATTATTGGTGTTGGTTAAATGCATCCTCCCTAATCATGTTAGCACTTCTTAACATTCAAGAGGATTAATTTTTTCCCACTGAGGCTTGTGAGGCATTATCAACACAAGATCATATTAGAAGGGACAGGAGTGAATTTAATGCACTGGATTTGAAGTAATTTACAAAACTCATTAAAATTCCAAAGATGCAAAATGGGTATTCTGTGATGGGCTTCTGCAAATCTGAAGAACTGATTCCCACCCCCCATGGGAATACTTTAAGCACAAAGGAAAGAAACTCTGCAGTTAGAAACAGAAAAGCTCCACGGCTTAAATGAAAAATCTGCCCTGTAAATTGAAATATATCATTAGTTTGTGTTTGGCAACTGAAGCTTCTTAAATACAATCTAAGCAAGTATGGGAAAGCAGAAGAGACAGCTACATTTTATTTCAGCTGATGCTAGTTATGTTTGGGAATCACGAATGGAGGAGGAACTTTAAACAACTCTGGTGACAGCAGTGCAGAATTAAGACAATAAAGTGAGAGGATAGAAAAATAATTTTTTCTCTTCTGCAGAACAACTTAGGTAATTCCTTTTTCCTCACAATTTCTCACAATGCTTTCTTTACTGTCTAACCCATAAATGTTGCTAATGGAGTAGCAAAGTTTTAATACTTTTTTTTTTTTTAAGACCAGTACACAGAACTGGAAAAAACAGTTGCTATTTTGGGTTGACTGGCTATTCAGAAGAACTGGACAAAGAAAGCCTTTCCTATTTTCTTTACCCACATCTTTTGTTCAAATAGCAAACACCCCTTATCCCCACAGATCCCGATAATACACAAAGAACATCACAGCTATAAGTGATGAGGCAATTTATTTCAGGAATATCCATACTTTGCCCACATCCACTCCTGTTTACAGAGGTGCTTCCCATATGTGCTACAGGTTTGGTCACCCACTACTTCATCCTGATTTGACTTGAAGGGAAAAGGAATGTGTGATGCCTACAGAGGCAAATGTAGGTATCAAGGGAGGCACACAGCACCTGTCAAATCAAATAAATGTATGAAGACAGGTACAAAGAGAGAGAATGACTTTCCTGTATGATCCTAGCCCTGTTACAGGCATATTTATCTCTAGAGGTCTGCTCTTTCTGAATTTTCAGACATGCTTCTCTTGGCTTCCTGCAATTTGACTGCTCTCTCCAATTTCTGAATCAAAATTCAGTCTTGAGTTGAAAGTTCAAGGAAATTAGCTTTAACACCACAAAAGAAGAAAACCAGAGCTGAAGTGCTCAAGATAGGCTCAAGACAGTGTTCACTGACCCACAAATCCCCTTTTAACTACACAGGCCTTACACTAGTTTGTGTGCACACTGGATAGAGTTTGGTATAAGACATACAAAAGTGAATAGCGAAAGAATTGGCATTATAATCCAAAGTCAGGGTTAAAAAGACAAAACCAGACACATTTACTTCTGGTACAAGTTCCTTGTAGTATTTTAACTTCAAAAAAATGCACTCAGTACTATAGGAATAAAACAGTAAAATAAAAAAATTGAAAAGAGAAATAGGAATTAGAAAAAAGGTTGAAGGGAATGGTGAATTATAGTCCAAAAACAAGAGACAAAAAAACTGCCAATGAAGTGATTGAGGAAGGCAAGACATCACCAGAGCTGGGAGAAAAGAAGATTATTTCAGTAGCTGCTTTATAACTAGATTTACAGTCTCTTATGGTGACTTCATAAGACAAAAACTCTCATTAAATTCTTTCAGTTTTGTATTCCAAAACTCCTAGAAATATACAGTTGGGTTTCTGAAGTCACTATGTGTGTATATAAGCATGGGGGCATCACATCCAGCACACTGAGTCCAAGTCTTGATTCAGGTATCCAGGTAAGGTGTTAAGCAGTAAAAATTACTGTCAGAATACACTGTAAGAGCAGGTAAAGACACTGCATTCATTTATACAAAGAGACTCATAAAAATATGCCAATTAAAATATAAATGGCTTATGTCATTAAAATAAGATTTAAGATCCTGATGACTACATTAAATTATAAAGAGCAGCTAAAATTTGTTAACAGTTAAAACAAAAGTGGTATCTTGCGGTTTGATCTCCTATGAGTGTGTAGATGCATGGTCTCAAGTAAGGATAAAAGAATAGATGAAATTCCATAATAAATATTAAATGGCAATGATTCAAACAATTACTGACTCCTTTTATGAGCTGAAGAGTTGATCTTTCATACTTGCTTTCACCACTTAGAGGATGGTTTTGCAACATTTTGGTGCCTGCACATCAGTGAGGCCTAAACCAACAGCTCAGGTCCCTGTTCAGAGCTTCAGAGTACAAACTCACCTGCTCCTGGGTCATCTTCTGCAGCTCCTTCTCCCAAGCTGCCTGGTCATCCTCCAGGTGGTAGGAAGCAGGCGGGGTGAGTCCACGCAGGATCAGGGGGTCGCGGTCGTGGCAGAGGGCTGTCAGATGGCCGATGTACAACTTCAACTTGCTGCRGTTCTGGTCAAGTTCTAAGAGGGGCTGAATTATCTGAAATAAGAGAGCAGGGACAGCGAGGATGAGGCTGAGACCCAAGAAGTGATGAAGGCAAAGATCAACCTCTAAGTTACAATCTTGTTCAGCTTCACAGTGGAAAAAACCTGAGCGCCCCTTTCCCCCCGTACTCCTGGTACATAACCTACCAACCATCCAGAAAGAAACCAAGGACACTGGGGGAAGGGGTGTGATTAGTTCGGGAAATATGATGATATGGGTGAAAAATGAAACAATATTAAATAGAATGCATTAACTCTACTGATTATCTAACAGTGCTTCAGTCAACTACTTCTAGAAAAAATGATTCTTGTGATAAAAGGTGTCTGTCTACAACTAAGGCAACAGCAAAATAGATTTTAGCTCATTTTGCCAACAAGCATTTCATTGTAAATTAAGTATGCAATAAACATGTTCTAAAGAGAATAGTTTCAAACGGTGCCAAAACATAATTCTACTCTAAAAACTGGATAGAGATGTATCTTCACCAGAAAGTTACAATTTTTTATAATCTTTTACATAGTTCAGGTATAGTCTTCTGTAGTTTTGAAAAGGCAATGACTTCTATTATACAAGCCAGATTCTATACAATAAACTAAAAAACTAAAATCGAAGGACTTTATTAAAGCACTATTTTATTTCATTATACTTTACCCAAGCTGAATCTAATCATTGTTCCTCAATGCAATCCAAACGAGAATCATCCAGTTCCCATAAAAAGTACCTGAAGAACCATTTTTCATTTTTTTTACAAGAATTTAGAGTTAAAGTGCATAAATACATACCGGGCATCCCTTGCTATGACCTTCCACAAGAATACTGCTTCATTTGTTCTAGATGTTTGTGGGCACACATTCAAAACTGCAGTAACGCCAAGCTCTAAGGTTTGCAGCTGATGAAAAATTAGGGAAGAACTGGGCYTAGTGCCTCCCCTCCATAAAATGAGGTGCTGAAGCTACAGGCACTGATATACACGGGCAGGGAGAGCTGGAAAGCCTTGCCAAAGTCCTGGCAACTTCTATTCGTGTTCCCAGGCAGAGGCTGCACCTGCTGTTTGTTAGTGGGCTGGGGATATCTTTTCAATAGGACACCTCTGACCCTGCTAATGAATAAGGAGCGAGATAATCTCTGAGTCAACAAAACAGGGTGCTGGCATTACTTTCAACAAAGACTCTGGCTTCGACCCCTTTTAATAAGGCTGTCAAGGCTCACTTATTTTGTTTCTAACACTGTTTTACATGGATTAATTTCTGTAGAGTGTGAGGATCTGAGGCATGGCTAAGCAGCTAACTAATGTCAGGCTCATAGTCCTGCTGAGCTCAGCAGCCTACACCAGTACATCAGGGTGGTGCCACAGGAGAGGAGACAGGCAAGAAACCTGCGGGGAGAGGGTGAGCTCACATGCTTTATTAAAAACCCTAGTGCAATGTTCAGCCTTGAGGCAGCCTCTGTTTGCAGATATAAACACACATATAAAAATGATGGCTTGTTTTATCAGGAGGGGATGAGTGGATGGTGAGGTGGATGGAGAASTGGCTGAACAGCAGATCCCAAGAGGGTTGTCATTAGTGGCACAGGGTCTAGTTGGAGGCCTGTCACTAGTTGTGTCCCCAAAGGGTTGCTACTGGGCCCAGCATTGTTTAACTTATTGATCAATGACTTGGATGAAGGGGCAGATGCCTCCTCAGCAAGTTTGCTGATGACACAAAGCTGGGAGGAGCAGCTGATAGCCCTGAGTGCTGTGCAGCCCTTCAGAAGGACCTCGACAGGCTGGAGAGATGGGCAGGGAAGAACTGCCTGAAATTCAGCAAAGGCAAATTGCAGGATCCTGCACCTGGGGAAGAACAATTCCAGGCACCAGCGCAGGCTGGGGGCCGACCTGCTGGAATGCAGCTCTGTGGAGAAGAACCTGGGGGTGCTGGTGGACCCCCAGGTGGACAAGCTGCCCACGAACCAGCAGCGTGTCCTTGTGGCCAAGAAGGCCAGTGGTATCCTGGAGTGCATTATCAACAGCATTGCCAGCAGGTTGAGGGAGGTGATCCTGCCTCTCCACTCAACTCTGGTGGGACCACACCTGGAGTGCTGTGTCCAGTTCTGGGCTCCTCAGGACATGAGAGACATGGAGTTCCTGGAGTGGGTCCACCAGAGGGTGACAAAGATGATGAAAGGACTGGAGCATCTCTTACGAGTAGAGGCTGAGGGAGCTGTGCCTGTTCAGCGTTGAGAAGAGACAACTGAGAAGGGACTTCATCAATGTCTGTAAATATCTGAAGAGCGGGTGTCAAGAGGGCAGATCCAAGTTCTTCCTGGTGGTGCCAAGCAATAGGACTAGAGGCAACAGGCAGAAACTGAGGCACAAGAAGTGCCACCTGAACACGAGGAAGAACTTCTTTACTGTGCGGTGATCATGCACTGGAGAAGATTGCCCAGAGAGGGTGTGGAGTCTCCCTTAYTGGAGATATTCAAGTACCATCTGGATGCAATCCTGTGTCAGGTGCTCTGGGATGACCCTACTCAAGCAGGGAGTTTGGACCAKATGACCCACTGTGGTCCCTTCCAACCTGACYCAGTCTGTCAGGAATCYGTGACTGCATCACAGGTAGAATACTCTGCTCTCCTGTATACAGGGCAATAGGAAGGCATATTTTAAAACAATCAACACAGTTACATTTCACTTCCATCACCAAGTATATTTAGCCAATTATATCCATCAGCTTTGGTTATTTACTGCATTTTCACTATTTACCCCAATTACTTATAATATGTGTTACCCAGATTATGATCTGGTAGTGTACTGCCTGTGCAGGTGAAAACCAGTGATGCTTCTAATTTAACTGATGTCTTTCCTATCTTTCTTACTATTTGGTTTTCCCACAGAGGGTAGGATGACGGAATATCGCATCTTAAGAAAATATTGTTCTGTAAAAATGCAGTAGTCCATGTCTAATAACTAGCTGTCCAATCAATACAGTAGCTGCCTTGTATTCTTTTCAGATACCAGAGTCTATTGAATACCCATCWGATGGGTAGCAGATTCCAGTCTGCACCAAAAAATCTGACTGGACAACCTTCCTGGCTATTCTTTGTGAACAGAAATGATGAAGAGAAAGCAGAGCTATCTGTCAAGCAAGAATGGAAGATTTTCATACAACAGTTGAATTTGACTGCTCGGGGATAAATCCCCTTTCGAAGCACATTCCTCCTGTACCCCTCCCCCTTTACCTCAAGCTGGAAACAGGCCAAATGAGGCGTGTGAAAGTTCTTAACTAGCAGCCCTCCCAAAGCCGTTCACGGAGCAATCATTCCTCTCACTTGGGATCCATTAAACACTGCCAGTCAAGGAGGAAGTGCCCTTATATCTGCGTTCCTGCCATATCTAATTTGAACCGGCCACTTAGCAAGAGGCACTGTGCTTCCCACACAGCAGAGCTGCCACTGCCTTATCTCAAGAGGGTGTAAGAGCATTTGCTAAGTGGAAAAGCAGGGCAGTGCTGGATTCATAACCCAYGTCGCGTTCTCATGATCGGCTCAGAGCTGCAGAGCTTTCTAGGAAAACAACGGGTAAACAGACCAAACCCAGGAATATCTTCTAAAGCAGCCCTCATTCATTAATTGCCCTGATAGGTTTAGGCCATCCTCATCAATGCATGGAATGAAGTCTGCTTAATGTACCCTCAACTTCAGAATATTGCTAATGGCCAGCTAAGTCTGACAACTTGTTTCACTAAAAAAGGCAATCACTACAACTCTGAGGCAGAAACTTGAAATGCCTGACAAATCTCTGATAAAAACCCAAACCATCTCAACCAATAAAGATATTTGGAAACATATTAGAAAACAAATTCAACTTGRAAACAGCATGTTCAGGGTTTTTTTAGATTTTGTACCTTTTTTTTTTAGTCTTTGAGTGTGACGAATGTGAATCTAACTGTAGTTTTACAAGTCATTGGGGCAAAAAAGCTTTAGAATGAAATGATACTGCTGTAGTACTGGGGTAGTCTGGCTGTACAATGGTCAGCTGAAATATGGGTAACTGTATTTGAAAGTTTTTTATGCTAAGTCTCTGCATTTAAATACGTATATATACACAGCAGTGTCTACTGGAAATATGCAGAAATACATAGGTGGTTATATGAAGAAGAAAATCAGCAAATGGGGTTGTATAATTGCAGCAATCTGACAGAAATGTGATACCGACTGTCCATAGATGTCTGCAGAATAAGGAATGGGTTTAATCAATGTATAATTCACCAGCTTTAAATTATGCCTTCTCCAGTGTTAGAAAGAAGCGTAGGTGGAATGAATCTGAAAGCTTCCAAGGAATTAAGTAATTTGAGAAACAATCTAGCTTGCTAGCCTGGTCTACAGACCATGAGTGTTCACTGTAGGTCCTGTATAAGCACAAATAAAGAAGCAATTCTGAAAAAAATCCAACCAGAAACCCAAAACACCATCAAACACCTCCTGAAAACATCAGACTGGACATAACAGATATGCTTGGAAAACAATGCAGGCAGCCCTTTATCTCCTATCAATCACATCTTTCATGTGAGTGTGGAAAATTATTTTCAAACTTTGTAACATACAGTTGCAAGTATGCTACCCAACAAAACCTACACAGGAGAAGATGGGGCCAAAGAATGTCTAAGTACATATGTTTGTTAGAAAGAAATTATTTCAAGAGGACCTGACAAATGTAACAAAAGATGGAGTGGATCATAGAGGATCCTCGAATACCTCCCTGTATCTGGGTTTTATTATAGATATTGCCAGACAAGAAAATTTTGCCTATATAGCTAAATATCTTATATTGGGAGATAKGGAAATAAACTGAGATACTGAGTGACATAGTCTGGAAGGATTTGGATGGCAAATTGAATTACGCCTTCTTGCTCAGACCATTTGTGTTTGTTTGGCAACAAACACAAGGGTTCAACAATAATCTTGTAACCACTGAATGCAACGGAGTTTTATGAGGCATGAATTTGGCTCAGAATGTGCAAAGCTTTCCCAAATTCAGAGCAATTTATCAYTGATCTCTTCCCTTCATTATTTTAAATGGAAACAGAAGAAAGTTTTCAAAAAGACACATCTTGACCTCACAGTTCAGTTCAGCTCAGTTCACTGATGCACAGAGATACTTGGTTTCTTCAGAAGACCCCAACACAAAAGCTCAAGGACAGGCTCAGTTTTCTTTAGATTTATTTTAAAGACCAAAAAAAAACTTACATCGAACCCTCATAATTTTCCCCTCATAAACCAAAACAACATATGTGAGGAGCTAGAAGAGATTCTGGCTATTTTGACAGAGCTGTCTTACTCAGTTCCTTTCTGACAGAATCAATTAGGAAATCATTTTTATATAGCAAATTATTTTTGAAATTTTTATACACCATGAACAAATCCCATGGATTAATGATTTCCAGAGTTCACCCTCTTCACCTTGGGAAAAATCCAGACCAGAAAAAAAGAACAGAGAAAACACAAACCAGGGAAAGTAGTTTTGTCATTAGCTCCCTCTGTTTAAATAAAATCTTTTCCCCATCACGTAGGTGAAGCAAAGAACTGCAGTGGGTTGGTAGGGTTCCTAAAGCGCTGAAAACGAGTGAGTAGTTCTAAAATATTTTTATACATAACAAATCCAGAAGTGCTTTCCATGACAGTGGCAACTTTTGCTTACATGGGCTGCGGAGCAAAGTTGGCAGGGAACCACGTGAGGAACAGCAGGGACTGCTGGAGATCAGAACTGAAATACACTGGTGGATGAGGGGGGCTTGTAACTGGACCACGGGGGAATACGAATGTTCAGGAATGAGATACCTCAGCAGAGCTGAAGGGGGTGTCTGCACACAGCTTGAATTTTACCTGTTTCCTCAATCCCTTACTTTCAAAAGCAAGAGCATTTACTCAGTCTCCCACCCCTAAATATAAGTAACTGCACAYCTTGCATCCCTCTCTTCTGTGACACTCTATAGGCCTCTTCCCCAGCTGAGGCACAGGAGAGGAATCTGTGGCTTAACTGCAAGATGAGATCAGAACATAGAAACTGAAATGTTGCTTTATTTGTCTAAGTTTTCTTTTGCCTTCAAAATTTCCTGGGAAYCCAGCAAACCCAGAAGCTTAGTTCTGGAGCAAAGCAGGATGGCCCAAGAGAACCTAAAATCTTCACTTAAATTATTAAAATCTCCTTCATTTGAGCATACTGTCCCTGAAAGTTGTGTCAGTTACCAGATTAAAATTTTGAATAACAAATTAAATTATAGAAAGCTGTGGAACTGGGTAGTCAGACTTTCTATACTGACAATTAGAATATCATCAGGGAAAAAAAAGAATTCCCACGTAAGAGAAAACGGTTTAACAGCTGTTTGCAGCTTGTACATGACACTGTGGGTTTAAATAGCATCCTCCTGATCAAACTTTTGTAGGTGTAATTAGGCAGGTTTTGATTTCACAGAATCCATCAGATATTATGCTGATTCCTTCTCTACAAAAACACAGCAGTTTGAGAATAAGTAGGAACAACCTGCTTATGTTTTTCATCCAGTCAAGCTTTCTAGCACTTGTTATCTATGTAAGAGTGAACAAGAAAGTACACACATTCCTTGCTGTGCTGTATTTTGTCTATTGCTTCTTCCTATTACAAGGGATAAAAGGAAACAGTGGCTCTAACGTGCTCTTGTTTGAAAGCAGAACATGGCAGCACACGCACCGGGGGAGTCTGTCCATGGGAATGCTTATGGATCAGGGACTGTACTCTTCTGTCTCCCTGCTGCCTGTTCCATTGCTAATGCAAAACAGAAGGTATTTCTTAAGTAGTCTAGCAGAGAACACAATCAGTGCTTTTCCTGTTCAGATGAACTGTAACCTCCCTGTCTGCAGGTGATAGGAATCTCRGTCTTGTCCTTCTCTAACACTGGGTCTTCATTCTGCTGTTGCAGCTCTCTACCTGCTGAAAGACACTTTCAAACAAGACATGTGAAGCCACCAAACACCTGCTTTATCTGYCTTTAGGAAGACTTTTTAGAGTTGCTTGCTCTACATTCAAATGCAAAATYCCATGAATAAATACACCGATTTTTACATATATATAGTAGTTCTTATCTAAAAGTTACTTTAACAATCAGATGTAGTTGGACTGCCCATGGTGAGCTTACCATGAGTTGGAGCCGTAAATCCTGACATGTCCAACAGTCATTATGAACTTTACCAGCCAGGAAAATACAGCGTCTAGATTGGCTACATGCCCCCACAGTTTTTATTTTAGTCACACTTCTCTTGAGCTGATTTTCATAGTTAATACACTAAAAAAGGAGGTTTGGGCTTGATTCTTTTTCCAATATTGTTCATCTCCCCACTCCCTCAGTTTCTTTCCTCCTAAATGACAAGGAAAAGGGCTTGGCTGCAGCTTTTCCTCTCCTGTCTCTATGCTGTCTATGAGTGCCAGGGCTCAGAGTAATTGGGAGATAGTACMGACTATCACACAAACTGCAAGCAACAGCTCTCCTCGAAGTGGCCAGAAACAATAATGTTTGACTGCAGAATTCCTACCTGCTACAAAGACCAAGCCACCAGTAGAAGATCATGTTCAGCTGCAAATCAAGAGAGAAAATAAGACACAGACCTGGCATAATCTCATTTGGCAGAAATGAATGATGGCCTTTTTGCAATTGTTTTGCTGAAAAGCACAAATCTCTACAAGAAGAAACCAGCCATCTGTTTTGAATGTTTCAGAATGTAAGTTTCTACTTGTGTTCTTCTTTGATCTGTAAGAATAATGGGAAGACAGTGATACAGTCCAGTTACACCTCTGTTGTGAGTGCTTAATTCATCCCWGAGCTGCAGATTACAAAATTCCATCTGAAAATCTTAGTCTTATCATTCTGGGATCAGGAAGAAGATGAACAATGTATCAAGATCAGTTCTTTTGTGCTCACAGATATAACATTCTTGGACAGAGGACATATTTTTCTAACAGAAACTAGTTATTAAATAGCAAAATAATAGCTTTAAAAAAAAAAAGCTAGCAGAAAAATTGTTCTCCAATAGAGGAAAAAGGACCAGCAGCAGAAGTTGACATTGCCTTAGGACAGCATTCTTCTCTAACCCTCCTAAGGACGAATGAGTTACATTAGTGTACCTCATTAGGGTTCTTACTAAAAGGCTGTCCATCCAAAAAGTGGGAGTGAGGAGCCCTGGCTATCACCAATATGACAAAACAAATCTGGCATCTTATCTCTTAGCCAGGACAAGTGATAACGTTCAAACAAAGTAAGAGTATTTCACATAGCTGCCTTCAAATTTTGCAGAGGGTATRTCTCCAAGGCAAGCATAAGACAGTTTCACAATGCTTTTACACAGCTGGATGGAGAACTGTAATGGACATATCATTATTATACTACACAATTAGTTTATAGKTTTTTAGAGAAGGGAAGAAATGACCCTTCAGATGACAGGAGATGACAGTAAAAGAACAARAGACCATGGTCTAAAGAGCTGTGTTCAGCATGCTGGAGAGGCAGCTCCTTGAAAATATAGTTTATTCTCCCTTTTCTTGGGAAGGAACAGGATCTTGGAAAAAATCAAGTATTAATAGAGTTAAATATAAATCTAACATAATTTTGAGAACAAATTCAAAATGAGGTACTAGGATCACCATCATATCACTTTAACAAGACAATTTCAGAATATTGCACAGTAATAGTACCTAGCACTCACAGAGCACATTTCCCAAGCAAAACTTGCACTTGTACAAAAACTTCAGCTCATTTTACAATTAGAGAATTCGAGACAGGGAGAGAGAGAACAAGTGAGTGGTAGGAGACAATGCCAGGAAAGAATTTATCTTCTGAATCGTGGTCTAGTACTGTGTCCAGTAAATTACACTGTAATATGAGTCAGGCATGAAGGCCTGCTGGTTTTGACCATTCTGCATGATCTAACAATTAAAAAGACCATATTGAAAATAAATCTATTCAAAAGGCTTATGAGGTCACAGTGTGGTGAGTGACTACACTGAGAACCTCAAAAGTGTGACAGTAGGACAAGCACTTCTCTACATGCTGTAAGAATAAAATGTCTCGTGGAGAGATCATCACATTTATGTAGTGAATGAATACCTGAGCAATCATTCAAACATGGAACTCACCATGAAAAAAATATTTACTTTGCTAACAGAAACTGACATATTAATCCAAGCACCAAATAATGCAGAAAAAACCCTGATGTTCTCCTCAAACTTCCCAAAGTATAGACACTTAGTGTTGTAGTGATCTYAATGAAAACTTCACGTGGTTTGACTGCAGTGGCAAAGGCTAAATTAARCCTTGAGATGTCCTGCCCACAACGTCAGTATTCCCATCCCTTTTGCTCTACCATCATAGTAGTTACAGTTCTTCAGACTGTTGCCTGTCACCTATTTCTGCCACTTCCTCTAAATCTGTTTGAACAGCCATGTATATTCTGCCTGACTAGGTGTCTGCTCATTGTGCATTTCCTTTTAGCTGTAAAATGGAGTAAGAAATAGCTCCTACACAACAGAAAGGAAATTGTGAATGCTCCTCCTGGGCATTCCTAKGGGGTGAGACAAAATTGCTCTGCAGGTACAAGTTATGGCTTACAACCTTGAGTGTTCAGTTGGGTTTTGCATGCGTCTACAAGTATCGACTTCTCTGTGAGGTTTAAATGTTTCTGTCACTCTTACTGGAATCCTGTTTAACACCTTTGTCCTAATAAATGCAATACAGAAATGTCATTCAAGCCCCATTACCCTTTAATAATCACAAACATCTATTTAGAATGAGCCTTTGGATGCTTTTGGACACAATATGTTCATTAAGTATGTCCTTTAGAATATTAGATGGTCTTGATTAAAAACTATAGTTAAAAAATTCAAACTGAATTTATTAAACTTTCTTCATMTGGATGACTTTGCCTCTATTTCAGTTTTTAGATTTAGATGACTAATCTACAGAAAAACTCTTGGCAAAGCCAAATTACAATATTAAAAATGGAGACTTTGGTACACAATGCATACTTGAAATATGGTGATGTTGCAAATTAAAATTTAAACTGGTTTTAACAAAGAGTCTATGAAAAGTTCTTAAAAACGAGTCAAATATTTTCCTGTAATGACTGAGAAGTCTTAAATCCTGCTAGTGTCTTCAGTGCTCAACTCACATCACTTACTGCTTCTGTGTTAAAATTTGCCAAACTTGAGTATTAAAAAAAATATCACAAAGAAGAGGCTTTTTGTCTCAGAGTATTTTTACGGTAATAGGAACTTGCCAATATTTTCATCACCTTGAAATATCCCCATTTTTATGCACTTCAGTTCCATGCTAGCTCTTTGACCATTCCACTGTTACTCTAATAAGCATAATACTAATTTCCAGTTAATGAATGGATGAGTGGATGAAGCAGATCTCTGAACCACACCCACCCTTTCTCCCATGGTAGGCAGCACAGCTGTGCTTCACAAGAAAACTGGATGAGTTGAGCACCTTGGGAAATTMATGTAAGGAAGCTTTGACTCTCCTTCTCCCATAAGGCACATACCTGGTACAGATTTCCAAGAAGATACACCTGTACACACACAGCCTTTCTTATGTATTAGATCTCCTAAAGTCTAAATTCACATTGTTCTCGATAAAAGTGAATAATAACTAATTAAGCCATTGGCCAGACCATTTTGGCATTTGAGAAAGACAAAGGAGCCTCCMTCCTCATGTGAAATCACTCTGTAATACACTTGGATATAGAGGAGGATAGAGCTCCATCTGGGGAATAAAAAGAGTCATAAGAAATTCAGACAGCAAGGAGACGAGCCTAGAGAATAATGCTAGGAAAGACTATTTCAGGATGAAAGATGTTATTTACATTGAACTATAAACTGAAATGTAAACTACCATCCTCAGAAACTACAGAAGGGTGCATATGTTTAGGAACAGTGCTCCATTTCAGGGAGCTGTCATGTATAGAACTGGCATAATTAAATATTAAATTCAGTCAATTCCAGAATGCTGGAGGGGAAAAGCCTTAAACCTTAAAACGTAAAATAATGTAGTTTGCTATTGTACACATTTTTCTGGTCTCCATGTAACCTTCAGTATTGACCAGAGGTGATTGCATCCACAGACCTAAAAGAACTTTAAAAAACAAACTTATTGCCAAGTTCTATRCTATTAGTCACTTTTTTATCATCATAATACATAAATTTAATTTAACACATGGAGGTTAGGGACTCTGCAACTTACATCATCTTAGCTTTTACAAAGAGAATAAGGATTTTTTTTTAAATGAACATGGAATATCATGGCAAAAGCATGTCCTTTATTGAGAATAACTGGCTTGGGAGGCATCCATCACCTTTATACTATCCCTGTTGATGTATGCAAGACAATCTTGAGGCTGACAAGTTTCTCAGATGAGATGCATGTAAGGCAAGGATGCTGGCTGACTCATTATTTTGACTGGGACTCTGTAACATGCTTTCCTGAGGAAAGTGCCTCAAAGAGGAGAGATAAGCTGTATTTAATGACAACAACCCATTAATTCAGTAAACTAAGAGAAACCATACTCTTAGCACAGTTGCATTCCTAAATGTAGCAGCAGATGGGAGAGGAAAGAGAAAGATCTTTCTATCAGTGTTTTCTACACAAACTCTACGTTTGCTCCAGAAGGAAAATTAGAATTATTCCTACCTTCATAGGGAGTGTCCTCTTCCTTTCCATCATTTACTTACCTGATCTTTCCAGTTAAATTGCTGTACTTCAGCTGATCTTTACAAGCATTATCTTTAAAATTTTTAACAACATACACTAATGCACAACCATTGCAACAGCGGTGATTCAAAAAGAATGTGAAATCAACAGCGAGTGGAAATTAATGAAGCACTTTATCAATTTGTCCACTAAAAAGAGATTTTCTCAGTTCAAACCCCAAGGCATGAAATTCAAGTTTGACACTGCCACAGTGGGATTAAATTTTTCAGATGGTTGACTTGAAAAGAGGGATTTGATCTATACAGTCAGACAGACTCTAAGTCTGTAGTTAATTGAGCAACTGCAGGATATGAGAGTGCCTTATTCTCTCAYGAACGTTTTACAAATCTAATACAAAGCAATAATTTTCAGAAATGTGAGGGTCCAAGATTTCCACAGAAGTTTTCAGAAGTTTTCTTTCAAATCACTGATAAGGAAAATYCAATTTTTAGAAAAAATGTACAGAAACTCACGTGAAATATTTTTTTTCTTAAAAGGATAAGTGAAGAAAGAAAAAGTTTCACATAAATTTTAAAAATACTGTCATCACATCTCAGTCCTTTAAAATACTTTAAATACTTTGAAGAAATATATTCTGCTTTAAAACTGATACTCCAAGGCATAAATGAACCCTATGTACTGTAGTGTAATAATCAGTATTTAACTGCTGGCCAGTAAAAGGTGTTTTCTTTGCTAGAGAACAGGTATGAGGAGAAGGGCTCTGTCCTGTGTACTGCCTTCTCTTCTGGAAATGGGTGGTGGTGTGGGGACAATTTGACAGCAGAAAAGAAAAAATTGTGGACRCAGACACGGAGAAACAAAATGTACTTTAAATGAGAAACAGCAACCGATTTCTCCCCCACTGTTTTGAAAGAATGAGGGAGATGGAAGGGAGAGAGGAAGGTTAAGGGGATATTTCTCTTTGCCTTCACATATATAGACAATTTACAATCCTAGTCCACATCAAGATTCATGTATTGTGAGTTGATAAATATCTGTGACTAGTTAGGTCAGCATGCATGGCAGCAATCTCGGCAGCAGATCTCAACATGCTGAAAACCTTCAGGAGGAACATTATCTTCAGGAGGAACATTATCTCCCAGCAAATTCTTTACAAACCAGAATCGAAAAAGCACACATAGGTTTGGCTACAGTGCAAAACTGCTTTGAAAAAGAATCCGACTGAAAACATTTCCTCCGTGAAGTCAATGATAAATGATACGAAAGACATTTCCTGTTCTCTCGTGCTTGCAAAGAAACTCAATGACATGCCCTGGAAAGTTCTCCCCACCACATCGTGGAACTGTGATATGATGATTAGAAGAAGAAAATCACAAACGACACATAAACACAAGAGAAACACCCTCATGCAGAGACTGTGGAAGCGAGGGGAGGGAGCACAGCCAGGTTTCACAAAGCACACGGGAGCGAGATGGGGGAGTGACTGTTGGAAACTTTTCTATTGGCAAGAGAGGTTGATTCTCACCGTTCTGAACAAAATGGCTGAGCTAAGAGCATCTGACTGGTTATGCCCAAATACCCTCCTCCTCATCCTAGAGGTGCAGAGGTGGCAATGGGAGGAAAGCCCCCGAGCAGCATGGGAATGAAATAAAGAGTTGGTTAGTATTTAAAGCACATATGTAAGTACAAACAGTAGTACAAAGYGTTCAAATTCCTTATGCAATGTTCTGAGCTACCCTGAGGAACAGCTTCCTTTGCTCCCTTGTAGGCTTCGTCAGCTTCCAAAATGCCCCTTTGCCAAGGGAAAGTGCAATCAGAGCCTCCTCCCACCCCCTCTCTTCCCCATTGCCCYTCCCTGCGAGGTCTTTGCAAGAAGTTCTGTAAATGTTAAAATTTCATTTCTCTTTTACATTTTATCTTTTCGTTTCATCTGTGAATGCCACGCTGCATTCATTTGCAAGCACGTACTACAGCTGCATTCTGGAAATGGCTTCAGCTCTCTGTACACTTGTAGTGTAGAAACAACAGATATCCTAACATTTGCACCAAATTAAGTTTAGGAAATCCACTTAATTTTCAGTATTAACAATTTCACTCTCCTGAAAAAGGTAACATCAACATTTTCTGAAAACACTGCAGAAAATTCAAGCCAGTCAATGTACAGTGGAGGAAGGTATCAAATCAAGATGCAAAAGGAAGTTGCTTTGAAAATGAGAATTTTTCTGTTAGTTTCTTTGTATACACTCCTTATTGTTTTCTGATGCAGACATGAAAGGAGATTTTTAAAGATCTATTTTTGCAGGGTGAATACGTAAGTGGTTTTTGCCATTTTCCTCTTGTTCCTTACTCATGATTCCTTCATATCACTAGGTTGGTTGGCACTTGGAGGTCTAGAGTGAGATGCCTTCCTTCAGATCTCACCAATTTCTACATGAGTCAGAGGGCAAAGGGGAGCGCCAAGCATTCCTTCACTCCATCGAGGCAGTGATTAATGACCGCTAATATTTTAATTAAACTGGAGAGGATGAGATTACAACATGGGATATGCAATTATGTYGGCATTTTCTGTGCTGCCCAAGGGATGGTTAATCTCTCTGATAGTTATCAAGCACACGGCTGTGCTTTGTAAAGGACACGGGAGGCTCCTCACTGCTCTGGAGTTGGTAAATTGATTTTCCTTCAGTTCACGGCCCATTGAGCTTGTGAGGGAGCAGTCTGTGCTCATTTGGCACCGGGGCCGGGCTTTCCTCAGGGGAAATGAGGGGAACTGCTCGTAGGCAATCCACAGATCAGAAAGCTGATCCTGGAGCATGATTTTGTGCTACTGAAGACAAGAAACAGTCCTRGACACTCCACACACTCAAGCAGTAAACCTGAGCTACTAAAATCTGAATAYGTCAGACAGGACGCAAGTCTCGCATTATAAGAGAAACTTTTTTTGTTCCCTTTCAATGTACCCCCTCTTCTCCACCCACCTAACAACAGCTTGGTCCCAGGAACTGTTCTTTCACATTTCAGGAGTTTTACACAAAGCCAACACAACAGCAACATCCGTTTCTGGTTTATAACTGCACCCTGGAATACTATTTTTGTTCCAAGGTACTGCAAGCATGTCAGGGAAAAACTACCTATGACTCAAAATCATCAGCCCTCATAGTAAAAATTACATTAAAAACAAAAAAGAGAGACACATTACCTGGTCAGGGGAGGGCTTGTGGTTGGTTTGGTTGGAATGGGATGAGGATTTGAGGTGGTCGTCCTCATAGTTGTCAGCCATCAGCTTCATACGGTTCTGAGTCTGTTAAAAAAGAAAAAAAGAATCTCAGTCGACCTTCTAATGTTATCATGGGGACTAAAGGGAACAGGGTATTTACACTACTGTGCATATCCAAAATCCATACATGGAAAAAAAATAAGACACGTGCCTAAACCATCAGTTGGTATTAYTGTAAAAAACAGGTAAAAACTGGGACACACATTCCAACTAGTTCATTTTGAGGCTAAATTAGTTTTGCAATTAAGTGGCTCATCTGACTCGTATCTACTAAAACTTGTGCTGTACAAGAAACTAATTTCTTCTCATAGATCCTTGGGATTAAGGTTCAGACATCAACTTGGAGAACAATTCAATGAACACACGAATTAGATGTCCCTAACTTAGTTAAAAAAAAAACAACAAAACCCCCAGAAAGCAACCAGCTGAAAAAAAAAGTAAACAAGCTGAAAATAGGTCATTACTTAAGAAGCCCATCCAGTTTCAATATGTAAATCAATTTTCAATTGCTATATCAAAGAGCAGAAAAAATCTGAGACTAGTCAGAAAAATGTGAATTATACAAAAGCCATCCTGTGAAGAAATTAGAAAGTTAATAAATAATCCTGGGGAAGAAARAGTGACGTAATGAAAACTTATAAAATTTTAAGCTGAACACAGTCAGGTAAAGACTTAGCAAATATGAAACAAGTTTCTTAGCTTTTCTTCAACTTCTTGGGAAATTTCAAGTTCCAGAGGATATACAATTCTTAAAAACACACAGTATAAAATAAATTGTGTTAGAGTAAATGGATTACTTTACCTTAACAATACCATTCTGGGTAAGCAATTGCAATGAACATTAAAATACACTACATGACTGTGCCTGCAAAGGAGAGTGTTAGTGAGATAAAATCCTTTTAATATACTGAAATATCCTGGAATGAGGTCCCTAAGCACCTACAAACACACACACAAATAAGGAAAGAAATGCACCTGGAAAAATGTCCCACCTCCCCAGCAGGGCTTACAAAGGCCATTCAGGCAGCAATGACAGTCTGTGGGTAGCCAAAAGAGTGGGTGAGGGTCTTTCAAAGCAAAGTGCTGCTTSCCTTTGCATTATCTGGGTGCCAGTGTCATTGGGAACTCACACCTGGAGCAGCCCCAAATTGGAGCAACAGCATTTCTCCTCCCAGCTCAGAAGGCACAAAAAGCCTCATTTTGTGCTTTGTGAAATCCTTGTATTCTAAGGAAATCAAAAGGCCAGCCAGACCTTGATTAGATATGATACAGAGCAAATTATCTACAGCTAGACATATGAAATCATCAGACATGCACTAAAAGTAAATGTCTTAAATGAAAGCTCAAAGCTCACWGTAAAAATGCCAGCTGTTGATTCAATCCCTTCATAACTCTATGGTTTCTCACTGAGAACTCTAATTTTAATAAGCATCTCGAGGTTAGAGAATGCAAATTCTACTTGTCTCTATTCAGATCATGACACAGAAAGTCCAGGGTTTGAATCTGGATTTGATTTGATTTTGGATTAATTTAACAAAAGCTAAGAGTAAATTGAGCTTAAGCAATAAGCAATTTAATCATGAGAAATTTTTATATTGTTTGCTCTGCTTTGTCAAACAAGTTTTGAATTCCAAGTCTGACTCATCATTCATAAATCACTACTTGAAACACGCAACATTAATCCTTAAACAACCAGTTTATTGTAAAGGCACTTTCTTAATATTTATTATTTTATTATATTTAGGGTTGTCTCTTCAACAGTTTCTTCTTTGCAATGAGAACAATTGATTTTAAATGATTTCACATTTCCTTGGAAATTTTTTGTTTTGATAATAAATAATAAATTCTTACATTACTTTCTGTGTGTGTGTGTGTGAAAAAAATCTATTGAAACCCAGATGTTCAGCAGAATGCTAGTACAGCACATTAACTTTCCTGAGAGAGAAAGTAGCTCTTCCCAGAGAGAGGCAGCATGTTTTACAATATTCCATGGGACAAAACCCCCAAAAACTATGTTAGCTAATACAGGTAGAGAAGAATATAAAGATTTAAGCATTTCACAGAATCCCACCAGGGGTCAGGTTGGMCCATAGTGGGTCATCTGGTCTAATGCCCCTGCTCAAGCAGGGTCATCCCAGAGCACATGGCACAGGATTGCATCCAGATGGTTCTTGAGTATCTCCARTAAGGGAGACTCCACACCCTCTCTGGGCAATCTGTTCCAGTGCTCAGTCACCTGCACAGTGAAGAAGTTCTTCCTCGTGTTCAGGTGGCACTTCCTGTGCCTCAGTTTCTGCCTGTTGCCTCTTGTCCTATTGCTTGGCACCACCGAGAACCTGGCTCCATCCTCTTGTCACCCTCCCTGTAGACACTGATAGGTACTGGTGAGGTCCCTGCTCARTTGTCTCTTCTCAAGGCTGAACAGGCACAGCTCCCTCAGCCTCTCCTCGTAAGAGAGATGCTCCAGTTCTTTCATCGTTTTTGTCACTCTCTGCTGCACCTGTCCCAGGAGCTCCATGTCTCTCCTGTCCTGAGGAGCCCAGAACCGGACACAGCACTCCAGGTGTGGCCTCACCAAGACTGGGCAGAGGGGCAGGATCACCTCCCTCAATCTGCTGGCAATGCTGTTGATAATGCACTCCAGGATACCATTGGCCTTCCTGGCTCCCAGGGCACACTGATGGCTCATGGACAGCTTGTTGTCCACTAGCACCCCCAGATCCTTCTCAGAGCTGCTTTCCAGAAGGTCCCTTCTCACACCTTATCTCTGTCAATGACTATGCCCCTGTCTCACTTCAAATCTAGTTTAAAGCCTTCTCAATGAGCTCTGCTAAGATCCCTTTTCCCTTTTGATACAGGTGGACCCCGTTTGTTGCCAGCAAGCTTGGTGTTGTGTAAACTGACCCACGATCAAAAACCACAAAATGCTGCTGTTTACACCAGTCTTGAAGCCAGGTGTTCATCTGCATGATTTTCCTGTTTCGTGCTCCAACATTCCCTGCAACTGGCAGGAGAGAACACTACTTGTGCTCCAGATCCCTTGACCAGTTGTCCCAAGGCCCTGAGGTCCCTCTTGATTGTCCTTTTCCTTTTTGTTGGGACTTTGTCACTTCCTACTCGGAAAACCAGTAGTGGGTAACAACCAGTGGGATGTACCAGGCTGGGAAGTTTCTGGGTGATGTCCCTTACCCAGGCCCAAGAGGGGCAACACACCTCCTATGGGTTGGGTCTGGTCAGCAAAAAGCACAGAATCCCTCACAGAGAATTCTGAAGTCAAACTGGAGGTTGCACACTTCTATCATTTAACTTCACGTAGAATAACATACTATTAATACCTGGCAGGAGGTATGAGAAGAGGCTGATGGAACTGGGCTGGTTTAGCCTGAAAAAGAGGAGGCTTTTCTCAATTACTTGATAGGAAGAAATAGAGAAGATGAAGCCATGCTCTTCCTGGAGGGGACAGGACAGGAGATGACAGATGTAAAATGGAACACAAAATTCTTACTAGAGATCAGGAAAACTCTTTTCGTAACAAGATGGACCAAACATCACAACAGGCTGCTGAAAGACTGTGGCATCTCCATCCTTGCAGACACTGAAAATACAACTGGACAAGGCCTCGAGCAAGCTGCTTTAATTAGTGATGCTCTCAGCAGGCGGTGGGACACAGAGGTCCACTCCAACCTAAAATATGCTGCAATTCTTATTATTTTCTTATTATTTGGGATTTTCATCTGCAGATAATTTTAGAGCTATCAAAGCTGGACTTTTCAGAAGAGGGAGATATGTTCCAAACTTCCTCCTGCTTGCCAAATATAATTTAGTTGCTTAGCTCCATTACAGCCGTTTGAACATTTAAACCCAGAACAGTCTCTGTGGTGTCCTTGATGACAAGTCTATGGGATCAGTTCACATAGAAGGACATTTTCCATGTTCCTCCTTTAATTCAACCTGACCTTCCACTGCTGCTGCTGTTAATTTAAGAGTGCATGTTTGTGACATTGGCAAGAAAATCCCAAAATCAGTATTGTGATTTCACAACAGGAACTAATTTTTGCATATATTGTTGGAATTAGGCAAAAATGAAGAGATGGAAGAAAAGCAGTTTACTTCCTGATGGATATCACCACGAATTATTTTCCAACATTTAAATTCCAATCAGTGTTGCAAATAAAATATATAGTATTATAATATTTTTACAATTCTTTTTATATCAAACCTAGAAATAAAAAGCTTCTGCTTAGGACTACTAACGACAAACTTTTACTTGGAAATTTAAAAAACAACTAYAAATACATGAGCTGAGCTTCTCTCCTATTACTCCTCTACAGAAAAAAAAAAAAAAAAGAATTCAAATGGATGGAAATTTCTAGAGCGAATGGCTGTTGTAATGATTTAAAAACAAACGGTTTACTTTTCTGTGGGGAACCACTCCAACATCCTGCAGTCCTGAGCTGGTTTGTCATGGTGCTATTATACAATCCTCTCCCACCTCACGAGGTTATGGCTCAGATCCTAGGGCAAACATTTCTACATCACTGTAAAAAGTATGAACAACAAAGTGGTTTAACCACGGGGTCCTGTGAGAAAATAAACGAGCGGYGCAGACAAATCAGTTGTGTCAGGAGTGCTTTTGTCTAAACCCTCCAGAGCTGCAAGCAGCACTAGTAATGATAGGAACCGGATGTCAGAGTCAAATTTTGCTTATAAAAAATACCACGTTGCCATTACAGGTACCTTCTTCATGCATGTGCAGAAAAAAATGCTGGAATGAAAAAACTGGATAAAACTCCACAACTCAGTAGGTTTACCGATTTTTTTCCAGAAGGTGCCTTCATTTTTTTTTTTTTTCTTTTTGACAGATTTCATAAAATTACTCCTGGCCCTCCAATTATACCCTCCCCCAAACCCCCACACCTTGCCAAAGCCCTTAACAATGCTCTTTCTTTCTTCCAGTAATCACCATGCCAAAGAGCAGTCCCAAACCCTTCAGACTGGTGTCAATTCTCAGAATTACTAAAGAGTCACCACACACTCAAGATCCTAACTGAAAGCCAGGAACGACTGTGAAGAACTTGCCACAAGAGGTCTGCAGACTGGAGTCTATGAATTGCAGGTCTAAAGCATAACATTTGCAAGGTCACTCTGTCTTAAAAGCCCCAACTTCACCCAGTGATATATTAGACTATACTCTAGAAATATCAGATCTCGCCCACACCTCCCTTTTTGCACCGCAGAGCTTCTGCAATTATCCTTTTGCCTCTTTAATACACTTATTTTTAATGTCTTTTTTGCTTCTTGCCATTATTTAACTGTTTCTTCTTCCTTATCCTTTGCTACAGGAGGCAGTTATGTTAAAAGAAAAAAACAGCAGGAAAAAACACGAGATAAACCTGTTTTAATCATGAACGTGAATGATCAGCATCAGAACTTCTTTCAAACATGCTCTCTTTGGTTGTTTCATGGTCCTGCAGCGATTTCACTACATTTTCATTACTTTTTTTTTCCCTGGGTACCAYATAGTTCACTTCTGCCTGTATTCTATAATAACTAAATGTGAACTAAACAAGGAAATTACCACGGTTTGACTGTTTCTAACATAAACAACACCTGAAAACTTTCATGGCAAACTGCACATGTACATTATTTCACCTGCCAAAGCTGTAGCCATAATGAATTTTTAAAGAATCACTAAGTTCCTCGTTCAAGGGTGCACTCCTTCAAAGCACTCTCTCACCTGTAGGTTCCTAAGAGAAAGTTATTTTATGTTCACTGATGTTCACCGCAGGCCACACTGGCAGCTTGTTTGTGCACCTCAACCCTAAAGACCAAATGAATAGATTTTATCACAGTTAAATTATTATATGAGAAAAACCAGAACTGATGCTGATCCACAAATTTTAGGGCAAAGTCAGAGACATATTCTGGAATACAGCTGGTAAAGCCTAGAGGAGTGCTGTCCAGGTCTGACAAACTCTTTATTGTGGAATTCCACATATAAATTTGAAACCCACAGATTTAACTACAGACATTGTTTATAATATATTTTACAGAATGTTTTTATTTGAAAGCTTGCACGAAGTTGTATGTTATAATGAGAGTACATACCTTTCTTAAGCATTTCTGCAGGACAGCTAGTGTTCTGCTAACCATTACCCTGGCAAGTTTTTGAAACCAAGTTTTATTCATGGGGATCACACATTTCTGTATCTCTAGACAAGCTCTCTAATACACAGCAGATACCAGCTCATAAGCTGTGCATCCTCTCTATTAATTTAGTCTGCTTCATATGCTCATTGCAGCAACTTATTCAGAGGGTTTGCATCAAATCTGTTCCTCCACCATGAAACACAGCACRAACCATGACATCAGCGACTATGCTCTCATTTTTTGTAGAATATTTGTGTGGGGTAATTTTGGTTTTGCTACCCAGTCTAAACAAGCTTTATTAATCCTTTAATGTAGAGCTTAAAAAGCCYCACATTAAGTAAATATTAATATAATGACTGTACTTGTGACAGATGGGTATGTGGTGAAGGCAGTGTCAGTGCATTAAAGGAGTCATCCCATTTCAATCTGAGTTGAATGTTTCACTGCAAGCACATGCAAAAGCAACAGTTCAGAAACACTTTTACCACTAACATAGAAATAAAAAGGAGGAAYTCGGGTGATTTTTCTAAGTGTGTGCCAAATTCAGTATCTCTGTAAATTATGCACTTCTGACGACTTTCAGATAGTTCTTTTCTACTTGTTAAAAACCTGCAGTGAGCCATAATCCCTGTAAATGTCCAACCAGCTCCCTGCTGGAATGTGGCTGTCAGAAACACAGAAAGAATAATCCCTCTTTGCCTGTTATTAGAATATGATGCTCTGCGTAACTACCTTGAGTATATCTATACCTACCTTGAGCATTGGGACTCTAAAAGATTCAAGTATTTTACCCTCTGCCCCCTTCCCACTCAGGATATTTAATGATCTGGGAGACATTTTTCAAATGTATAAAGAGATGGTACATGCTGAGTTGCCATTTTTGTTTGTACGGTTCAAAAGCCACATCATTAGTTAGGTTTGGCTTTCCTTTTGGCTGTGTTTAAGATTAGAAACGGAGATTTCTCTATTAGCAGCAAACCAGCACAAATTTMAACTGCCCAGATATGAAAACCATTCCTGTTACTACATTTCTGTACATCCTGGAGCCTGGGTTTTTGTGAGCCCAACAAAGAGCATGTGCAGCTGCTGGGGTTTGTCAAAGCCTGCAGGATTTAACACAGTTCTACCTGGGACTCTGCATTGGCTGCTGGCAATGTTGCAATATTACATTATAAAGTGAAAGACTTTATCAGTCCAGCTAATTTCTGTGTTTGAAGATTTCATTTTTCTGTTCATCTCCCCACATGTGATAATTACTGAGAAACTTCATTCTGAAAAATTCATGTTCAAAAAGCCTTTGAACTAAACTGAAGGAGGCAGATCATCTAGATATGACACGCTCTCTGAGACTTCACATATGTGGATAGGATTAAAAAATAAACTTGGAACTGAAATTTTCCCTGTACAGGAATGTGTCTCTTGGAACTTAGTGCCCAAGGAGGAACTAACTACGGAATTGCCCAGTGACAAAGTTTATCGAAATCTATTGCTCTGATTCCTGTATAAAGAAAAACAAGGACACACAAAAAAAATCCACATCAGATCTGTGTTTGAGATTCCTTCTTGTGTTATACCATACGAACATTATAGTATATGTCCYTTTAGCTCTCTTTTACTCTCTTTAGAGATACCTCAAGATGTGTTTAAGATCAGTGGTAATAGAACTGCCTTTCTCAATTACTAGTTTCACAAGAGCTGGAACCTGCCCAGTCACAGGTTTGAAAGGAAACTAAAAATAAAAAATAGAAAATATCTCCTCTCGTGGTTAACTACGCAGGAGCAAGCCAAGTATGTTATTTCCTTGGCATCTTTCCACTGCATGTAAGGGTCTTAGACAGAAATATCATTAAGGTGTGTTTTCCTGTATCTCAAATATGTCTGAGCAAGTGCTGGAGTCTGACAACACTTACCATCATATTGTAAACCTCATTTATACTGAATGGGTGGCCCATGCATCAAGAAACTCCATTAAGGCAGGATCAACAGGACAAATGGTAACCCATAACAACATCCTCAAAGAATCTTGGATCCCTCACACAACAGAAAATGCAAGGAATTATTTACTGAAATTGAGCTGAAGACTGAACAGTGAACAAGATGAGCTGCTGTTCTTTTAATTCTGAAGACGAAATAAGAGAACTGGTTATAYCCATATTCCTGGACTGAGCATATAAAACCTGTATACTCTAGGTTTAAAGTGAGCAGGTATTTTTTGGGTTAGAGCCTGCCTCATGGTGCAGTTTTTTAGGTCAAGTGTAATMTGGGTTCCATGCCACAGCAGAGAAGAGTCTTACTGCAGAAGAGAATATAAGATCAATATCCTTTACTGYCACATGCCCTTAAAACAGGAAAGACTCATCATTTTAAATTAGCTGAACAACAACTGTTTTGTTTGCTAAATTATGCTGCTACATCCACTCTTGGACTATTCTGCCGTCTTCACTACTTCTTTAATCAGTAAAGAAGTGATTTCTTTTGCAGACAGCATGGCTACCCTTGAAGAGCATATGAGTCCACTTTATTACCCATTTTATATTGACTAATGAAATCTGCGTGCTTTGGATTTGTATTCTCCATCTTCTAAGCACGGCCTTCAACCCCATAATAATCTCTTTCTCCAGCCTGCCTCCCCCATGGTGTCTCCAGGCAAGAGTCAGCTGGGACCAGTGTGAAAGTATGTATGTTCTGACTGGCCAGCCATATGTGTATGCTACAGCCAAACAAAATACATCACAGCTCAATTCTTCTTGCCTTTCCCTGTGTGGGAGCTCTACTTTGGGCTTTTTTCACCTCTACCCAGCTGTGGATGTTAATGAAGGTCCTATAAATTACCCAGTCTTTGAGACTTCTTTTCCTCTGTCAAATTTGGTTGAAAGCGGTCAATAAATTGAAAAGTTACTGGGTAGGAACTACAGCTCAGCTAAGCAGATGGATAGCACTGTCATTTAAATTCCTCTTCTTTGGAGTCCAAACTAATACCTTTTGTTGGAATTGTAAGAGTTTGGATGTAGATTCTCAATATATCCTTGCACTAAATGCTGCACAGAAGTGGAGCTTTCTGGTACATGCCTTTCTTTAAGATTCTGAGAGGCTGACCTGCTACAAATTGTCAAGTGATCAGCAGCAAGCCTCTAATGACTAGTTCMTGTGTCTGTTGAATGTTTAATATACACAGTTTATTGTCTCTTTAATCTACTTTGATACATCCCACCAAAGACAACTCATTTTAAGAAAAAAGTGAAATGTTTCTTCTACAATAATGCAAAAGGAAATACCAGTCTTTGTCATGGTCCTCATTACTAAAACTGCCGAAAACTCCTGATTGCATTTCTCCCCTTGCTCATTTTCCCCTTTTCTCTGTGTGTGTGTGGATCCAAACTAAAAATTGAATCTTATATTTTATCAAAAAACAGAAAAGCAAACACAAAAAAGCAGCAAGAAAAACAAGTTGAAATGTACTTTGCAGCATGAGGTCTTCCTAAAAATTTTGATAGGTTGGCGACATGTGTTTTACAAAGCAAAATGTAAAAGGTATCTCGGGTTATGCTAAGGCTGGAAATACATACCAACATTTTAACCATTTGTGATTACTTTAAACTTGGCAATTTAAGTGCCAACACTTAGCACTATAGATAAGGTCAGTCTTACAAAATTTATACAAAAATCTGAAGGCAAACCCCCTAAATTACTTACATTATATCCTATAGAACAGGCAAATATTTTTATCAAATACAGAACAAGCTTTGTTTGACATCATCGATGGGACTCCTGTTTTGTTATGACTATTTGCTAGAAGTTTCTCCTTCCCTTTCCACTTCAGCTTCACTCCACACCCTGCTCATCTTACCCTTGACTACCTCACTCTGTCCCCTTTTCCTTTGTTATTCTATTTGGTTCTCCTTTCCAAAATAAATCCACTTGCATATGCTCAACTTCACAAAGCTGCCTAACACAACCACTTCAGTCACTCTGTTTTTGTCTCAGTTTCTCTCCTGGTCTGACATGAGAAAGTTTCTCATCCAGTGATACCTATGAAAACTGATTGGCAAAATCTCTTTTAGGAATTTACATAAAAGATGCATCCTACTGCAAAATCTTCAGAGCTAGTCATGATCCCCTGGTTCAACAAAATCATTTGTAGGCCATCTGCTCATGTGTATCTACATACACCTTTCCTAGCTGATGTGATTTGGAAGTTTTCCAATCTTTGTCTATTGTGACTGTGTTGTTACAATAAATATAGTAAAAGCATTCTGTTAGCCAGCAATTTTTATTTTTGGAAGGTATATGCCAGTGTTTTGACCACAGCTCTTTTATTGTTACAGATTTTTATTGTTATATGACTCACCACTTCAATTCCATTTGCCTGCAGCTTCAGAGAGCTGTTAATAGCAAGCCCCCCCTCCCCTTCTTCTTGGCAAAAAAAGGAGTTATGTACAGATACAAATTCCTAGATGCTAAAGTGATGTGAGCTGCTCAGTATCATCTCCACACAGACTGTCTGTGACTGCCCAGAACCCAGCTCTGGGTGTATACACGAATGTATCTGTGTCTACATGATATAAACAGTGTTGATAGCAACTTTAAAAAAAACACACAATGAAACCTCAAGACTATCTATGCTTGTTCTGAAATTAATTGTAAAAGCTGTTGCATATAAAAGAAAAAGAAACCCAGTATTATTCTTTTTGTGCCTTGCTTTCATCTTTGAATCTAGGCAAAATCCTGCATGGTAACTGCTGGAGGGAAGAGTTGAAAAGGGCATTTCCTTTGACAACCAACAGTGCTTTGCTACTCCAAACTAAATAAAAGTTAAGAATTTTTTCTGTATGGCCGATTATTAGGGTTGACATCCACCTAGAAGAGCCCTGCCTTATAACATCCCTACAAACACACAGACATGACATTCCTGTCTGTCCACACCATCCGCGCGTGTGGTCTGCAGACACAGGATTCCTGTCCATCCTCACTGTCCCTATGTTTGGTCCACAGAGGCAGGATTCCTGCCCAAGCACACAGCAGCACATGTGCAGTACAGAGCTGGACAGATGATTCCTGTCCATTCACTCTGCTCTTGCACGCAGTACACAAGCAAGGAGAACCACAATAAACCAACACTTTTTTTTTCTTGTTATTCCAGCAGAGGTTGGTTTTTCCTATTAAATCTGCATCAAAGCTTAGATACTAAGCTGGAAAGACTGAAAAAACACTCAGTTTTTCTACTGTATTTGTGCCAAAATTATTCTTACGAAGGAGAGAAATTCTCTTCCTTTCTACAAAATTCATGGCACACAATGTGTAGAGATGAGCCAGTTTAGCGACATGAATTTCTTTAAGGTGTCTGCATTCCAGACAGTATTCCTGTCTTTGCCTGCTGTGTTCCCARTCTGTTGTCTTGCTGTGATTTACATTAAATAACACCATTACACATGAGTAGAGACCCACCCAATAGGCACCCTAGAGAACACTGTGAAGCTTAGAAAAATCTTAGAAAATTCTGTCTCTGCTACAGGACCACTAAAAGAAACAGATCTGTGGAATAAGATGATAAAAAAAGTCAGTCATACCTCTGGTGGGTTTTTCTTAACAATCCTTTTACTTTGCTAAGTCACTAAACTTAAGACAGGTGATGCCACTTGTTAAAGAGCCCTGACAAAGCAGAGATGAATGAATAGAAGGACAGGAGCAAACCTGRCTGATTGATTTGCAACTAGAAGACCTAGGAGGAAACAAGGACGCCTTCCTATTTTTAAGCCCTCTTAATATCATAAACCAGATTACTGGCTGACAAAGCAGAAGGACTAGCTAGTTTTGGTAATCAGAAAAAGGGGGGAAGAGAGGAGGAAGAGACATCAAAAAATCTTTTCATAGTCTGATAGTGATGAAAAGGACTAGGAAAACAAGGAACTAGTCTGCACTGCCCAGTCTGTGGATCCTTCCCACCAAATCTTTGAATTTTCTGTTTTTCAGTGCAGAAGAACATACAAGTATCTTGCATGTCTCCATATGAGATACAGAAGACACTTGAAAGATGCACAAAGTCAAGATCTGTATATAAAAGTAAATGTATTTCCCCTTAGGAAAAAAAAAACAAAAGAAAACCAAAAAAAGAGAGAAAAAAACTAAAATGAGAAGGTACAGTCTTTAACACTTCCACAGAGCAGATAAACCCATGCAGGCTCCCAAGCGAGTGCGCATGGTTTTAAGGATCACTATACTGCTTTCATTATTTTTTCAACACCATTATTGTCAGCAGCTAGCAGAGGTTTGGGTTGCTAGCTGTAATAAAGGAGGCGAAGCCAAGGTTGCATCTACTGGTGTTTAGGAGATGTAGGGCACACTGGCTTGGTACCAGAAATTATGGCAATGTTTCATGTTAAGATGAAAAAAGCGAGAAGAGTAACTTCTTAACTACTAAAAGGATTAAGAGTGGTACAATGATGAAATGGAATGTTTAAAAACRTGAAGTTTCCCACCCCAAACAAAAGTCCACTGTAAAAACAAGATACATCTAGGTTGTTCAGATCCTGAGAAAAACTTGCCTGGAGTCAGCTGTGAGACCACCATTTATTTTTTGTTTACTCAACTACAGGAAATATTTGTATTCACACTAAGACAGACAGGCATTGGTGGTAAATAAAGAGAACAAAACACTGGGTTCTGTGACTGTAAAGTTGTACTCAAAGAAAGAGAACAAAACCTCTAATAAAATGGCTACCTCTTAACCAGGGCTGTATTCAACACAAAAGACCATTGCTTCCCTCAGGCACTAGTACTGGGATCAGAGTTTAACATATATTTTGAGACTAGAGCTTTACAGAAGCTGAGAGATTAACATTCACCTACACTAYTGATAACCTAAAATTGTGCAAGGTGTTAATGTAAATTACTCATATTTGAAAACGGATGGTGCACGATCAGCAAACTGATCTTATATCCACATGACAAATGTTTGATTATGCCAAGTAAAGTCAGACAGTAATCTTTTGATAGCTGACTTTGAGACTTATTTTGTCGTCATGCAAAACCTTGGACTGATCCCTAAAAGCACTGCTTGCTACTGAAAAGACTCAAAACCTTTGGTAACGTATTCCAGGCAAAGAAGGGCACACAGAAACAGCTCCTTTATTTTGTGTTCAATACAGGTCTGCTCAGGGACAGCTGAACACAACTGCCCCAAAGATGATCTGCCAAAATCACTAACTCATATTTGACAGCACTGTCTCCAGACTCCCATTCAAGGGAGGGACTGGAAACAGAATCTCTCTCAGTATCAACTTTCTCATCTTGTACCTTTTGGAGCTGGCAGCTGTTTCCAGACTCCTCACAGCTTCCCAAGTTAGCAGCCAGCAGAAAAATCTCCATCCCCTCCCTACATTCACAAACGTCAAGTAGCAAACACATGACCTCTAGGGAAAATCTGCACACCTTTTCTTTGGTTGTGAGTATTTTCTCATCTTAGAAAAGGGCTGTAGAAAACGGCATTTACTCATTAAGGGTAAATGCATCTTTTGTTTTGCACCAAAACATGAATAATAATTTTTTTAAGACTTGGATTCTTCAGAACATAACACCATGAATTTAACAGAACTGAGGGGAATCTGCAGCCACCAGCACCCATTCATTTGCAGAAGCTATCACAAGTAACTGATGCCTAATTTCATAAATCTATGTCTCCTTTTGACAAATCTGCTACACTGTCCTATCGATTTCCACAACTTGGTATGTAAATTAATGAAGGATTATTATCAAGAAACTAGTCCTAATTGACAGCACATATCTTAGATTTCYAATTCCAAGACAAAAATACTCTTTTCTCCTGCATTACCTATTCATTAGCCTGAGATACGGTGTACTGGACTAGGCTCTATCAGACAGATTCAAATAGGGGAATCATTTTCAGAATTTAAGGAGTTTAATAGAGTGGATAAGGAAAAAAAAAAAATCTGTAGACTGAGAGGTATTTCAGCGCATAAGSTCAAAAATACCTGAGATCTCTATTCATCAACAGTTCACTGTTTACTGAAGCTGAAGTTCATTCCATGCAGTTAAGACTTAATTTTTTCCATTATCAATTTTTAAGATGGTTGGGATTAAAATTCCCTTTTGCCGACTATGCATTTTTCTCTTCTCAGGCAAAAAAAAAAATCCGCGATTTATTACGTTACTCCCAAAACAACACAGCAAAATCACAAATATGCAATATATTCTGTCTTATAGATCATTAATTTTCATTACATATTCTAGGTGTACAATTCTTTCCATCATTCCTCCTTCAAGTAAAGAACACATCACTAACACATTAAGTCATACAACTGTTAATCTGTAATCTACTTGAAACCTTCTGCATATTTAGTTTATGAACCCAATCAGTCACCTCATATCTCTGACTTCACCTTCTCCTTACACGTTTTTGGAACACACCTTGAATCATCTATCACCTCACCAGTTACAGGTCTTACACAAATTAAAACCAATACTAAAGCTGGAAAAATGCCTGTCAGCTTTCTGCCACTACCTTTCTACTATCAATATGTGAATTGTTTTTTTATATAAAAGAGTTGTTAATGTCAYAGGTTTGTTAGGCTTTAGGTTTAAAGACAAGTAACCACAAATAAGGTGTTACTTTATAGCTTTAGTATGAAACTGTGTATTGTGTTGTGTGTTCCCTAGGGAATAATGCCAATAAATGCAGGAAAAGAAAAGCATAATATACCAAGTTAGCATATTTTGAATGGAGATGAGGTAAAGGGACACATGTGTCTCCCAGACAATTGCCATTGTCAGGTGAAACAGCCCAAATGAACAGGAATAATTAATTTAGTATAGAAAAACCTGCATTCAGTCAATGAAATACCAGTAAGGATGCTTACACATCCATCTGCACCAAATTCAAAGAAGTAATTCAAAATCTTCCTGAGTCTGTGATTTTCGTGTGAAATGTCTGTTTCTTCACAAAAAAATCTATTCACAGGTGTGTCTCATCAAGATTTTTTACAYGTTTAAGTGGAATTCTCCCTGTCACCAACACTTCAGAGTTCCCTAAACAGTGGGTCTAAATGGCACAATCTAAATGTAATCGTAAACTCACKGTATTTTCTGGTCATCCTTCAGACATCATCAATTCAAATACCAAAACAGTGATGCCAAACCAGCCCAGCCACAAGAACCAATGGTTGGAAATCTCAAATATTTCACCCCTGAGGCACATCCTGCCACTGSACAACAATCATGGAGCATTCGTGTACGGGGCCTTCCCAGCTGCCCCACAAACCGTGGAAGTTGAGCAAAAGAAGATGCACCCATAATTGCATTCCTTGAATGAACAACTATTGGCAATTCTGAGCTGTTCTAAACCACTCTTTCTGAGATTTTGCATCATCTCCTGACTCATCAGCTAACATAAATATTGGCAGAAACTGTTTTCAACATACAATTTGTAGCAAAGAAGAAATAGAATTAATTAAATAAATAAGATGTTCAATGTATGTATCATAAAGACCTGTTCTAATACATTCTCTTTATATAACTGAAAACCACTGTGTATCAGACCAGTGGTTTGGGTCACAATAACTACAGGAAACCACTGTATGATGCAACTGTGATGTGAAATGACAGTGAATATTTTTACATTGCACCACTGTCCAGAAATACTATTCACAGACAAAGAAATTATTATTTTTCAGGCCCAAAATTAGATCTCCTAGTGCAGTCTTCTGAAGAACCCCAAGTTCAGTGAGCATTCTTACCTCTTTTATAGCACTAACAAGCCTGGTCCTCCCAGGGTAGGCCTAACAATCTTCCCTGATATCCAACACAATTAAGTCGGTCACTTACAGAAACGGGATACAGGGTCTCTCAACTGCTGACCTAGACTTGCCCAGCAATCCTGATTTTCTAGAGAGAGGTGATGTTGCTGAAATAACTTCCTACAGGAGTTCATAAGCCTTGACTGAGAGCTACTGTATATGTGGCACTAAATGCTGTTGTTAGTTATCCAATTAATTTAAATTTATTTGTGCAAACTTTTAGTCCATTAAAAAGCTGTAAAACTAGAATACGAAAATCTTAATATATATAATAAATGGAGGAATATTTCTAATAGCATGAAACAGGTTTTTGAAATCTGAGGTCAAACTTGGAAAACACTACCCCACAGGGTATTTTYAAAAATGTTACAAATGTCTAGAAAGAGAGGGTAGCAAGTATTGTAATCTGAATTCCACAGTACTTTTCTAAATCTTCAAGCCCTCTCTCTCAGTGAGGCAAAGCACCTTCCCCTTCCAGCAAACCTACATATAGCCTAAAACCTCCAGGCTGTGACGTGGCTGAAGGCACGAACAGTCAGGAGATACAGCTGTTTACAGCAGTTCCAACAGGCCAAAGAAGATGCACTCACACCGTTCCAAAAGGCACTTCCCTTCCCTGGCACCGCGGGGCCAGCGACAGCCACGAGCTCACCTGAACATACAGGATTATTCAGTCATGCAAGAGGCAAAGGGTAAAGGTAAAAGGAGGAGGGAGAGGGGAATGGGTGTAAGYAATACCAGGGAAGGATGAAATGCTGCCCCAGAAAAGACTGCTGACGCTGCACTGAGTGCTGTTGCTGTGCTAATARGTGATTAAAAGTGATGGGAAAAAAGTCTGGAACACATGGCAGGGAGAAGGTGCTTGCTTTTAATCTGTGAGGGTTTCTTGTGCTGTGCTTCAGGAAGCAGTGCTCAAGGGCATGACAAAGCCTTGCTTTCTGTGCCTGCTCGGCTGCTGTCAGGGTGCTGGGGTCTGCTCCTGGCAGAGACTTCCCCCTTGACAGAAACAATTACTGAGGAGCAAAGCCTGGCAAAACAAGCAACGCTGTGATTGATAATCTGGGTGGATTACAGGCCTTCGACAAAAGCCACAATGCTTAAATTTGACAGCTGGCAATGCTTGATGAGAGCCAATTAGTGGATAYATATTCACTTCAGCCAGAAGTTTCTTCTGTTTCTAGTTCAACAGCTTCCTGAATAGGAAGTGTACAGAGTGATTTCCCCCACTTCTGCCTGCTCACACRTATGCCAGCTACACTGCCAATACAGTTAAGAATATACTATGAAAACTACATATTTTGGCACCTTTGTATATTAAAGCCAGTAACTGAACAGCTGTAAGTGACCCTCCAGATAGTGGTGGTGCAGGAACCTGAAAAAGGGTGGCTTTACACAGACTCTGCAGACCATGTAATTTATAGATGAGGCTGAGACTGCACTGCTTAYGTAACAAGTCCACTGCAAGTAACAATAGTTCTTGAAATGCTTCAATATTCCTTGAAAAGTTTCAGGCCAAGTAATTAATAACATTAATCTGTCTGTTCCTGTTTCAAATAGGTTAACCTGGCATCCAGAGAACACCAGAATTCAGAGTACGTTCTGTTCTGCCCAATGCATGAAGAAGCCTCTGACACAACACCTTCAAACTCATCTGCTTGTTCTTAACTTTCTTATCACAGGTTTTCTTTCCCCACTTTTGGATCTATTTGCACTCTTGCCAGYGCAAGTATGTGGGTATTGTGGTAAACAGATCAATAAACAAAGATGGATCCAAGTGCCCTGAATCTCATCACTCATTTCAAATAGTAACTTCTTTTTCTCAGCTATACAGCAGCCAACACTACCACACCCAGACAACTTCCATACACATTCCTAGTCTTCCTAGATTCTCTTCTGACACTGGTTTGAGAGAGACCTTCACTCACTGAACTTCAGAGGGGACTGTCACACTGCTGGAACCTCCCAGTGAACAAGGTTCTGTCACAGAAAGAGCACCACAATTAGCAATTCCTGCAGTGATTGTATCCATGTCACCTGAAGAAGAAATTGGCTTGCTAGTAGGGTAATAACTCTCATCAGGCATGGTTTCAAATCRGGGYAGCTAAGGTAAGGCACAGACTAACYGCATGCCTCTCACAATCTGTATTATTTCATTGGGCAGGGTTGTAACTTAAACTGCCAGAAGTGTGGTCATGCTGATACAGCTCCACAGCAGTAACAGGAAAACGCCTGCCTGTCAGTCTCCTTTGACCTGTTTTACATTCTCTTGTTATAAACAGAAATGACTCCAGCCAGTGGAACTTCACTTTGGAAAAGTTCACAGCAGACGAGTGTCAGGTGTCAGTATGCAGGGTTTCCAGAGAAACAAGTAACAGTGGAAAAATGTTAGTTTTGGGGTGAGAAACTACTCTGGAATCTACGATTCCTTCCTTTTTCTCATGATCCCATACACCACATTTACTTGGGAAACCAGTATTTGCAGTACAGTGGCCTCATAAACAAAGTCMGTCAAAATCTTATAGAGAAGAGGCACAAAGAAGCACAGACAGAATAGCTTTGGTGCTTGCATGGCTAGATGAAATATACATCAAATACTGCATAAATGCTATTATTGCTACCAGCCATCGCCAAATAATTCCTCTCCCTTTGTGGGAATGGTAACAGCCCCTCAAACTCATGCTGGCCCACAGAGGAAGGAACAATCTCGATGAGGATACAGAAGCAGCAGGGATTGACAGGTATTAAAGATTCCTCCGAATGGCAAGCAAGCTAACTACAAACCCCACGCTTACAATAGCACGAGGCTTATCTCCCTTCATTAAAATAGAAAGGAGCTCTTTTCACCAAGTGAACAGCAAGAGTGTTTGTGACAAGAACATGAAACGTGGTAAATCTTTTTTTCTATGCCTGTAATAGACAGAAAAACTAGTCATGAGTTTAAATTGCAGTAAGGGACATTAGAGACCACATATAATGATAAAGACAGATAAGCCCTAAAAAAGATTTCCCAAGACTGAAGGTCTCTTTCAATTAAAGTCTTTCATAACAGCTTAATAGATTCTTCCAGGTGTAACTGGATAAATCAAGTGGTTTACACAGAGCTCTGTTCCGAGGCCATTACTATTCAGTATTTTTCATTAACAGTTTGCATGACAGAAAATACATGTTTATGAAATATGTGGAGAAAGCTTAAGCTGGGTGGTTCTGTGAGCATGCTAAAGTATACTATGAAAACTCAACACGTTCTTAAAAGACTGAGGAACTGATCTGAAAATAACTCTTATTTAGGCATAGGCAGCATAATAAAACATACCCAGTATTAATCTAACCTGAAGTCACACCACTTCAAATGAAGATTTTGAGATCCTGTCATCAATAACAGTGAGTCAAGCTAGTTCCTGGTAACTTTTGCTACAGTATATTAGAAAAGAATCCAGAATAATTAGGAAACATTATATAATAATACAAGTGAATATGGTGATTTGCAAACAATTAATTTGGATAATACTCCAAGCTGTCAGAAAACATTAATACTGTTCAGAACCCCCTAAAAATTTTGACGTTATTACTTCACATTTATGGCATGGCAGTGAGTAGAGATACTGGTCAAGTCTGACACCCACTGTGCTGCAGAATATGGAAAATGTCAGTCTTTGCTACAAACGGCTCCTAGTAGAAAACCCCAAGCGTTTAAGACTCAAAGCCCACAGACAGGAAAACCTCAGCCCATTCAGATACGCCTTCCCTTCACCACTCAGAGCTGCAGAGTAGCGCTTTGCYCCGTTACAATAAATATATCCTGATACTAAAACTTAGCTTGATAAAGAAAGGGATAAACGGCCAACAGGCTACTTTGTAACAGCTGAGCAGGGGATGTGCCGCCACAAAGCGGGCCAAAGCTCCTTGGGTCCCTGTCAACCCGCGTGACACACGGCGGGTCCCTCTCCGCGGCGTCCCCGAGCGCGCTGGCGCTCGCCGCGCCACATCTGGACCTGGTTACGCAACCTCCAGCTCCGTGCTCTTGCATCAGCCCCGGCCCCCTCCGGTGCAGCAGCCTCCCAACCGCTGCCTCYCCATGAACTACCCACGGACACAGAGCACCCTGGGAGGAGGTAAATTGGGACCACATTAGCTGGTGACCCTGGCCCTGCGATCGGGCTGCCTGTCTGATGATGGAGGAAATCCCTCATACAAACTGACAACCAATATGAAACAGGCAGCTCCATTTACTGGAGAGCCTGGTCAATGCCGAGCGCCTCATTAGGAAATGGGCTCTATATTGAGGCACATTCCTGCAATTCAGAGCCTACAAACTCTAAATTAAAACAACATTGATGCCATATCCTCTTTCCAAAACGCTTCTCTTCATCCAAACCTGAATGCACATACTTAAGAGAAATTGAAGGATGAAAATGTCTTTGGCAGATTCCGTCCCTCTCTGTCGCGGCGGTGCCCTTCCTGTGTGAGTGCCCAGGAACATGACAGTGTTGGGAAAGGAGGGAGTCAGCACAAGGAATGATAGCAGAGCCCTCCAGATTCTGTATAACCTTTCCTTGATGAATCTGTGTGTCTTCACTGATATTTTTAAATAAAAATCACCTGAAACTGTTGGAAGAGGTTTTTGTTTTGTGAGAGTGTYGTATCTTTCTATGCACTATGAAAGGTCAATTAACAGCAAGTCAGTCAATGGTAACCAGCACAAACASTGAGAGGACATAATCCGAATCCTATCCTACATGCTTGGATCCATTCACACTCACTGTAGCAGCATAGCCTGAAAACTGCTTTCCTAAAGCACTAACTCTGTCAGAAGCTCTTCCCAGTTTGCAGTGACATTCAGCAATCAGAGCTATGGTACCACAGCATGCACAACTCTTCCCACAAACCACCCCCTTCCAATATTGCTCAGCATTTCTAYTTGCATCCTACGTACATGGAAATGGGAATCTTTTAGTCAACTGCGTCTGACCACCAACTGAAAGAGATGCTTTCCCACCACAAAGTCTAAGCATTTCCTAGGAAYGGGATGGACTGAAATACCAAATACTCATCAGGGTACTCAACAACTCTGAAAAAAGAATGACCGAGGTCAGGATCCCAGCTCTGAATCTGAAGGGTTGAATAAACCTTTTGGTTTCCAGAACTGCTTTTTCAAAGTCTTCCAGAATATCTTGATTTGTGGCATCACTTGCCTTTCGTGAACAGCTGTGTTCAATACATCTGCAAGTCTGAAAGATTTTTCATTCACAATTTCTACTGTAAATTTAAGAATTACAGCTAAACTTTTAGGAAGTTCCTGAAACRCGACACGCTTCTGTGGAGCTGGCAAACACAGATGGACCCTTGTTCTCAAGATGCRGAAAAGGGTCCATGTAGAGAAGGAACTGATGAGGCAGCATAGTTGTTTTGCTGGAAAATATGGGGCTGGTGACCTGTAACAACTGAAGAGGACTGCAAGGGCCAAGTACACAGAATATTTGCAAAGCGTGTAGAAAAATGAGATTCCCCTTGACTACATCAGTAATGAGGATCTTGTAAAATCTCACAGCCTTCTCTTCTGACCCATCTCCTATTTCTGGAGCTGTCAAAGTTGGTGTGATTTGAATTTATTCAGAAAAAGTACATACCAAAACTACTGGCACTGAAAAAAATAAATGGAATTTCAGATTCCCTGCAACTTACAGAGGTGGTGAGTAATACTGTCCTATAATAAGCAACTTTGAGGAGTTTTTCTTTCAATGTGTTGAAAGCTGCACACAAAAAAAAGGATGACAGATGACACATACTTAAAATGTAGGATAGAATTTAGGGAGGATGTGTCAAAACTCCATTTGGTCACGTAAATATTTCTTGAGTATGTTTTATGTAAATGTAGTTTAGATTGTTTATATGCAAACATGTATTCTGCCTTGGGGATTGTGGAGGTACTGGAGAATACCTGTGATTTTATACTTACACTACATATATAGCTTTTATTTATACTACTCATAGCACAGATGTGTTGAGGAGATTACTTCCTGCTTTCTTAATTTTTTTTAAAGATTAAAATCTTAAACAATCTTAAATAATGACAAGTCTTTATGGCTGATGGCAGTTTTGGAACCAGAAACTTCAAAGGCATTTCGATAGCCCAATGAATTTTTTGAAAAAGGACTATTGCTCCAACATCAGACCAGAATTGGTCTCATTTCATACCAAGAACAATTTCAAATTAATCTCCTTTGCAATTTAGTTTATTTGGGAAATTAAGTATCCCACACATATACAGAAAAGCACTTAGAATTGGCATCCTTAAGGGAAATGGCCATGTCTTTTTAGGAACAGCTTATGATACCGTAAGACTTTTCAGCACTGAAAGATAATGATATGAACTACAACAATGTTTAAAAAATTGCTTAACTGAAATCTAAGTCATTACAGATAAGCACAACCTTAATATGTTAATTAAATATATACAAGTTTTCAGCAGGGAAAAAACCTCACCACAAAATACTAAAGATTGTTCCATGTAGACACAAAGGATAATCAGAAGGAAAGTGGGAAGGGCAAGGGGCATGAATGCATCAGAATTTAAACTTAGGACAACAAGAACTAAGAATAAAGTTTTAATTTGTCTTGGAATGAGTGGTAAAATATATTAAGGCTGCTGCATCAACAGACAATTGCATGAAGAAAACAAGTACTTAACATTGCTGTGACCACTTCTGATTCCTGTTTTAGTAGGTCACCTGGCTGACCAGGGAAAGTAATTACAACTGTTGCTCAAAAGTAAATAATACAAGACTGTAAGCTATACTTCTTGCTCATTCTGAAGCAAAAGAATACAAAAAACCCCCCAAAAGTACTGGTCTTAAATAAAACCATAAAGAATTGTTATCTTAAACAACATGACCAATAACCTACTTGTGCTTCCTAAGGAAGAAGCAGAGACATTCCATATCACAATGCAGACCTGTTTTTGTCTTATGTTCTTTGACAGCAACAGAAATCATCTGGTTGACAGATGAAATGTTGCACATAAAACTTTATGGAGATGGAAATGGTGGCACTGAAGAAGCTGATACTGGATTGGCAGCAGCATATGTGCTATTACAAGGAATGTGGCAAGGGAATAACTCAGAAAAACCCACCAGAAGTGCTGAAGTGAAAAGTCCACACAGATTTTTTCAGATCCTAAATCTCCTATTGCCAGGGATGCCTTTTGCTTCCTGTGTGTTTTACTGGCCACGTACATTTCACGTTGGATTCCATACTGAAACATGGTATTAAATGCTTGAACAGAAATACACTCTTTCTAATTGCTATGCCAACACAGAAAGATCTTAGAAATGGGAGAGGCCATAAACAGGACAGGACCAATCTCCTCACAAGCACCAGACCTCCCAAAGCCTACTCTAGAAGCTGGCATTCCCAMGTGGTCCTGGCTCCTATTGGAGATCAGGAATCACAGCAGACTCTGGTGTAACATTCATGTTTGAGCTCCATAGCTGGGAGAATTTTCTTCCAAATATGCTTCTTTCCCAACAAGGCAAATACAAACCACCAAGGGAAGTATCACTACTTTTCCCTGAATCTGTAATTATTTGTGCCTGTAGAGGATAATAACTTATGTCCTCTTTGTTCACCATTTCCTGTACCTTCTATCACACATTTACTACTCAGGCAGCGACACAAAGAAACTTCCCTCAACACTGAGTCTTCTTTCTCTACCATGTTTTACAGGCTTCCTGACCAGTAGCTAGATTGAAATTGTTATTTACGCACTTTCTATCCCAACATATGACAGGATTATACATTATTAGTTCCATAAATCAAGACAATAATCCCATACCAGATYATTAACTGTTTTCTTTCCTAGCCCTCCTCTACCCACCTGCTGCTTGAGCTGTTGCACGAGACGGTCCTTCTCTCGTTTCAGCGCAGCCACTTCATCCTGAGTCTTCTTCTTAGAGGATGAAAGTTCTAGCAGAGCAATATTGGCATCTTTTTCACTAATGGCAGCAAGAAGGGCTTCTTGTCTGAAAAAACCACAAACGAATTACATTATTATCAAGGCAAAACTTAGAGGATGCCTCTACAAAGAGCTGAGCATACSATAAATGCTGTGCCAGTGTGGAACTCTGAAAACAGTAAAAAAAAATGTTTATCTGGGTTATACGTCTGCTAGTGGAACAGGAAGTCCAGACCCACCCACCTCCCCCTAAACAATTGTGCTGATACCAAATTGTGGCTTATAGGATAAGACAAACATACTATGYTCTCATTTTGCACTCAGCTTCTCAGTTTTTAATAACTATCATTTATTATTACTTTGGCTGAACATTTTCATCCCTTATAATGTTCTAAACATTTCCAGAACAGACTATGAGAATATATGCACAAATACTGGACTAATCATAAGACTTCTGTGTTACATTACATTAGGTTACACTGCCTATTCATGCAGCTATTTTAGTAGAGGTGGCATGTGACAATTTTACTGAAATCACTCAAACAATACAGTATATTCCCAGAAGGAAATGGTGACAGAGACATCTTTGTGCTACATGACAGATGTTGAAATAGATGCCTCCAAGGATGCTTCAGCTATTCTTTGACTTTTCTTGTGAGTAACCAATATATAATAACATTTTATAGCAAGATCTTGAGGCACAAGGGCTGTAATAACCAGCCACAAAAACACCAAACTTGCCATACTCTTTCCCAGTAGCAGAAAACTCTTAGAGTTCAGAAACATTTTATACATATTGGGAAGAAAGGAGACTAAGRTAATTACCCTGATTATAAAACAGCAGTTCTCAAATGAAGTCAAAGGATTGCTCTATGCTAGGGTAAACAACTATTTCTGTCCTTTGACTTAATTCTCACCTTTAGCTGGTGATGTGCAACCAGATTTAAAAGAAAACTTCAGTCTTATTACCCAATAGGATTGGCTTGTCCCACCTCTCCTCACCTTGCAAAGAAGGAATAAAATGAGGTCCTAAACATGTGTGGTGGTGTGAAAGATGGCATCACACAGGAGTGATGATGCAAGACAAACTGAATACTACAGATTTTTTACCGACCTTTCATCTAAAAATAAAGTTGCAAATGGACTTAAAAGTTTTGCTGCAACAATCAATACCAAGAAGTTTATTATTGGGATCGTAACTGAAGCCACTGTCTCAACAAATGTGAAAGAATCATGTATTTCAAGAGGAAAACGTGTTTCAACAGACAAAACTGTTCACAATCTGACAGCAGAGTGGACTTACACAACGGACTTTCTGTGGGTGGAATTTCTCTCTGGGTTTACACAGGTGTTTCTTGTACAGTCCAAGAGAGTTAGCTTGCTTTAAATGAATTACCAGCATATCAAAAATCTCACAGATCCAGTTTAGAGAGTACTTGAATCCTGCCTAGATAGTATCTAGAAAAACTAGCATCTTAAATTATTCCCTGCCTTTCAAAATTAAATACCACAAAGTTAAGCAAATTTTTTTAGGTAATTTAGGATAACTGAAAGATATTCTAAATACACTTGTGCTATGAAGAAATTGAAATATTCTGATGACTTAATGGAGGCAAAGAGTAGAAAAAAGGAAAAGGTGCACATCAGATTCCCAGTTCACTGTCAAGATTGTAGGTATGGGAACGGTGGGTAATGGGCATGTTATTATTGCCATTTTGTTCCTGTTGCTTTTGCTTTATGGAAAAGTATCCAATTTTGGATGTCTGCCTGAAACATGAAAAATACCAATAGGGTGAAGTGACAGAACATGATCCATGACCTCTGCTTTTTTCTAGCTATCGGTATCCTGGGAAAGACAGGCTGGCTTGGAGCTCTGGTCATTTTCACTTTCTTTAGAGTAATCTGTTTTGATTATAAAGAAACACTTATTCTTTTAATAGTAAACCCACAATCCTCGCTGATGATTCAGGACCAGAGCCAAGAATATCTCCGTAACTCTATCTATAGAGCCATTACTCTGGTATGGAAATTGGAGGTGCCTCAAATAGCATGTAAGGCATATTCCTTCTGCAAACCAATCCTTTGTTGCCCATCTCTACTTCTTAAGTGAAAACCCCAAGGCCAGGAAAAATGAGATACGGATAGCAGTCCATTACTCTTTTTTCCCCTGAAAAATCTTTGCCACCATGCCTTACAGGCTTAGCTTCTTCAGCAAACTGCTTGTCACAACACTGGAGGTCCTGCAGCGTTCTCATAAGGAGGCAAAACATGCTGCACAACCCAGGGCTGCTGGCTGATGCCTGAGTCACTAAACAGACACAGCTCACTAAGTTAATTCAGGTATTTCAGATGCTGGTAGGAGTGTAGCTGTGGCAACTTCAGCTCAGCAGATGAAAACTGCCTATTTCACTCTCCATTTGAGCAGGTTCTGTGCCCTGAACTGTGTATCAGCTCACAAGACGTAGGAAGACTTTCAAGCAGACTGAATATTATCAAAGGAAACCTGAAATGGCAACARTGTAGAAAAATCTATTGAAAACAGRTTCAAGATTTACTCCAAATTGGACAAAAAGAGGAAAATTTATTTTTTTCCTTCTATTTACACTGAAGCCTTTCACTGAATGTGGATCATCATCAATACAGACTGGAGCAGTATCCAGACCAGTAGGTTTAATTCGTAAGAGACAATGGTGTGTACAATCTGAAGATCAGTATCAACATTATATGCTCTGTTTTCAGTCTTCAAAAAATAATGCAAGGAAAGATGGGCTTGCCTTTTTAAAATACATGACTACAAGATAGTTTTATRTAGAGAGTAGATATTTGACAACACACAACAAAGAATAGTGTGCAAATGCTCCTTCAGATCTTGAATGGAAATGTCTGATTTTGGGAAGATAACTGGGCAATAGTGTACTATTWCACTACTACTAATTACAAATACTAATGGAATCAAGCTGTCTTCAAATGGGTTTCTAYGGCACTTGGTTTTAGGAGACTACATAATTCCTTCACAGCTCCTTCCTGGTAAAGGAGAAGAATCCTTTTGGTAAAACACAAGAGGAACTGAATTTTAAAAAGCAGTTTTGTACTTTGCAGTACTGTTCCCAGGGTCATAACACTGGAATATTTATCATTGTATAATTAGAAAGAATAACAGGCTGCAAACAGTGCTGAATTAATGATGCTTCAAAACATGAAAACTATACATATTCATTAAAAGAATATGTTTACATATGTTAGAGAGAACACGCATTCTGTACAGAAATGTTATAAATATATTGTTCTATTAAATTTTATTTCAAGTTATGAAATTTCTTCCCATGTGGAGTATTTCTGAAAGCRTATATGAGATGATATGAAAGCAAAAACTGATATCAGCAGCAGCTTTGATTTTAATGTCATGGAGGAGCTGGGATAATTCCATCAGACCTAGTTGCATTATAGGGATCAAATCTGTTTTCCTTCTGACTGGCATTAAACTACAGTATTTAAGAGTCTGACACAAATTTGAAGAGCTCAGGTAGCTACAAGCTCATAGTAACCAGTTCCTTCAACAGAGACTGTTGCACTTCCATGAGGGATGACTAAGCTGCCAGAATTTTCAACCTGGCATATTCAGACGAACTGTAATTATGGCTGTTGTGCCTGTAGTACACAAGGAAAGATTCTCCTGTTTCATAAACTGTTTACTCATGGTAAGCCCATCAACCACCACAGAACRAAAGAGGTGCCACTTGGACAGTATTTGTTTCAGTTGTCTGATTTTTGTCCACTGCATTTACTCAAAGCCCACAGAAAATGCTGATAAAAGCTTTTAATGCTTTTCTATCAGAGACATTTGTCAGACWTACCCTTGTGAATCACCATTACAATAAAAACTGTATTATTTGCATATGAATTAAAAAAAAACCCCATGATGTGACAACAACATAAAGAACTAGCAGGCAAAGAGATTCAGATGCAGCACTGCAGYGTTATGAGAGCCAGACAGACAGGCAACAGCTTAGAACATAAAGGCATTAGGACACAGCATTTAGTAATTTCATGAGTTTGGTAGAGTGACAGGGTTTGGGTGGGTCACACTTAATAAACTCTTAAAAAGTAATTAGGAATACAACACACCAAACCTCTGATTCAAAAGGACAGATCCCCTAGCWCCAACATAATCCTTTTCATCATAAACTCTGTCTACCACTACAGCAGCAGTTCCAAACTCGACATTTTTTCCTGGCTCTTTTTTGCTGCTTATAGAACATCATCAGAAAATTAAGAAACTCTGACTGCTCTGAACCACGTGAGAGTAAATTCCAGGTTCTAYGACCCTGAGATCCCAGGAATTAACAGCCACCATCCAGTCAGTGCAGCTACTGAGCCTGCAGCCCCTCGCAGGGAGGAGACAGTCCTCACACAGCTCTGGGTATCAGGATTTGGTTCTTAACAGTAACCTTGAAAAATACTGGCAATCAGACCAGCGAGTGACATTTCCTGATGCTAACAGACAAGAAACTCACTTAATACGCAAGTTGCCGAACTCTGCACTGTCTATAATTTCTGCAGCACTTAGGATGCAGCTCAATGTATCCCAAAGTGAGCAAATTTTTATCCAAAAGAAACAGTACCAACCTCTTACTGCAAGAGAGTGGGAAAAAAATTTAACTTGGCAATAGGTACTACCTGCTCTTTTAATTACAGCTGGGAATAATCAAATCTCAGGCTGCAAATTAATTTCCAAAGCACAGCCTTAAATCTTCAGTCAAAAGGGATAATACCACACCTTCCATTCCTGTACTTGTTTCCTGAATCAGCACATTACCTTTGCCTGGTCTGCCTGGCACATCAGCAGCTTTTCTCATCCCTGATCTATGCTCATACAGCCACCAAAAAAAGAAACTGAAAATTCAAGCAAACCAAATGAGATGAAAAGAGTTTTTTGTCATCAGCAAATTGAAGCTTCCTGAATGTAGACCTTTCCACTGGTCTTTTCAATGTCATTGTACACATGTGACCACAACTGGAAAACGAGATARAAGTCTAAACTCTTTGTCAATACAGCTGTGTGCTCACAAAAGTGATGTCCCTTTCATTTTCCATTGTAAGAATGGTGTGATAGTAATCAATGCTAACTTCAGACACAGGAAGCATTACCACTTGTACTGTCCTTGTTTCAAAAAAAGATACTGATAATATATATAGATTTTCCTAYGCAGGTTTCCTCTAACATCCTAATTGTCTAGAGTCACAGAAGCATCACTCCTTACTAGGATTAACAAGAAATGCTTTTCAAAGTCCTTTCCCTCAGCATATTTGATAAAGTCACAAGTAGTCCTATAAATATTTTATATTACCTCTCCCATCAKTGTTTTAGCCCTTCTTGTACTTAAGCTTTCCATCTTCATTTTATCACTTTGCCACCAGAGGTAAAAATTTGCAATTCCTACTCCTGCTCATGTCTCAGCTCTGAGCACTGAGAATGGCGGTACAGCCCTAGATGGTGTCTGCCAGCATTTTCAGAAAAAAATCTAACACTTTCACAGAGAACTTTCAAACCCACTACTAATTTCCTGAACTATTTTTATTGATGAATACCTCCAGTGAAAAACTGGCTGCTGCACATCACAGCTGCTGAACTGATAGCACATAAGCCTTACCTACTTGCCTGTGAAGAGCGAGAGTTCCCCAAGATGGAACATTTCAGAAGGAACTTTCAATCCTGGCACCTGCAGTTATGGGAGATCTGTCCCTATAAAGGGTAGCATTTTTTTAAAGACAATCTTCCTTGCTTTACCAGCCTTTGGTGCAGAAGCTGGATGAGAGACAAAAGTACTTACAAGGCTCTCGAGCTCCCCAGAGCTGGCTTTTCTGAGAAGGAAGTCCTGAAACGGGCATTCTTTCTTCATCTGCAGTTTAACAGTAGAGCAGACAGAGCACAAACTCAAGGCGTATTTTTCATCCAGGCAATAAAGGCCACCAGAATACATCCACCAGATTTTGAAAAACGACCTTATAAGAAAGGCAGCTCTAATTTCTTTTCCTGGGACACGGTCAAGTACAGGTTGAGGTTTAGCTTAGCATGTGGTTTCACAATCGGCTTAAGCTGACACAAGACAGGCTCTTGTGGAAAGAGATGGTTCTGCCCTCCCATTTCCAGGTTCCTGCCCCTCCCTGGTGTCGGCACCACTGGCTGAGTGTCCCTGCAGCCTGGCGAGCCGCTGAAAACCCAGCCCTGAATAAACACGAGGAACCCAAATCCGACCGCAGGTTCCTTATCCCTGGAGGAACTGCAGTTCCTCGCGGTGCTGTGACAGTGTCAAACCCTTGGCTGCCACAGCCAGCACTGCCAAAAACGTAAGAATGGAAAATGAATCATGGAATTCACATTGATTATAACATATCAAACAACCACAATTACTAGAGTGAATACAATTGTTTTGATGTCTGTGAATCTGGCCCGGCTTGAAAGATGGTAGAAAGAAATTTCAGTTTTATCAGTCAAATTTTGACAGCAATACTGCAATCTTACTGTGGTTTCTGATCATGTGAAAAGCTCAAGTCATGATTTATAACACAATTGTTTTAAGAAAACTATCCAATCTTCATACTCAAATCAAACTGACAGAGCATCTACCTCCTTGCTAAATGACTACCATGACTTATTCCTGGTTAGTGTAATTTGTCTCACTTCTGCATCTGTCTCATTTCCATAGCTGACGTACTCATTCTGAGAGGTGATCATACCTACCTTTCTTTATATTTGATTTATCTGCTCATTGGAAACCAAGACAAAGGCATTAATTTAGTTTTGGGACCATATGCATACTATCCCTATCCTCACTGCATTGTGGTTCCACTTCTTTTCCTGATTTTTTTCTATCAGTGGCTATAGAATGTTTATTATTTATTTTTTTTTCTTTTGGAAGGCCTCGTTCAGCATGAGTTTTCACAATTCTCACTTTATTCCTACAATTTCTGCTTCCGAGAATGTCTCTTTTTCTTGACCAATTTTTAAGGCTGCAGCTCATKCCCTTTTGGATGCTGATACACAGCTTTGTAACTCTTTCTTAAACTTTTCCCCTGTCGTTTGGGATGCAAAGACCTCATAGTTTTGGACTTTTGATTTAAATAAATTTCCTGCTTCCTCTACATGAACCTCCTGAGTTCTTCTGTCCAATTTACTTGCTACTAGTCTCTCAGTTTTTCAGTTTATTACTTTGAAATGGAAAACTTCAGGTTTTTTAGCATACTTTTCTATTTAAATGTAACTTTTATCAATTTGTGATCACTACAGCTGAAGTCAGTTTTGGTRACAATTTCCTCTCTGGTATCATCATCACTTATTACAACCCTGAAGTCTCACACCAYTACATCTTGGTGATCTAGTATTTACAAGTCTGGCAGTTTCTCTGATTTTTATCCAACAAGTAGATATCTCCCACAAAAACATATTTCTCCACTATGACTTACATCTACCACAACACTACACCTAAAATCCCTAGCAGGATACCATCCACTCTCTTTGTGTAACTCCTTTTATGATCCTTATCTTCTTTTGACTCGAAGTAATGCTATAACTTATACTATCACTTTTTTATTTCCTCAGGACCTCCAGTATAATTAATACACACCACCTCTATTTTCCTAATTTTTGGCTTTCCTGAACAACTTGTAACCACATTCCAGCTACGAATATTTTTCTATTTCCCATCAATTGCTGTTATCCYTGTGACATCTGGTTGCCTATTACATACCAGATGGGTAGAGCTACAAACATCTCAATTTTCCTCTGCATGTACCATTTCAACAAATTTTCTTGTGAGAGCCAAGGATTGCTTTCCTTATTCACTATCTAACTCCCAACCTGGATGTGTCTACCTAACCTCCTACTCCCTCTTCTCTGAGGGTTCTTTGGTACGCTTGTCCAAGCTTCCCTTCCAGAACCACGTGGTCTGATTTCTAAAAAGTTACGTTTTCTTTCAGGTCAGACAGAGTATATGGGACTGCAAAGGATGTCTTAGGGTTTGGTGGTAGTAACAACAGCAGCACTGATGCTGATCTTTATTCCACCCGMACTCTTACCACCTGTATTTGTGTCTTCTCTGGTCGCTGCTGCTGCCCAGGAGATGGATTAAAAAAGGAGCATAAGAAATGCCAAGTGTCTGGATAAGGACAAGAATAGCAGCATCAGGGGAAAAAGAGGCTGGAAGCAGTTTCATTAAACACTGAGGCATCACTTTGCCTCCTGCTCCTGGTTGCTCCAACGACTGCTTAAGCAGTGCCAAAAAAAAGTGTTTCTAAGCAAACAGGAGTTGTTGAAAGGGTTGARGACAGAAATGGAGCAGGTGTCAGGGGCTATGGATAAAATTTGGATATATTTAGTTCTATAACTGCAGCAGAAGGGGCCTGAGAGGTTTCATTTAATTTCCTTTTTCAGATCCGGGTCTGAAAGCAGGTGTAGCTACTTGCAGTCTCTGAGCGCAGAAGCTTTGTTTGAATGGGCACTACAGTATTTTCTGATGAGTTCTGAAGATAATTTTCCAGATGTTTGAAGAAGTGGCATTCTGCAGTAACTAGGGAACACCCTACCACCTTCCTTTCTGTTTTTATCTTTATCCAGTGCCTGTTCTGCATGAGATGAAACCAGAGCTGCATGCTGTAAAAGGTTTAGGAGACTGAGCCTGTGTACTCTGCTCYAGAACAAGCATTGTTTAAGCCTGATCTAAATCATGCAAACAGACCTTTGACAACCCTTTATCAGGTCCCTGCTAAGCATAATGATACACTCCTATGCAAAGCCTTTTTTCATGTACAGATCTAAAGAGTCTTAYTAAAACAGAGAAGCTCAACCATCTCAAAGTAAGCTGTTATTGTCTGTTTTGTAATGAGACACAAGGTACATGAACCTTAAGCAACACACAAAGTGAGAGAGCAAGTCATTCATTTGTGAGGAAATTGGAAAAACCTCATTTTAGCACATTCTAGCTACCAACACCTTTTCAAGTGAACAAATTTGAAGCTGTGTTTATGCTGTAGTTTAAACAAAAATCCCCCCCAACTGCCTTACTGAAGAAACATGACCACATATAAATTTAGAGATATAACTCTTAGCATCTTAGAAAAAGAGACTTCCAATTTCAAGGACATGAAATATAAGAAACAGACTTATACCAGCTTGTCTCACACAAGAAACTGGCTGTCATGAAAACCTGCCTATACTATAGACAAATGAAATTTCCCCTACCTTATTCTAAGTAACCTCTTGCTTATTTTGGTAAAGTTGCCCTATGATTGCTTGTACGTAACATGACAACTTTTTTTTTTTGTGACGGGGATAACTTTTAATCCTGAAACTCTCCTTAAGAAATAGGTATTTTGTACATCAACAAAAATCCTGAGCATTTTCTGAAGAGTACAGGCTAATGAATTTACAGGAAAACGTAAGGATGCTTCGCAGAGAAAAAATGTTTCAAAAACTGAGATGGGAAGACCACCATCAAAGGAAAGTGCTAGATACTTAAAACTAACAACTGCTAAATGCAAAACATGTAAACAAACACTGTCAATTGGAATAGAGACATGGCTTAGTGGAGATGGGAGACAAGAGCTACTCTTCATGCCTGCCATTTGTGACTTGACCAAAAGCATGTCACTTAACTACCTCTATAAATGCAAATGCTACTATTTACTAAAGAGTACATCTGGTAACATCTGTAAAACAGTGATGCTCTGAGCTGAAAACAGTCGGGTCTCTTTTTTTTTGCTGTTTATTGTTAGCTGAAAGGAAAAAGAGGATTACCAAAACCTTGCACACTCCAAGACGCCCTATTTTTGCTGGGAGCACTGTGAACGCACTGAGCTTTTTCACTTTTTCCCCCAAGAAACTACAAGGCCACAAAACTAGGAAGGAAAACACCTGAGAAGGAAGAGGATTCCCCTACCACCGGCTCCCAAGCAGACACACGGCAGAGTGGGCAAGACAAGTGGAACTGCCAGCTCCGAGGAAACCTGCCTTTATGGATTTATGGCAGCCTCCCAGTTAAAGGCCCATCTGGGTTGGAAAGGGGGAGGCTGGGAAGACCATGCGCCGGTTACATTTTTGCCATTCCTGCTGCGGTATGGCGTGAATAAATCACAGGGCTGAGGTCAGAACAGCCAGCCCATAAAGTGATTCATGGGCCCAGCAGCACATTCCCCCAGGACTATGTACTTTATTACAGTAAACCTCAGAACAAGATACAATTTCCTGTCTCGAGGAGCAGCCTTTAAATCAGGACACCTGGACAGCCCTGCAGCCGCTTACAGAAACAATAGGTCTGAGCCCCACCGCCRCCTCTCCTCGCTGCCCAAGCCCTGCTGCCTTCAACCCAAACACCACCTTCAGAAAGCCTCCTTCTGCTTCAGATTACTGTGGTGACAACACCGTGGAGGCAACCCACTGATATAATCCTATTCTTCAGCCACAGTTCCCCACCCAAGAAATAAATATTCTCCACATGTTGTTTTTCACTCCATTTTAGCTTTTAGGTCTCTTCTGCACTGTAAAAATTTGACTTAAAATGTTCAGGCAACAGAGGAATGGAAAGAGAACTCTGTTCCCTTTTTGTTTCTCTGTTTGCAGGCAGACCCTTCACCAGAAGGGTTTTTTCTTTTTTGCAAGCTGAAGAATCTGACAAGCAGTTTAGGTTGTAATATGGATGTTCTCACTGAGATCAAGGACTGCGATCTAAGTTTTGGGTTTGGCATCTGGAAAGAAATCGAGGTGGTGACAGAGATGATGGTATTGTTAGACTCCTGAGAACTCTCCCTCTCAGCTAAGAGTAATGTTGCTATTACACCACAGCTTCTGCTTTCAGGAGAAAGGAAAGAGAACTCATTTTAGGCCATGAAACAAAGCAGTGGGTATTTTCCACTCTAAGTATTCTGGGGAGCCTTACTCCTCTAAACATTTAAATCACACAGACCTTTCAGGCCGTACAGGAGCCACCTGCCGTGACTGGCTTGTATTCCAGGTGTCCCTCAGGAAAAGGCGAGGCATGTGCTGACTTACTTCTGCTSTTCTCCTCGGAAGCAACAGGACACTCTTCAAACGGAGGCTTCCCATGTTCACACAAAACAGGACAGAAGAAAAACTTGCTTGGCCTCCTTCAGACCCATAATGGATCACCAAAACCAGGGTTAAACTTGGGTATATTTTTTTGATTAAGAAAAGGGAAGGAAGTTGCCCTTCGAGCATTTACTGGCAAAAGGCAAGATTTTCCTACAGCTTTGATGACAGTAAGTAATTCTGTACAATCACTATGCAAACAGTGGAAAAAATCCTGATTATTTTTACTCTTCAAAGTTCTTTTGGATCTTAAAACTACAGCCATAACAAGGTAACATGTCCCTGGGAAGCTGCTTCATGGAAAACAGACATACCTGAAAGATGTTCAGAGGACGAGAACATAAGAAAAAGTGATAGAGGAGAGGAACTTTGGGAAAAATTTAGGTGAAAATTCATTAAATACTGTGAGTTAAGAATGCTATTGAACTGGTCAAACTAAAAAAAAAATAAATATCTAGGTAAGGAAAGAGGAGAAGGAAAGAATTGATAAAACAGATGTAAGTAGCAATAAACCCATAAGATTTATCCAAGACTGAACCCTCCTGAAGCTATTTGTTTCACGATTACTTTTCTTACAAGTGAAAACAGTTGTGTGGAAAATAACTTCTTCCACCTGCTTATTTTGTTTTGTTTTATGCTACTTAAAGGATTGCCTTCACTTTTGTGGATTGTTTCAGAGCTTAAAGTAGGCAGAATTAAGGCTTATTGATTTTATCCAGTCTGCTTCCCTGTACAGAATAAACACTTACATCATACCCAGTTGCTCCCAATAATTTATTCTGGAGAGCTTAGGAAAAAGACATCCACTTGTGACTGAAAGCCATGAGGAACCGACTGCTATGCTTGTGAGTTTGTCCCTGTGGTTAATAATTTTCACTGTCACAGTCTTATGTCTTTCTATTTCTAACCTCTCTCTTCTCAGTTTCTGGATAATGATCCTTGTTTTGTCTGTCTCTGCTGGAATAAAGTGTTTTAATACTACTATTATTTGATTTTCTAGATATTAGGGCTATACAGAGTCTTGGGACAAGTGTATCAATTATCCTATAAAACAGAAGTAAAATCCTCATTCTATTCATACTCATTAATCCTACTTTTACGTAGCCAAAGTCCTTCTGCTGCCAACATCACACTTTTTTCCATAACATCGCTAAATCTTTTCCAAGTCACTCCTCTCCAAACAGTGCACGGCAGACTCYAGATTGTTCTGATTTATATGCTTCATGTTCAGACGCACTTGGTGTAAATGAGTTTGCATTAAGAAGCAATTTAAATGGTCCTACATGTCTGCTCTCACCATTGGGGAACGCTGCACCATTTTCTGTATCACCTGCACTGTCATTTTACACTTGCTTCCAGCTCACTGATCAAATGATTATCAGCCTCAACCCTACCACAAAATCTATTAAGAGCAAAAATAAACTTCACTGTTCAGTTTTAACTGTAATGGGAAAATGCTGACAGATAAAGCTCACTTTAAGCATACTGATTATACAGCGTTAACAGATAATATTAAGGGACTTTTTTCAGGGGCATGTAGTGATGGGACAAGGGGTAATGGCTTTAAACTGAAAGAGGATAGAATCAGATTAGATATCAGGAAGATATTATTTACTGAGAGGGTGGTGAGGCCTTGAAACAGGGTTGCCCAGAGAATCTGTGGATGCCCCATCCCTGGAAGTGTTCAAGGCCAGGTTGGATGGGGCCCTGAGCAACCTGGTCTAGTGAAAGGTGACTCGCCCACAGCAGAGGGGTTGGAACTGGATGATCTTTAAGGTCCCTTCCAACCCAAACCATTCTATGATTCCGTGATAATGTTGGGAACTCGTCTTTTACAGAAGACTAACTACACTTAATGCAAAAAGTTACTTATATTAAACAAATTTGGGTTTTTTTTAACCAAATTTTAGAGATAACCAAGAAACCATATCACATTTTTTTGACATTACACATCTTACACAAAGTAATTTCACTGGTATTAATTAAAAGCCTATTCTTTATGTTATCAGAATATTTTATCAGTTTATTCATCATTCTGCTCATGAATTGTAACAGTTAATCAATTCATAGCACGTTAGCCACCCTCTGCCTGTTATTCTGCAACACTTCCAGAACTTTAGCATTTCCATAACTTCTAGAATTTCACCAGAATTCCAGTATTTATTAAACTTTCAAGGAGCCAAAATTCCTTTAGCCAGCTTCTCCTAGTGTTCTTAGATATCAGAAACACTGGTGTGCCAGCCCCAACTCATGTATAACTTCTTCAGCAGTTTCTTATGTTGGAAAGAGAAATAGGGAATGCCACAGTGCCTAAGAAGAGAGGCAAAAACATTTCTGTTCAAGTCCTGTGTGATGTGATCCAACTTAATAAAGGATGTCAGAAACCAGTAAAATAACATTTTAGGCACACTGCAAATACCTCAACTGGCCTAATAAACTGAAAAAAAATTAGATCTTTCTTGACTGTTTTTTCAGTAATTCTAATTATGCTGGCTATTTTCCTATCAATAGAAAACAGCAATTTTTTTATAATTGAACAGGTTTTTTTTAATGCTGGCATTAAGAAAAAAAACAGAGGTAGTTTCATCACTATAGCAAATACAAATAGTTTCCTCTCTGAAACCAAAACCAAAATTACCTCTGGCTTCATACAGTAAGAGCTGTATTAAGGGATCTGATTCTCACTTCCTTCCAAATGGCTGCAAATATTCAATGAATGTTCCCAAAAACCTTTCAGCATTTCATCTATCTACTTAAAAACACACATAAAATCATACTTAATAAAAAGCTCCAGACATTTTAAGGTTGCAAAGTGAAATTTGCAGGCATTGAGAAATGTAATTACAACTCTATATACTTGTGGGGATGCTTTATGCTGTCTTAGTCTTCTATTAAATGAACATACATAGGTTGGACCAAAGACCCCGTATTTCATTTCATCTTCAAGACCTTATTTACATAAGATAGTAACACATTCAGGGACTATGGCAGGGCAGCACCTTAAGTTGCTTAGCAAAATCATCTTCAGATAGAACTGAAATTAGCACTGGCAGATCCCTAAGAATTTTTTGGCTAATCATTTGCAGCAAAGTGCTTAGCTGTGACACAGAGTGGCTTCAAGGGTGGAGCGAAAAAGCAAGTTTTGATTTTTAGGTTTTGTCTAGAATGTGTCATCCCCAATCCTATTTTGAAAAATCTGACAGCTAACATTCTATTGCTAATAAGATTTCAYTGCAAAACAAAGGAAGCAAGAGGAAACACAAGGGGTTTTTTTCCTCTCACAAATCTTGCTTTTTTACTTACTGGTGCAATAGGGACAAAGGCAAGATAAAGGTAACCAAGTAGAATAAATGCAGAAATGAGAAACATCTCCTGTCTTCTCCGCTTGAAGGCAGGACTCTATACMATCTTCTATTTAAAGGTAACGATAACACAACTGTGTCCATCAAGACACCCATCTGCGGTATCTCGAGCTGAGAGCTCGTTTGTGCAGCATGCCAGGGATGCCATGAAAGGCTCAGTAACGTGCCAAGCTCTCTGGCTTTTCCAGGTGATGTTCTTAGGTTACAGCAAACACCAACGGAACCCTTTTTTCCTGCCCTCCAGACAAGCACATCCTATGAAAGCGTTACCCGGGGCGCGGCGCGGTAACCAAAGCCCACCGCGGACCGTGGCGAGGGGATTAACACCTCTGCCTTTCATGTGGCTCCAGAGCTGTCGCTGTGCTCCTCAGAGACATCAGCGCCTTCTCGTCTGGCTGCAAAGGGAACAGTGTGCTCGGGGAAGTATGAAAGCCCCTCTTCCCCGCCAGGATGGTGACAGAGGCCAGCGCATGTTCACAGCAGAGGTCACTCCGAGGGGAGGAAAGCAATAACAACCTGACTGGAACAGACACCTTCTTCACAGAAAAGCCAGTCAGTTATGTTTTCGGTCTTGTACACCTCACGGCAAAAGATTTTGAAGCAGTTAATTTAAAAATAGAGCAGGAGAGTCAGCTCTAGAAGCAGAAGTAAAGTACACACACTAAATATAACCTATTTCAGCCTACAGAAAATACTTCTGAGAGTAATGGCCCAAAAGACTCTCTGGGAAAAAGAATGTTTTAGAATAAGAAGGCGATCATGCCGTAACAGCTTTACAACATTACAGTTAATGGCAGTTTTTCATTAATAAGGCTAGTCAATATTATTTTGTTTAAATCAGCATTTCACTATTTTTGATGTCTCAAATTAGCTGCCTAGCTGTAGACATTTTCTTTTCCTTTTCCTCTAGTTGAGACTACTGAAAAGAGTGAAAGAATGCTACCTACAGAAGAATTTTTAGTTTCCATTAAACCCTTTCAGAGCAGGGGGTGATGTTGGCATAAACCAAAGCAGATGGAAGAAATAAAATGGCAGCTGAGAAAAGATCCCAGGCTCTCCAAGACAGTCTCAAATGGGTAGCAGAGGAGTGACTGTGTGACCTCAGATAGTGCATTGCTTCCTCAAAAAAATGTGATGACTGATGAGCAATTTAACCATGAGAAACAGTATCAGACAGTTTGCTTCTCCAAAGGACACAGACAAAAACTGTGTTTAGATTAACATACTCTCCTTATTTTTTCATGTCTTTGAATCACTCCAAGCCATCACACATTCTGCGGTTCTCCAATTATGAAAAAACAAATTCAACAGTTTAAAACAAGTGTGTAAGACACACACCCAGCCATACATGGGACTTCAAACAAGCACAGCTGAATAAGACAGCAACTCCTCCTAAATCTAAACAGCATTTTCTTACAAAATGTGAGAACTTTTTCAGATTCAGAATACGTAAAGGAAGAATGTCCATGCTACTCAGTAATTTTGGGAGGGGAGGGTGTGGGTAGGAAAGAAGGGGGTTTTCAGTGCAATTTGGTTACAAAGCTTGTTTGCACAGGGCTGTGCTGGCCTCATGGTGACTATTCATAAGAGATCCCCAGAAGAGCTGTAAAGTCTGCCTATAGCCCAGGTGCTATAATTGCTGTCTGTCAAAACAGAGCTGTTTTCTCAGCAAACATTTCAGAATGCCCAATGCTAAGTTGATTAGTTAGTGGGTTTCTGGGGAGGAGTATAAGGATGATGGCTGAGAGACAGAGCAAAATTGATGACTCGGAGACAAAACTTGGATTTCATTAAAACACTCCAGAGAGCGTTTAATTTCTCAAAGAGAATTCCTGCCATTGAAAGGGAAGCAGGCACTAGGAAGGAGTTATTACCAACAATGTCTAATTCCCACTGCGAGAAACACCAGTCAGTTCAAGAACCAAACACAGAGGTGTTATCAGCACAGAATGTGGCTCAGCTGTCCCTTGAGCATGGCTGTTCATACAGTGACACCATTCCCACGCCAGAGATGTCTCCCTTTGGGTACACCCTGCACCCAGTGCTCTCCCAGCGAGCTTCTGAGGCTTCTCGCATGCACACAAGCTTTGAGAACCACCTCCACCTTCACAGCATGCTGATTCCCAACCCACCTCCACCTTCACAGCATGCTGATTCCCAGTCCAGACTGCTCTGTGCTGGCAATGTGGAAACACAGGCCCAGCTCCCTGGGGTGTCGGCAGCAGCACCGACCACACAGAGCTCATTCAAAGCACATCATGAGCTCATCTACTGGGTCTGGACACAGGCTGAGCCTGTGCGGGTCCTGGACACCTGAGCATGCAAATTCCATAAAAAACACTCCTTGCACGAAGCCGCACACGGAAAYGTCAGGGCTGGGAGTGGGGGATAGCAGGAGGAGTTGGCATGAGGGAAAAAGGAAGGAAAGTAGGGGCATAGAGCACAGCAAGGCTTCAGCCATCTTTTGCAATTAAAGAAACTCTTCACAGACCCTTAAAGTGGCAGAAGGCATTAGGTGTGTGTTCAGGCTGTGACTTACAACTTCCTACCTCTGCAGCCTGGCTAAGAAGGCAGCGCAGATGTAACTCCTCCATGACCACAGCAGCCCCTTCCAGACCCCTTTAGGAAAGACTTGGTGAAGCAAACTCTTAATGGCTCTTCCTGTACATTATCTGCACTTCTGTATTTTCCATTAGTAATCACTGCTCCTGAACATCCACAGTATTGAAGCAACGTCATTTGTACTGCTCAGGTTACATCAATGTCAACGCTTACTCGAAATCCTAGGGTTTCAGGGGTTTGGAATTTTGCCATCAAACTTCCCTTCAGGCTGACACATGGCAAAGCGGGGCTCTGCCCGTCCTCATTTCCCAGGCACCTTCATATAAGGACTTTTACAAAAATCCCTCTGCAAGCATTTAAGATATTTCTGGTTTTCTCAAACTAGAAATGTCTTCAATTATTACTGTAATTATTATATCTGATAATTGCGAAGTCTCAAAATGTACATTAAATGATTTAACTAAAACCAAACACTGTGTCAAATACAGTGCAGCACAATTTCCTCCTAGAGTGCACCTTCTTATTTTAGCAGTAGCTGATTCATCTTAAAGACTACAGAGGGCATGACAATGGGTAATTACAGGGGTAGCTCAAATAATACAAACAAAAAGTAATAACATTTCACGATCATTTAGGAAAAAACATTGAATTGGTAACAATGCTCAAGCATTGAGATAATTTTAATAAAAATTCTAATAATGCAACGGACTGATGTAACAGTTTCTGAGATTTAATACTGATGAACTAATTTAATGATTTTTAACAACATCCTGAGAAATACGAAGCTAATATTACTGTATTCCTTCCAAACTAACGGTCACTATACAGCACTCTGGGAATGCACCTGTGAAGCAGACATCATGCCAAAGGCCTTCAGCAAGCTCTCTGGCCCACTTGAAAAGGCATTTATTTATGTTATCACTCTCAGCATTGCCTCAAGCCAGGCACTGGCTGCACAAGCAGAATTCACCACCCAGAACGACACGTACAGGTTCCCTTCGGAGCTACTGAGGAAAGCCACACACCTCTTAGTGTTGGGCAACAAAATGAGGAACACATGAACCAAGAAGAGAGCAAGAGAACACTTGCTTTGTTCCCAGTTTTAGGAATCAAAACTATTGGCGTGAGAGGATCCACCTGAAAGCGGGATCCACAGCCCGCAAGTGCTKGTGAGGATACACATCTAACCCAGGCAACTGCACACCAGTGACTGCACCAACTTGTTCAGTGCAAGTGAGAACTGAATGATGACAGAGGGAGGGCAAGGTACTGATCACCTTATTGACAGCTGCYTATTGGCAGCTTATTTTAGAACACTGCCCAGGAACTGTGAAATTTTCAGTCTCAGAAACTTCAAACCCACACTGCAGAACAGCTACTGGAGCAACCAGGCCATATGATGTATTTTAGGATGATCTTTGGTTTCCTATGCAGAAAGAAATACAAAACTGGGGATCTTTACTGACAGTAATCAACCAGGTTCCACACTTCATATTAATCTAGAGTATTTTCTTTTTTTGTTGTCTTGATGTTGCATTCATGATCTTTACGTCATTAAACAAGCTTGTACCTGGTCAATAACATGCTTTCCACTTTAATAAAGTCTAGAAGACAGTTTTGCATTTAAAAAAGGTAAAAGAACAGATGGACTATGCAAAGTCTCCTTTGCACATCCAGCTAAAGGTGGGGTTTGAAAGTCACTCCTCTACACTCTGAAAACAAATACATCAGATATAAGGAATTGCCACTGGAAATATTCTGTTCTTGAGGATTATTTTCTAGATTAAACATCGGTTTATTGATTGATTCTTAAGGATTAAGCCTTCAACTTTCCCATTTTGCTTCAAACCATAGTGACCACAACTGGATAGTGCAAGCTGTTCCACCCAGTTCCAGAAGGAATCACGAATGGCCTCTGAAATACCACATAGGTGAGCCCGGACTGCTGTGATGACCAAAACCAAGCACTGACAAAATTTGGAGCTAATGCCACTGTAAAGATGGAAGACCTGAAGAGTAGTCAAGTTGTCAATGTAGTGAACTTTGTAAATGCCAAAGGATATTTTTCAACAGGATAGGAGGTTCTGTACTGCAAATGCAACTCAATGGAAAAACTGGATCCAGTTATAAATACTGAATTTTATTAGACAGTTTCTAGCACATTTTGAAGAACAATAGTCTATCTTGTTGATTTCTGTGATAGAATTTATTTTTCTTCCAGCTAACTTGCATGCAGGCATTCCTCTTTTTGAATCCAGGGACAACCACACGATCAAAAACTATCATTCTGTCTCTTCTTCCAAAATCAACCAAGGTCACCAGGGTTGCATCATTTGCATTTGCATATTCAACAATAATACCAATCCATCTGAAACTGAGTCTACAACTGATTCCTGAACTGGCATAGGACCTGAGGACTACAGATTAACCATAGCAATGCTCCAGAATCAAATACGTTTCTATAATGCAGACACAACATTAGTCAGATCAAGATCTTAAACTACCTGCCAAGAACTTACAGTATTCAGGATTTTTGTGTCTCTCAAAAGAGACAAATAAGACTTCATGTGGTTCTCTACAGATATCTTTTGTCTCAATGACAGCTTAGTGCATAAAAAGGTGAACAATATGAATGTCTGAATTAATGTCTTAACATTTAAATGGCTGCCACCCACACTGATTTTTCTGTCTGATCCTATTTTAGTAAGTTCACCAAGTTCACTCCCTTTCCATCACAGACAACCATACCATATAACCACTTTTAAGTGCAGTATGATTTCCTCTTCAACTCACTATGGCTACCAGAAGACTTGCATAAATGATGCTGGTCTGCTGTCAAAGACACCAGTCTAACTAAAACAGACTGGGGCCCACAGCTTGAATGGAAAAAGATTTTCTGAGGCTTGATGAGCAAGGTAAGGGATTAAGAAACTCTCCCCAAATTTCTGTTTGTGATTAGGAAGGGTATTTACAGTTAGAGTCACATTATGCTGCCAAGCTGTGGTAGCATCACACATAATATGGGGCACAGCAGGCAGGAGAATTTTTCTTATGAATTTCCTTGAATAATCTAGATTCCTTTGTAGTGGAGAGGTAATACTTCCCAAACACTCTAGAACTCTTAACTGCCATGCAAATGGAAATTCCTCCATATGTTCAACAACTTCCAGTGAAAATGATACAGCTCAAAATATCCTATACAAGAATCTGAAATACTGCCTGCAGCACCACTTATTTTAGCACTAAACTTGAATAAATCCAAGATGGGGCTCCAGTCAATTCTTTAGCCCCTCTGGTGTAATGGATATAAATTCTCATGTTCTTACACTTCAGCAGATGAAAGGACCTCTGTGATAACCTTTTGCACCCTTAAAGATGCTTCTTTTAGATATAACTTGCATTGCCTTTTGTATTCACATAAACAGTAGCAAATGGGATATGGTGGGGAAAGTTCACCCTGCACAAGCTGAGATGCCTCACTGCTGCAGCCACAAGACAATAAAAGAGATTGGTTGAGATTTTTACAAGTTCTGACAGCCAATTCCACTACTGCTAGCTGGCTCATAGGATTTAAATATCTGCATCTCAAGTTTTATAACTTGCCTCCCCTAAGGAATTACTAAGCTTCTTTCCAGAGACTGTTTAGAAGGGAAACCATTCACTTTGGAAAAGACAGGACTAATGCCCTTACTCTGGGGGCTCTGGTTTTGGCTTGGTCCCCTCTGTTCCCTGTCAGACACAACAAGAGTGAACCTGATTGCTGTGAGTCAACAATTCTAATCCACAAAGTTCAAACATCAGGATGCCAAGGACCAGGCTTCACTCACAAGCATTACCATGTCAGGCTCCGATTTCCTGAAATTAATGGAAAAATCTGAGGTAAAGCAAGATAAAGTTACAATAAGGAGGAATAAAAACATGATTGCAATTCTAGCAAAAGGCAATCAGATAGATATTTCCATTACAGAGAAACCTAAAGCAAACTTAATTTTTAGGTTGCAAAGAATCCCTGTGTGATCAAACTTCTTAAAAACTGTTTGTAGGCACTTCTGAAACAACTCCAAATCTGCTTCCTCCAATCAAGTCTTGCTGTTTTCACCAGCAATCAGGGTAATTGAAGCAATCTCAACTCCAACCAACCACTTAGATCTGATTCACTTCGACACTTGATAATATACAGAAACATTGTAGAAAGAGGCATTCTTAAGAGAAACAGGATTAAAGCCATATGACAAAAATATTTGTAGATTTTTAGTGTTATACCGCAACCACCTATGGGACAAACAGAATTCTGCTGCTTGTCTTTCTAGGCAAAACTCCATGATTTTCTCAGCATCTCCCTTGAACGATTCCAAATTGATTTGGGCTCAATGTTGTCTCCTTAATTTCAGTACCTACAGGCATTTAACTCTAGCTTTCCTACGAATTTGGTCTCTTTCTATTTGTTAACTTGACATTATGGAACATGAAATTTTCTTTCACTGTTTAAAACTATTGTCCTGACTAATATTCAGTTCCTGTTCCTTAACAGACTAATCTTTCATCATTACCTCTATCTCTGGTTCTCTTCCCATGTTATATTCTTCTTTAGATCTTTTTCAAGTCTTTATATTGGTGTTAGTTAATCTGGGTACCAAAAAGAGAAACACACACGATGGTATTTTTTTAAAACACAACCTTTTAAAATCTCCCAGTGTTCTACAGAATACATTTTGAAATTGCAGCCTTTCAGACCTCACTACCATGTTTTTTTCTCTTGGTTGCACTTTTTCAGTTTTATTGTAATCTATAACACAGCCTATTGGTCCAGTCACCTCATATTCTGCCAGTAATTGAGAACTACAGTATTAAGGATATTACACAGCACATCCCTGTCTAAGCTCATTCTAATATCCACGTATGGACCTGTTGCCCAGGAATCTGTCTAAGCCATATTTAATCTTGCAGACACTGTCTCTACAGTGCAGACTTCTCTGTGGCCACAAAGCCTCAGCATCTGCTGCATAAAGAAGGACTTTCACATGTTTTAAGCATGTTTTACATATCCCACATTTAGCAGAAGAGCAGAGCCTCCCTGTACCATAGCCCTGACCTCCTGTACCACCAGCCTTGTCTACATCTGTGCAAGAGTTAAAACCCAACGTGGAAAATAAATTCCTTGTTCCCATGAAGAAAACATTCTTCGTCACTCAGCAACTGGCACAGTAGTGCATTAGTAAGCATTGTTATACTCTGAAATTTCCCTGTAATGAAAATTTTAACTATCATTTGATGCTCTACTGGGTGTCCACGATGAGGTGTTGGCAGCAGAGAGATTGCAGGAGCCCCTGGGAGAAGAGTCCAGGGCTGCCCTGTGCCGGACAAAGCCGGTTGCTGATGGCTCCAGTGGATCCACTGCAGGACACAGCTCAGCCCCTCAGCCAAGTTGGTGTCATCTCTGGAAAAACATATTTTAGAAAGGGCAAAACCTGCCACACAGGCAAAGGAAGGGGCATGGGGGGAAGAGAGTGAGAAACAGCAGTGGGAAGACCAAGACCGGAGAGGGAGGAGGGGGAAGAGGTGCCCACACCCATTCCATCCCTCCCTGCACCACTGAGAGAGTAGAGGAGTCTGGAGTGATGGACTGAAGGCGAGCGTGGGAAGTGGGACTGGTGGTGTTCTATTGCTTGATTTAGTTTCTCCCAAACCTTTAATTGGCAATACATTAATCTTCCCCAAGGTGAGCTTGTTTTGCTCATGACATTAACCAGCAATCCCCCTGTCTTCATCATGATGCATGAGCCTTCTCATCCTATTTTCTACTCCCATTGTGTTGAGGAGGGTGAGTGAGTGAATGGCTGGGTGGAAGTTTGGCCCTCAGCCAAAGTTAACCCACCACAGACATATTTTTATGTTCCAAGACTAGTTTATAAATATACTTCTAACGTGAGAAGGTAAAGTCTGGTTGCAAGTAAGCCTGAACATTCACATCCCAGAGGTGGCTTTTAAAGCTGTTGGTAAAGTCCCAGCTATGAACAGGGGCTCAGAAGTGGACTTCCTTAACTCTTAAGGTTGAAGGAGGAAAAGATCAGCTTTTATAAAAAGAGACTGATTGCAGTCATGGGCATCATGGAACATGAAGAAATGAAAGAACTGTCACCATGCCCCCTGCCACGGAAAGAAAACTGCATTGGATCAAGCAAGATGCAGCTGAGCCAGTAGGGAAGATATGGGCACCTGCTCTTCCGAATGGAATTCCCATGAAGCAATGAACCACAGCAGGAAAGTGCACTCAAACAGCTTACTTTTTACCCACTCTATGTATTCAGTAAGGAAGTGTTATTTCTCAAATGCTGCTTCACYCAGCACCTCTGCCATGAAATACACTGAAAATTATGGTGTTTAAAAATTAGCTCCATTTCTAATATGATACAAGGATACAACAATCAACTCTTCAGTTTTAACAAGTACTCCTTTTTTTTTTCCTGCCAAAAACATTTTCATGCTGTCTTTTTTCCTACTCAGCCAAAGGCAACAGTGACTTTGGCTCCATGCCATCACAATAATCAGCGATACCAAGAAACTTAATCACAATGGCAGCAATGTCAATAAAGCCCTGGAAAAAGCCAAAGGAGTTTCTGTACAGCCTTATTCCAAAGGAAGTGTTTCCTAGGCTAAAGTGCTTCCCTTCAGCTCTATAGGATGCCATGAAACATGCTCTCACGTTATTTACACACTCCCTGTGGACAAGCAGCCACCTTGGTTTGTGAGGACRATATCCCAGGACAGAAACATTCATTAAACATCAGTAAGAAACTAGAGCAGATTAGAATGGCTATTGTGCAGGATCAGCAGCTCTGACACAGCCTGACTCYTGAGCATAGTCAACAAAAAAGAGAAGGGGAAAAAAGAAGGACTGAATGAAAAATGATTTCYGGGTAGATAATTACTTGGCATTTTCTAACCCACAATCAAGTTTAAAACCAGTGTATTCTGGTTTCCCTGAGAGGAAAAAAATATGGGAAGCTCAATCTGAATGGGCTGTCAAAGTTTGGTGATAGTCATCAATATAAGTTGCTACCTAGAGTGCTAAGAGTGCTAAGAGAGACTTCTAATCAAGATACAGCTGTCCTAATTATCCCGTGAATTAGGAGACCTGGAGGCTATAAACCCACAAAACACTGAAAACAGAAAGAGACATTAGATAGAAAACAGAACTGATTGCCTTTTTGTCCAAGTCTTGCATAAAAGAAATCTGGAGATGACTTTTGGTTTTTCATGTAGTGGCTCCAGTTTCCAGAGTCTGCTTCTCCACAAACAAAGCGAGAAGAGGGAGCAGAGCAGACTCATAAAGGTAATATGATCAGGATGACATCAGTATCATTCTGAAATGTACACAAACAGTTGTTTTTCTATGGCAAAAATTTCTTTTGTGTTCTGTGTATCAAATTGGCTTCTATTTTAGATATGAATAATAGGCACATATCACTAACAAGTGAACAGCTGTAATACAAAATAAATCATCAGTAATATGTCCTTACTATGTAATTACACAACAGATGACTGAATTTTCATCTGTTCAGACAAGAACACGTGAACCTGTGGATCTAAAATCTTTCAGAAGAAATTCTGACAAATCTGGTCTGATCAAAACAAAAAGAAAAAAGCCCTTTCCTGTGACAGATCCAAAAATGCCATTTGATAACCTTCTACCCATTCAATGAGAAGAAAAGGAACATTTTAAGACAGCAAGGCTAGAAGATTCTTAGCAACTCTACTCAATGTCACTGCTGGCTTTATTTGATGAAGACTCTTGAGAAAGGGGTTCAAGTGGGACAGATCACTTTTTGAGATTTATTAGTGGGCACTTATCAACCACATCTCATCCTAAGTGGGATAGATTTTCAACACATACCCTGTGTCCCTCCCCACCCCCAAAAAAAAGAATGAGAAAACAGATATATTAATTTTAATTAATTTGAAAACTATGAACTACAACCATAATGTACATAAAAGGGACCACTTTCTGCTTTTTGCTAGTCTTATATAACAGTCCAACTCCTTGGTACCTCTTCCAGATATGTCAGGTTAAAAATAATGCCCTCCTCTCATGAATCAGAACATTCATGTTACAGATGAGGCACCATGTAAAGAGTGATTCCTTCAGTAGCAAAGAAAGTTGTTGGAGCCCTGTACCAAATGATGGGCACTGGTATTGCTAACAAAGAACAGTTTGCCAGTTAAGAAGGGACAGATGTAATCTAAAAGTGGTTAATTGCTCTGACTGAATAAGCAGGACTATTTGCWTTCCCATATTTTCCAAACACTGCTAAAAGTCTATGTGACCAAAGCAGATGAAGCAAGAAATTCTGAAATTCCTGAATTTCTGCCTGTGAATAGACAGCATATTAGAGACATCAATAAATTGTATTAAAATATTTGCTTCAATCTTTCTGACCGCTAACAATTAAACATGCAAATTAAGGGTTTTATAAGGTTTTGACATGGTTCCCAACATGCCTCACATCCAATCCCACCCATTACAGTTGTCTTTTCTCAAGGCTGAACTTACTAATTTTTCCTTTTTGGATTGGTTTGTACCTACAGAATATATCCCTGCAATTGACATGGGCAAGCCCATGAATGCAGACATTGTTACAGCCATATAGACACTTCTGCAGAGACAGTTTGGGCCTATGGGCTTAGGAAAAGAAGCTGTATCAATTTAAGTCATATTTATAATGACAAAATTGCATTCAGTCTAAGGGTCACGCTAACGATTGTGCTGAGTTAGCCCTTTCTGTTAGGATCAGGAGGGGGGTAAGGGAAGAAACACCTTTTACCAAAATAGTTAAAATGCTATAAAAAAAAGTCAGCGTATGCAGCCCAGGCCTTATAAGGAAGTGTTCTCAAACATTTATTTCTTGAAACACAAGGTTTCAATCAACAGCCACCGGAGACTCTGGGGTCATGATCTTCCCCCTCAATGTTCTGCACAAAGGTCAGAGAGGTTTTCCCTCTATGAATGAAGTTGCCTTCCAAACACTTCGACTACGGAATAAACAGCTTCTAATCCAGCTTGCAAAACTCAGCATTGTTTTCTACAAAAAAGACAAACTCTTGCTAAGATATTTCATACTCATACACTCTGCAGACTCTTTACAAATTAAAGGCCTGTAAAATCTTGAACCTTTATTAAGTCTGTCAGCAACAAGTAAGTTGAGAAGAACACCATATGTCAATGTAAGAAGCCCAGTGAGTGCCTACACTATTCCTCAGCTATCCAACTAGCTCAAAGTGCTTCTTACACCTTGACATGGTAGTATATCCATACTGTGTTAGCACAGACATATAATGAACACTCATGCTTGGCATTAGCTGGGCTCGTGTCAAAAGTAAAATATTGTGAGGTTACAGGGAATCTGGAATATGTTCTAATGAAAGACAGAGGTTTAAAGCAGTAAGAAAAACAAATGCTTTGTAGCACTTAAAGCAATGAGGGGAAAACACAAAGCAATGCCTTTAGGATGTATCTCAAATCCTGATTTGAATATTTCAAGGATCAATTGTTAGGGTCCAAAAAGTTMATAAGTGCCACCGAAGGTCAGAACTAAAATGGAAGAGGTATGTTCTGCACAACCTCAGATGGTATTTTAAAAGAAGTTACATCTTGCTGTGCATTTGATAAACGCTCTTGTTTGTGCCACTACCACTGTTTGACTGGGCTGCCTGGTGCCTGAACCCCTCAGAGCTGCCATGCTGCAAACATCACGATCCATATGCCTTTTGCATCCACCGGTGATAAGTTACGATACTGAAATTTGTCCAGGAACGTATACTTGTTAATTTTGCTTTAGATGGATTCTATTAAAATGTGAAAATCTTGGCAAGGACRGGGGTGAGACTTGCCCACTGTCTGGGTCCCTTTCCCACCCAGCCAACAGGGCAGACTTTTTAGTTCATTATCACCTCATCAGTGCTCCTGTCAGCTGCCAGCAGTGAGAACTGGACTAAGCCACTCACTAATTCCTGGCCCTCCTGCCTCCACTGAAGCAGCAGTAAATCCAGAACAGATGGATGCTCTTTAACCCTCTCAATCCAGACACTTACTTTAATCAGTCTAATCAACCCACTCAACTCAGAACAAGGAATAACTGACAGACGCAGAATGACGGTGGGACGGAACCGTTGCAGCCCAGATCCTTAACAGGAAACACYACTCTGCATCTTGGATACTCTGCTGATACGGGAGGCAGCTGGCCAAAGGCGGGAGGCCTCTCAGGTCAGGAGCAGGACAAACYCTCTATCAAGAGGGAAAGCTGAAAAGGAATGGATTATGAAGCAGAGGCAAGTTTATTACACATTAAGATCTCATCACATTACCCAGGCTATAAATGAAGGTGAGAAGGCAAGGAGGGCTTTCGGTTTTGCAGCCGGAGTTGCAGTTCAGGCCACTCTAACAGCGTGTTGTCACAGTCATCTCCTTCCCAGGACATGAGACATAAGTTTCAAACCTTGCCTTGAGACTTATGGATTGCCATTTCAGTGCACTAAGCCAGCAGAAAACTAACTTTAGAAAAATGTGAACATTTKATTGCTGGGGTAGTGTCCTAAATTAGCCAGGTGGAGTTTTGTGAGTTCCAGACACAGCGCAAAGGAGGACCTGGGAGAGGGGAGCAGGACCAGATAGGYTGGTACCTCAGCCTGCCCTGCAGTCAGACCACAGCTCCTCGTGTTCCCAAGACCGTATTTTCAGTCTTTGCCTGCACACCACAGAGCACAGCTTCATTCACACAACAGGGTAGGACCAGAAACTGCATGTGAAGTTTAAAATGCTTCTTAAAGGGGATTTTACTGTACCATAACATCAAGAGGAACTCTTCTGTTTGTTTTCACATTCATATGTTTCAATGAGACCTAATCAGCTGTGGAGAACATGGCGAAGTATAATTTTCAGAAAGAATGAAGATTTTTTTTAAGATTCTCTGTATGATTTTAGTATTTCTTGACCTGCTACAGAAGACACAAATAGAAAAACAGCATTATAATGCTCTGGCRTCTCAAATAGTTTTACATACTTATAGGCTTCAAGAAAACCTTCACCAAGTTATGAAAAAAATATGCAAGAAGAAGTAGTTGTATATTCATTTTAGAGCTTGGAAACTTACAAAGGGACTTGGCAGAAGTAAAATTACACACCTAGAAAAAGTTATGAATGCCATTTAGAACAACTACTTTCAGTCTCGCCATTCTGTAGCACCTTATTTATAAAAAAGGAAAGACAAACGAGAACAAATTCAAAGAGTAGTAACAAAATAATAATGTACCTGCRAAACCAAACTCTAAGCCTGGTAAAAATTCCAAAGTGGTGGCTCTGATTACAGATCAGCACATGGCATGAATTATTAGGAGCATCAATGCAGCTTAATCATCCTTCTCTCAATCAAGCTATTTTAACCTCAGAAGTCTTGTGTGATCTCAGCTTCTCTGTTTTGTACCTTTTCTACATGTACATGAAATCTTATTGTAAGGAGCAAGATAATGAAGAAGAGAMATGAAAGAGTCAATTAGCCCCTTGCCCTGTATAATGTAAACAATGAGTCCTGTTTACCCCAGGGCTTAGCTGAAAGCAGTTCCCTGAAACAAAGAAAGGTTGACAGGCACAATATGAAAAATAAAGCTTCACAAAATTTTATCACTTTTACAAATATGCTTGATTAATCAGTATAAAAACCATCCTGTTCTTAAACCTTTGACAAGATAAGTGTGTCCTAATCTCTTAGCATTTTATTTTTTACAATTATAAGCCATACACACAAATTTTAAGCTAAATCTCTGCAAGTTTTTGCATTTACTTTTATAACTGACAAGTTTAAAAATTATAAATGAGAAATATATATCGTAACAGCCTGATTATTAACTAACACAACGCGTTTAGCGCACATCTTCATTCACAGAACTGGCTTTCCATGTATCATTTGCTAAAATTTATAATTTTGCTCTTTAGCTAACACAGACCAAAATTTGCAGGATTAGATGGTGGTATGGAATAATAGAACAGCCAGCCTTGTGTGAGTAAGAGAAAGACTGTTTTGGCAATTGGCTAATGAAACCAGAAGTCCCCAACAACTTTAAGGACAACTGAAAAGCTTAGTTACTAGGGAAAAACTCATTCCAAGCTAACTTTTCCTTAAGGATGACTACAGCAACAGTCAAAAAGACAAAAACATAGTTGAGTTTATTGTAACTGTGAAACAGAGTGGGAAAATATTTGTGCATGTGGCTGTCATAATTATGTGAATTTTCCGTGAAAAGACAATCAAGGAAAGCAAAATTATGTAACAAAACCAGAAAAAAAAGTTATAATTACATTGAGAACCTACTGTTCTTTGTTAAATAATAATGTACTCAAATTACACAGGAAAAAATATTGATGTGGTTCTGKTTTTTTTTTTGCCCAAGTACATAGTTCAGCCATGGAACGAGCTATCAAATACACTGAAGCATCCTCAAAGGAGACAGTGAAAGAGTCAGCTACTAGCACTGGTTTAGGAACAAATTCTTCTTCCACAATATGAAAAAGAAACAGCTCATTAAAAGACCCTTTCAGCCTCAGAGATGATGAGTAACCTATGGTGTGGAAGTGGCTCCAGTGCAAGTGTTTTGAAACTAATAATTCCAAAGTTTATAAATAAGTATGTGATCTGAAATGTCATGAAAACATCAACTCCTAATCCCAATGATCCTGGGAAGCACTGCGTTCCTGAGTAGGAAACAGAAGGCCTTGACTGAGAACATGACCTTTTTAGTGGAGCTCAAGGAGATGACGGAAGTTCAGTGGAAACTATGAGGTCTTGCAGCCAGACTGTGTTTATGGTGTCAAATTTTGGGATATTAGAAGCAATCTTGAAGTGATGGTGAACRAACTGTCAGTGCTGAGAAGCTGCCAGCCCAGAGTGCAGTCTTGTTTCCCTAAGTGATGTCCATGGGAATTGTGATGATTCAGTTTTTCTTGGCGCCTGCTTTGGGATCGCACTGCCCAAATAATGGTATCTAATACCACATGTGCTGTCCTGGGATACAAAGACAGGCCAAGAACGTGACACAAAATACAGAGAACATCCATGCCTTTCTGAARAGGCACCTGGAAGTCCAGTGGGACAATGTGGTGCACCAGAAATGGCAACTAGTTCAGTGCTGTTCTCCTCAGAGCCAACAACTAAGGGATAAACAGGTGCCTCAGAGATGGAAATGAGCTCCTTTCTTATCCAACATGTATCTGGTGTGTAGAATGGTGGAAGTCTTAAAGAACATTTTTTGGAGTCGAATGTAAACCAGAGATCATCACTGGTAGGCAGAGGACAAGGTTCTAAAGAGCAGCCAAAGAGGAGGAAGTGAAGACTTGAGAAACAGGGAAGATAGGAAAGAACCTTGCTGTGTATCTCCTGGTCTCTCTCCTATTCAAAACTATTTTCTATCATGAACAAGAAAGTTAGTTTTAATAGTGCCCTTTAAACAATACTTTAATTAATTTGCATTGAAATATATATATTTATGACAAAAAAAAAAAAATCTACTTTCCTAGCGAATGAAATCTTGTATTGGGAGTGCAAGATACAGCTAAATGACTTGAGTGTGGTCTGGAGGTCAACTTAGAAAATTTATTCATGCCATTTGAATTTTTCTGTGCTGAGTTTCCCTTATTCCTAAATAAGACAAACACTTATTTTTTCTCAGAGCCTTATTTCAAGAAGTAACGTGGCCTTTGTAACTGCTTTAACATTCACAGATGGAAAGTACTACATAATGTGAAGTATCATAATGAGAACTGAGGCCTACAGCATAAATTGAAATTATATGAAATTATAGAAGGCTGCATAGTTAAAAAAAAATAGTCTATTCCTAGAATAATCTTAAGGTCATACAGAGACAAGTTATTGTAACTCATTCTGATCATTAAAGGTGTAGGTGTGTATTTCCAAGTCCCAGCAGATTGTCACCAACCTCAGCTGGAAGAGCTGGGAAGTTAGGTAATGAAATACTTCCACTAGGCTACCCTAACTCTTACCTCAAATCAAAACACATAGTTAAGACATAAACTAGAAAAATGGGCAGCGCATGAATTCCAAAGAGGAATGAGACCGTTTTTTGTGCATTCCTTCAGTTAATATTTTTAGAAGACTTTTTCTAAGACTTGTAGGATTTCCTTGTGAATAGAGCACCTGAAAGGTAGATTTTGTCCTTTACAATGCATATGCCAAAACAGCCATATCAGTACACAGAATGGGAATGAAAGTTTAACTGAAAATCTGTGAGTGTTGGTCATGAGGAGTTAAACTTTCCATCTTTACCAAGCAGGCATTTCCTGATGATGGTCTGCTGATTTATGCACAATCGCTTCAAAACTGACTTGGCAGTGGGAACAGGGGGTAGAGCAACTCTGAAGAGCTGAGGGTTTTATTCCATGCATCAGACTATAACCTGACAGCTCTTAAACAAGTATTCCTACCTTGAAAATACATTAAATTTTCATTAAATCATTAATCTGCTAAGGAACTTGGAGCTTATCAGAGTCTACAGAAGATTAACTATACTTATTTATAAAATAAAAATGACCCATATTACATGCAAGTCAAACGAAAACACAAGTGACACACGCACACTGCACACGTGGGAGTTTCTGCACCATGAAAATGCGTAACCACAACTGGGATAAGGTAGGTGCACACTAAAAAGCATTAGCTATAACTTACCACACCATTTACATATTAATTCCACACTATTATTTTTAAAAGTTCGTAAAAAGGAAATGAAAGTAGAATAGAGAACTATTAAAAGACAGTGCCTCTCCCATGTATAGGAATAACGCTTTTATGATATTTTTACCACTGAGATGAAAACCATACAGTTGCCCAGTGCAATTTCTGTCCCTCTAAAACTACTTTCATTAAAGGCCTGCAAGTTCTGTTTTAGAAACAGGCAACTAAAGATGAAGTTCTTACACTTAGCTGTATTTAAGTTGTGTTGAGATCATATCTGCCCATCAAATAGAACAAGAAATTCAGTATCTGTATAAACAGAGAAAATGGGGATGTCGTGTAGTAATGTGGAGCACCCTGTCTGCCCAAAACAAGGGCACAAAACATACAAAGATGCTGTCAGCTACAGTGTCTCTAAGCATCCCTGACTGTACTTTTCACCTCCCCACACAGAGGACATGCTACTCCCATGCCCCATAGTGCTCCTTCCATGCTCCRTGTTGCAAAGGACGCAAAGCTACAGCAGTTGAGAGCACTGGAGCGAAGCCTTGGTGAGATGTTGCTCGAAGGGGCTGTGCATGACCCCAGTGCATTGCTCTAGTCTAGAGGTTTCTTCTGTTTGGGCCAAATGCCACACTGACACACTCTGCAGCTCAGCACCAAACACCTTTTCCATTCTCCAACAGTTTACTTGCATTTCTGCTTAAGTGCTGGTTTCTTTTGGCTCCAAAGACAGCTTCACCTGCAGGGTTTCATTTTTCTGTTCGACACCTTGCTGTTGATTTTCCCTTACTGCACAAAAGAACTTGCTCCAGTACCTCTTTCACAACTGCTTCTTTGTAGTAAATGAAAGCCTTAATAATTGCATTTTGATTGTAGCGTTGATTATTTTTGACTTTGTTTAATTTGYGACCTTTGCTGAGATCTTTAGGGCTGGGAGTTAGAGAGCACACTGTACCACTGTACTTTGGACATCGGGGGTTTGCCAATTTCTTTCTTGCCTCATTTGTCACAAAACCTACGAAACTGCAGTCCAAAGCCAGCTTCRTATTTTTAAAGGCAAGGCAAAAATGTATTTGTTTTTCTTCTAAATTAACATCTCCTGGCTAAATTAATCTAGTTTTTCAAACTCAAACCCAAAGCCCTCACTAACAATGAGACTCCGGTAAGCAAAATAAATCTGAAGATCAGTTCAACAAAACAGAACAGAGTGCTTTTCTCCAATCACAGCACTGAAGCAGTAAGAAATGCATATTCAACTTTAGGTACAGACATATCATAAGGAAAAAAATGAGGATGTAGAAAGGATCTGTTTGAGAATATGCTAGAAGAGAGAAAAAAATGAAGTATGCATCTTACATGCACAACATTTCCTATGAAACATTTGTGTCTCAAACAGTTAAGATATTTAAAAATCTACCAACCCAGTATCTTCAGATTTTAATTCCTGACATCACTGAAGTTCTGAGGCCATGGGTGAACAAGTCACTTCATGTTTTTCTTTGCTGTTTACTCCTTTGAGGAACAACAATAGTATTTCTCCATTTTCATAAAAAAAGACGACTTTGAAATGGAAGATCCTTCAGTGAAAAGAACTAAACTGAAAAGAACTATTATTAATAGTTGCATTATTAATATTTTTGAGGAAAATGTGGCTAGATGAGATAAAGGCTTTTTCCAAGTAGGATATCCCTGTCATTCTTTATAACCTAGCTAGTCCTAACCCTTTCTAGTTTTCTACCGAACGACGGCTTGAAAGGCAGCAAAAATTTCGCAGCTACTTTGAACCAATGAATTGGATGATGTTTATTTCTTCCCATAAAAAAAGCAGTTTCTTYGCATGAAGAATACTTGATGTSAATTAGCTACAAAAGCAAAATTTCTCTTCAGAAATTGAATCTGTAAGCCAAAGACAGTACCAACAGAGAGAACCAAGCCCACATTACATGTAGAACAASCTCGTGCATATAATACATTTTTACAGGACGCACTTTGGGTTCTTACAGACATTCATTAAGGAAGCTATATGACTTGAGCTGAAGAATCACAAGAACTGCAAGATAACACACTCTCCATCCTCAACTTCACCTAAACTATCCCTAAAGCATGTCCAACTGTATTTAAGCTATTTGTGATATATTGGTGTAATTTGTCTGTAAAAACCTCCCTAGAACTCCTCTTCACTTTATCAAGATTAYTTTGAATTCTCATCTTGTTCCCCAAAACGCCTGAACACCCACCAAGGCATTTTGGCAATACATACCCTTTGGCTTTGTCTTGTCAGCACCTTCATTTATAGACAATTTCAACAGTAGCAGACTTGGGAGAGACCTCTAAGGACATCATATAACAGAGGTTTCCATTTCARCAGTAAACTAGAAGTATTCTTTTCCAGCTGCCTGCTTATTTACTTTACAGTGGTTTAATCAGGAATATAATCTCTGCTTTGTTGATCACACAGTTCTGTGAGATGATGACACAAATCCTCCTGAGATCAAAACTACTGTATTACCAAAACTATGACTTGGCATATGGGGACACCTGGTTGATTCGTCATGATTTAGTCTCAACAAGTTAATTTCTCTGCTATTTAACACTTTACTGTTTTCTAAACATTTACAAATATTTTTGACCATTTACCGCAATCCTTTTCTGATGAAATCCCTGGCTGCTCCAAGCTACTTGCAGTTGTCATCTTTTCACAACAGTATCGGTGGCCCAAAATCTTTATTCATGAAATTAAATGAAATGATCATAAACTAGTTGATGCTTAGATTGTATCCAAAATACAATTTATACAATTTAGTTTAAGCTCATATGCAAAGCTTGGTTCCTAGATTACAYAGTGGAAATAAACTGGTGTGATCCTTTAGTTTTCAGCTCAACATTGATTTTAAAGCTGTAAAATGCCAGCAGACTGAAAAAGAGCTATAGGTCTACAGAAAGCTATAGCTGTATCTATTTAGGGCTTGAGGAAGGGTTATAAGAGAAAGAAACTTTTACAGTGCTTAGTGTCATCTTTTAGGATTTCTAGATGAACAGTTCTGGTCAATTGTCATGTTTTTAACTCCAGTTACATGTAACCACTTGCACTGYACACAAGATACCACCAGACAAACCCAAACCAACAATTCCCAAATCCTATTGCTAYGGAGTTTTCTCAGAAATTCCATAGACTTGCAGATAATGTTTCTTAYTTTGCCTAAAAGCAATCAAAAGTATTGTTTGGGAAGGGAGGAAAACAAAAAAGATATAATGGATATTCCCATACAGTATAAAGACAAACACTGTATGTATGGCCAACAACTCAACTAATTCCTCCTATTTTTCTTACCCAACTCCCACTTGTTGTCCTCCAGGATTGCAGGGAAGCAATTACTTGCTTCAGAAGTTGTTTCTGTAATTAAAGCAAATCGACCTCACTTTCAAAAAAAATGAATTTCTGTTCCACTCCGGAAAACAGACCAGAGTCAGACTTTGCCTTCCCTTACACCCCGCAAAGCTACACTGTTATTTCAAACACAATAAAAGAGTGATTTGCACAAGCACAGCGACCATGTGAGCACATCTACCCTTGGAGAGTTCCCTCCTTGTATTCTGAACTATGTTGACGATGTCCGGATGGGATTTACAATTGCTCAAAGCTACTATTGTTCACACTACATTAAATCTACAATATATGCAATGAGATACCATAATATTTTCACTTGGAACTTCTATTAACCCACAACTTGACTGTATTTAATGAAATATGTAGTGCTCACAGAGTTGATTTATACGCATTACTATTTACAGTKCACGTTTATAAAAGAGGAAAAAGCACCCTAAGGAACTCATGGTTCTTTTGACTTTAACAGAAAGTAAAAAGTGCCTGATTTGGTTTAGCTCAGTAACACCCCTGGAAGCCCCAGAATCTTATAGCTGGATTAGGGATGGCGACAGGAATCACTGATGCAGCTGAAACAGCCAGCATAGGAAATGTACTATAGCTATCAACCCTGAGCCAAAACACTCCTGCATATTTTAAAACAAAAATCACAGTCATATTTAAGTTCCTTGCATATAGAATTATACACAAACAATGTCTTTGCATGCAGAAGACTTGGAAATGTACTTTTGTCAAGTGTTGTTCTAGAAATAAGTGGAGTGGAGGATTCATACTCCTAAGGGAAAATTACACAAGATTCTCCTGAACACATAAACTTTTACTTCCGACAGAACTTCTGAGCGTATTTAATTATATAAAATAAAGGCATACAGGATTAGTTAGCAGAAGGCAGGATATTGATGCCCTTAGAGCTATCTTACAAGAAGTCTGTTCTATATATTAGTCAAAACAAAAACATGACTCCCTCTATTCCTCTACCAATGTAACACTGGGTTATCTAGAAAAAAAAGCATAAATCTTCTTATTCTTTTACATAAGACAATCTGCATACAGGTTATGGTAAAAACAAACTTTTCCCAAACCAATGCCCTTTGGGCAGAGAAGAACATGAAGAAATTATCTTGTGCTGCACCTGCTCCCTAAGACTGTTTGCAATAATGAACCAGCAAACTAAGCAAAGACAAGAAGGGTATTCATTCACTAGTGTCAGGATTGTGTAAGCCTAAAAATTATACACTTTAGCACTCTGTGTATATATGCCAAGATCTCTACTGATGAGATCTTTCATAGCAATTTCTGTAAGAAATTGCTGAAACCTATTAATAGAAAAGCATGACAAAACCTCTTAACACTGAGGCTATATGCTATATTTTTCACATTCTCACTTGAAAGAGGTCTAATTTCCTTTCGCCATCTAGAAAACTATGCTACTCAATCCCTGGAAAAACATATCCAGAAAAGAAATAAAATATCTCCCATGGAAAGGCATGGAAACAAGAGCACAGTGTATCTAAATACTCCAGAAGTAAATTACTGGACCTTTTTTTCTCAACTGCTCCCTACAACATCGATAGTCTTAGGAATTACCGAGTGGAGCAAACTGCTTTGACACCACCTGGTGTATTTTTCAGCAGTTGGTTTTGCTTCCAGGCCTGTCATGGCTCATTAAGATAGTACAGTACTTTCTGTCTGCAAGACTGTTCTCAGGGACCATAGAATTCAAGATAAAATGAGATATGGAGGTTTTATCACAAGACAGAACAGGACTGCGACATATCGTGCCAAGGTTTTAGTATCTGAAACAGCTACAGAAGAGTTTTTCAAGGCAGGTGAAGAGTAACAACCAACCAGTTGCACAAGATAAATATAACTTCCCAATACTTAAAGAAACAGAGTAAGCCACAACAACCTAATTCTGTGTGTACTCATATGGGGCACTTTATTTATGTTGGCTTTGTGAGAGGTTCATGTCTTWGCTTTGCAGTTTTACCTTTCACTGACACTTTGAGATTCAAGATTCACCTGTGTGAATCACTCCATCAACCAGTTTAGTGCTGCTGCCCAAAAATGGGTTAAACTTTTCTGCTTCCTCCCATGATTCAGGCCATCTAGTGTGAGTTGCACTGAAAAAGACGTGGCAGGCTGTCTCTACTGCTGCCATAGCACTGTCCCAGAGCGCTCAAAGGCTCATGGACAGTGCAGGAGGACAGAAAGGATAACTACACTCATGCCTTAACTGCCAAGAGAAAAAAAGTGCAAGGGAGATTGTTTTCCCTCAAGTTTTCACCTGAATTTAAAAAATAATAGCAGAAGACACCAAATTTGAAGGTAACCAAGATCCTTCAATAAACTTTAGCCTTAAAAGACACAGAATCTATCTGCTCGAATTATTTCAGCTTTCCTATCGGATTCTGTATGATTCACTTGGAGATTAACAGCAGTTCCAAGGTCAGTTTATTTCCAGTTAGTTAAACACGATGTCTGCATTGTTCAGTAACTAGAAATGGATTATTTTTCATATTTCAGACTACTTCAACTGAAGCTTTTACAATTTAATTCTATGACGACACAGAATTAAAATAAACATATATGATTAAGTATTTTATGCTTGAAAATTGAAAAGGACAAAACAGTGGTAATAGAACAGTAGTGCGTTTTCACTGTATGCCCTGAAAAAGACATTTAAAAAGAAAATTCCTAAGCCAATAAAAGAAAAAAGGTGACTGACACAGATGCACTTGTTCAGCTTTGCCCCAGACAGTGAATCCTACAGACACAGAGTGCCCCCTGTGGGACTTCAGCTTATTTAATTTCACACGAAGTAATTACAGGAGAAGTTTCGGTAGCACTGCTGCAATCACGCGATGGCCTGACTCACCAAGTGACCCACAGACCCTGTAAGTCCAGCTCAGTATGATGAAGAGCCCGTGTTGAGCCTCGACAGCCACACCCTGCAGACGTGAGGTTAACGTGCTACTGCTTTGTGGCACTGACAACAAACACAAAGTGATTGCGAACTGCAGAGACAGCTGTTCGTCTGCTTTGGAGAACCCTTGTTAAACCATGTGCATAAACCATAACTTCTTTAATGACAAAAARAATTTCCTTAATTTCCAAGATGAGCTGACACGTTATGGTTGGATGGGCATCGATACTTACTTTTTTTCTGGTTCTGCTCATCATGGGTGCACACAACCTGAAGAATTTTTGTTTAGTTAAACAGTTTGCAGGGCTTGGAATTACTTCACACCTCATTTTGGATCAACTGAAATTACTTTTCTGGCAAATAAACTCTGTCAATTAATCAGTTTCTTTTGGACTACTTTCAATTTCAACTCCATACTCATACATCCAGACAATGCTGCTTTATTGCTGAGAGGATGAACTTTTCAGAAGGTAAACAACCTTAGCTTCCACTGACTTCATTCTCAGTTGTGAGTGTTCGTGTGCATGTTTGTGCTTTTCTTATCTGAGAGCCAGAAAACGAAGATGTGGACTTACACATCTACCAAATATTTTTAAGCCACATCATGCAGGAAAACTGAAGCAGAGATACAGAYGAACAGTCTTCCTGCATAGCACTGCCTAGGCTGGCATCTCATTTTTATGAGTAGCCCTCCTGCAGCTCTCAGCAGGCCTTCCAGCTCCGAGATGGAAAAAGGAAGGCATACAATAAACAGTCTTATTAAGCTACACAGGCCTGGTTCATTTCTGATCACCGCCTCCACTCTGTATCAAAGAAACACTATCTGCAGGATGAATTCATATAATTAGAAACTACTGCGATAAATACTCAAAAGACTACTCATGTACAGTCAGACAAGAAATCAAAAGATGTTTTTYGACAGCTTGGTTTTGAAATATAAATTATTTTCTGTGATAACAATTTATTCGTCTGTAATATCCTTGATTATTTTTCAAGAAACAAGAGGATAGTAAATTATTCTCAGACAAGTAGTAATCCTTCTGTTGTGAGCCAGCAGGATGAAAGATTCAACTCYGAAGCGCCAGCTACATTATGTAAGCCTGCATACCTTGAATTATAGGGCTAGCAGCAATTGCAATTAGCAGGAGAAGGCATAATTCAGGAAAGGACTATTGGATAGCTTTCCAGGTCTGAAAGAACAGATTGAGAAATGGCCCAACTGGGACTTTTCAATCCTGAAGCACATGACTAGGAAGAACCTTCTGGTCCTTCTGACCATAACAAAAGGCCTGCCTAGGAAAAAAACCTTGCAGACACAGTGTCTGTGCCCCTTCCCTGTAAGTGCAGTGTCCGCTGCTACAGATTTGGCAATTGCATGAGCTCGGCCTCAGATTAGACTGTTTGTGCTYGGGTATTTTCACACACTGCCAAAATTTGCTGACAACACCAGGGGAAAAAAAAAAAGGAAAGTAAAACTGGCGATTTTCAACAGTTTATAACTCAGCTCAGCCTAAGCAGGTTTTTATGGGACAAAGAACAGAGATTTCTCTGTAGACAGCACTTTATTCCTGCCTAATTTAAAAGATTTGCTGTGAATGATGGAAACATTAGAACTTCTTAAAGAAAACATAACAAAACAAAAATCCTAGCAGTTCACTAGTATTTCTCTACAGTAGATCAGGTTTGGCGATCTAAATAGAGACCATTATCTACCCCTCTCATAATTATTCGCAATAAAGTTTTTTTAAAGAAAATGAAAATATTAGACTTAAAGGAAGAGGGCTTCAAAATACATAGTATTTCTTTAAGGAGTGAAATTTCTTGCTTGGAATAATTCACACTTGAGCTATTCTAGTGCCACAGTATTCCCTAAGGAGCGTGAAATGATCTTCTCAGGGTTACAGAGTCAGTAGTAAACACAAGTTCTACTCTAAGAAACAGTATTTTAAACATATATTTTCACTAGCATAATATCTAACAACTTCCTATTAAAACCCAGAGGTAACTTTCTGGAGTCCCCTTGTTGCTTTAGCACTTTCTTTCACTCCATATCTAGAATCTCCTAAAGCAGCATTTCCTAAGATATTTTTCTTGTCTGCTCCCCAGCCCCATTAGCTGACTGCAGGGCCTAGGCTGTTAAATCCACACCTCTATCAAATCTCGAATTTAATCAGTGCTGCTTTTGAGCACCTCAAACCTTTCCCACTGAAGCATGCCCTAAAACTTGGGAAACAACAACTGCATCTTTGAACACTATCTGAACAACCACTATTGCTGTCCCTACGAACACCAAAAGCAGCTAATTGCTTCACAGAATTGACCACTCGTTCAATCACTGTTATTTTTGAGTTGAAATAGTAGAAAATACTTTAACAACAGGAGAAACTTTTTGCAAAACTAGAAAACGGAYAGCAAGAGCGCTTTTCGCAAAAGGCACGGGCTGGGAAAGTAGGGCAACAAAGAATATACTGGAGTTTCTGTATATAAAAATAAGATATTTAATTGACTGGGAGTCCTCAGCAGAGACTTGTTTGCAACAGAGCCTCATGGTGAGGGTTTTTGAAGTTTGGATGCCTTTGGCAGCTTTATAGAACTTTAAGGCAGACCAGCTATGACTAAAACACACTCAGCCAGTTAACTATACAAATGTAATGCTTTTTCCATCTTTCTCTCCATGTGCTGACAGCATTACCATTCTCTCCAGCGTTCTTCTTCCTTCTGAGGTACAATGGATCTACCAGTTCATGCAGTTCCTGATACTACATTTCAGTACAAAAACTTTCCAACAATAACTTACACAGCTAAGAGAGGTCATCATTTAGAAGTGAGTAGTTATATTAAAGGATCTACACGATTCCAAATACATTTCAGGATATACAGTATACTACGTGTAGATTTTAATGAGAAGGTTTGGCAGAGTAGTTTGGCAGAAGAACGTACTGTCAAGTGATTGGATATGGGATACATCTCCAGTTGCTTTGGATTCCCACATCACCTTAAGAGCTATTCTTCCCATCCCCCCATACAGCAACTCTCAAGGCAGTCAAATTTATAGCTCAATAAAATTTTTTATTAAAAATAAAAAGTGTGGCTTTTAAGTACTGCAGTCTTCCAACATCCCTATGCCAGGTCTAGATCAGACTGTTGTAGCTGAATATGAAGCTGGGGAGGCTTGGCCCACTTTACACAGCACTCCTAAGTTAGAGTTTCAAGATCTAAGCCACCTCTTTCCATTTTGTAACAGCTGTTTTTCTATCCTTTCATTAAAAAAAAAAAAAAAAGAAAAGGAAAGGAAAAAAGGAAAGAGACCAATGTAGAATAGTTAAATAAATAAATAATGGCTCACAAAACCACAGTGGAGGAACCACTGCTAGTCCTGCCAATAAAAATGTTCCCTCTCTTCAGGGCTGGCTAAACAACTGAAAGTGTTTCTAATGAACTGCTGGCAGCACTATCCATCATTGCACTAAATGGATTCATGTCTCCCTAAACTAAGGATAACTATTTATCTACAATGCACAGTCAGAAATTAGGAAGTATTTAAGCCTGAGAAATCTAATTCCTCTCTTCTCCCCACCTCCTCAAAGCTTGGTTTTATCCAGGCCTTCTTATRTAAAGATGATGAGAAAAGTCTGACTGATAGAGAACTTCAAACTGCTCCAGTGCTAATGAATCATCTGCATGAGTTTGAAAAATACTTGAGCAGACCAGACACCTGCAGTCTGATTTTAACATGACAAACACCTGACATTATGTTTATCTCTTCCCTCTTTTTTTTTGTCATTTGCTACATTTACTTGCACCTTACCTTGAAGTAGTTACAGGCTGCTGAAAGCAAGATGGCATGTTCATTAAACATAAAATAATTGAGTCCCAACAGTTGTTTAGGTTCTTTGAAGATGCTATTGTGCAAATAATAGTAGTCTACTCTAAACAATCAAAAGGAAGAAATGTTTCTGAGCTCTAGTGGAAGTGTGAAAGTCATGTCAGTAATTCCTGTTCAGAAGTCCCTTCTGAAGGCTCAACTGATTACAGAGAGCTGTTGTGTGCAGAGATATATCCATGCAGGGGCTGTCTTTAGAACAACAGCRATCAGAAAGGAATTCAGAGATATCAATAAAACATGCCTACAAATCATGAAAGAAAACACTTACTTCATTTCCAAGACTTCCTCCAAATGTTTCCTTCTTTCAGCTCGTAGGTTGGTCAAATGGGTTTCCTTCTCAGCCAAGGACTGTTGTGTAGAGGACAGTTTGGCTTTCATTGACTCCAGCTCCTGTTTGACCTTCTCCATGGCCATCATCAGCTCTTCTACCTAAAACATTTTTGGAGAAGACAGGAGGAGAGAAAAATAGTGCAATGTGATCAACTGGAACTTACTAAATGTCACAACTAAATTGGAGCACAAAGGTTACCAGTGCATGGATGCTACACACACTTCTGCAGGCTGGAGGCATCATCTAGTGCTGTGGATAGGATGCCTACACTTCACAAAGCAACGTTACAGCTTGTGAATTACCTTAGTTTGGTCACTAACATTACCATTACAATACAAACCTTCTGTAATTCTGTTTTAGAAATGTACCACAAGGACGAGAGGATGGCCTGTATATGTTAACACTGGCCCACAAGAATGCAAGGTTATTGAATGAAACACATTGATAATATACCAAAATGATAAAACCCTTTCACTGTAAATGATGCCTAAAGAGAAACTACATATGCACTTTAAGAAGAAWGGTAACATTTCTGAGGCAGGGAGAGGACTGGGTTCCCATGAAGATGTAAGCGAGGCTACTTCTCTCAAAATACCRTTTGAACAATGCTTTTAGTGTAGTGATTTAGCAACATAAGACATTCAAAGAGTTGCTGATGGCAGAGAAGTACAGCAGAACAACGCTCATATCTTCAGCAAACAGGAAAGATTCAGAATCAGCATGAATGTAAATTCTAGCATAGATTTTGCACAGATGAAGAGTCATTTTATTTTGCACTCAGAACAGGTTTTGTCTCAGGTAAAATTTATCACTAATTTACATGCAAAACCACAATAAATGCTCAAGTCTAGCTACATGTAGCATTCAAAAACCTCTGGATATGCTTTTAGTAATTTTATACTAAAGCTTGATGACATACATTACTTTCACTGAATTCTTCCACATAGGTTTTCTCCTTCTATCACAACCAAGTATTCACAAACAATTTTATAATGTGCTTTCAAYGGGAGAAACTCAGATGCTACTGCTGCACGTAATCAAACATTTGTATAAATTTACTATGACAACACAACACTGCATTGCCTTTAGATCCCTCYGTAACAATCAACTTGTGATCCATCCTGGAAGCAAATTATTGAAATTATAGCCAGCTCAATTTCTAATTACACGTTTTTACAAAGAGAGTTGAACATGTCATTTGCTATGTAGGTGCTGGAGGAGGGAAGGTATATAACATTCTTTAATAAATCCTGTAATCCTAAAGGCAGAGCTAATGACTCAGGACGAACATGGATAATGAGATTGGTTTTCATCCTCAATCAGTGACAGAGCAAAAAACACTGCAATTCAGAATTAGGCCATTTATAAAAATCTAGCATAGACATTGTGCAGTGTTTACTGCAGAAAGCCTGTCGACTTCCACTCAAATGCAGCTGCCAAAAGGTATTCTTCTTATGCCCAGGAAACTAAAGCAACATTTAAAATGTGCAATTATCATAAATTACTGAAAATGTACAGCCAAGAATTCATCCAGTAATCAACAGACCAAAGGAGAATTTCAGTGACAGGTAGTCTAAACTCGCAAGCATGTATATATTAACAAAACTAACCCTGTTTTATTAGTGTTTAGTGTCCAAAACAAGGTAAGAGACTGTCAATTTTTAAAATCAAGAGAAAACGCCATAAAACGAAACGGAGAAAACATATCAGAAAAGAATGCAAAGAAGAACTGCAGAAACAACCAAKAGCAAAAATACTACTAGGACGGAAACTAATTCTTAGAAAGAGAAAAATAGCAACGTGGTGGGGTAATGAAGGTGCACTTCTGCATCAGCTTCTAGGATATCAGTTTCTGCTTCCTTTGGGTGGATCAGAAATACCTACACAAACATTTTCCTTTGAACTCGAGAGAAAAGAGGCACATCAACTATAAACCCCTCTGCTTGAACACAAAACCACCTCAAATCAACAAGCCCCCAGCCAACTGCAACAGTCAAAAGGGCCTGTGTCAATCTGTCAGCTGCCAAGATAAAACAATCTCTGAAGCAACATCTTCTCCATAATCAGGTTTGAAATATTTTTGACGTGCTTCCTCTCATTCCCAGCCATCAAGGGCTGTGATGCTAACACTGAAGGACTGGTTTGCTTGATGTAGATCTGTAGCGTGACAGCTCTGTGCTGTTTGGAAGATATGAGGAGACTGGAGACTGATATTTAGGCCAGGGCTCCCAGGGAGAGGGGGCAAGGGCTAACTCTGCAAGAGTATCTCGTAGGAGTGGTTATTGCAGGTACTTAATCTTTTTCTCATTGCTCTGTTTGCTAACTCCTTGAATTCTAAGGTTATAGTTTGTATTTTTGCAGGCTAGGAGAAAATTGATCTAATCATGTATTAGGAATGGCTGGAATGCGAGTAGCTTTTAAACTGTGCCAACAATYTGGTTTACAGAGCTGTCATTACCTCCCATGCTCCCCAGCAAGGACCATTTGTCACGCAATTTACTAAAGACAAAGTTCACCAAAATAGCGATGACTGTATTCACAGTAAAGACTTCATTGTTCAGACTCATCAGGTTGTAGACAGTCCATGGGTCTACTTCAATTAAACTTCTACAAAACAAAACATTTTATTTGGCAGCTTATGGATCTTAGCGCAGACCCGTCCCAGTAAGCAGTCCTGTGAGAAATGATACAGGAATATCCACTGGAATCAAACTACTTGCAATGCACATCTAATTTAACCTACACAAAACCCTTCAAATCTACCCTTGATTTTTTTTTTCCCCCCCTGAGAGCAGCTAATTATATAATAAAGAAAAAATATTTGCCAAAACCAGAGTTCTTGGCAAGCAGAGACATTTTCAGAGACATGTTGTTGACATTTTCAATTTAACTGTGGGTAAGCTTGTGCCCTGTCAGTTATAACTACAAAGTCTCCCTTTCAGAAGGTGTTAAAGAGTGCACTCTTGCTCCTCTTTTCTCTTTGCTCAAATGGTAGTATTTAAAGCAAAGTGTATCTTTGACTATATATGACTTAGCCATGATTCAGTTCTCTGCAGACAGGCCAGAAAGGTCGTCATGTGTTCTGAACAGAGAACTTACATGGAGACCTATTTGTTCATTGTTCTTAGGCCTTAAGTGACCTGACCAGGTGACAGCTTATCTTTAAGGAAGAACATCAAGATGAAACACGTTTCCATCAGAGGAGAGAGTTCCTGAGAGACTGAACAAACCATGTGAAAGAGGGCAAAGTATGTCAATTAGATCAGGATGGGATTCACAGCAGCAAAAAAGAGAAATGTCAAGACAGGACAAATATTTTACATAGTATTACATCTCCTTCCTTAGGAAGCATGAAAGCAAGGTGGAGAGAAACAGCAATACAACAGGAGATGTTGATCTACCATGTCAATGGTAGCCTGTAAAGAAATGATTTAATAACCAAAAAAACAAAGCCCTTTTCAGGAGCCTATCTACCATCTTAACCTCCCCACTGCTACAAACTGTAATTTCAGGCTCCTGCAACTGCAGATCAAAAACCAGGCTTTTGCATAGAGGCACACTTCAGTTTGTTTAAATTACAATGTAGTGGCAGCTACCTTATTTCTTCCCATTGTGAGCTTTCCCCAGTGATAAAGGAACACGTGAAGATAACTTTTYTTCTCCACAGAAAATTGAAAAAGGCTTCTATAGCCCTCTCAGGAAGATAGTTCTGGAGCTTAATTTTCTGCTTACACCTTTTCAGAGAAGAAGAGCAATTTTGAATCATCATCCAAGCAACAAATGCATCATGAATGCTGGTAACACAATGTAATTCACTACAGTGGTACTGTGCAACAATAAAGAGGCAATGGACAAAGTCATCAATATAGGGAGAAAAAAGAGCAAAATGCTATACACTTGAAAAAGCACTTGCAGGGGCAGAGATCTATTCTGAAATGGTGACCCATAAAAGCCATGTTTATATGCTATGTGCATACCAAGAACAAGGCAAAGGCTAAAGAATGCYCTCCACAGACACCACAAAGGAACATTTTCTACTATCAGGCGACAGGATATGAATGCATCCAAAGTTCACATGTATATGACTGGCTTAAATAACATTTACCAAAGAGAGCAAATCACTGGTACACTATATGATATATATTTTTTGTTAATGTTAGATAACAGGTTTTTTCACCTGCAGATGAGCAATCTTTGAAGAAGAGACTGCATACCTTTTTTGTTTTTTTTTTTTTTATTTTTTCATGGAATAGTTTGGATTGGAAGGGACCTTTAATCACCATGTAGGCCAACCCTCCTCCCATGCCTTTCAGTCGATTAGGTTACTCAAAGTCCTTACCAGTCTGTAATTAAAAGTCTCAAAGGGCAGGACAAAGGGACCTGACTGTTACASTAAGAACCCTAAACTGGAGATACAGTACCTTAGGTGCAGTCAAATGTAGGAAACACAGTTTAATGTTTAATTGCGTGCCTGGCATCAGACTCATTGTTATGTTTCTGATTGAAGGAAAGAAATTCTAATTCTTTCAATATACATAAAGACACAGCAGGCTATGGGATAGCTGTTTATATTCATTATTGTGTCTCAAAAGTTCCAGACAGAACACAAAATGATGACATTTCAGAGAATACAGATACAAATACCAACACAAACAAGTCATTTTCCATGATCGTTGTATAAATCAATCACTAGAGATCTTTTCAAAACCACCTCAGCAGGCTAACTCGTATATTTTAAATTACTGGCTTTCTAAACATAGACTTATCTTGTATAAAGAAAAAATTAGCATTGCAAGACAAAAGCTACTAAAAATCTTTACTTTTGCCCAAAATTAAGTAAACAGAACAAAAAGTCTTGCAGTTAAAAGTCAGTAGAAAGAATATTAGAAGGACTGAAAGAAATAATTAACATTTCTCAAAGTGTCACTCTTAGATGACAGTCTCCTATTTTTCTACAGCTCTTTAATTTTTAAAGTATTTTTCATTTTGCTGTGTACATTGCTGAAATGATAAAGAGACTGCAAATTTCTGCATTATCTTTTACTCAGTTGAACTGATTAGACTGCAGAGATGGAAAAGAAATAGACATGAAAAGAAAGACAAAGACAAGAGATCTGGCTCCATGTAAACTTGTTTGGATCCCAGAAAAATTTCCTAGAACAGATGTTAAGACATGGAAAAAGCACAGGCCAGACTTGGGACTTAAGCATGTAATTTAACTGCCTCAAGTAACATATTACAGAGAGAAAGCACTGAGTCTGACATAACTTGGATTGCCAGCAGGTCCAGATGGTTTGCTTAAATCACAAGCTAATAAACCTTTACACAAAATAAGAGGGAAATGAATTATGGTTTCATCATAGCCTGATTTTCGTTAAAGCAGTATGGTGGCTTTAAGGTACTCTTAAAGACTACATCCAAGACACTTAACTAAATTCTTGGCCATTCTGAATTAAGGGAACAAATTTCAAATTCCTATAGATACTGGCAAAGCTGTAAGGCATAGCTTTTTGAGAGCTAAAAATATCAGAGGAAAATGAGAGAAATCAGTAAACAATAACAGGAAAAATCTTCCTCTCCCTCAGTAAAATTATACTGCAAAGTCTGATTTGTAACGTAAGGACAGCCCTCAACCACAAGAACAGCTGGAAGCTCTGCCCCACTGCCAGCAGAAGGCTGGAAAGCAGAATGGCTCTGCCCCACCCCACAGGCTGGAGCTCTGGCTTCAATTCAAGCCCCTCTTAGCCAGCACCAGTGCACAGGATGCAGTAATTAAGATATTTCTATACATCACTTTTACCTGCATCTCAAAGGGTATRGCAGCACCCCATTTGCCAAAGTCAGCTGTGTGCAGCATTAGAGGACTGTGGCAGACTGCAYGTGGAGAAGTTGTTCTGTTTTGTTCACAATAAAGAGGCGAGTTAGTGTTGAAGCTGTGAAAAGAGCTGGTGGATTATCAGCTCTCTAGAGAAAAGGCAGGATCTTTTGATCATCTGTAATAAACAGCGGCAATTTTAGGGATGAACTTTGTGTTTCTTTACCTTACTGTGTGGCTTTCTTAAGTCTTTGTGCCATTGGTTTTTAGGTTGTTCGGATTTTGTATATTCAGCATCCCTGATAAAACTSAGTGTCTTGGCGGCTTAACAGAACTGGTGCCACTGTTCTGTTCTTACATTATTAAATGGGAAAAAGGAGAGGAGCAAGATAAAGAGGGAGAACAAAAGCCTGTGGTCTGAAAACCTGCAGGATACTGCAGATGAATGCAATTTTTCTTATCGCTGTGAAAGCGAGATACTTAGACAGCTGATATCTCTTACTTCCATGAGCTGCTCTCTCAACAGAAACTTCATTATAAAAAAGGCATCTGATAAAGAAAAGGAGTTAATGCTCTGTATTGCTCCTCACYGTCTCCACCGATGGCTCTAGGCAATGAAGGGACTAATATTAGACCGAGCAGACATCTGACATTACCGTGTTACTCCTGCAGAAGCCACACAAGCATAAACAAAGCAGTCTCTGTCAGAGGAATACATTACTTGAGTATCAACTGAGTGCTCTTTGCTCACACTCTGAGAGCACCGAACTTTCCTATGAAGAAAGAGGAATCAGGATTCACAGACGTTTGGAAAAGACAAAAAGCCTTCAGCACTCAGTAAGTCACAGCTGTGTCCTGTTAGGATGTTTGGAGGTAGCTTTGACAGTTCTATCTCCTAAATGTGGGCCATAACCCACATAAATAAGCAACAACCTACTGCTGGGACAAGAGCTCTTGAGTAGGAAACAATAATTGCCTCTGCTTAACACAAACAAAATATTTGAGTCAGGCCTTGAAAAAAAGTAAATGAAAATTAAATTCTGATTTCCACTGAGGAAAGAAATCTGTTTTAGTCACTGGTATCTGAAGACTATAACAAATTACAATTCTATTTCTCCATTTTCCTCAAGTGAAACCATTATCCAATGAAACAGTCTYATTATGTTTTTTAACCTGTGCAACCATACCAAAGGAAGCTGTCCTATTTTACTTTGCATGGATCTATAGTCTTAGGAAACTGTCTTGTGTTTATCTTCCATGGCTAGCAGTAAGTCTCTCCCACCCCTTGGAAATACAGCAGCAATCACTAGGAATAACAACCTTGAAAAAATCTGGATTTTGATCACCTATTAAAAATCCCTACAGAGGCAGAGACACTAGAATACAGCACGTGAAGGACATTCTGTGCAGCTTTGCACATGCTCATTTGGCACAACTTATCACATCCAAACAAAATTCTCTGGATCTATGCTTAATTCATGATGCTCCAGCCACCACTCTAAACACGGCCATCTTCAAAATAAACTGCCCTTTCTTAGGTTACATCGACTGCTGCTAAGGTAGAAGTCAGACTAATTACCCAAGGATTTCAGCAGGTTTTCACCAGACTTCTGCAGACCATGCTGATTTTGCTGCATTTTAGACAGTTTCAGGTTAACTAGGATATGTCACTATGGCAGACAGTTTAGACCTAACCGAACAATATTCAAAGTAAATATTTAATGCTGTGCTACACAGCACAGCAAAGACTGTCAATTTATATAGCACAGATTGATTTTCCAAAGAGAAAAATTCTGGGATGATGTATTAACTCACTACAAGCAGTGAAAAACATGCTAATTCCACATACAACTTTAACACTCTTTTCCCAAAAGACATTAAGGATCACGAACATAAATAAATGCAAGCACATGCACTGCCATGTGAAGGCTGAACATGTGGCAAACTGAAGAAGCACAGTTTCTGGCAACCTCAGGAAAGTTTCCACCTCTACAAACTCGTGGAAGCAAATCTTTAGCATTGTAGTTAACTGAAAGCAAACAGCAGAACCTAACCACAATAAATAAAAAGAACTTCCACTACATGGAGCCAACTGAACTCAGGCTGAAATTCAGTGAAAGGTTTGAAGGAATCCGATGGTAAACAGCAGTACAGGAAAGTCTGGAAGCTTTTGTGTGAGCAGGAAATTTCAAATGGAGAGGCATCCTCAGTTTAATGAGCCTCAAGCTTGTCACTCTTCTGTGTTTTTCTATATAGCAAAATGCTATGGAAAGGAAAACAATTTCTTTTCTTGCACTTCATGGATTCGGAGGGAAAAATCACTGATGTCAGAAAAAGAGTATACATTTTTCAATTTATAAATCTATGATCAAGTCTAACGGGCTTTTCTAAGGCTTTAATCTACATATTATTGTAGCACACTCGCATTTAAGACCACAGTTAAAGAATGCAACTGGCAAAGAAATTTAAAATGAAAAAAGCACAAGACTAGCTTAAACAAATATTAACACAAGTATTTGCATGGGTCCTTACAATTACAAGCAAGCATTAATGTAACTAAATCTGCAAGAATTTGATTTTCTCTTGAGCCACAACAAATAAAATACTGTCTAGAGGTAGGTGCTTGAGAAAATAATATAACAGGCAGAGAGATGCCAAGACAGAGCTTTGTCTGGAATACTTGACTATAATAAAAGGCATAATGTGAAATCAGTATTTATCTACTAAACAATAAAAAGGGATAAAAATCCAGACAAAAAGATCTTAAAATCAGCACTTGCACCAAATATATATAAATATAAGTTTCCATCAGTATTTCTCATTTCATTAAATGAAAAGGTGACTTATATGGAGAAATGCTCAATGTATATTTTGCACAGASGTTAATTATCCTTTCAGTGTCCCCCAATTCTCCTGAAAGTCATCAAATTTTGACTACTTTGCAACCTTAAACGAGAGCAACAAATTAAACAAAAACAAAGTCACCATCCCTGGAGGAATTTAAAAGACAGGTAGATGTGGTGCTTAGGGATATGGTTTAGTGGTGGGCTTGGCAGTGTTACATTAATGGCTGGACTAGATGATCTTAGAGGTCTTTTCCAACCTAAACATTTCTATGATTCTAAAAGATTTTTTTCCTTTAAAATGTTAGAAAAAGATCTCTGCCTCAAAGTCTCCGGGCATGATTTTGTATTCATTATTTCTTTCCCTATTCATTCTTCCCATCTGGAGGCAAAAAAAACCTCCCAAGCCCCCAGCTTAGCACAGCTGAACACAACTAAGAAAAAATTCCACTGTTCCACCTCTTAAAAGGTACATTACTGAATGCAGAGGGAATTATATACCAAATTACCTCTCCCTTGCAGGGAGTGTGACTCAGTACAAATCCGCGTATTTTTAAAGGAAAAGGTTATGTAATCCATTWAAATACCCAGGGAAAAGAAGTAACTTGAGGGAGATGCAGTGCTTCTGMAAATTACTGCAAACATATTCATTGACAAGGACACAGTGCACAGTGAACTTCAGTTACCCAAAATGCTTTCCCTAACCAAAGCAGAACAATCAGACAAAAGAACAGAAAAAATAAATCTCTTGGAAAACAATGGTAAGACTATACTTTGGGCTGACACTGACTTAAAAAGCTCTTAAACATTTATATCAGTAAAACAAATGAAAATGTAAGGTTTTAGCACTAAATTTTACTTAATATGAACTWAGTACACAAATGACTTTGTACATGTACATACACGCACTCAAAACCTAAAATGATTTTGGCAGACTTTTACAAAAAACAGCTTTTCAGAAGATATTCAACAGAAGTTCAGCCAAAGAAATGTGAACTGCTTAGAAAAATAAGTGGGAAGCAATGAGGCTCCAGCACCTTCACTCCAAACCATACYTTGGATTACTGCCTTGGTCTCCAACCACTTGGTTTTATCAAATTTCTCATTAGGAGATATGGAAGAAGAGACAAAAGCATTCATTAAAAGCAAACTGCCCAGCATCTGTTACAGAGCAGAATTCTGACATTTCTATGGTGCTCAGAAAACATCTACAGGTGAGTGGTTCCTGAGAAACTCCACTTTATATTTTCCATTTACAGGGACCTGCAAGAAGGAACTTAACATGTCAGAATCTGTGCTGTGAAATAATTCCAACGCCCAACATATGTGAGAAAATATTTCAGATCTATTTCAGTAACAGAATGCTCAGCAAAAAAGGTATGTGTTTTAACTTATTTTGCATTTTTAGAAGGTACTGGATGGGATAGGGTCCAATATATTATAAATCTGTTGTAAACGTAGTTTCTATTCTTACAAGGAAATGAAGTCCAAATAACATATGCTAGAATGTTAAAMCAAAACCAGGATGGTGGCCTGATGGAAGTGCAAATGACAGGTATCATTCAAAACCCGACAAGAACTTCTGTGCAGTAACTTACAGGTAACACAGAAAAGGCTCTTGGAGGCTGCACTCTACATTCAAACCTCTGCAGACCTTGTATTTACAGGAGGGAAACAGGAGAGAACTGTGAAGGAGGTTCTGGTTGAGTTATTAACCTATTTTGTATTTATTTTTCCTTAATATAACAGGTATGAATTTTGAAGTAGGCATATTGGATAGAGAATTTCAGGACTCTTGTTATCAACATATTTTACATGTAATATGTACCTGAAATAATATTAAATCCTGCTGAAATAATTTATAGAGACAGTGGGGGAAAGGAATTAGCATAAGAAAATACATTTAAACAATACATTACTTTTACAACATTCAGTCTTTTATTTTATCCTCGAAAAAGCAAAGCAGAAAAACCTGCCCTGTGCAGGACAAAAAGACAGTGTATGAACATAGATACAGCTATTTATAGGTCTGCATACTTAACCTCATTTGAAATGTCCCACTGAGAACCATAACTTCAAAAAAAGTTGATGGAAGGTGTCAAGATCAGACTGCCAACTCAAAAATTTCAGTTTAAGTAGCTACTTAAGGAAGGAAGGAATGAAGAGGTAATGGCCATTATTTTATGTGTTTATTTGCCATAACATTTTAGGGTAAGGAGTTAGATGTTAGCTGATACTATAGAGAGAATGCATTTAAAAGCACGAGCTGATATTTGTGAGAGAAGAGAGCTGCACTGCTATCAGCAGAAATGCTATTTAAATTTCTAAAATCTTCTGCTTTTCAAATCTGAAGGAAATAAAATAAGCTAGAGAAATGTACATTGTGGTCAGGCAATGCACCATCTCACTCAAAGAAATAGTAGCCCATTGTAAAGGCTGCAATAACAGTTTCTGGTAAAAATATTTTTAGTAATAATACTAAGCAATTCCTGCCTCCACTCCTCAGTCCTGCCCCCACAGTTCAATGCTTCCTCAGATGTCCCTCAAGTTCTGCATGGGGATTCATGAACCAGGTCAGTGAAGTGGTTCACATGAAAAAAAATTCCTTCAAAAAATAAGACAGTTGTTACCAGAACTAGGTCATGGCTCCATTTCACAACACAGCCCCAGAAAGACCTAGGCTGGGAAAACAGAAGGGATGTGCACTGAAGTAGGGGCCTAAAAGTGAGTGAAGAGGCGGAGGGTGTTGAGTATCTTAGGTCAGAACACATTTGTGAACTATGTCCTCCAATAAGGAAAACTCAAAATGCATGTAAACGTAATACTGTCCTCCTTGAGACGAGAACCTGTTGCTAATTACTGATTGACACTGAGTCCCAGAACCCGAACTTATGTTTCATTTTATTTCACAAAAAGGGTCTCATTCCTTCATGAAGACCGAAACACATTTCCAGCACTGTCCTGGGAATGGTGCTGATTATGAGTAAATTCGTACAAAGGATAACCTCTTGCTTCCTGCTGCAGGAGAAGGGATATTAGGATGCATCAGGACAGTGAAAGAGTTTGTGAACAAGACAGGGCCTCTTGTCAAAGAAGACCTTCAACAGTTTTTCCTAGGGAGCAAAACTACTGCTGTACTTCTGAGCAGGAAAAAACTTCTATATAGAATTCCTTTTTTTTCCCCCTGAGGAACATAACCATAGCTTTTCTAAAATAAACTCAGATTTGGTTAATGCAGAAATAGTGCCTGAATCTACATTTGGTTTTGCCATCTCTAATTAAAAAAAAAACCCTTTCCGATAGAAGTTTTCATCCAAGAAATCCCACCTTCAGCCTCATGGAGAGTACTTACAAAGAAGTCTCCATGCACCTTCTGACCTTCCACCCAGAGGGCTGAACTAGTGGGACCAGCCACAGTCCTACATAACCCCACAGCTGTAAGGAATTCACAACAGTATTTACACAGAGTATTCAGCAGGTGCTCCTACAAAACCAGGTGACTGTTATTAGAAAGAAAGACTTGAAGAACTTTGAAGTCTTTCCACCTATGCAAGACTGCCTCGCCTGCTTTCTGTATGGCAGGGTTTSTGCTATACAGATCAGTAGGGACAATAAAACTATGCCCAATTCAGTGGGTGCACTGCTCCCAGCAGGAAATGCCTGATTTTATTTTTGTCAAAGAAGAAAGAAAGAACAGGTCTAAAAATCCTGAAATAAACAGAAAGCTTTAGTCAGCAGGAGACGTCTTGCATACACAGATTGTGTATTCACACAGTTAACCCACTGTCACAGTTAATACACACTGACAGGATATTTTCAAACACTGGATTAAAGAGAGCAAGGTTTTAATCTCTAACGGATATCTGAGAACCATGAAATCCAGGGTGGCTTCGTGGACGCTGTAATTCACATCTGGAGCCTATAAAACAGCACAACACCACACATCATGAGGTGATGGAGGGCAGGATTACACAACACGAGGCCACAGGAACAACACTAAATACTGGGGCAGAGRCACACACAAATGAGATGTCCTCATACCTTGAACCACCTAAAGCCAAAATGGTTGACCTCATGCACTGATTCATTAAATAGCTTCAGACAGGCAGTGAAGTGGCAGAATGGCAGAAAACAAGATAAACAAAAGAGAGGAAAGAAAAAGCATGCAATTAAAAGCAAATTATAATCAGTTTGAACAACATCGACATTTAAAAAAGCACACATATCACTCACACTTGACCTAAGAATGTTGCTAACTTATCATATTGTCTGTGAAAGTCAAAGGATTTTCCATTGATAACATATAGAACACAGAGTCTTGCAGTTTAAAACCCTAAAGTTATCTAAGTGTGTTTTTCACAATTCTGCAAAGAACTTCCCCAGAACATAATAAAACAAAGAGGGCATTTTTAACAGTAATTGAAGGAATATGCACYGAAAAACATTTGAAGGGAAATCTCCTCTGCACCTTGGAAAAACAGTACTTGCCACCACTCTATGTGGTGTACTCAACTGATTTATATATTTAACAGTATTGAACTGATACCAGAACAAAATCCTACTGGACAAAATGGGGCACAGCAGGTCTCYCACTGCTGACTGGAGAAAGAGACTCCAGTTCCTCTTCCTTTGTGCTGATTTGTTGTTCAGATTTCAAAAACCATCATTGGTCAGAGCTGGCAGTTTAGATCTCTGGAGTAAAACACTGCTGTCAGTCAGTGACATCATAAATGCTGACTTGTTCCTCTTCCAGTACTGCTGCTTTCACCCCATCTTGCTTTCTCCTCCTCACTTCTGTATGCATTGCTACATCCAAATTAATCTCCTTTTCATGATGCTGTTGCCTACCATATTCCACCAATCCCTACCCACAGATCTTACTCGTCTTGGCTCTCTTCCTTTCGTCTCAATCTCTCTTGTTGGCCCTGATGGCTTATGGATCTTCAGGCTGCACATTTCCCCGCCTCATCTCATCCCTAAGATTGTAGACTCAACTCAAACTCTCTATTTTTTATATTTATGTATTTTAATATTATTTTCCAATATATTTTTATATATTTTTTTAATATTCTTGGAGCACCAGCTTCTAGATGCTCAAAGAATATCAAAATGGTCACTTTGCCTTGTAACTAATCAATGAAAACATTATGACATCCTAGGCATGAAATCACATACTAGTTTGATTACTTTTGTCCCTCATCATAGAACCCAACCCTTCGTTAGATATGTTTTCCTTTCAAGGAGATCTAATCTTTGATGTGGCATTCACTACCCAGTTAACATTTCTATGTCATGCAATTTTTTAAAGGCTACAAGAAGTCTGGAAAGAAGGCAGTCTTTAAAGTAAATTACATCATACTGTCTAGGATCCTAAAATGCAACCAGAATTATCCTCAATACATCTATSAGCAAACAGCTGAGCTTGACTCTAGCCCAAAGAAAAACAGTTGCTTTCTTCCTGAAAACTTGGATTATTACTAAGATATTTATATCTTCTTTTAAGTTAAAGCCTGTGATATAAGAATACATGTTAGGAAAAACATCTTAAAATGTTTTAAAGCGCACTTAGTGAGATCTGTTGTTAAGTAAATTACAAAGAGAAGGAGATCCCTCCATTGAACTGCAACTAACCAAATGCTCCTGTTTGCTAATTACTGTATTAATTACTAATTAAGGAAGGAAGAGTGAAAAACACTGAAGAAGCTCACAAAATGCRCAGTGAGAGTGCCAGGATTTATTCATTACTTATGGTATGTTTTCTTGATGATTACTCACGTGAGTGAAAACCAGGCACGTCCATGATTCTTCAGAGTTACCTCAGTGGCACGAAATCAATTACTGCATAAAAGTTTATACTTGTGGCTTCAACATACAAGTGTGTATTTTCTCTGTGCATGCTTGGCTCAAGCCAAGGGATTTGTCTTTGTATCCAGTTGTTTTGCAAGTGCAAGGAGATTGTGGTCCATAAACACAACTATGCTCATAAAAATCACTGTCTTTCAAATACATTCAATGAACAAAGTCCATAAACCTAASTATGTCTTACATACAGGGAGATAGCTTTGACAGGCAAGACAGGTCAGAAGAGTTACTACTTAAAACAATATTTTAAAATGTAAGGTATCCTGAGCTTTTAATTTTAATTTCAAGAAAATCTTACCTATGAAATACAACTTATCAGGAAGGCTTTGCAGATTTTATGAGTTCTGTTACCTAATGCTGGAACAGAGATACAGGATCATCAAAGAAAACCAGCTGTGTKTCACACAGTGAAGCAGGGAAAACAGTACTTTACTGTCTGGTTACTTTCCTAAGAGGACTACCAGTGACTTTACAAGATTGCAGACCTGTTTCTCAGCATTGATCCTGGCTGACTCCTCTTGTGCTAGCACCATTTCCCGCTCTGCAGTTATCTGAACACTTTCTCTGAGTGCCTCTTCCAATTCTTCAATCCGATCATCCTTTTTACGCAGATTGTCCTGGAAAATGACGGGAGACTAGGTGAAGACGACTTGTTTGGAACTACAGCCTTTTAAGCAACCAAGTTTTAAGCCAACCAAAATGTGTTTCTCCCTCCCAAGGCACAATTGCAGGCAAACCATCTTCACACAAAGAAGAGAATGGTGAAGGGATGCAAGAGTAAGAGGAAGATCACAGTAAAGAGAAGGAGAAAGCCAGCAAAGCAGGACCTCAAAGCAAGAGTGGTGGATATGCCACAGTCCTGTCAGATTATACAGCATAGATAAGCAAGGATTGTTGGAAAATAAGGATTAGTAAGGAGTTCTGAAGAAGCACAGAAGCCAGAATTGGCAGGAAGGTAGCAGGCACTCAGAACTGCCCATTTCCTCGCACATTCATCAGCAGGCATGGTAAGAACGGAAACAGAGCGCTGCAGTTTGGAATTTGCCACTTCCAGGTTAAGAGGGAGAAAAGCAAACATTAACCCAACAGAGTTTTCCACTGTTCAGATTAAGTCTTCGAGGAAGTTTTACATCAAAGGCTCTCTAGGAAATATGAAGGATTCATCTGGGCTGTCTGAATCTCAGACATTCAAGTATCAAGATGCCCTAAAAAAATATTCTTCAATTAAGAGCATCTTCAGTTGCAAGTTCAGATGTGCCACATATATTCAAACCACTGAAGAAAACTGTACTGCTCCTCAGAAAATATACTGGTTTATTGGTTTCTACAAGCAGTATAACTTAAAAAAAATATATACAAAATAATGGTGTTGCTATTTGTAAAAGAGACTCTCCTAACTTTAGCCTTGCTAGGAAAATAAATGTATCTCCTGGTTCTGCAGAAGCAGCTTGGACAAAAGGCTGCAAAACAAGTGGGTCTACATGAATTTCTTGGACCATGGCTGCTTAACAAATCCACCAGAAGGGAGCAGCTTGACAGAAGATTTCTACATTTCTTGTCTTGCAGATTGCTTTAATTATAGGGTTCAGATGAGATATTAATGCATACTGAAGTTTAAAACATGGCTTTTTAGCCATCTCAGCACCAGCGGAAGAATAAAAAATACTTTCCTTTGTTTGCATTTTGCTTTTTGTCAGATTTACCCCTTTGGCTTCTGTCCTTTTGTATTTAGGACTGTAATTTTCCACTGTTATACTGGAAGAGTTTTGTACCATATAATGAATAAGGAAAAAGAAGACTGACTTGGAAAAAAATTGACCTTGCAACCTTCGTAATGGAAAAAATAGTCATTGGAGTTTAAAGAATGAACCTGACTCATTCCTTGATTCCTGCTTTCTAGGACTTGGGGTATATCCCCAAGGATAGCTGTTGCATGAAAACCATTTCTGACAGTCTCAAAACTGCCCCTTTCAATGAGAGTGCTCAAGCAGGGATGCAAAGCTTTGTGTCAGACTAGTGCAGGACATGTGGCACCACTGCCCTGGTAACGAGCAAGGCTGGTGTTCAACCACTTGCACAGGCAACAGGAGTTGTTAGGCTTTGCAGGCAGAGGAGCTTTCTGCTGAGGGTTACTTTCCAAGGTGGAGTCATAGAGCAAGCAATTGCTGTTTCCTAAAAAAACAAATGGACAGATCTACATTCCAAAAATAGGAGTTGCTTAACATGTTTTCATACTTTCTGAATCTTTTGGAAACACTGATAACATCTTCCAAAACTACTTTATGGTTATGATTAGCCTAAACGAAGTCTCATCAAAAAGATGAATAACAAGCTTACAAAAAGCTCTGCACAGAATACTGACCATGCCAGATACGGGAAGTATTTATTTGCCTATCTGCATTACACAGTAATTATGAACTTTACTTTTTGATATATTACTCATGGACAGCCAAGTGAATGTGTAGCCCTCTGTGTCAATTAACAGAAGTGGAAATAGTACATTTGAACAGCTGCATTAAAAATGGAAACTCCTTTAGAATAAGAATGCAGAACAAAACATTCTAACACATAGGTATATCATCCACTCTTGATTCCAGGCAAACATTTCCAAGGTGAATTCCAACACTGTAATAAACATGACACCACATGCTCTATTCAGATAGGTGAACTCTTGAGGGACAGGAGGAAAAGCAATTGGTGATACCAAAGAYCCAGGGCCACATTACCTGCATTTGGAAAATCTATATGCAATTATATCTTATATAATTACTTTTACTAAAATAATACACAAACTTTTACATATACAATAGAGGGTTGCAAGTTAAAAAGTCCAGTGCTGACTTAGAATGATAATCTTTTAACTTTAGTCTAATACTAATAACCCATCCAGTAAAGAAAGACTAGGTAGAAAGTTTTTTCCTTTTCTGTCTCAGTCAAACTTAGTTAAAAGACGTGCAATTTCACTCTTCTAAGTGTCACGATGTGTGTAACCACCTTAAAAATCCCACAAATGCCTGGCAGGAGCAGCAGATTGTTGCTTAGCCAGATAACACCTCCATTAGTGCAGAATAGTCTCAATACACTCTTGAAGAATTATTTTGTTTCTAGCTCTTTGATTCATGACTAATTGATTAGCATTTGAATTACTTTTTTTTTAAATACAAGCTGCTGTCTCATTCTAGTAGATAAAATTAAATAAAGGTGAACCCGCATTTGCCTTTTACCATACCAGCATGTTTTTCCAACTGTTTGGCTCTGAACTCTAAAACATCACAGGCTCATGCTGACCTTCAACCTGTGCTGCTGCTGCTTTCCTCCTTTTAGTTACATGAAGTATTCCATTTTTATTGTGATAAGAACTAAACTCTGGAAAAAATCTTCTATCAATTTTAACTACGGTTATGATTTTTTCCTGCAGTGCCTGTTCCTCCGAAGCAATCATACCTTCGAGCATCACACTGAGGGCAAATTTATCTTCCTGTATTTAGATAAAATTGCAGAAATGATAAACAGTGACAGCCTCTTTTCATGAAGCTTATATGGATGACTACTCAGAAACAAAMAAAAAAATTACTTACCGTAGAGGAACTGCATTCTTCAAGGTGTATTACCTACCCAAATATCTCCGTGGCCCTCCCTCCCTTATCCTCCTTGCATCCCATGTGCATGAGATTGCACAGCAGAGATGGAATTAAACTGGGATGKAGGAGATAACTCTGCCTTTATGCTCACTGGTGGCAGCACACAGAAAATGAAAAACCCATTTGACACTGTGGGAGTGCCAAGAGTTCAGGCACAATAAAAAWTTTTGCTACCTATACTATGATCCAGTTGCTGATTGGCATGCAAAACTAATTCCATACATGCCTGTCTGAAAGCCTGCAAGGAAAAGGAGGTGTGACTGAGGCACATTTCTGGGCTTTTCCTTTCATTTCAGGAAGGAAGTGGTGGGATGTCCAAGGRATGCATGTTAAAATGATGTATCAATTTAATCTATCCTGCATTCATGTGATGTGTAATCTGCCATGAAGATTTTTGGAAATGCATGAAACAGGATACACGCCTTCACCAAGGTATTTAGGTTCAATTAAATCTGAGGTATCCTGGCAAACTCCRTAACTGTGTCTTGAACTACACTCAMAAAGATCTTTATGGCCTAATCTCACTCTTGGAATTAAGGTGGATTTCTCTAGTCAATTCTTGGGAAAGATTAATTAACAGTTTTGAGAAGGCAATGGTTCTTTTAACTGTTAAAAGTATTTCTAGGACTAGACAATTACCCAGGTAGGAAAAGATTCTTGTCATATAACCCTGTAAATAATGCAATAGCTTGTTTCAGCTGTGCACTTTCATAGACCAGATGGGAGGAACACRATACTGGGAGTGTTTTGCACTAGGAATCAATTACTTGTTAAACAGTGAAATCATTACATCACTATGAGCCCTTATTCCTGTGAACTATTGCTTTCTCTTATCATGTATTCCCTCAAGAARCCATGACCTAGATAAAGAACCTAATGATGATGATCCCAGTCCATTCTAGACAGAAAAAAACTTTCCCTAGAAAGAAAAACCCTTCTTTATGAACTGACCTTCCACTGGAACCTGGGAACTCATGACTGTCAGCTGCCTCAAGTACTACTTAAAGCTTCCTYGTGGATACAAACAGTCATTTAGTTATTGAGACAACAAATTCTTCACCAACATTTGGAGGCAACCCATCTACAAATGTCAGGATTTTTTCCCAGTTAAAAATATGAGGGCCTGATGAACTGCAATTCTAAAGTGCATGCTGTTTAATTAATGTGAAAAATTGAAATCTTCCTCAAAGATTTCTCAAAATCTCCCATAAAGTTCCCTTGCTTCCCATCTTCGGCCATAACCAGTACCAAATGTGAAGAGGGAAAAATTGATTCTACTCAGAGTTGGCCTATTCCTGAGGACTTCTGGTTTGCAACCTCACCAAAAAATGCCAAAAGACTCTCACTAAATTAYTGAAGATGGGTTTCTGCAGTGTTGGTTGAACTACCGCACTGCTGAACCCAGAAGGAAAGATGCTATGCCAAAACTGGGCTACTCTCCAGAAGAGGACAATTGGTTAAAATAAATTTGTTAACTTGYTCCTTTTCACTGAAAAATATCTGTGAAAACCTGCATATCTTTTTAAGGAGGTCCTGAAGCTTTAAGGGAATATACAATGTRGTGGTACCAAAAGGTGGTATTAGCTCCATTTGACTTCAGGAGCAAACAATCATAGGGCCTTAAAGCTCAGGTGAGCATGGTGGATCTCCTTCATTCAGTTCCACACACTGATCAACTACTTGACGTCTCTGAACAAGAAAAGCATGCAAAATGGCCACTCATAAATGGAGAAATACCTCTTACACTGATGAGACAATACTTTGACTGCAGGGGTTTCCAAGAATATGCATCAGGTAAATGCTGAAGGAAAACCCTCCAAAAACGTATTTGCCTTGAAGAGTGGAATGAAAGAAGAGTTTAYAGATTCCTGAAGAAGGAAATACCTTTAGGGTAGTGTATAGCTTGGTRCCAAGATGCAGCATAAACCATAAATAAACACAAATTCAACACTAAAGACTCTGAAAATAAAGTAACAGAGAGGCAAACTATCATGTAAAGAGCTGCTAGTATATATTGTTGAGCRTGAAAAAACAATGGAGTTACAATTACTACAAATGCTAATGCTGGCTGCATACAGCTGTYCTGGTACTCTCAGCTGGTAAAAGAATTAAYGTATTGGGGGTTACCTGTGATGGGRAAATCTGTCTGTCCAGGCAGAAGCTGAGTATATCCCAGTATTAGGTTTATATGAAGTCTCTGTTTCTCACAGTGAGAGGAAGAGGGTTTTTTTTTTAAGTACAGCAACAGCCTATGTAATTATCAGGARTTCCTGAATGAAAGGAACAGTCTGAGAGCTACAAGGCACAAACTGCCAAGCAGGCGCTCCTTGATCAACACTTCCTCATCTTTGGAGAGATCAGACCTGATACATSATGATTGTGTCATTAGGATAATATATGTCAACATCTGGAGAATTCTATCTGCCAAGTAAGACATATGGACTGGAATTCAAGCCTGACAAGTTACATAAATACAGAAAAATAACTAGAGGAGAGAAAAGGAGAAAGACTGCAGTAGAAGAATTTAATTCCAGTAGGAGCTGAAAGGGAAGTGCACCCAAAGCTGGCCACAGCACTGCATACACTGCACTGAAAACATTAGGAACAGCAGAAGGTGATGAGTACATTCTTCTTAGAACACCAGAASAGAAAAAGAGAATATGTGCACATCCAGACTGTGTGTGCACTTGTGGATCAACAGGTGCAGAAAGAACCAAAATATATTTACAGTAAAGAGAAAAAATAGACAAAAATTATTTCTAGATGTGATAAATTAGCACGGTGAAAAAAAAGTACGGAAGCCATCCATGTATGAGAAATGGTGGTGAATTTTTCTTTCAAAGCAGAAAGGTAGAAAATGGAGTGGTGTTTCAACTGTATTGTCCCTTGAGTATCATTGTTGCAGTGTAGGAGAATACTCCAGAGTGATGCAGGACTACAAGTGATGCTGTTGACAAAAATATGTGCTCTTCTGTACATTGGGAGGATGCACACAAAAATATATTTACATGGGAAAAAACCCACCCAAACCTGTGAAAGGTGGGAAAGAAATATATCAACTCTAGTGATAGACTGTAATAGACAACACCCMGATAGATATAAATTACTATTAATAGATCTAATTTGAATGAAAAGGAAGTAAAATGGGAGGACAAAAAATCTTAGTGAAAACTTAATGAAAAGGAAGGCTTAATTTTTCACAGTCTTTTTCTTAAATAGGCATAAAAGCCTTAATAAAACTTGTGCATATTGCTATTATTGCCTGAAAATTGCTAAATTGTATACAAAAATGTGTGAACAACTCCAACCATTTGCGTTTTTTAATTCCAAGGTATTTTACATGTTACCCTTTATGTGTGTTAGTTTCAAAAAGTATTTCCAGACCATACAGCACTTTTGTTCAACATCAGGAGCAAAGTGAAATACACAGAGCCTGTGGTAACGATAAGAAAGGATCTTAATCAATACTAGTTGAAGGAGAATAGAGAGGAAGGACAAGAAAAGGACAGTTCTAGACACCATCACACAGGCCCAAAAAGGGAAAGGCAGAAGTGGTTATTCCTATGGGAAACTGGCAATGTCCTTTTCCTGATAGCTGCCATCATTTTGACACTTCTTTCCTGTTACTGTAAGCTTGGTGCTCCCAACACAGCAATCAGTTATGAATCTTGGGCTCGTAYAGGCACTTTTCATTAGCAAGAGCCCAGACAGACCGAAGAACCTTGCCAATACTAACAACCAGGTTTACCATTTAGCAGCTGCACAGGGTGCCAACAGTTTTAACATTTAGCTCCGGCTGTTGCAAATTACCACATTTGTAGTTTTTAAAACCTAGAGGGACAACGTTTCTATCAAACCACAGCAGGTCACTGCACGGACTATCGAAATGGGACCCAAAGCTGACAGTACAGCTGTGAAAATGATCTGAAGTGAGCAAAAGCAATAGATATCTCTAATTGTTATGGGGCTTTGTGTTTTTTTTTGTTTATTTGGTTTGTCTTTCTTTTTTGGGGGGATGTGTGTGGCGGTTTTTTGAGAGGCTAATTGGGGGAATGCTACTGTAACAAGATGTGTTCTTCACTCATAAATCAATACYATGACTCAAGACTCCTAAATTGATACAGGATTACAGAAAAAAACAGCAGCATTTCTAACTAACTGCACTATTAATATGAAGCTCAAGCCCATACGTTATTCCCTTGATACAGCCTTATTTGTCTGAACTCTCTTTGTAAACGTCAGTCCTATCACCATCATTGTACTAGTACATCACAATAGTCATAAGGCCTATCTTTCTTTGCTCATTTTCAATCATTCAGCAAAAAACACCATCAGGACAGCACGCATGGACAGCTACAAAAGAACTCTTCTTTGGTTCTTCCTCTTTTTCATAGCTGAATATATGACAAAAATTGCTACCGATACACCACCACTGAGGTAATGCTTATTCAGCAGYTGATGCCATTGAATCTCTCCTGCTCTCTAAATTTTGAAGGGAATTCCTGCAATCACCTCTGGTTTTTGCTTTTAGCCTCTGATGCCTCTTTCTTGATGTTCATCATACTAGAGCAGCTTTAGTATTTGTGCTATGAACTGCTTCCTTTAAAGCAGCCATCTATCGAGAGATGCTATTGCTAACCACTCATCATTTTACTGAAGGTAAAACAATCCCAAATATTCTTACTTTCACTCCATGAGATGTTCTCCTATCTCCCCCAACTTCAAACTTGAGATTATTAAAACAATTGCACMTCAGAATTAAATCACCACTGTTTTCTCATGGCATCTAGGAACATTCCAATGCACCCACAATCCCCCTGGGAGGCAGATGCATCGAGTGAAGGTAATTTCAAGAAAAAGATCTTAGTACAACATGGATGCAGCTACTTAACCAGAAATAGACATATTGATTTAGGGAAATGCTTGACTTAAAATATTAGAAACTGTTCTCAATATCTTTACTAGTAAATGCACAGTCAGCTGTACCACTGTATCTACAGAATAAGGATACATCTGAAGACAGGAAGTATGATTTGGATACAATACCAGAAACTCAGAAAAAGTTCACCAAAGAATCGAATGACTTAGGTGTGCAGCAGCAGTGAATTCACCTGCATGTATGAAACATGAAACCTATTAGATACAACTGATGAGAATAGAATCTGTAAAGAAAATGTAAAAATTGGATATTTAAATACTAACATAATCAGAAAATAATGAGTTTAAAAATACTGAAATAAGGTGTTTGAAAAGAACAGATTCTCATTTGTGTATCTGCAGTATTACACTGACATTAGCTTTAAACAGGCAACTTAATATGAAAACATTCATAAAAATTACCATTAAAATTATCTGGTGTAAAACCCAAAAGAATGAGAAAATGGAAACCCTTCACATTCTGAGAGATTCTCACTTCTTTGCACAAAAATTCCAATTGTTTCYGTAAAAGCCTGAGCTAGTTCAGAGGAATGAGAAAAACAGTTATTGTTTTTCTTTAGCYATAAATATTCCCAAATGATCCTCTATTATTCTCAGCCTGCAAAGCTGGAAAAAGTACTCCCTGCCTCTTGTCTTCACTCATTTCTCTTCCATGTTCCAGTATTTAATTTTATTTAATATTTGTTTGAACAGAAGCTTGTCCTTGGGTTAACTATTTTCTTCCTTTCCTTTACCTTTCCCAYGTTTGCCACATCCTTTTCTTCAGTGGATGGCTGCCATCACTGCATGTTATTCACGAGGGGAATGCACTGCGGATGTACACACTGGCATTTTCTGGTTGGTCACTTGATACTTCTCAAATCGTTTTTTAATAGTGCTTCTAAGCAGTAACATTTGCATAAAAATATTTCTTCTAAGACTGCTGTCCTGTGGTAATAGAGGTGTATCAGAGCACATCATTGTGCACACAGATTTAAGATTGTTTCTCCTGACATATGTACTTATGCTGAGTTTCACCTGCTCTTTTATCCATGGGTTCAAGTTATGAGATACTTGTGGAGCTATATAGGTTATCTTTCATTTAAATGTCCCAAATAAATAAATAAATATAATTTGGACATGTACGAAAATTTAGTCTCATTTACAGAAAATACCACATTTTTTAGCTAGATAGATCACCTCAGCATAAAACAGTAACTATTTCATAGCACTGGGACACAAAGACATGCGCACTTATAACGCAAAAATACGTTTACAGTTTAAGAATGCTCAGTGGTTCTTCAAAGGGAAGACAAGAAAAGTACATGTGGGGTGACAGGCAGGGAGAAGCAAGCTGTGCTCTAGAAGGTCATGGATACCTGTTGTTGTAAGTTCCTTTACCTTTCTTCCCTTGCTTTTCATGCCCTGCTTTGAAAAATCATCTGACCCCAAAGATATCCAAATTTAGGTAGAATTCAAATGCAAGCAACAAAAAGCGCACAATGTCATAAACGGAATTTGTTGATGAATTTTAACTGACTATAGCTATCTCCTAGAATGTTAATATCACCCTCCTTTAATCCTCAGTAAAAGACTAAGTGATACCAATACATTCGAGTTTTTCCCACCACCTGCACTGAGATCTGAGTACACACCAAACAAAACTCAGCAGGTGAAAGGACTGGTGCTGACTTTTAGTATTTTACAACCTCTGGCCAGTTCTGAACATGATTTGCAGCCTAAGCTTCAATTCCAGTTAACATTTGCACATCACAATACGAGCAGTTGTTCTGATATATCCTAAGAATGTGTAAATTTTAGACAAAGAGAAAAATTTAATAGGAAAAGTGCTAATTAAAGGCAGAACACACTGATTTCTATATGGAAAAAAGCCTGGTAGTTTAAGGGTGACATCAATTTGGGCAGCTTAGTAAGCAAGATTGAAGAATAYGACTGATTTAGAATGAAATGAATTAGGTTTATTACTATTTGAAATGAATTAGAGGAAATCTTTTTAAGGAAATGCTTAAGCATTTGTTCCCACAGTACAGAACTAAAAGAAAAAATCCACGTGTATTATTTTTTAAAAATAAGCTCTGAATTCTGTCTGTCTTGAGGTCTCCATCATCACCCCATCTCCCTTTCTTGTTCTATTGTGCAAAAGAAGAATAAAGCAGAATAGCAATTTTATTAAACAATGAGACTATGAAATGAGCCATGACAATTGGGCATTTTTATTCTTGGGGAGAGATGAGTTAGAAACCACTTTCAACACAGCTAGCAAAAAAAAAAAAAAAAGCTTATGAGAGAGAGAAAAAAAAAAATTGAGAAGAAGGAAAAAATGCAAATTTATTACCATTTCTCAGGCTCATGAAATAAGACACCAAAATGAAAAGAGAGCTGTTCTTCCCCTTCAATGTGCTCCTATTGTTTTGCTTAAATCTGGCCCTCAGTGTTTTCTACTCTCAGGAGAGACCTCCTCACAGGAACCACACCATGTTGTCAACAGTTACATTAATCTCTCTGACAGTTTTTAGGAAAGCAGTTTGAACTCAGATACTAATCTTGGCAAAAAAAAACCTATGCAAAAAACATCTAGTGGTTAAGGTCGCTGGCACACATTCAGCTGTCCAGTCCTCACTGTACTTAGTTTCTGGCATATCATAAAGGGTACCAACCCTTATCTTTGCCAAACGGGCAAGAGCACAAATAGCAGGTTTCATCTTCCACTGACACATAATGTTTCTGCAGGAAAGACYGGGTGAAAGTGTGTCTGGGGAATAATGCTCCCGATGGATCACAGAAAAATGTTAGGATGTAGGGAGTCTTCTTTCCTCTATTAAAAACTCTCAGGCCATATAACGGSTTTCTCTCACTACAAATCTCAATTTGCAGTTAAAGGAAATACTGGGATAATTGGGAGACTGCCTAATACTAGTTGTAAATAGTGACTTTCATGAAATTTTTCCAGCTGTCTGTTCAAAACTGTAGAGCATTTTTACGTTATATAAGAAGACAAAGTCAAATGGTTCATCTTTTTTAAAGATGTGAAAGCAGCGAGTTCATCTAACTTGGACATAATAAATATATGGTAAACTAAACTGTAAAGCAAAACCAGATAGAGCAGATGGCTRAGTGTCTATCCAGGGAAATGCTTCTCCATTTCAACTGTCAGGGCTCTTCCAGATTACTTTCTGTAAATGTTATGGTAACAAGTATTCTGTACGGAGCATTCTCTCCTGGTCAGACACAAGAGAAGGTAATTCCTTAACAATGGATTTAATGTCAAATATCGACTATGTAGAATGACAGATCAAATTAAGAACAAGGTCATGTATTCATTCTGACACTCTGTTTTAGATCAAGGGAAAAGCTGCATCTGAACAGTTCGTCTAGCAACAGAGGAATCTGTTTYTGAGACCAGTCGTTTTTCATGTTCAAAAGTGTCTATTTTTTGTTGGTGCTTCAGCATGCAACATTTCACATATGGGCAAAAATAAAGGTAGTTAGACCTTGCAAACATTCATCAGAAAAAATGGCTTTAATAAGACTGGAGACAGAACTGTCCCTACTGCTTGCTCGTGGCACGCAGCTCATGTTGTAAGAATGTTAATGCACCAAAATCTTACAAATCCAAGAAAATTAAGAAATGAGAGAGGTAGATTTACACTTTTTTTTAATAGTCACCCATACTACCATATACTTTGTATGCAGTTGTTTGGAGAAATAGGTATCAGATTTCTGTAAGGAAAACCTGGAAACTGGTATTAGAAACAGATCCAGGTAAATACTCTGAAGTTTTAATGTGTATGAAAGCTTGTCTTGATGAACTTCCTTTAAATAAATGGAGAATTCCTGTCTTGCCAAGTCCATCAGGCACACACGTGAAAGCCTAAGAGATAAAAAGGACCAGTATCTCTAGGAACAGGACCTCATCTGAGCAGATGCTGTGGGGCTTCCTGTTTGTCAAGACATTTTTCTTACCTTGTTGAGCTTCCTTTTGGGCAATCTGTTAGTAAACCTTCATGCCCTTTCTTGAAATCCAAGTTTTACTTTATCACTTCAATAGAGAAAAGAGAAGCAACCTTCTTTTTTTTAAGCTCACTTTTATCTTCACTACTGTCTTGCTGGGATGGAAATCCAACAGTGCAATTTTTACATGACAATATAATCTCACGATAGTGCTACTTCACATTCTGGCACTGTGCAGTGTTCCTGCTGTTCAATGAACTAGAATTTCTTTCCAGTCCTGTTTCTGTGTTGTTAAATGATAAAAATGATTAAGGCATCAACACTGTGAAAATGCCTAAGCCTTTCTTTGGTTAGAGAGCACTACAAATGAAGATAACTGAGTCTTTTCTATAACTACTGTATTATTTCACACAGATATAACTAAGTATAAAGTCAGGCTGTCTATTCATCATTCATGCATTATCTGTGTCATAGAAGTAGATGTATCCAGGAATGCTTAATTATGACTTTTTTTAATTCCCAAAAAAAGGCTACAATTCAAATCAATTCTTCCTCACCTCTCCTCAAGAAAATTACCCTCACTCTAAGTGACAAAAAGTGCAGTCAAAAGGTCATAATTTTTGGAACTTCTCCCAGACATCCAGGAAAGTTAGGAAGAAGGTCTCCCGATAGAGAGTTATGACATGATCAAAATAAGAGCTAGTTTTTCTCAAAGCATCTGCCAGGGTTAAATACATGCTTGTATCTCCACTAACTGCAACACACTGTGCTGAAAAATCACCACCCTCCAAATACATACAGAATGAAAAGTTTGTGAAACACTGTATTTTCTGCAACATATTGTAAAAGCTGATGGAAATTAAAATTCCTACTGGAATATTACATCACTAATGAATCATGWTGCATATTGATGTCTCTACTGCATATGTATATCCTGCTTTGTAATGCATAGCCAGCTGTCAGAATCTCTGAGAGAAAGAGCTGGAGGGTAAGTTGATCCCAAAACTACCTATTGGCTACCACTGCCCAAATAAAATACGAGGGAAAATTTGCATACGTTTATTCCATTTAGATTCTTATGAGGTATGATTGCTCTTTAGAGCCTGTATTTCTTCATACTTGCTTCATTTTCACTAACAAGAGTCCTATGTAACACAGACAGTAAAATACCAATCCACATCACCTTTGAATTCAGAACCACATTTAGCTTAATTATCAAGAATATGTAACAATATGAAGTTTCATCCTATATGGTGACTGACAAGAAAAACTCATCCTTTCAAAAAGTACTAAAAAATTTCTTTTAAAATGATTTGCAAGGTGAATTCCTATCCTTTTAGTGATTGACGTCATGAGCTCTGTCCTAGAGGACAGCATGAGGATGGCCTAGAACTGAATGCAGCATTAAGTGAAATTACAGCCACTTGCGTCAGTGCTAATGGCACCTAGTCAGGCCCAAGGAATACTAACACCTACAAGGCTGGGCAGTACAGGGAATTACCCAGGGACAGGGAGGCCCAAACTTCTCCATGATGTAATTAATGCCTAAAAAGGACTGGGAGAGGAAGAGAGAGGAAAAAACATTTTGATCCGAGTAATTCCCAAAGGTGCTTCTGAGGTCAATGAGCAAATATGTGTTTGATATGTCAGCCTGCTCTCTGGAATAAATCCTGTAGATGCAGGATGGCATTAAAGAATAGATTTCTGCCAGGCTGAAATGCAGGAGCTGACAGTTTCCTGGGCTGTAACATGTTGAGCTGTACACTCCACTCATCTGGTAGGCAAGGATGGAATCTGATACGGCAGTGGTCTATATGGAAGAGAAATTAGCCAGGAACTCCGCACTTGAAACTCACTTATCCCAGGAAAACACCTCACACCATTTAACCAGCATAACCAATTTGCTTCAAATCTGATGATGCCTACAAAGTTATTGAGAAAAGCTTGAACTTTCAGTTTGGAAAGGTTCGCTTTAACCGTTTCTTCAGAAGTTTTGTACTCACTATCCAAAAACAAGTTCAGAGATTAATTAGGAAAGCATAATCTTGCTTCACTAATAGCCAGAAGTGAACAAAACATAATTTTCATTACGGCATAGTATTACTGTCAAGAGATGAGCTGAAAAAACTTCATCCACTCCACCCTCAAGACCCAATCATAGCACGTCAAGAGGAAATTCTTCAGTAATTTGAGACCAGATGTACTGGGCCCCACTCGGGTTTTCRGCTTTCTGAGTGTTTGACTGTGTGTACGTGCTATGGTGCCTCATAACAAACAGTTCATCAGAACAGAATCTTTCACTTGGAAGGGACCTACAACAACCACCCAGTCCAACCTCCGGGCCAATTCAGRGCTGACCAAAAGTTAAAACACTCGGCAGGCTTGGGGCATTGCAGCTGACATCTAATGAATTTAGAAGGTTCATTTGATGACAAGGTATTTGCCTATCTATCCATTTCATCGAGCTCTGCCTGGATCACAGTAAAAACATTACTGAACATAAAGTTGCATATTTGTTTAGATTGAAGGTACAGCTCTTTCCAATGAAAGGATAGTTTTTTTCCAATGTGATAAAAGAAATATACAACCACAAGAAGCAAACAGCATATACTTGCATCTATAATTCATGGATTAGGAATATACATTAAGTTATCTAAACTTGGGTGTGGAAAAAGAAAAAAAGAACAAGTAAGTTTGCTTGCTTCTTGCAGTTGCTCATTAAAGCACTCAAATATACTTCACACATCACCTGGACATATAGTTTGTCAGCAGCAATTAGAGATTGATGTATAGCTGCTGCAACATAGATCCAACAGTACACAAATCCACACCACAGATATTCTGAAAATTCTGGAAAAACTGTGGAAAATGCTAGAGTGAGAGAACAAGAAAATATGCATATGTCCTTCCAGACATCAGCTCAAGGTACCCATTCAACTATAATGAAATTTCAGTATATGTTACCTTTCGAGGATTAGACAGCATATCAATTCTTTTTCACAACAGCCAAGCTTTAAAGTTACTTGAAGCAAAAATTTTCTACTCCAGCCCAACAGTTTGTTTGTTTTTTTTATCCTGCTTATAGACCAGACACTCGTTAACCTCTCAGATCTCTGGAGAGTTGTGGTTTAAGGGAACCCAGGAGGAAAAGACAAATTTGGAAAGCCATTTATCCATCTCACTAGAATTGAGACATTATGGTTTTCATTCTTTCCCCACTCCCCAAAATACCAAATTTCCATCATCAGAGCTCTCTGAATAAACGAACATTTTGTTACTGGACTCAGGAAGAAAGAAACCACAGGCCTGTTAGGGACAGAGAGAAGAGGAGTGCACTGTGTGCTTGGGAGCGTGTTTATTTGACTGGATTGCAGACGGTCAACCCAAGAACATGCAGATCATATATTTTTAAGCATTTCATAATGTCTTATTATTAATTCCAGCCAAAACCACCAAGACCAAAATTATCTGAAATTGGTGCTTGTGTGTCCTGACCCCAAAGCCAACAATGGTTACATAAAAAAAAAATTTAAAAAATCTACKGTCCTCTCAGGTTTAATTTTTTTAATCGATTACAAGGCAGTGCTCTTTAAGAGTCTAGAGAGAAGACAGGTCTCCATAACTAACAAATTGAAATGTGGTCCTGGGTAAATTTTACTTCCAGGAAACCAAAATGTTGCAGTCCTTGTGAGAGGGAGGCTATAAGCAGAGGGCTCTTCTAAAGGAAGGAGCTTTTATTGAACCTGTCACTTGTCATTAAACACTCCATATTTTACCTTCGCCTGATATTTTCATTAGAGCATACAGACCTTTTTCATCTGTGAATGAAAGCATTCCCTTCAGCCTTGTGCTGAATATGGGGAAAGGCTCTCTAAAATCGAGCCCACCCAAACAGGACAATTACGTTCACAAAAGCAGGAAAAGCTCTAGGGAAAATCAAGTAACATTAATACTATGACAACWTGCACATTTCAGTGTTGACTATCACATCACACTTCAAACTTAAATTATTTCATGCATTTAATAATGTCTATTTTTAATGCCAGAAAAACTTGCATATAATTATATAGAAAGCAACAGACACCAGTGCAGAATGAAACACAACATAAGCAAAGTGGAAAAAAGTATGTACTGCTGTATAGAGATCTGTGTAGAAAGTTAAAGATATCAATGCTATCCATATTTTTATATTCATGATCTCTCTACTGCTTAAAACACTTTATAAGTAAAGAACTGGACAGGAAATTGCAAGGACAGCTACATATTCTTAAAGAACTCTGATATAAAGCAGCACCATTTTTTTCTACCTMATTTCTGAGCAGAAGCTACCTCATTGCTACCACCAAAGCTGTACCATCTCTTTGAAGTACCAGAGAGTGGTGTTAAATAGTTTWAACAGGACTTAAAGTTCTCAGTAACTGAAATATCACTCTCTGTTCATTGCTATGTGTAGTAGTACAAACACTTCGCATAACTTATTGTTGCTTAGAAGAAAAAAAAAGAGTGGTTTTAGTATGCAAATAGGAGCTGAGAGAAAACAAATTTCAGGCTTTTTTTAGGGTATTACATATGTGAAGAAGAAAGAAAAATAAAAAGGGAAAGAATAATTGGGAGGGAAAAAAGCCAGAAAAGAAAGCCGTACCTTTTAAAATCTGAAAGTGCTACATAAAAACAAAAATGATGGTCTGATGGAATGGTGTCATTCAACAGACACATCATCCACATAATTGCAAGGCAAATGTCAAGTACCAGCTGTCTTTTCAAACTTAAAATATAGATTTACTCAAATGCAGATTAGAAATCTAACCAAATATTGTAGTAGTTTTAGGAATTTTTAAAGACATTTCACTAATACCAGGAGGATTGTGTTATTTAAACTGAGCTGCCACATAACGAGAGCCTTGTGAATTGCCGTAGCATTACAGCCACAAAACCCATTAGCAGATGTAGAAATCCCACATCCCCGCCTTTTATAAAGGTCTGCAGTTATGAAATCATTTTCATACACTTGGAACTTAACTGTTTCAGTGCCCTGTACATACAGGACTGGAGTTGATGGAGGAAACCACAAAATGCTGCATCTGAGAGCATTCCACATAGACACGTTTCTGTGGTTCTTTCAAAGTTTTAGTTGAAAATATCCCCCAGCATCCCACAGAACAAGGTAAAGAACTATCTGTTTAAATTAAGGAGTGGATTTATCTTTGTTAGTGAACTCTTAGGATGTATTCCGTGTCTTCATTGTAGATGTATTAAGATAGATAGCTGGTAAAAACAAACAGGATTTAACCTAGGATAACARGGGAAAACACCAAAGAAAGGCTTGCTCTTTGAAGATTTAAAAAATAAAAGACTAAGGGGTAGGGTACTATTTCCATGTTTATTTTCACTCCCCCAAAAGAAAGTTATTTTTGTAAATTAAAGAAAACGCAGTCAAAATGTCTATTATCTCCACACTTAGCATCATGGTATCTTTGCTTTACTTCATGCCAATAGTTGAATATTTTTATGACAGCAATTGAAAACTTACCATTTGATAAACCTCCTACAGCTAATCTCAACATGCAGCACACTGAGAAATATTTGACTTGCTTTTATGCTGGTGACTTTCCTGTGCCTCGGCACATTTGAGGTAACCAGATAACTCTGTGGGGCAGCAGCATGATCATTTCAGAAATAAAGCAAACTGACTAGTAAGTATACCAAGAATTCATGAGGAAAACAAGGATGAGTACACACAGAAAAAATGGTCCTCCAGTTACCCCACAACAATTCTAGCTTACTCTAAGAATACTTACTTGGTTATCTTTCATTTACTGAAGAAAAGACACAMATATAAGGCAAAAGCAGCTGGAAAAATACACAGAAGGGCTAAAGAAAAAGGCTGTTAGAAGAGCAGAGCAGAAAGAAATGTCACACCAATCTCAATACAGAACTGATAAAATTATTTCAACAATGCATTTCATTACCAAGTTGACAGTTAAAAGTATTTTTTCCTCTTACGAAAACAGATTCAGATATGAAGGCAATTGAGAGAGGCTGCTTTATTTGAAGTGCTCTAGGATAGATGTGTCCTTCTAAACAATCAGTTACAAATTTCTTAGGTAAGAGCTATTAAAACAGATCAGCAGGTAAAGCAGAGAGACAGGCAGCTAGCCGTGGCTGATTGTCCAAATTGCATTTCTTCAATTCCCATGTTACCTGAAGCTGTTGGGAGCTGTCATTAAGATTATCCTCTCGTCTCCTGGCCTCCTCCAGCATCTGTGCACTCTTCTTTTTCTCCACTTGTTCTTTGTGCTTCAGGTTTGCTACTTTCTTGTTTTGATCTTTAACTTGCCTGTAAAAGAGAAGAGCACTCAGAGCGCGATCCGGAGCTTCCCGCCAGCCCCAGCGCTGGGCAGCTGCACCAGGGAACAGTGGAACCACCAAGTACCATCACTGCCTCTGCAGAAGGTCACCAGCACCAAATTCATCCTCAAGCATTACCCTCAACTCTTCATTCAACCAAAAGAATGCCTCATTTTGCTCATTGCTATTAACCTAAACTAGGAAATCTCTGAAACAAAAACCTTAATTCTTATTTGGTATAAACTATTAACCAAAAGATGCACCTGCCCTCTTCTGACTCTGGGGAAGAAAACTTCTCTGTTCACACACACACACATACACATATAAAACCACAGACATCTAATAACCTATTTTTCTTTGGGTACCACTGTATCTAATGTGAGGAAAATAGGAGGATCAACTACCAAAACATGACTTGAATATAGAGGACTACCTACAAGAACTAGGCAATCTGTTTCCAGAATTAAACAATTTCTTTTCAACCTCAAAGTCTACCTGTTTTCTTGATATTTTGAGGGATTTCCTATCCTTTCTTTTTAAAGAAAGAAGACACAACAAGTAAGAACAAACTATTTCAGGAAGCATGCATAATTTCCTATTCACTTGCATCTATGGACTATTTTTGATGATCCTGGCAGCTACCATTGCCTGCAGACAGGGTTTGGCCTTTCACAGCATTAAGACACATGGAGTATTGAATCTAATTACAGACCCTTTAATCTCAGCCTCCTGACCACAGAGAACTTAAGTCTAAACGTTTAGTCCAATCAAAACAAAACAGGCTAGCTTTGCTTCCTCAGCCCTTTTCTCCATAATTATATCTGGAGTTTGGATTTTGGAATAAAAGACAGATTCTTTGGTTGCAAGATTTCCCCAAAACATCATGCAAGTAGTAGAGACAGCTCTTTAATTTACTGTGTAGAAAACAGAATGATATACCAGCTTCAGATCTGGTATGTTATCCACACAGACAGGGAAGAATGTTTCTTCTGTATTTCAGAAATACTTTTAGAACAGATCACAAACAACCCTTCTTTAATATTTTCTTCAGAACTCATAACAAAAGTATGATCAAGAACATATCTCTTTGAGATATATTTATGATCAAATTATGTGGCATATGACCAGTCAGTGTTTTGAGTTCCTCCAAAAATACACAGGTTCAACACCGAGCTCTGCTTTTTCCAACGTAAGCCGACTGAGGCTGGGAAAATTGCAAAGACAGCAAACTTTCCTTGGTGCTAAAACAAACTTCTATTAGGGTGAAAAAGTGCTGATGGCCTCTGGAGACCAATAAAACAGGAAAGTCCTTTTCTGATGATGTTAAAAAATTATTGGCATACTTAACTACCCTGCCCAAGAGTTACAGCTGATTTGAGTCAGGATGCTTTTTAAACACAACCAGTGTAATTGTTGAGTTATTCTAACCCAGTGCTGCACACTGGCAATGGGCACATCGCCCAGTTTGAAAGCAGACTTGTTCAGTGATTGAACAACTTATTGGAAATATTATGTTGGCACCAACTCAGCTTGTACAATACACGGTTCTATCTGTCCAATAAAATAAACATAGAAAGTACAGCTAAGCGCAGAAGATGAAAATATGTCAGCCCGACACATTCAATTCCATATGAGAATTTTTATTCAGCTTTTAAATTAAAATCAGAGGAATTAAGTATTTTTTTATAAACTTGCAAAGCTAGATTCACCTATTGGGAAACTGATCTTTGTTACTAGTTAGGTAAGAGACAACAGTATTAATAAAGCCACAACCCTCAAGAAAATATGTCTGAAATAGATAATCTCCTGCATGGTCCAAAATGTTTTCAAACAAAATATGTATTTCAAAGAAAGAGGTAACTATAAGGATATGTACGATCGACATCCACCTTCTCATGTCTGAACCAAAATTAATGACTTTCTAATATATTAGGTAGATGTTCTGAGACAAAAACAAGCTTTTCTAAAGTTAAAAGATGGAAGTCTTGAAATTACTGAGTGCTTGGAATACTAAGATCAATCTTCATAAAACCTTCCACTAGACCAGGTTGCTCAAAAAACCATTCAACCTGGCTTTGCATCATGTGCAAGATACAACTCCCCCTCTGTATCTCTGATGTCAAAAAGCATCAAAAGTTTGAACCATAGACCTTTCAAATGATACAGGTATCTATGGCATTAGCTAAAATTTCCCCAACTGTTTAATTCTATAAAACTGAGAAGGTCACGTGAAACTCCAAATCTATAAACCTAAAAAGGCTTGGAGTCATTTGATACATGAAAACACATCTTATCTCAATGCCTGTGGTCTCAAAGGATAATTCTCACTTTTACAATATTTCATGCAGATAATCATGTAAAAGGTTCAGCATATACAAGTCCACAGCCCTTCAACATTTGCATCATGAAAGTTCTGTGGAACTCTGAACACTTCATACTGTGATTCTGTAAAGAATGCTCTTCCTTCTCTGCCAGATATTTTTCAGTCTTCAAAGCCACTCAGAGAATAATCTTTTAATATATGCAAACAATATTTAAAAAAATTTAAATACATACTAGTATTTTTAATCAAGAGACCTCAAAAGCTTTCTTAATAGGAATCAATTCCCTACTCAATAAGACACTTCTGTTGCTATTTTAAACACTGCAATACAACTGATGATTGTCACAGAACAATTTCATCTTCACCACTGAACAATGTGCAGAACTGGACCACATACTGAACGGGAACAATAAAACAAAATCCAGAAAGTATGTGTCTTAAGTGAGCACCCTGCAACTTGTACATTTTATGAGGAGTCAGTCAAGAGGAAAATTTTTCATGAAATATGTGCACAAGGAAGCTAATTAGGAAAAAAGGAACAAAGAAAGAAACAAAGCTCTGCAATTCCCCCAGTCTGAGAGCTTCATTTTGTAAGCTTAATGTTCTTTTAACTCTTGAATGCAACTCCACATATTTATAGCACATATCCCTACCAAAGGACAAAGTTTTAGAGAAATCCTTCATCTGTAAGATTTTCATTAAAACTGAAAAACCCCCCACAAGATTAAAGATAGTAAAAAGAGAATGGATTATTTACAATGATGGCAACAGCTTAGAGATTTATGAATGTTTTCTAGAAAGCACCAATGTTYGCATGTACAGCAACTGAACAAACACCAATCTGCAATATGCATGTGGAATTCTCATCATAAAATAAAGAGCTAATGAACTTCTGAGAGACAATGTACATTAAATATTAGCATAAATACATATTCCTGCCGAAACAGGACTACAAAGAGAGAAAGAATTCTGGTGATTCTATTAAAAGKTGGAGAGCCAGTTCATGTTCAATGAGATAAAGCTTTAAAGAAGGAAACCAACTGCAATCAGCAGAAACAACAACAAAACTAAMAAAAGCAAAAAGTACCTCATCTCAGATGTTTATTCTCAGAGTCACCTCAAATCAAATAATGAAAAATGTTATATATAAAAGACAAAAAATCTAATGAAAATGTTTATTATGTTGAATTACAGGGAAGAATCCAACTCATTYTGGAAATAACAATTTCTTTTGCGATTTTAATAGCAATTTTAAGATAATTACCTTTTTTTGAGGTCTAGCTCCTAAAAATATTTTGCACTCGAAAATGAAAACCCTTTTCCATTACGTCAAAGTTTTCTCCGTTTCAGAGTATGTCATGCCAAGTACTGTTACAGTGGAATGTATTAGATAAAAATAGAATCAAATTCAGCCTTCTGATTTAAAAATATAAACCCCAAAGTCTTTCAACTAAAGGCAGACCAAGATTTTCAGAATTAATCAGTTCACATCCTTTGATTTTGGGTGCCCAATTTAAGCCATGTGCCTGATGAAAAAATCCCCTAAGATTTCTCAATCCGGACACTGAAATCAACTATTAATTTCTATCAATGTACTCTTTCTTTAATGAAACAAAGCTGCATCGCTTTAAAAAGCCACACTTTTCCACTAYTCTATGAAATTTTTGAATTTCCAGTGATGAAGTACAGCCGAACACCACGGGGTATAAAGTCAAACAACAACAATAAGGAATAAAAACTTTCAAATGAGAAGATTTCACATTTTCAAATAATTTTAAAATAGCAAGACAAATATAAACACTAGAAGCCCAGTGGACTACCAGGCATTCCTGAAAAGTGGCAAGTCATTTTGTTACCAGTTCTTGGGAAGACTTTTCCTCCCTAAGAAGACCAATAGCTATATAGCCCTATTATTTATTAAGGCTTTTATGAAAWTTTTTTTTTTCTGTCCTAACGTAAATTTTTTTTTCATTTTGACACTAATCTCATTATCTTTTACTGCAATGCACACCAGCATACATATAGSTGCTAATTCTTTCCTCGTATGGATTTTCATGCAACATGCTAATGTAATGTCAGCTATTATCTACATCTGATTATCTTTCCTGACATAATTTCRATGTTATTCTTGTAAAATAAAAGGTGATAAAATGTTAGCTGAAAATATGTGCAAGTTAATTTGAATTTTAATATTATAACGTATTTTTCCTTCACATTTACGTGGCTAACACAGAAGTGTTTTTATAATAATCCAGGTTAAGCAGACATTTAGAATGCTTTTGAACCACCACTTCCCTTCAATACAAAGTGTATTCGTACATACTATTATCTCACACAATGAATCACACACGAGGAAAAAACATGCAGATCTTGTACACTGCTATAGAAACAGCCTGTTTCACTCATCTGACTTAGGCACTCAGAAAATATTTCGATGTGTCTGTCAGCCATGTCAGAAAGATTGCGGAGCTTGAGCCTTCATTGCTGTAGCATTACCACCACCCACAGGACGCTCCACTGTTGCTGCAGCTGCTAATCCTGATGGACAGATGAACTTGAGTTGCTTTAAAGCACACTTTGCTCCTCAACATGAGTTAAAACTGATGCAAAAGTTTAAAAGAACTGAAAAAACCTGCAGGGAAAACTGGATGCGATGAACTAATATTTCGTTTTAAATTGCCAATGTACCTTGTATTATGAAATATTAGGTTCTACAATGTATAGTATAGAATCATAGAATATTTCACGTTGGCAGGGACCCATTAGGATCATCGAGTCCAACTCMATTCTTGTTGCGGGACTACCTCAAACGAAACCATATGACTGAGAGCATTGTCCAGACACTCCTTGAACTCTGTCAGGTTTGGAGTTGTGACCACTTCTCTGTTCTGGTGCCCGACCACCCTCACTGAAGAACCTGTTCCTAATGTCCAACCTGAACTTCCTCTGATGCAACTTCATCCCTTTTCCTCGTGTCCTATCGCTGGTCACCAGAGAGAGACCGGCACCCACCCCTTCACTGCCCTTCTTGAGGAAGGTGATATCATTGTATAAGATCTCAAAGCACTTTGTAGTCCTAAGAGACACAGAGAAGTGTCCAACTTACTACATTTAACCCACAATTTCCTTCATCACTTCTTTGTTTCTAAGGTCTGGCCCCACAAAATATTTTAGCTGGCCATATCCTTAACCATAACTTATGAATTTAGAAGATCTGAATACAGTGACATAGCTGAGTTGTTCGGGTTTTCTTGTTTTGTTTTGGTTTTTTTCTGTAGTTTCGGTACACAAACAAAAATAGTTACATTCTGGGACATAGAAGGAAACCAAGGAAAAACTCTTCTCAAAAATGCTACTTGTTTCGAAAATAAGAAAAAAACCCCTGTTCTGAAAGGTTTTGCTTTGGCTTTTAGTTGCTCAAAATTCACTTCACCTTAGTTAGGGTTAGTCACCAAATCATGGAGAATAATGGCAGTGTTTGGAAAGCCTAATTGCTTAACTTCAAGAAAAAGAAAGTGATGAAAGGAAGACAAATAAGTGATGAAGGAAATGGGACTGATCACATCACCGCAACTGGGTGTCTGATTGACAGTCACAGGAAAGTTGCCAAAGGTTGAATAAAGTTCTCTATCTTATGCATTCAAAAATTAGGATCAGGAGAATTACACACTGCTGAAGATCCACACAGAGTTTAGTATGGCTGGGTTTATTTTTTTTCAGAACTGTGTTATCTGGGCCTTGTCCTTTGCTTTGTTGGGCTGTATGTAGCAATTCCAGCTTCTCAACTAGTTTATCACTACCCTTCAACATTATAAAAAGGCCAAAAATGGTGCATTAAATTACTAACTAAAAGTAGCAATAATTTCTTCATGCTTCACAAACAGCTTGGTTTAATATTACTTCCTCTGTTGCACATTGCATCCAAGCTAAAAGACCAATCACCACACTTTGGATGAGCTGTCCTTGTTCAATGAGTTCAGCACTCAACTACCTCTTCTGCATGTGAACTTCTCCAAAAACCTCTCATCATTTTGTTACACTGTTCCTTGCTGTTCTGCGCCACTTATATGACAAGGTAACATATGCCAATGAAAATATTAACAGACCTTGAAAATTTAACCGGTCTGCTGCCTGTGAGTCAAGTCGTCCCATGGTGGCTTTAAGAGATGGGGGGTGGACTTCATTTCCTGTGGCAAGGAAACTTTGATTTTTAAAAACAAAGTGTGTGTTCGGGTCAGCACTGGAGGAGGCAAGGGATTGAAGATCAGAAAGGCTGTGGGAAACTAGCTTGCCCCAAATTGTAGGAACAGGAGCCCAACAGTTTCTGAATCAAGAGGTGTTGCAGTCAAAGACCTGAAGCAGATCTGTCTTTACACTTATCACTATCTTTCTTCAGTGATAAGAATTATCTGCATGATATCAATGCACATTTCCTGATGCAGTCAGCACATCAGCCAGCACATCTCTCACTGTAGCTAAAACAACAGGAATATTTTCTTCAACAACAGCTGATGGGAAGAAAAGGGATAGGAGAGCACACGCCATATGAATCTAGAAACTCAATAAAAAATGTTATCCAAACCCTCCTATAATTTAGAAACACCTCAGAAAAGAAACTCATAACTTGACTCATTAGCAACAGATGTTCATCAAATAATAAGGTGGCACAAGTTATTAATGCTAGCTGGCATGTTCCATGAGGAGATTAAAAAAACACACCAGAATGAACTAGGGTGCTCTCCAGTCGTGAGACAGTAGCCCAACTACATACGGTGGTGAAGTCAAATGCTGTTGTCTTACTACTCTCAAAAAAAATAAAAGTAGGAAAAGAAAAATTGCCTTAACCAACCAGCTAAAACTGAGGGGTTAACAGCAGAGATTGAGAGAAGTGTCTTTGGTTTAGTGCAACAAGTCCATATCAAATCAAGCAAACCAAAGGTTTGCTTTCAGACGGGGCCAAATGCAACAAGACACTCTAAACGCTTCTGGTAAACATCTATAGCACCTCATGTTTTCACTCATCTCTAATTCCGGTTTTGTAGATAAAATCCTTTGCACCTATTTATCCAGCTAATGTGCAGCTAAAAAACCACTAATGAAACTAATATGCAGCTTCCCAGCTATTTAAATTCTCAGCACCTATTTCCTAGGAAGCGAGGTCTGTGATGAAAATAATGACTGCATTACCATAATTTCATAACTAGTGTAAAATTTTAAATCAGACTTCAGAGATTAAATATCAAATTAATTATATGTCAAGTTTGATACCTGTTTTCGAAAGCTGACAGCAATTGAACTAGAAAAGAAACCATTAACCTTAAAACCTTGCAACTTTTAGTTTTTATTGAAGCTAGGAGCATTAAAAATACAAACCTCAGGTGAACTCTGAAATAAATCTCTGACATAAAGATATGTCCCTTTGTCAAGAAAAAGACTAATACTTTGAGAACCTTAATAAAAGCATTCAGTAGTTCAACAAATAAGTTTATYCTGTTGTATTTTTTCTTCTGCTTTYGTTAATTGAGCAAACAGACACAAAGCCAAAAATGACATTTATAAAACGGCTGATTAGGCTTTGGTGTGGATTCCTTCCCCCTGCATCACGCTGGGTTAGTTGAATTTGGCCCTAACAGTGTGGGAAGAAATCCCAGAGGGGCTGTTCTCTTTACCTTTAACTCCAGCTCACAAACCAACCACCCTGTGAACGGATCACACACAGCCAGTCACTCTCTGCTCAAGAGACCTGCACCAGTTGGCTGAAAAAAGTGTTTTCTAAACAGCAATAAAATCTTCCTTGTGAATGGCATTTTATTGAGGTTTCAGAGGGTATTTTTGTGATCTAAGATAACATGTCTTTTTTAACTGCAGTCCCACCAGCCAGAAAAGAAAACAAATCACAATACAGCAGTTGTTTTCTTTCAGATGGGCATGTAATATTTTAATTCCTCCTAGAACAATACCTGATACAAGAAATAATTGAAAGAAAAATCAAACGTAAAAACTGGCCATTGAAACAAAACACGAAGTGAAATATAATGTAAKGAGAAGAAAATTTTAACAGCAAGGCATTTAAGAACCATGCTAGAATAGCTTTAAATGTGTATACATACCGTAAACAAGCTTTGAAAAGAAGAAAGTTCTTTCTAAAAATTGGCAGAAATTCGGGATAACAGTCRAACATTATTATTCTTTCATCTTGGTAGACTGTATGTTAAAGATATGTCTCACACTTTCAAGCTGACAATTACTAAAAATTCTGTCTTCAGCAAAAAGTAATAAACCAAGCAGTTGCCAAGGACAAAAACAAAAGCACAATGAATGTAGTAACTCAGTGGAAAAGGATTTCTGATAAAAAAGAAATACAAGCATGAGAACGTTCAGAGTCTTGCTCTTAGGAAASGATGTGAGGACAGTGATGCAAGCAGGACCATTCTAAAATAATGTAAACTGGTCCATTTCAGGGCTAAAAGCCTGACGATTTTATGTCACTGAGATGCCCAAAGAAAAATCTGATAAAAATTAGCTTATCTATTTAAAAATAAAACTGTTTCCAAGAAGAATCTTTCTAACAGATTTGCTATACAGATGTGAACTTAAAAGTGTTTAYGCTCTAGGCTCCAAAAAAGTTGTACAAAATCTGATCCAAAGCTGACCATTCCCAGAGACTTTATCGGGAARAGTATAGATAAGGATTGGGTTGATTTAAAAGCTATGTTATCACACTCAACAAACTGTAYCTTGCTACAGCATCTCCATTACCATGAGAATCTGAGATGGGAGGAATACAGCTCTATTTTGGGATCCACTGGGGGAGACCAATGTCTGGTAGCGAAGAGAGACCACAATGCCTATCAGAATGGCATGTTTGGCATATTTCTTTCGGGTGCTTAGCAAACAGATTTATTAAGAGGTATCTCCTCTTAGGAAATACATTCTGAATCACTGGCTTTGACAGCTCACATCAGGTTAGTACGAAGAGTGCCCACTGAGATGATTTGTTCCAGACTTTTTACTGCCTGCAAACAGGGGACAGCAGCATTATTTGTAATAAACATACCACACACAGGGCTGAACAGCCTATCTGAAGAGAGCAGATGGCTTAGCTCCTCCTTCTCTGATACAGCTGTAACACTTTCTTCTCAGTCTGGCACATGCAGGAGAACACAGCCAGGCATATATTGCAAGTTAAGTGAGCATCACCGGGTTTCTGGAGAACTCAGTGAGTGTTGTAAGCAAYATTTATGAGAATCTCTTCATTGGAGGTTTCTATACTGGCCCTGGTAATGTGCATGGACAAGGTTACTGGCTTATGCACAGCACATGATCTGCTACAGAACTAGTATGTCTATGTGTATTATGAATACATAGATTATTTTTTAATATATTATGAAGGAGCACAGAAAAAACAACCTTCAGTGACAAGATGCCCCRTGTGTCAGATATCTGAAATATTCTCTCACTAATATCCTCAGAGATCATGAAGTTYGCTAATTAAATTAGCTCTAGTTTGGAATATGGACTCAGAAAGACAAATTCTTTATCTAGGCAATTATATTACTCCAGTGAACTACTTTTTATTTGGTGACCTTGAGACAAATGAGGCAAAACTAAGATTTTAATTGAGCTGATCCCCCTATCAGGGGAACTGCCTTGATGTAACTTTTCACKGAGACATTTTCTGCCTCCCTTCAGTGAACTAATTTTCCAAGTAATTGAGGAACATTCCTAATCATTAGGAAGTATCAGCAAACAACAGCCTTTGCTGTCAAGAAGAATATTCCTAACATAAATATCATATATTTTCTATAAATTATTTATCTTTTTATATGAAGGCACACATTGGAGGTTAAGAGATGYAAGCAGTGTTGAAAATCTAATTCATCATTATGGAGGCTATGGTCAAACCAGGATACAGAAAGACAAGAGGAGCTTTCCAGTCCCCTTCTACTTTGAAACAAAATTTCTCTACCTCCAATTCAAGAAACAACCTCCACTATTCCAAGATGCAGAAGAAAACACACTCCTTCCTGTTTGAAATTTTCAAGTAATCAAATGAAACTCCTTTAAAGGTGGTGGTGAGTGGGCATTTATATCTATTAAAAAAATGATAGAGAGAGAAAAATGGATCTGGGGAAGACTACACCCATAATGAAAAAGTGCTAGGAACCCATACGTGCTCCCGAAATCTGGAATGGCATGTACTTACCTTTTATTTAACTTTAGAATAATCTTCCAAATGTTTGGCTTTCGTTCACACTACAAGGTTTTTGCCCAAGTTACAATAACGTTTGAAGTTTTAGGCTCTTAAAAACAGATAGCAGACTCCTTCAGCTGTGTTTCAGCTGTCATTTGCTCATGTGATCCAAGCATATTAAAAAAGAACGTGGAAATAAGCAGTCAAAGGAAACAAACTGTCAGAAACCGTGTGCCATGCCCCATCTCTCTGAGCACACATCTGCATATTCCATATTAAAATGCGAAAGCTGTGCTGAAAGCAAGAGATACACAAAAGGGAACTGAGGAGTGAAAAACCACAGTTATCTGCATCTCTCTGATAACCTTCCCATAATGCCACTGCATGGTGCCTACAAAAGCTCTGCCTAYTGCTGATACTGGAGGGAACAGTGCCTTTGACTGGGACATGATCCTGAAGCATTTCCTTTAAGAAGAAATTCCATTAAATGTTGCAGTTATTATATAAGTGTTCTACTCCAAATACAACAGGAAAATCCATTATTCTCACATTCCAAGTCAGTGGCCACTTTTGCAGTATAAAGTGTCATTTTGCAGTATCCTAATAAAGTTCTTACTACCAACTTTATTTAATGCTTTCTCTTCTTTTTTTYCCCACATAGGATAGCCTTAAATTAAATGATGAAAAAGAAAAAAAGGGGCAAGAGGAGCAAGCAAGCAGTGCTAGAAGAAAAGTCAACTCACACTGATTGAGGTATCAATCCTTTAAAATATTCTGACATGCCAAATACTGGAAATATGTTTGCCCTTGTATCTTTTACATACATTGCAAGGAATTGGTAATAAAAAAAAGAAAAAAATATAGTTCTAAGTTGTTTTTTTCACGTTTCTAAGTGAAATTGCTAACATTCTGCTAATTGATCTATGAAAGTGAAAAACTAGKGAAAAGTGAAGTGAATGGGTATATCTATCTAGTAGTTGATTTTAATTTAACAACATTAATACTGTTATTTATTTGGTACAATTACCTGAGGAATTCAGGTACATCCTGCAAAAACAAGAATCCCACCAGCCGAAAACAACAGAATACACTTGTTTTAAAACGCTGCAGACTAAGGGAATTAAAGTGAACATATAATGGAGATTATTACAGAGTAAGGCAAGCCTTGGGAAAGAACCAATAATGAACACAATATTGGTGTGACAGGACATGCTCCCAAAAGAATGCATTTTCAAAGGTACAGCATGCCCACTGAAGAAAGGAAAGATTCTTTATCCTTACAGATATTTGCAGGGTAAAGCTACATTATGTCACCTCTTTTTTAGTTCCCAGCATGTGGGACTTCACCAAACATAGCATGAACAACTCAGGACATTAAAAAAGCAAGGGAAGTCTGCAGACAACCTGAGTTTTCCAAGAGAAACAACCTGCTCAGGGCTATTACCACCAGTGGGACTGAAAAAGCCAAAAGCTGGACTGATGCTGAAAGTGAAGGAAAACAACATGTGCTTTTCAGGGCTACCATTTGGTGAGCCACAGTAAATTCATAGCTCTGAGAAATCACAAGTTTACACGCTAGGAGGGAGCTGAGCAATATAGGAGTAGGAACTAGCAGGAAAGCAGCCTCACTTTTCTGTTGGGTTGGCACCTTTTGCCTTCTTTTGTCAAGGCTGGCACTGAGCACTCCAGCTTGGCAATTGCCACTGGTTGGTAGCTGTAATTTCTAGGACCAAATGAGGCTCTTTTGCATCTACAGAGAGCATTCTGCAACTAAAGTTTGCAATTCTTGCTCGCTTTTCGTTTCTTACAAAAAGACTTAAGTTACCTGTAATGGTGAAGTTCACTCCAAAATGCTTGAAGGAAGGATGCTGGAACCCTGCCACCCCAAAACTACCAACGAGCTTGGTCCCAATTTCTATCAAATCTGTTCAGTATTGTGAAGAGATACATAAGAACATTCTGTGTAAAAGCACTTTACGTTGAACAGAGTGTGCTGGGTCACTAAAGGGATAGGAGGCACTTTAGCCCTTGGAGAAAGGAGTTAATTAGTCAGCCATGAACAGAAAGTGACAACTGGAAATATTTTATTCTCTAAGGAAGTGAAAAAAACCCGTTTCTTTTAATTAAGAAGAATGGCCTATCTGCTGGATAAGCAGGAAATTAAGTAAGTTACTGAGAGCTTGATTAAATCTGTCTGAATTGCCTGGGGTACTTCAAGAAGACTGTCTAGAAAAGCTGACATATTCCAGCATGAAAGGGCCCTCTATTGTTTGCAAATGAAGAACATGTTATGCAGAAGGAGGGAATACTTGAGTACACCACCCTGTAAGAACAATGAAATGGAAGAGAGCCATAGAAGAGAAAGCAAAAGGGGGGGAAAAAGAACTTACTAATTTAATTTTGGCCTAAGAATGCCAAGCATGTTTTTATCTTGCAATATCTCTAACAGCCTACTTGGGATTTCATGGATAAGAAATTTTGTTTTCATTTTACAGTAAAGTGATTAAGAATGATTTCAAATTAATTGACTGATAGCAATAGAACTGTTCATTGAATCTATAAACTGTATGACTGTAATAAATATCTATGCTTATCTAGCATATTTTTCATCCCAAAGATGAAGAATTATTTGCAGAAATGATGCACAGGCCTGTTAGGAAAGCTGGTTTCACGGGAATGAGGATGGAAAATATTAGCTAAGTGACCAGTGAAGAAATGCTTTCAATTGATAAGAAAAGTACTGAAAGGCACATCTGAAACAGGAGAGTTCCAATGCTCTCATCTGAGGCACACCTCGTGCGCAGGTCAGAAATGAAACTTGAACTTCACAAGTAACACAAGAACAAAAGGTTTCAGTTCAGGCACTGGCACAGACTAAACACACAACGAGGAACTTCCCAGCCAGCTGAAAATCTCACAGCAGAAAAATGCTGCCTCAACAAGTGAGCTGAGAAGAAAATGCAGGGTCAACTATGCTCTATTTTATTTGCCCAGAGCCTGAGCAAGATAGAGGATGTGACAAAATGGGATGTGAAAACTGGTGAAAAATGGAAAAATTTGGTCTTTCAACCCGAATGATGAGACATAAGAGCACACCTGGTACCTACAGAAGCAAAACAGTGAACACTCCCTCCTTGTCAGATTGAAGGTCACTGTCCCAGTGCGAGCTCTCAGCCAGCAAGAAAAGTTTACAGAGAAAATATCAAAAACGTGTGAAACGTAATTTCCAATTTTATCTTCTCTGTTTCTATCAACAACAATAAAGTTTGAGAGTATCTGTGCTTAGAGATGGGGAAGAAGGGAAGAGCTGTATTAGAAATCTTGAAAGAAAAATGTCTGGGTAAATTACTATTTATGAAAAGACAAGCCTACAAAAACCACTCTGACCTATGTCACAGTGATACCATATTCCAGAAAGCAGCAATTCTTTTCTAAATTGTTTAAAACCTGAGAATGCACATAGAAATTTGCAAGAAATAAAAGTGCAGTGGACTTCCCCCCCCCCTTCATATTTTTCTTATTTCTTTCTTTTCTTACAGCTGTACAGGTGAGTTTATCAGGTCACTATTATGCAGCAAATGCTTACCAAAACTACACAAAAATTGTAGYGCTTGTTCGAGAATACAGATTAATTTACCATAAAAAGTTACAATCATGGAGTAATTTTGTTTGGAAGGATCTCCAAAGATCACCTGGTTCAACACCTTGCTCAAAACAAGGCCAAGTTAGAGCAGGTTGCTCCTAGCTTTGTTCAGATGAGTTTTAATTATCTCCAGGGTTGAGGTCGACTCAGCCTCCYTGGGTACATGTATCAGTACCTGACTGATCACTGTGAGTTTTTTCTGCCARTTATCTCATTGGGATTTATACTGGAAAAAGCTGCAAATTTTTGTCTGTTGCCTCTCAATGTTYTAGTGAACATGTCTGAGAAAAGTCTGGCTCTCTGTCTTGTCTAGAAATTTTGGAGGTGAATTGTCTCATCATCCACATCACTAAAAAGACATTGAACGCTGCTGATTGCCCTCTGAGTCAGTCATCTCATCACTGAAGGCAATCAGGTTGCTCAGGCATGATTTGTCCTTTTAAATCCATACTGGCTGTTCCCTATAATCTTCTTTTCCTTCAGGTTCTTGGGGGTGACTTTGAGAAAGATCTGCTCCAAAAACTTGCCAGTACATGAAGTTATACTGACTGGCCTGCAATTCCCCAGATCCTCCTCATSCTTCCTGAGGATGGGTGTTATGTTTTCCAGTCAAGAGGAACCTTCCTCGACAGGCACAAGCTTTTGAAGATGMTAGAAAGAGTCCTTGCYATGATATCAGCTGGCTCCCTCAGCAACCTCGAATTTATCTGATCCGATTCCATCAATCTGCATATTTCTAATTTGTTTAAAGTGCCTCTAACTTGGTCTTCCAATTCTGTGGGTAATGCTTTTTTTTTCAGGGATCTGAAAGGAGTCCTTACCARGAAAAGAGGAGGAAAAGCAGCTACTTAGCTGCTCATCCTTTTCAGCAACTTTTTAAGAAGTCCTGCCCAACTGCATTCTCTGTAATTATTGTATTATTGCTAAGTCTGGGGCCTGTTAAAGATTGTGGTACTGTTACTTATGGAATTGTTTGCATCAAAACTATTTTTACCATAGATATATGGATTCACTGTCTGTTCACAAACTTACCTGGCTTTTAGAATTTTAACAGAAATAAAAATGTAGCCACTTGGGGGGATAAAATTTTGCACAGAGGCTAGCCAACAAAGAGGAAAAATAACCTTCAGATTTCATTCCTTTGACTAAATGTGATGTGACACATATGGGTTAGTCAAAATGTTTAATGTTGCATGAAGTCTGAATGATCATTTCATTTAATCTTCTGATGATGACATGCTATGTAATTTGTTAACTTTGGGATATAGGAAGATAAAGACACATTTTAAAATGTCCTCTAAAAATAATACTGTCTTTCAATGTTTCAAATGGTACGGTAAAAAAAACCCACCTTTTTTGTYATATCTGAAAAAAAAGCAAATAGTGAAAGATTTCTCTGATCTCTTAGAGCATTTGACTTGGACTTCTTCAAAATTCACAGCATACTGTGACACACAAACATCCTCCCTATTGCCATGTCACTTGTCTTTCTAATGCTACCTCAGTTCAAATCCCCACAGGAAAGCTGCACACTTTGCGAATATATGTGCTGAAACAAAGCAATAACACAAAGAGAAAAACAACTCATCAGAGTTTCACATAATTAGATTAATTTCAGCAAGTAGTAGGAAACGAATCAGATCATGTGAGACTGCAGAGAAGTGAGAATTCTGAGATGATGTACAGCTGTGAATAATTCTGTCTTATTAAGATGCAGTCAAATGAGGCAAGAAAAGAGGACCTTCAACAGAAAAGGTACAGATTCCACTTCAAAGGGAGGAAGAAAGCTCTGATAATCACTATATCTAAAGCAAATTTGAAAGGCTACRCCAGTGACTTGTTTTAAGGAAAACCACAATGAAATTTGGTGATCTACTCATCACCACCCAACCCTCRCAGCCAGGCCTGATGCCTTCACTTCTTCCTTTCCCTCTATCATCTCTAAGATGCCTTACTCCTCCTCACTCACAAGGATCAGACAACTCTTAAAAGAAGAGTACTTTTTAGTGTACAGAATTCCACGAGGCCATTTTTGTTCTAAGCAGAATTATAGGAAACATATATTGAATAGAAAACAACTACTAGAGATTGCTATTTTATGGAGACAGCCAAGGAAATTTAAACGGAAACTTCTTTGAACACAACTCTGTCTCTGCTGAGCTAAAACCACTGCTGACTCAACACACTTGAAATTTTTATCACTTCCTGACATGGTTAATGACCAACATTGTGGCAGAGTGAAGACCTGGAGTCTTTGGAAGGTATGAAACTAAAGAGCCAGCCACACTTACAGTGAAATTTCTCCTGACTGCCCTGGCACTTGCCCAGTCCTCAGATCCACAGCTTCCTGGAGGTACAGCACATGAGTCAGTGTGCAAAGGTATTTCCAGCACAATGAAAAACCCACAGGTACCATAGCCTAGATGCCTGGAACTAAGTACTCTGCTCTTTTGGTTTAGGTTTTTTAAGGAATTATTGACTAGTACCCTGATTTTCCAGTACTTGCTTAACTTTTTATGCAATATTATCTGCTATTTTCCTTTAGAAGGATGACATTTTAAATATTTCTTCGGTGGTTAGACATGTTCTGTTTAATATACATTTAGGACTCTGGAAAAAGGACTGAAATAATCCCTTCAGATTTAGTATTTTGTTTTTACTTTGATTTTATAAGGCTACACTTGAGTTGCTACACTGACATGTAATTTTACACGGACACTCTTAGCAGACTTTTATCTGGATTCATGCCACCAGCTTGTACTCATCTAATCACCAAGCCACTTTGCTTGTGGAAATAAGGTTTACAGTATTCCATTATTACTTCCTACAGCATCGAATTCTCTTCGGTATAGCAAAAAATCCAGAAAACTCTCTTTTAAGAACTGAATTACTTGCTTCAAAGTATGACAGACAGAACAATTAATTATGGGATCTAAACTAACAGAAAATCTGACAGCAAAAAGCAGAACACTAAAAGACAAGCCTCTTGTGGAATATCTCCTGTCCAGTTAAGCTATTTGTTACCCAATTTGAAGCTGGAAATCTTCCTTTTGCTTTATCAATATAGCTCATTCTTTCCTTGAAAAATATGCAGTTGCTTACTATAGCACCTGATGTTGTCTGTCTTTTAATCTTTATCCATCTCAACTTTTGTGACACTTACTAAAAAGAACAACTTAAAAGAACTGTAGCATATGATTTTATGGTATTTTTCTATTTTTTTCACTGCTGCAGGTAATGACATCAGAACAGTGTTATTTGCCTTGTTACTCTTGAACTCAGCATTGGGGAGTTCTTTATGTAAAGCAATTATCAGCAGAGATGCTTAGCAAAAAACTTCTTATGGAAAACTGCTCTAATCCCCATGCTTTCCAAGACTTTTATTTACTATGAATCAGCATGACATCCCCTCTAGACCCTTAAGACTTCTGAGCAGCAAGTCCATGTCACACCAGCAACAGTGGTGTGGATTACATGGTTATATTCTGATTCACTGAGTTTGTTAACAGGAGAGGGATGATGAAAGCTTAATGGACAGATCAGAAAATTCTGTGGTATTGCACTGATTACAATAAGCGAAGCTGTTCTTGATGAGAACTGAAACAATTCAGAGTATTTTTTCCTGTTTCTAGAAGACAGACATACCCTAACACATTTTTCACATTTTCAGGAGACACATTTGCTTTGATGTCTGGAAAAACTGCTTTACGTCGTTCAGAGAAAAATAAAGTYATGGGGCCCACAGTAGCTTCCAAGGTAGGATGTAACCTCACAGAATAGCTATTTCTTCATATGTTGCAGTCAGTGGTAATTAGGCAAACTCTGAAATGCTTAGGAAAGAAAACAAGTGGTACTTCAACCCCTGTGATTTTCCCATTTGTCCTYAGGAGAATATTTGCATTTTGTTTCTGGCCAGTAGGGATTTTGCAGTTCCAAGTGCAGCCATTCCACCTATTTCCTTACACTCTTGATTTGTTTTAACAAATACAGGAAAACATCAGCAACTAACCATTGTAGGAATCAACTTTAAAAATGAAAAAAAAGTAATTAAAAAAATCAATAAACCAACTAAGAAACTACGAGGACAGAACAGATAATCTCTTTAATGTCTTATCAGAAAGTTCTTCCAAGTTCCTAACAGCTGGTCACCTCAAATGACAGCCACATCATCTCAAGTCAAATTTTACAATATGCTGAATGAGAGAAATAAAAATTACGGTTACATTGTTTGGGAAAGGAGCAATCATGCCAAGTCTTGGAAAGACCACATCCAAACAGCACCCTAAAATTGTTTCCCCTCTCATCATAAACTCCAGCATAGGCACAGGTATTGATAAAACCTGATGGCCATACGGATTGAAGCCGAAAAAGCTTAGACAGATGGATTCCATAACATCCAGGACTTTATTGGCCAAAGCACGTCAAGCTCCACAGTGATATCACACAAATACTGAATGCTCAAGAGTCCTGCTCGTGCAGGAGCAGACAGTGTGGTTATTTCAGAGGAGAATGCTCACAGGGCAGAAAAAGCTTCCTGGCAGTTGTGCTTTTTGGGATCAGAAGGAAGAGGGTCATTCAGGGTCAGACCTTCTCTCCCCAGCAATTAGAAGTATGCCAGTACGACACACTGAATACGGAAGGTATTGACGGATGACAACAACATGATTAACTTCCAATCTTTTTCCAGGCTGTGGGAGGAAGAAAAACACGCACCCAAGGCCACAAGTGCAACGCCCGTGCCAAACCAAGGTCAGGACGCTGACACAATTTAAAGGCGTCAGCAGCATCGCAGCAGTGGGAGATTCCACTCACCACCACATTTTCCAGCGYTAATCATGAACAGCAAAAGTCGGATGTTGGTCGATAGCTCAGAATTTCAGTCGCTAAGTAGTGGCTTTCTGGGCAAAGACACTGCCTGAAACAATTAGGATCATTCCTTCGCCAGGAGTCACGGATGCTTTCTACCAAACAGACTTTGTATCAGCAAAGACTGGAATCCAAAATGGTTTCAGAGCATTTCAAAGGCAACTGGGAACCATTAGATAATGTACTCTGACTTGTGTTATTTAGGCTATAGACGTTTACTCCAAGCTACTCTTCTGAAATCCCAAAATCTATGGCTAGCAACTGCTTTTAAAACATAAAAACAAAAAATGAGCCATGGCTGAAAGACTCAAAACATGTTGTCTCTTGGCAGGGTTCTTTCAGTGGTTTATCACTTTGTGTTTTCAACAAATTCATCCTCCGGCTCATTTACTTATTTTTAACCTTCAGCCCTTGGTTCTTTGTGAGAGTAAAGTACATCCCAACTGCACCAAAACTAGTTCTGCAACATCACTGCAAGGTTTCAGGCACAGATGCAATGATAAAGATCCAGCAGTTAAAGTTTGTATGACTAGTATTTCAAAGGAGCACTTTGAGTTTTTGCACTCAACAGCATGTGAACATGGCTAATGGCCAATCTCTTCTCTTCTTAAAGTAACAGATAAAACCAGTAATATTTAAACTGTCTTGCTTCAGCTTCCTGTTCCTGTAGCTTTTTCCCTTTAAAAATTTCATTGGTTAGTTTTCCCCCTTCTTCCCAGTGCACAACAGCATTGATTTACAATGGTTTGATATAAAGTCTTTCCTTCTAAACATGCACCCTATTCAACCCATCCTCCTACACAGACTTAACCAAATCTCTGACCTTTTATTTTGCAACCATGTAATTTGATGTGCAATCTTCTCTAAGATCTCAATTTTAGCTGAATAGACAACAGTCTTATAAACACCCTTTTAAAAATGAATACTGACCTTGAGGTGAGGCTGAAGGAAGCAGCAAATCCAGGAAGGAGATGCGAAAGAGAAAGAGTTAAAGTTTGTGAAAAGAGAGTCCAGACATAAAGCAGTTCAAGAATAAAGGACAAAACAAGCAGATATAAATCAGGTAATGACACAGACACACAATCATTCACAAACACAAAGCTGCATGTTTTACAGACATCTAATTAAAAAAAAACCAACAAGAAAAAGAAATAAAAGAAAAAAGGACCTTTATATTAGATTACACCATTTCATTTAGAGGCAACTTTCTGTAGAGAAAATAGTCTCCAATATGTAACAGTTCTTGGAAAAAGAAAATAAGCCATCTTATGAGAAAACTCTGGATTTGCATCACATCATTAGCAAGTATCCTTCTTCCAGAATTCTAACAAACATTTTGAAAATACAGAGTTYGACTGTCTGAGATGAAACCTAATGTCTTCCTTTATGCCATCTTCTAGGGGCTTATTTTCTCTCCATGCGGAACACACACAATTTTTTCACTTTTCCTGCAGATGATCCCAACTTGTGTAAAGGGACTAAACAGAAAGGAGAAAAACCCCAACCATGCAGTAAAGTCTTCAAGACCTGAAGACTTGTCAAAGCTAAAAGTTCATCTTTCTTAATTTTGACATTGAATTCATCCCTCTCAAAGAGAAACACAAAAACCAGCTGCCTCTTCTTCCTGACATATAATTCTCCCGTATAAGGTGCAATCTAAAAACAATAATGACCAAACAGGTATATTTTTGACAGTTCTCTCCAACATTGCTGAACAGCAGGATTGACCAAGACAAAATGCTGGAGTCCCCTGCATAACATGAGGTCCCATAGGTTCATTATTGCTTTTTTGTTTTCCAAATGTCTCCAGTATCTTTCATAGGCATCTGCTGTCAATTTCACTGATAACAGCAAGGTAAGCCAACAAGGAACCATAAATACAGATCTTTTTAAACTGGTTTTAAGTCTGATGATTTTTGGTCAATAGAAGGAGGCAAAGGAAATGTCCTTCTGTCCAAAGTAGCAACTTGGTTTTTAAAACATATGTTGTACTTCTCCCAYGGCAGAATTTCACTCTAAAAAGGCAGGATACGGACTGGAGAAAAATATTTCTATAGGATAGGCTAACTGCTATATTCTTTACTACTCTTGGTATATGAAGGCATGTAAATGAAATTTGAAGACCTTATTTATGGCATAAATTTTACTATCAACCATGTAGGGTATTGAATTTGTACAAGCAGCTGTTGTTGGTCTGTAACAGATTAACTAGTGCAAAGGTACTTTTCTTTGGCTTCTAAACCAACATTCTTCAAATCAAGCTCTTCAAGGACAGCTCTTGTAAAGGCTGTATTATTTGGGGATTTGGGGAAAGATGAGACTTGTAAAATGCCAAATACCACATCTCACTGTTTGATCTTGAAGTAACTTAAAATGTTCCAAAAGCCTCGCTTAATTCACACAGAAGAACGTGTAAGTAACAATTCTGACTGAAATCCAAGACTACAAACAAATTTAACAAAAGGGAACAAAAATGTGAAAATAAGCCCTTGGTTAAATATGGGAATAAATAAGGTAGGGGGAAAAATTTGAGACTTCTCATTTTGTGTYTCAGGGATCCTTTGCAATTCCTGGTTGTATTGTAATGATGTGATATTGTTTCTTCAGTTTAACAGTGAAAAACATATAGAACTCAGAGCAGCCCTGTAGAATTTAAATGAACTGTACAGTTTGTCCAACTGCTATTAAAGGTAGCATCTTTTGCTGGCACAGGATGAAGGCAGAACAGTATGTAGAACACTATGCTGAGGTCACTTGCAATTTTCTGTATGCTACAGAAGTATTATTTAACCAGCTGCATGGGATTTAAACAGAGAATAATTATTACTACATCTCCATTTTGTTCTGGAATAATTCTTTCTTCCAAAGAAAAATACATTTTGTGTAATTGCTAGCCCCCTTTTCCCTGTTTTTTTTACAGAGGTACAGAATATTTTTTTAAGTGTGGGTTTTTAGAATAACCATACTATTTATCCAAACAAAAATAAGGACTATRTGTGAAAGCACATTAAAATTAGAAAAAAAATCTATAAGTGTGCTATCACTCAAACTAAAACCAAGGCAGACACCTAAAATTGTCAGCTATTAGGAAGTAAATGGAGATCTGCCATGGACTGGAGGTGAAGCCTCAGTTCATGGGCTACATCAGTGAAATTGAGCAGAGGAGCACAGCAAGCATCTGCCCCAGGCAGCAGCCCCAAGCAAGCAGGATCAGATACATACCGAGACATGCTCATTACAGAGCAAAATCACAATTTGTAGTTTGCACTCTTTCCCTTCGAGCAAGAACACACACTTGCAGCATTCCTTACAAGATCCAGCAGCAGCGTTTCTGCCCAGCCCCATTAACCGTGTACTCCGATGCAACAGTCACACAGGGAGACAAGACAATTGTGATGCCAACTGGGAGCCTCAGAGAAACCCATTTTCTTGCAAAATACCATCTTGTTAATCTTAAAGACAGAGACGACTTAAATCTCACCACTGTGTGCAGATTAAAAGAGTGAGATGTGAACACTCACGTATTTTAATTCAGAAATATGTATTTTAAAAGCTTTTGATTATTCCAGCAACAATTTKTTTCACATGCTTGGATATTATAGGGAGTGAAACAAGTCTGCTACATTAGTCTYAGATGTACTTAGGGAGTAGTTCATGTAATGACTTTTAGTCAACCTTTGAATTCCACTTGTTTGACAGTGAGTGATTGTGTGTATTTACTACTCTGTCATTCCTTCAAAGCAGTCTGACAGGGAACAATAGCCATTTGATCTTCCTTGTGTCTGTCAAAGCAGAAAGGCTATTTATGTTTACCATTTTTGACACATTTTCTTGATGAAAAAAGTGATGGCTGGTCTTTTCCTTTCTTTCGAGGTTGATATTTAGAGGGATAGGGAATAGATGGAGAGACAGACAGAGGGTTTGTGTGTGCATCCATGCACACATATGCATGGATCTAAGACCACAAACAACCACAGATGGCCATGGAGCACTAATGCTACTATTTCCCTGGCTTACTGGCAACTACTGGATATTCCTTTTGTTCTTTATGTATATCAAGACAATGCAAGGATCTGACACATTTCAATTTACTATATCAGTTGTATAAAAGTTTTTGGTGGGTTCTTTTCTTTTTTACTCCTTTCATACTAGCATGTGAGTGTGGATACTCTCATACTGCTCAAAGATGTTGACTGAAACAAAGCTACAAAACAGATTTTGAAGAGATGTAGTAATGGCAGGTAACAATGAAACTCTGATATGCAAAGTAGGCTCATTATTTACATGATGCTATTTCTCCTCGAGTTTATAATTATTTTAATTATCTCACAGCTCTTACCTTCTACTGATCTAACAGCTGGATTAGGAGATATCTGCTAAATAAAATCCATCATTGCTACAATATAAGGCAGATGACAACTCCTATACTCATTACAGATAATAGGCATGAGAGGGAGTGCTTGATAACCTTGATTTAATGATAAAAACAAACAGGACTTCAGCACTACAGAAAACTTGGCATGAAAAGAAGCCTTTAAAAAGTTCACAGTCAGTGCTTCTCATCACTTGTATTTCTCTAGTGCAGGGTCCTTCTTGGAGGATCCAAGATCAGATTCTCAGTCTTAGACTAGCAGGCAAACTATGCTCTCAGCCCAGTGCTGAACTTGACAAAGGAGTTGGTCTGTACTCAGCTCCATGGACATGAATCACTCTGTTTAATGGTGTCAGTCCTGCTTGCTTGATCACAGACATAATACCGAGTTTAGGTGGTTCAATGAGGGGATAACACAGCAAGCTCATTCAGCCAAAGCCTGCACCAGCCCTGACCTCTCTCCATGTCAAGGGCTAGACTAACCGGGGTTCTGTGACCTTGTATTTTAGAACAGCTGTTTCTGCAATATCACAAAGTTTCGGTTTCTCCCAAAACACAGGAAGAGGGAAAGAATGGACAGCTAAATAAAGAACTAATCRAGAAAGGATATCCCATTATAGGAAAAAGGTGAGGATGGATTGAAGAATCACCGTAAAATCGCTATGATGGCTTTTTTAGCTGGTGCTCTCTACAGATGGATTTGCAATTACTGGCAGTGTCTCTCTCTGTCTCACTTTTCTTTTCTCAGATGTAGGTTTCAAAAGCGATTAGTGAGTCCGAGCGTTGATCTTAAGGCACTTTAACAAAGGTTGGATTCCAGAGGGCAGACGCTTGCCTTCTGAATATCAGCATACTTTCAAATGTCTGAAGTTGAATACCTGTAAGCAAATGTGCCTGCATCTTTTATTCTTATCTGCTTAAAGCAGTTATGTTAATATGAAATGTTTTTTGTTTTCCCTCTGTGAAACTTGATATGGGACTTCAGGTGTAGTGCTGCTCTTGTATGAAGATAAAGCAAAACAGAGAAGAAATAAATTACTTCTCCATGTCCTAGCTCAGAAATTGTGAAAATCTTAATATTCAATAGATCTGTGTGCTCAGAGGTGGAGCTGGACTAACTATGGGCCTGACYACTTGTTTCCATTACAAAACCTTGTCCTCAGCTGCTTGCCAAATATTAAAAAATCGTGCTGCTATTTCCCACAACAGGTTCAACCTAACCCGGGATTTTTGGTGAAAATTTCAGCTATGTCTTTCACAAAAGGCAGCATTCTTGTGGGAAAAATTTGTTCATATGGTTAGATACCGTATCACTTTACTGTGATACATAATGCTCACATAAGACATGAATTAAAATTAGAAAGCAATCTTCATTTTGGAATATCCTAATTTTTGAGTGATTTACGTAAGAATTTTCATATTCACTTAAGCTATGGATTTTTAAGGAAAGTGGATGAAAAACACAACACAACAACAGATTCTGCCTTGTAATAATACCATGCAACCATAAGATAAATATATTTGATTTGCTTTTATGTTTTATGGCACCMAAATGGATTGAAGTATTTAAAAAGTAATATTTAAATTATTTTAAATAATATTTGTTTCAGGTTTTCAGATGCCTGAATCAGAGTTCAATTTAGTTTCGGAGGACTACAATGAGTTAAGACAACACAGAACTATAGCCACACCATCTCTCAAGGTTAACTTTAACGGTGATGGTTATGACTTTATAAACACCTTTCTTTAATTTGACAACGTACCTTTTACTTTATATTATTTATATGCCCTGATGTGGTTCTTGCTTAGGAATTCTCTAAAAAACTATTTAAAAATTCACAAAAACAACAAACTTGAAAACCAAAGACAATTATTCCGAGATATGAGTAGTGGTTTGAAAGTAAGTATTTCAGCTTCAAATTGTTGACCTAAGCTTAGGGCATAATTTACTAGTAGTTTCCTTTACACTATTCTAGGAAACCRTAAAGTTGATGGAAAATACAGCTAATTTCTCTCTCCATCTATTCTTCATAGAGCACTACACAAACATCTCTGTCTTAAAGACAGACAAAGATACTTCATTCTACTGTCCACACTTTTCAGCACTCCCTTGAGATCACCGAATGTTTTTTAATCTTTTATTTACTGTTAAGAAGAAATATTTAAGATGAGGAGTATACATTTTGGCTGCTACATATCATAAGCTGGAAGGTTTCTTCTCAAACAGGGCATCCTTAAATTCTTTTCAGGCAAACTCTCCAAATTCTCTTTCTTAAAATAGCCACTAATTCCAGCTGTCCCTACCAGGACTGCTGGTATTCCACAGYTGACTGCTGTCTTCCTTTGTTCCCAAATCAAAGTCAAGTTTCCTTCAGGAAAAAAAAAAMCCCTGTGTCCTTACAAGAACTACCCATCTTATACAGGGAGCATGCTAAATGAAAATCAGTTTTAAGCCTGTAACTGGAACCAGGASTTCCATATATACTCACTCAGAGCTTACTTCTGAAGCAACATATACATGTATATTTACTGCCACCTCTCAAGTACAAAGTCAGTTCTTATTTGCAAAATATATGCACACAAATAGATCTGTGTGTAAACTACCCATCTGAAGGCCGTGATGGCCATGTCCCACATAAGCAGCATTATTTTTTGTTTGTTTGTTTTCTTACTACAGGATAGTCATCACAATAACACTCCAGAATAAGTCAATACTGACCTCTATCAATGACACATTTTAGAACACTTGAAGAACACTGAGTTTTAGCTGTGGCAGAACTGGYAGCAGAGATTAGAACCAAAGGCAAAACACAGCAAGAGAATTAGGATTAAAAAGCAACAGCTTCTGCCAAGTTTAAACCAGGGAGAATAGCAGCAAACCTCCTTTGGACTGTGGTCACCACCAGAGCAGAGACTGTTAGAGCTTATTTGACATAACCAGTTCCTGTTCGACCCAAGGAAAAAAGCGGAATTGCAGCAGCCCCAAACAGCAGCARCAGCAGCAGCAGCCGGGCAGCCAGCGGCGACATTCCACCCCGGAGGAAACGGAAGCCTTTGAGGGCACTCACTTTCCCAGGAAGTCCCACACAAACCCCCCTACGTGTTGCGGTGCGGGGACCGACAGCTGGTAGGGAGGGTGCAATTTGCGGGAGGCGTGCTTTCTGAGGAAAGGCATTGTCCCAAACACCCCCCACGGACAACACACGACGGAACGACGCGGGGAACCGGGACAGGACGGGACAAATGGGAAGAAGAAGCCAGGAAGGAAACAGAACACAAAATGAAAAGTTACAGAGAGACAGGAGGTTATGGAATGGCAATACAAAAAGCAAACAGTTAGTTATAAAGGAAGTGAATAACCGGACAGCTACAAAACCCTCTACACCACCACAACYGGGGACAGAAACGAAAATTACAGAGCTGTTCACCCACAGAAGACATGTGGACTTAGGGCCCACTTTACCATAAGAAAAAGCAAAATCCTCCCCACAGAGAATATATATTAACGGGCTTGTGCTTTCAACCTGTGTTGACTCTAGAATATTTTTCGAACTTTTGCATGACATGCACCATACTTAACACATTTTTTAATAACTTTCCTCCCATTCACAGCTGAAAAACAATGTCACCTACTCAATAACTGCAACAGCTACTAAAAAGTGGAAGCATTTCCCTCTTTACATTAATTTAAACACAAGACAGCTTTGCCTACATTGAAAAGGCTTAAGAGGACAGTTTTCTGCTTTTTATTTCATCTTCCTCTTCCTACTGTCTCTTCTCCTTCTCTGTTCCTCTATGCACACCTCCCTAATAGATGACACTTCTCTTCTGTGGATGAAACCATGCTCCTATTTCTCTTTTCCTGATGACATCTGGTCTAGTAGTCACATAAGAGAAGAGAAGACTATAGGGAAGAAAGACTCTTCTGAAAAACCCCACTTTTGTTAGTACAGTTACTCTCTGAATGCAACTTATTTCTTCTCATCTTGCTCCACATGGAATACTGACTGTTCCTGATAGRCACAGCAATATTTGCTGTTTTGCTTGCTGACAATTCCTTCTGCAGGCACCGAAGTTCTTCTTTGCACAACAGAGGTTGAACAGCTGTAGAAGCATTAGAAATCAAAATAATTTCTAGCTTGCTCTGCACAGACCATAGTTTAGGAAAGACATTTAAAAGGCAAAATTATCTATTTTTTTCCAGGAAACCAAGACTCTAGCTCTAAACCATGCCTAYAACATGCCTGGATATGTATTCAGCTGTGAAAGAATACTTTATAAACAAACATGGTAGATAAAAACAGGACCACCCTATACATTTAATAAGCATGATAAAATCTCTGCTTTGTGCAAAATCTTACAAGAAGAAAGCAAGCTTCCAGGGCATAGTGGTTTGGGGAAGCAGTTGAAAACAACTAAGGTCAAATACAAATTTCAACAGTTATTCAGAAAAAGAGAAACTACTGGTCAAAACCTCACTRTGAAGTATCTGGAACTTTGTATCTTTTTCTCCAGTGCTGTGATTATATTACAGATCCATCTGAAAAATCATTTCAGGTGTTGATACTTTGCTAATTCACAACATTAACAGTATCCACCTTAGATCTCTAGATCATGAAGACTTTTTCTATTTCCACTTACAGTGGGTATAGAACATGGATATTGGGAGATTTGTTTGCCCCCTTGATTTACTTGGCTGCTGGCAATCACGTGATAACATAAGCAGTCTTTTCTGTTATATAGTCAAAATACCTATTCTAATTATTAGAAATAAAATATTCTATGCTGTCTCAGTACTGATAGAAAAGATGACAAGTTAAAAAGAGAAGATGACCACTCAATTTTTTTCTAAGGTTGAAGACCAGGTGGTAAGAAGGAATGGATAAAACTGAATAGTCAAAGTACTGATGTGCAGTCATTTGGGGGTTTTATGCTTTCACAGTAAGAGTCTGGTCTGTGRCTGAAACAGCAAGAAACTACCCTGTAACAGGAAAAACAATAATTACTTTGCAGATCTCTAGAAGCGCCCCTTTTCAAAGAAAAAAGTTGCTTTCTAACTCTTTGAAGACTGGGTGCTATTGCTTTTATCTGTAAAAAAGAAGGAGAGCCATCCTAATTTCTCTGCTTTGTCATTTTTCCTTTGTAGACTGTAAACTCTTTAGTTTATAGGCCACTTGCACATGTCTATGCAGTGTCTGCAAGTCGAATCGTGATTAGTTTCTGAATGCTAATGCAATAAAAAAGTCGGGCTTGCATTAAAAACATGTGTAAGAAAATACTTTTCCTGCCATTTCAATCTCCTCTAGGAATCAGGCTGAGGAATGATGCATATTTCTGACTTTCTTTTTCCTAAACAGTAGTTACTTCTGCACACAGAAAAAGAATTAAGGATTATGAACATATTTCTTCCCTATACCTTCCTTCTAATAGAAGCTTGCTGCTTGTACCTGATCCCTAATCAACTTGCCTGCCCTAAGAGCATGACATGGTGAACTTCACACCTGAGCTGGGCACYTCAACAGGGCTGAAAAGAATCACACAGACAAACGACTTGTAGCTGCTATGTAGCTTTTTCATGTCTATACTTAAYCGACCTGCACTATCAACCTATTGTCTGAATGTTCTGCTGATTAAATTATGTATCAATGGGCTGAAAGATGTAGCACTTAGGAAAAAAGGCAAGAAATTTTAAAATGATATATCCTCACTTTTGGGTGTTCAGGCTTACGCCATAGGTATGAAGAATTTTGGTTAAATAAAACAACTTAAAGAAAACTAACACGATGTTGCTTACAATCACAAAGAGAGAAGAAACCCAGCTGACAAACTGAACTGTTTCAGAGCTCTGTACATTTGAAGGAAAAGAGAATGGACTCCTTAGAAAAGAGTTTTTCAAATAATTCAGAGAAGCCCATAATTTGACTGCCAGCAAAAATAACCATTGAAAGCATAACCTGAAACGTCCTCTACTTAGTTGCCCTAATCCTCCTGACACTAAATTGTAGAGTAGTTACATAGTGAAAAGACAGAAATTAGAAAGACTATTCTGCCAAAAGGCAAATAGGAATAATCAAATTTCCATTTTGCTGCTCCAAGTCAGTGATTTTTCATTGGAAATGATAAAGTAAACAAAAAACCTTGAACAGGTATCACTGCCTAGAAATTCCCTCTTGGCCCCCTGTAAGAGSAGAAAATGACAGAACACAGAATCTAATTCAGGTCTTTCCTAACATCTACTACTTAAAATTGTGATACAAATGTAATGAAATCAAAATAAATTGCAATTTTTGTTTGGGACATTATAGTCTCGAAAAAAAATCTGAGCCTCCTGGCTCCAAGAGAAAGATGGAAAATGTTGAAAAGCGATGAATCAAGTTTTTCTTGGACAAAAGCAAATCTGTTCATCAGGCTTCACTCGGGCCAAAGTTTACCTGTGTCCCTACCAGTACAAAGAGTTATGAGGTCACGTGTCAGAGGAATCTGAGCAACAAATATCGCAAGCTCTAAAAAGTAATTTTTCTTATTTGTTTTTGTGAGAGCCATGCCTGAGGAATTTATTAAATCAAAACAGCAAACTGTTCTACAAACACACCAAAATGTAAGCAGCTTTTCCCACCCCTTCCATTCCCTTACAGCTCTATCTACCCTTCTAGTTCTGTCTRTATCAGCCCTATGAAAGCACGTGGTAAGACACCCTCTTGCTCACGATCTACCACAGTAAAGGACCAAAGATAGAAAAACTCTAAACAGACTTTCCCAAAAAAGGCACTCTAAGGYTTTTAAGACAAGAAAAATGCCTGTTATCTCTAACATCCATCAGCTCTTTTGCTCCYCTTTTAACTTTCTACCATTCTCACCTTTCCAGTTCTGCTATCTTCTTATCCTTATCATTCTTCTCGTTTTCCATCTCTTTCAGGATCTCCAGAAGACGATCCACTTCAGCCTGAGCCTTGCTAGAATCTTCCCGATACCGTGTTACCTCTCTTTCCAGCTGCTGCATGCGGTCACTCAGCTCTGGACTGGCCCTYGCCTCCAGGGTTGCCTCATGAGCCTGGAAGAAAAAGGTTCAAGAAAAAATTTTACAGATAATATGACAACTCCAAAATGCTATCTAGATACCCATTCCCAAATGGCAAGATTARTTATTACACAGAAATATACAGGGCCTAGGCTACTTTTCAGTATGGGGAAATACTTTGTAGGAAATAAAAATTTAAAACAAATTTAATTTTTTTAATTCAGTCTAAAAAAGGCACGTGATTTTTAATCTAAAGCAGAAGCGAAATAAAAAGGCAGAAATATGAAAAAAGTTTAACTTCTTTGAAAGAAAAGAAAAATAAAAGCAAGTGTGCGTCTAAAAGTTCCTAAAATACAATTCTAAAACAAGGATAGGAACTCTAGAATTAAGTTATCTGAGGTATTTTTTACCTATCTGTTCCAGAAAAAATCACAGGTTAATAGCCTCCAATAACTACATCAGTATGCAAAGTGTCAGATGTGCACAGATGGTGCTGCTGTGCTCAAGCCCTTGCTAGTTCTGTGAGCYACACAGACCAGGGTTAATGAGTATGAAATTATCTTTGCCTAGGTATCTAGGAAATATATTTTTCAAAATCAGGCTACTAGGACAAAGTATCAGAGGACTGAGGATAAAACGATCCCAGTGACAAGATTGTTTRAGGGTTTTTTTAGTAGCTTGGTTTGTTCAAAAAATCATTTATTAGTAAAACTAATTCAACAGTTCCCAAGTATATAGGAGACAGAAAAATACAGTATTTATTCTGGAAGTTCAACCAGCAGACCAAGGACTGTCGTTTTACTCTCACCCTGCCTCTCTTGATCCTGAACTGCAATTTGATATCAATTAAAGCTATTTCAGAATTGCTCAAAATTGCTTCACTGAGTAGCAGGTTTGATGGAGCTGTTCYGCTCATCAGAATTGCCTGCAAAACTGAAGGCCTTTCTCTTCTCTGAAACAAACCTACAACAGAAAATAAGACTACAGACTTTCCTCCCCTCCGTGTGCAGCTGTGGAAAGTTGTTTTACAAGCTGCCAATGTTCTGCTCCAAAGCACACTAAGTCTAGATCTKATAGTATAGGACTCTGTTGCTTTTAAAGGTAATTGGAGAGAACTGCAGCAGCATAAAACTCAGGGTTGAAAGCTGCTGCTTCCAAAGAACCAAATAGCAAAAATACCCTTGGCTAAACCTATTTAGTTATTCAGTAAAATAAGACTTGAGGAAAATATCCATTCATTGACCCCAACATTTTTGCCTTGAAGTGTCTAGTTTTTAATTAGCTCCTTTAAAGCCAAGGCCACATTCTGGAAGAATCCAGGAGACTTGTGGAGCAGAATATTCTAGGACTGAAGAACATCTTGATGCCTGTCTTTACTGGGACTATGACCTTGGGACAGATCTGCGTTTCCCGAACAATGGAACACTTCATGTTCCAGGGCCTTGGCCCTATAGCTCTTGTCTGAGGGTCAATACTAAGTTGTTTCGGCTTTCTTTTTTTAAAAAAGAAGAATTCCAGAAAGCTGATTCACTTGGACAGTGTTTTACCCTAGAACAAAGCACCTGGCACTTCCCAGATCTCCCAGGCAGATCTTGGCAGGAGTGCCCARTAACTAAAACTCGTGGAAGAATCAAGGACCCTTTTCTCAAGGTAATGCGTTTGGGAAGATTTAAAAGGCTCCCTACCTCTGGGTGATGATTTTCAAGTGAAACTCTGACACTCCTCTGTCACTGAACTGTAAGCCTGAAAATCCTGCTTCTGGGCTTCTGACTGAGACCTGGATGCAAGTGCATCCCTGGTGAGCCTGGAAGCTTTGAGAAGCCTTTTGGAGTTAGGGCTGTCAATGCTTCCAGATTCCTTACTGCCCCCATAAGCACTTCAAATGACACACCCTTGGAAAGGGCTCTCCACAGCAAGTGGAAGTGTAATTAATGCCCTGCCAAGAGGATGCAGACTCCAGGAGGACGTGGCAGCAGTGAGACTGACAAGTGCGTCGGCTCCATGAACAGCTGCAAGCACCAGGGGACACACTTGGCTTTGCAAAGAGTGTTGGTGCGTGTTTCTGAAATGCCTTTTTGGGATTTCCAGCCTGCAGGAAATCTGAAATACTTGATTTCATTTCCTTTTCAACTACACCTTAAATTTCAAAAAAAGCCCTCCATCCTTCCTTCCCAAATACAGGGAATTGGGAATACTGTGTTTGGGGAGCACCTATACGTCTACTGGGGGCATCTGTATGCTCCTAAGAGACCCTATGTGTAGAGTTAAGTCTGGTCAGAGTTAACACAGAGCCTGAGTTGTTCTGTACTGGATTTAGGTATGTTTCCAACATCTCAAAACTGTTTGTTTTAACAAATACTCCTCCAGGCTCTTTAAAGTCATCCAAAATACATGATCAGATAATCGAGAAACTTCTTTTTAAAAAAAGCAAAGTTAGAATGTTAGCCTGGCTTATTAAACGCTCTAATTCAAAAGAAGTTATAAGACCTAGTGCAATTCTACTGTCAGGACAGTCCTGATTTATTTTACTCTGCTAATAAAAGCATCTCCACAACAACCCAAGAGACACTACTGAGAAGAGGAAATAAATTTTCTTTTCTAGAGAATTAGCCAACAAGTCAGTGTGTCTGGTTCTTATAGAACCAAAGGGCTATTTACACGACATAAATTATTAGTTAAGACACGTAACACATGTTATTTGTATATCATGCACATAAGTATGGATACTTTCACCTAACACAAAGAGAACGTTATGTGATATGGTGTAAACTGGAGACCACTTCCTGCATTGTGAGTTACTGACTGAGTGACTTTGGTCCATTTTGTGGGTTTTTGTACAAAATACGTGTTTCATGACCRTATCTAAAATCCTACTGGATTCATTTATTGTATAAGAGAGAAAACCAATGCATTTAGAGGTTTCCCACAAACTCACWTCAAGATTTGGAACAGATGAAACTGGCTACCCTCCTGATGCAACATGGTGCAAAATAATTCATCTTTTTTTTTTTCTTTAACCAAAAACCTAAACACAAATAATGAATTCCTACATTCYCAGTAAAAAAACCCACATACAACTTGCCCTGCCCACCAAAGGTGTACAAAACTTCCAAAATAAGTAGTAATTTCATTTTTGAAACAGAATCAACATATCAAGTGACAAATGCACTGAGCTTCTGCTGTATTGAGACTATCAGAAGTGTATTTCAGTAAGTCTGACTTTCATCTCTGCCTGACACAGTATATGTAAACCTGYRGTCTTTTAATATACAAACAAATGTRATAATGTATGAAAAAAGTATGATAAAAATTAACTAAATTTAAAAAGCAGCTCACTTAGGGTGAAGGGAACACTGCACTTTCTCTGACAAACAGATCTACTCAGGCCATTGACTTCACCTGATTACAGGCTATTTAAACCCATTAATTGGTACTACTGACCATCACCAGCTCTCTATGTCTGTTCCTGTGTAGAATCAAACAGGTGAATTTAAGCTCCTTTCACAAGCACAACCAAACTCGCATGGTTCATTCTGCATTGATCTGTGCAAGAAACAGTCACATTTCAGCTGGAAAGCAGCACCCTCTTAAGCTATGGTTTTATTAGCAAAGCTCATGTGATCAGTATTAATCTTTGTCAGTGTGAATTCAATTTCAAATTCTAAGTAGTTCAGGACCAGGAATAGTTTAAGTTTACTACTCTGGATATGTTCTCACAGTTCTTAAGAGGGACTATAAACTAAAAGGTGGTTTAACAGCTTTCTGCTTTCCTGCTCTTAGCCATCATTTCCCATCTGGAATGTGGTAAGTGATGGGGTGAGTGCTTCAGGTACCTAAACAACATAAGAAAGAGTGATTGTTCCTCAAATAAATAAATGTACTATAACTTCTATTGCTTTCACAGAAAATCAGCTGACAAAGCCAACTTCTACCACTAAAACAAAGATGACCAATGTTTCACAGAAATAACCACTATTTACAGATGGAGAGAGGTGGAAGACAAAACACATTAAAAAGAATTTTCTAAGTTGATATTTCTCGTGCCAAACCCCTCTTTTTTAAGAGGAAAGGTAATCTTACACAGCTGAAAGCATGCCAGAGACAGGGAAGAAAACAATAGCACAGATCTAATTTAAAGGTTCTAAAATGTAAATAAAAATTCCAAACATTATGACCAAGATTCCAAATCAATATTCCTAAAAGATTAACTAAATCAAACAGCAAATAATTCACAGCAAACACTTTCTACTTTTACCTATGAATTGAGACAGTAAATTCAGTTTAACATTTCACATACAAATGTTGCCAAGAACTTTTGGCCACAAAGTAAAAGTTCCCAAGAATCTGAAATCCCATTTTAATCCACCCTCCTACCTCCAAGAGTGCCTCATGTCTCCCAAAAATAGTAAATGCACACACAAATACAAAAACATATTATGACTATTTACTGCAAAAGACAAACACTTTACCCGCCTTCTGTACTTTTCCTATCRTGAAGGCAGCAATTAACTGATAAAACATTTGTGCTGCCTTCTATCATGTCCTCATCAGTCTCAACAAAACTGTAAATGTAAAAAACAACCAGACTTTCTCCTCCTTTAGTTCCAAGGCTCTACACATCACATGCTATAAAACAGCTTTTTGAAAAGGCTGTAATGGAAGTAAAGRGCTCAGGAAATTCTCTGATATACTGTGTACTGTAAACTTGAGTCTGTCACAAAGAGTTATGTGCTGTCTTTTAACCATCTTTATATGGTTAGTCTTTGTTAACGTAACTGCAAACTTTTGACACCGAATAAGCAAGTACTGGAATAAATTCATAAACAAATTATTTTCTTCATGAAAAAAATCATAAAGAGAGGAAGATGCCTGAAGAGAAAACAACTTCCATTACTTAAAAAAGTGATCTCTTCAGAAAGATACAAGTTCCCATAGTTGTTATTAAACATTACCAATTGGCTCTCTTTGGATTTACACCAACAGAGTACAAAGACAGCAGGAAAATGCCCACAGGACGTCTGGTTTTGTAAGAGTATTTCAACTCCCTCACCTGCATCTGTGGTCACAGGCTACCACTATTTTACAGAAACAGAACTCAAGTAGTGATCAGATATTCAGTACCTGGTTTTGGATATTCAGTGTATGGCTCTATACTTCGTTCATTCTAAACTGCAAGATGACATTAAAAAAAAATAATTCCCCAATTTTCTTTCTATCATGCTAATCACAACTAATCACTTCTTAACACTACCAGTGGGAAATGAGGATGCACTATGACACCTGTGGTGCAGGGGAAAAAAACAAAATGCAAAAATATCCTGCCTTATTCACTCAATGCTTTCCTACTATTAAAAAAATATTTTATCATCTAATTTCGCTAGATGATTATCATCTTCCTCATATCTCTGGCTCGCTCTTGGAGCATTTGACATGCAATATTGAAAACAGCAAGACTTCAGCAGACAAGAAATCAGTTATGAAATGCTATAGAAACTACCTCACACGGAAAAATGAGAAAGACTAGATAGTGTGACATTTGCCATCTCCTAGCTTTTGAATATTTAACTTCTCAAAATGAGTGTTATCTTCACAAGTTTTTCTGGGAGGGGTAGAGTAGGTAAGTTTAATTTTTTTTTAGGTATAAGAATACCAGAGTGAAAACCTCTCCAGCTTTCCACCGCATGAGATGATGCTGACATTGTCATGAACCATCATCAGGACTGGAACTTTAAAAGCCATCACAGAATCACAGAAAGGCTTGGGTTGGAAGGGTCCTTAAAGACCATCTCGTTCCAACCCCCCCCTGCTGTGGGCAGGGACACCTTCCACTACACCAGGTTGCTCAAAACCCCATCCAACCTGGCCTTCACAAAGCCTCTTGTACCTTAACCTATATGTTTGCTGTATCGTACTAGAGAATAAAACACACAGTTTGTTCCCACATCTTCTATTTTCTGACTTCGGAGTAATGAGTCTCAAAAAGTTTGCATGCTATTACAGATTTTGTAGAGCATGTGCCCTCCTGACACAAACTCTTCTGCCTATTAGCACCAAGTACAATATTTTCATATGATATCTTATTTTCCCAACTTCTTATCGACACTATTTAGTCAGGTTCAAATAATTTCTACTACAGGATGCCACAAAACCTGAAGAATTGCAAGCACCAGCAATTCTCTGACCCTCAGACAATGATTGTCAGGACAGACAACTGAATTTACCCTTAGACACTGCCAAGAGTAACACAGGTATCAGACTCCTGAAAGTTTTGTAACACAATTTTTTATGCACATAGCCACAAAAGAAATCTCTGATGAAAACCACCTTGGATTACGTAATTTACAGTGTCAAGATATTATACAAACACTCCTTGACAGGAGTGCTCTTTGACATCAAACAGGAGGCTGGTAACGGGATCCAAAATTAAACTGACACAGTACCACTGAGCTTAACGGCTACACAAGTTTTTAAAGGAATCTTCTACTTGCTGTAACTTCATTGTTCTTTCTAATGTGCTGCTGTACACAGTGTTACAGAATACTTTCATGCAAGAAATTCTATCTTCTTGCTCTGAAAATGCACAGACAATGGAGATGACAGAAAAGCTACAGGAAATACGAAGCATTGGCAGCAAAGGGAAACAGAAACACTGACACAATATTAAGCTGATCAAACAAAAATGCAGTTAGACCAACACAGCCCAATAGTGAAAGCATCTCAGAAGGTTTTTTTGAATGTGACTGGTCAGACATACCACTGCATTTTGTTTGTATCCAGACTACCCACACCCACTACTAAAGTAATTCACCAATATACTCTGTGTTGGCCCAACTATAAAAGCACAGGTGAATACACATGCAACACGAAAAATTAAATGTGCTGGCAATAGCCTCTCAGATTGCCAGGGAACTTACTAGCTTGGATGGATGACTCAATAAAACTTCAGGGTGCTAAAGGGAGAAAGAAGATAGGAAAAGATGGAGAAAATTTGGGATAGGAACAGTGTGAGAGAGAAAAAGGAAAGATGCAACAAGAAAAGAATTTAAAATAATAACTGCAACATTAATTTACTAAGACAACAGATTTCTTAATTAGTGGTTTTAGCATGCATTACTAACCAGCTTTTGAAACATGAGAAATATGGAGAGTTTACCCTTGTGCAAGTTCCAAACTTTATCTTGATTTTTTTCAGTTTAACAGATTTGTCCAATCTCCACATATTTAATGTAGTTCTTTGYTTGGGTTTACAGGTGAGTTTCACAGATTAAAAAGGACTTTAATTTCTAGTGCTTCCCTTGTATCAGTTTCAAGACAGCTAAATGGTTTAGAAAATTAATTAACTGATGCTATCCGAACACTGAACACAACTGCTGGGTTTTTACTTTTATTGTTACAAGACATCCTGATTTCCCCGGTAGCCTTTTTCTTTTTATGTTGAATACTTCATTTATTGTCCCTTCTTCGAAAAAAATCATCAGCTGAGAGCGAAAACTAGTCTCATCTATCAGTATTATCAGTAATATTTTCAGCTGTGGGAGGAAATCCACGTTCACAAAAATAAAAAGCACCAGAGTCTGTATTAGACTAGCCAAGCTAAATCTTGGGAAAGACAGAATTTGGATCAACACTTCATTCAGTCTTTTTTTTTCCTGTTTTTTGAAAGATACTATCCTCCTGAACTTGAAGAAAGAACACCACAGCAGAAAAAAAACCCCAACACTTCTGAGTGAGCCTGTTGAATCTGGAGGTATTTTCCTGGCAGGGAATCACTGCTAACATTCTCTGAAGAAAAGTTCCTAGAACTGCACCAAGGGGAAGTTTGTTAACATATGGTTTTGGACTCTTTCTTCTCCCTAAAAATAAGGAGTATATCTATAGGGAGAAAAACTATGTGCTGGAAATGAGGATGGACAATAATCCACTCATCTTTCCTGGAAAAACTTCTAATATTATTTGGTCTCTCCTAGATTAGAAAAAAMCCCAAAACTAAACAAAGTATGCTGGCTGGGAAAGACAAGACAGAAAAAGCTAGGAAAAGAGTATCCTGAAGAACAACAACTAAAGGAAAACATTTTTGGTATAAAACTATTAGATTAAAATAGGAGTTTGGAAAAAGAGTTTCCTAAAGAAAAGAAAAACCATCACAGAGCATAAAACCACTTCACAGAAAACCAGGCACAGAACCTCCTGTGTGTGATTTGCCTCTAACGATTCCACCAAAATGAAGACAGGACACCAGGCCATGTAAACTCAACAGGAATTTATGAATTGTTTTCAGCCTTCAGAATCTCCCCCTGCAGCATCTCCTGCTGGCAGCAGGTTGACAACTGAGCACAGAAGCAGTGAATGCAGAATAATTAGACCATTAGCACACMGATTTGCATACCCATAGTATTATTATCTGAAAAAACAACCCCAAATATGAAAAACACTGGGGTTTTAGTTGCTAAGTCAAGGATCAATATAAAATAGTTATTAGAGAGCAGAGAAATAGTAACAATGAGAAGTGGATACCTCAAGTGAAACACTAGAGACTGACATGGAAATACAAATAGTATCAGCAACTTTTCAGCACTCCKGCACTCCACTTTGTTAATGATATTTTAGTTTAATATGAAGTTAAATCCCTCTTATAGAAAAAGTGGAAGCTTGCATAGTTCATGATTTCTCAGARGCTCACTGTTTGGAGGTTAGCAAGAATTTTTTCCAAGGACTGCCCAAATCTTTTTTATCTAATGGTTTAACAGTAGCCCAATTCAGTCTCTTCTGCCAGCTTCTTAATTTCTAGGGCTAACAGATTTAACTGAAAGTACTCAAACTGTTCACTGGGAATACGAGGCAAGGGAAACAAGATTGATGTTGGACACATCTCCGTTCAAACTGTGAGGGAAATAAGAGAAAAAGCTTTTAGCCATTTACTGTTAAGAGCCACACAGCAGCTTCCTTCCTGCATGTGTCTTACACCAATTTGCACTAAGATAATGTAATAAAAGTCAACAAAATGAACCTCTAATTCAGTTTTAAACTGAATGCTCCTATGTAGCCATCCGTTTTAAGGCTAATTATGACAATTATTTGCAATGGTCAACAACGCAGACRTGTAAACCCGAGTTTTTAGAAGCTTTTAAATGGAGCTGGATTATCTGTCAGAATTATTTCAAGGATAAAAAGGAACTAATCCATCTTGAAAATGTCAAACTGCCTGAATAAATATCTGCAATGCATTTAAAAAGAAAAAGCCTTTAAAAATATTTTTTTTACTTCTGTGCAAGCTACAAAAAGAAGTCGAAAAATTAAAAACAGCTGGAAAAAAGGTTATCAAAGGAATATCTAAATTTACTGTAAGTATAAAACATATTGAAGTGAATGTTAACTATATTTTCTTGAGTAACTAAGAGTTACTCCACATAGGTAATGGTAGGCTATCAATGTATTTTGGTTATAGAACTGAAACCATCCTGACAATGGCTTAGGTAGCTTCTGTGGATGAGAAGATGCTCTATCAACCTCTGGCAAATCTTAGCTATAATAGATTTGTCAACTCATTACCAGTAACACAGGGTGAAACTGTAATTCATGACAGAGAATTCAAATGAAAGGGTCCTTCAGGTCTTCTGAAATACTCACACACTGAAAACAGCCTGTGAGACCAATTAAATGTGTAAAGCTACCTTTTCTCGCTGAAGTGCTCTATTGATGCTGAATAATAGAACTGTTTATTTTGTGTGATAGAACGAAAAAGGACAAACATGGGTCTACACGTACATATTCAGAGTTTCATTTACACAGAGTTCTCAGGTGCATTAACACCCACTTTGCAACCACACAACAGGAATTCTAAACAGGTCTTAACTGATGACTCAGAATCACACTCTTCATTGGTGACATATTCTTTTCATCTGTTTTTACGCTTTCCTACGGGCAGGGCCAATCATGCCCCTGAATTTATCACATCAACACCTATAAGCATTGATAATTGGTAGGTGAAATGTTGAGCTGGTTTTTTTTAGCTCTTACACCAATTGAATGGCACAATTACTGCTATGAACTGTACTGTAGCAGACAAAGCCTTTGATTCCTAGTACCTGKTAACAAAAACGCCAACAGCACTGTTATTGCATGTAAATGAAATCCAAACTTAGCACAGGTGTCTGAAAGTTACTTTCTGATGGGCTTAGCTTGCAATATGGTTTGTATGGACACACCTTCACAGCTCTTGTTGAAAAGCAGATCACAGAATTTGCTCTTAATACCTGAAGTTGTCTGTGTAGACATGGCCAACATGTTTAGCACTGTATGCTTACAACACATACATAAACATGAAGTAACAATACCTTCTTCARTTGAGTTTCCATCTTCAAACATTCTTCCTTTTTCTGTTCTAATGCAATTTCCAACGTCTTGAGTCTTGAATCTTTCTTCAGTCCTGATGAAGCTAATGATGAAGCATGTTCCTTAAGATCCAGTAATGATGTCTAAATTAAAAGATGTGAAATAATTAYCAAGTAAGTGCAATAGCTAGTTTCTATTCTGTCTTTGTTTTCTTCCTATCCCTTCAAACTATGTTCAGGATGTAATTTAGAACAACATATTTTTTCAGGATGTTTATGTCACTGACTTAAGACAGCTTGAATTAATTCAGGCTTTCAGGATCAAAATAAWACCTTGCCTAAATTAATTTTAATATATTTTTAAAAGATGGACAATTCTATAATCTGGAACCTGTGCTCCAGTGTCAGTCATGTTTAAGAACAATTGGTTTTCAATAAAATTATATTTAAAATCTCATGTGGTTAGCAGATTTAGCCACTGAGGGGGTTCAAAGCTTTTGTGTATACAGCTTCCATGGGGTGAAATTGATTCATGCTACCTAACTCCAAAAGACAGCTCAACTTCTTCCCTTCTAAACCATTCTTGTGTTGTTTTTTTTTTTCCTGTCAAATGCTGCTTTTCATGTAGACAAAATCTTAGTACTTTCTCGGTACATATTTTTTATATTGTTTTACTCTGATTGAGTTTTGAACAAAGACTGTAAGTATACAAGAGAAAAACAGAGAACATTTATATTTCTCTCATATAATTAAGGTAATTTGTCTAGGGAACTGGCTCATTACCAACAATCAACTTAATTAATCAAAAAAAGACTCGAGAGTCAAAAGAACTAGCTGTGTTGTTTGCATAAAGGAACACACATTATCTTTGTGCTTTTGGCACCCACAGCTTTGATCAGCCTGTGCTCTCTCCTCCTTACATTTAGACAGCAACAAGCTTGTTCCCGGCCTTCTGTTGTCTATAAGCACAGCTCCAGTCAATGCCATCATTGACCATCAGTCATTCACTACTAATAAGATTAACTGCTGCAAACAAGGGGATGGCTGCTATCCCTGAAAAGGTGGTTCTGAAATAGTGATGCTTTGCAGATTCTCAAATTATGTATTTTACCAGATAAGCTTGGTTGAAGGACAGTTACTGTAAAGGAACAGTTTTCTTCATCTCAAATACAAGACTAACATATAAAACAAACAATTCTATCACAACAGACTCGTGTTGCTGGTCAACCTCTTTCTCTGTGAGATCTCCTTGTAAAATGCTGACTTTCTCTTTCAGGTCCTTAATGTCTTTCTTGTAGTTGTCGATCTCTTCCTGCTTTTCTCGTTCATCTCTGTCACGCTGCTCCTTTAAACGCTCAATGGTCTTTTCCTGACAAAAGAAAGCACTCTGTGAAGAAAATCCCTCTCAGTCAATTCAACTTCTGAGACTTCTTATCACAACACTTCTTACACCCTTTAAACCAGGAAGAGAAGTGTATTGCCATTTTCTTTTCTTTATGGTTGTAAAGATCCTCAAGAAGGAGAAAACCTGAGAAATCTATGGATTCATTGCTCTGAAATACCAGGMTTTCTGCATCTCTGAAAGTTCACAGTGCTGTAACAATGCAACACAATTCATCTGGTTCTGATAATCAAAATTAACCTAAACCATGTTACATATTGCTTCTTRACTTATTTAAATCCCATTTTTTCTAAAATACACAGTTAAATCTGTGGTCCTTCAAAGAAGAAGGGGTGTGGTGCATATGTGACACTGGGATTTATATACAGTAAGAAAAGGCAACAAAATAACTTTTCAGTACACCAGATATCAATGGAGCTTTGGTTATCTTGCTAAAGGCATGCAAGCGAATTCCCCAACCTCAGRCAGAGATTTTGCAGAGTTTATAGAATCTGACAGACTAAAGGAGCTGCAGCCTTGGTTCTCTGGGAATMATGAAAAAAAATATATACAGTTAGTCAAAAAAGTTGTCCCACCAAAACAGAACGGGAAAGTCTGTCTCTGAGCCGGTTATCTCCTGAGAATCGAGCACACATAAAAAGTGTTATTTATCAGGATAATCACTGTGATTCCACACTGGGAATTCCGCCGTTCCCGCTGCTCGCGCGTCCTGCAGCGCCCTCTAGCGAGGGAGCGCCCCCAGCGCGAAGGATGCGGCCACCTCCGCACTGCCCTGGATGCGCATTCCAGGGAATGGGAACAGCCCCTGCGGGCAGGTTATCRGCAGGAGAAACTCAACGAAGGAAGTGTCAGGGCTTTCCATACTCACTTTTTCTGCAAGCGCTTCTTCCAGCGTGGTCAAGGCAGTGTCAGTGTTTGTGGTGTCAGCCTGCAGGGATTTCACTCGATCCTTTAAGCTGCTCATCTGCTTCTCCTTGTCTCTCAATTGTTCTTGAAGATTTTCAATCTTAAACAAAAGGAGTAAATTTTAAAACAGCAGCAAGCAAAACAATTCGAAATCATCTTAGGAGTATATTAAAGTATTAAATTTATTCTTAAAGCAAAGGAAGTAGGCAAGAGTCTAGTTCTTATAATCCTACATCAAAACTTCCAGTGACGTAACCAAAACCATCAAATAGTAACAAGGAATCAGTAACCTTTCCAACAATCAGGAAGGAATTTAGAGCAAGAAAGTCTAAGCAGTATTCACACGAACTACATAAAAGGTATTATTCCTAATTTCTGAGGATGTTGGACACTGCGACTGAAGGATGATCACATTAACGAAGACATTAAGAAACACATTAAGAAAGGAAAAAAGTTGAGAAAAACATTACTGCATATATAAACTAACAAAGGCACTTGATAATTAAAAAGTTGTGAAGAAGTATTATTTTAAGTATTTTCTTTGRTACCATCGTATTTTTTGCTATACTGGCAAGTTGCTTGTTCCCCTCACATGGTGGCTTGCTATGTGATGGACTATCACAAAGTGCCATTCCCTGGGTAAAAACTGTATCAGCCTTGTTTTCTGTGGGTGTAGAATTTGATCTGTTTATGAGTTCTGAAGAGATCTTTTGATACACTGAAAGACCTAATGCAAAACCCCTTTTATGCATACATACACACCCCAAGAAACAGATACATTAACCTGTCAAAAACGAATTTATCAACAAAGGAGTAAACTGTATACAGATTTCTCTGTTGCTTCCTTTTTGTGGTGTTCTGACAAGCTCTTTTTTCATCAGGAAATGCACATCATAAACTAACAAATGACATGGCATGTAAGGTACCCAACTCCAAAACACCTGTAACATGATACTCTTTCAAAGATTTGTAAGAAATAATGCAACCAGACAACCCCAAAGGCTATCTAAACCAGTATTCATAATGAAAAAATAAAGCATTACCTAGCCTTTTTGTTTCACTTKTTGAACAGCAGTTAGCAGCTCCTTAGTTACTGGAAATACAGCAACTGTACCGAGGTTTTACTCTTCAACCCCGGAAAAACTGAGCTGCTGTGATTAGAGAGCAAATGGCTCTGTAGACATGTGCACTACTGTTCTGCTATCTATTGAAATTGCATCTGGAACACAGTACAAYATGGGGTTGGAAATAGATGATCCTTAGTGTCCCTTCCAAGCCAAACGCTTCTACGATTCTGTGGTATTTTTAGGAAATGGTTTAGATCCATAACAATAACCATAAAAAATTTTACAGGATTTGGCAGGAGACTGAACATCTAGTCACAAATAATGGTAGATGTGTTAACAAGTGGAAGCTAAAAGGAAGAATAACCTAATTCAGGGAAACACTTGAGACTGTTCCTTTATAACCCAAGGCCATGGAAGGAGTCTTCTGGTCTAAGACTCTTTGTACCATGTTGTTTATTTCCCTTAAGCAAGCATATGTAAACTTACAATTCAGCTTTGTACACAGTCTATATATTACTGCTASCAGAAGAACTATCTAAGTTTTACGTTGTTGTTTAAGGAATGGACTGAAATTTGGTTTGGCTTATCTTTGCCATTAGTTTCTATTAGAAAAAAAAAAGTATTAGACCTCCAAGTTAGGCTCAAGACTAAATTTGGGCACAACACAAATGACATTACAAAACAAAATTAAAGAGCACCGAAAAACCATAACCAGAGACGTATCATGTGAGTCAGAAATAACKGTAAGAATTGAAAATTCCTTCTTTCTACACCCTTATCTGTTGTTTAATGCCTACAGGTATATACTTGTAGCCCATGGAGCTTCAGAAAGAATCCCACTAGCTCTGACTGAAAAGTTCTCCTGGTGCCCACACCCAGGGCTGCCAAGGAGGTAACATCTAACATCCCTAAGAGTAGCCTGTGTGGCTGCTTTTGACTTCAGGAGCTTCCAGTGTCATCAGCTGTCTAGACAGGCTGGCTGTTTAGACAGACAACCATGAAAATATACTACAAAGAAGGCTCAGCTATTCTTAGACTCGTGTTTACTTCTGGAGGAGAAACTCTCTCGCCAAAGGCTCCGACTGGCTGAAGAGGGGATAGTGCAGAGTGACTTTCTGCTGTGAGCAAACCACACGCAAGAGGCAGTTAAATGATTCAGCTTCAGCATACATTAAAGTGCTCACTAAGGCAGCATAAGCATTTATTTTGCACAAGCACATTGTGCATTTTCCCGTTTCAATTACACAGTTTGCTACGACCAGAGTAAGATGACAGCTGTACGACAGCACCGTGTATGACGGCAGCACCTCYCCATCGCAACTGCACCCTCTGCTATTAAAAAAACCTCAAAACAAAAATGTAATGCGTATACAGTGTGAACCTGGCTATTCTTTCAGTCTATATGCATATTTTTCAGGCTGGAATGATGAGTTTTGCTATCAGAGGGAATGGCAGGTATGCTGAAATATTCCAAGTTGAATATCTAGGCACTACCTCAAAAGCCCACTGTAGCTCCARCTGTGCCTTTTGCAGGGTCAGATCCCAGAGTTTTCACTAAAGGACATGGCCCTTAGCCTACAGAAAACTGGAACAGGCACAGTGGGTCAAAACTGAAATATTTGTATAACACTAGATGCAAAATTTCTTCATGAAGTCACAATCAACAAGAAATTGCCTTTATTCCATTTTTCTCCCAAATGTGCAATACTGTAACAAGTATAGGTTCTCCACAATGATATAATCTGACGAAAGCAGAGAATAGTCTACACTTTGTCCATAGAATTAATTAATGAAGAAATTTGCTCTTATGTCCTTGCAAGTCGTTTGAGAATCCTTTTAAAAAAGAATAGACAATACATTCCTAACAAAAAAAAGCAATTCTGAACAAATTCTCAAATAACTGATGAAAGTGAAACAGGTAAACCAAAACAGAGTCTCTTTTCTACCCAAGAAAAGATGAAATAAACCTTAATGGAATCTCCAAGCCCTGTGGAACACAGAGAGGCACAAGGACTGAATAAGCACTGTTTATTCTCAAAATACTCAGAAGGTGATAAATCTCCTCTGAAATGCTCCACAAACCTAAGGAATATATACTGTACCATATTTCTAAAAACCCCAAAAAATAAAAATTAAAAGTATATACTATTCTTAATTATTACCAATCTTTATTCTTGCTAGATATACTTATTTTGCAGGGTAAACACCGCAATCTGTGGATAAGTTAGCAAAACCATCCTTACTGTAAAGGTACACAAGCTACACTGGAATCATCTGCTCTGCACACTGATTTTTCTCATCAATAATGATTTACTGGAATATTTTTTCCAACATTATCAGTTGTCAGGCACTATCACGTTTCAACTTGGGTGATTTATTCTTAGTTGTGTGGAACTAATTATTTTGCCTTCCAGCCCTGAAGCACAGCAGCAGAGGCAAGAGAAGCTTCCTCYGGCATTCTGTTCCAAAGGCAAGGAAGCACTCTACTTGTTGCAAATACAGACTCACTGAAAAGCCCAAGGAAACACAAATTAAAAACAGCCCAGGGATTCAGACAAGACAGATCTAGTTAAATATCCATCAAGGCCACCAGATTCCCAATTCCTCTCGTTGGAGGTTACTAGCAGATCCTGTGTATCATGCTTCCACCAAGAAATTCTTCTGTAGAGCCAGTGTCCACCCTCTTTCCATACCCTCGGGCATGAGGAAATTGAATGCTCTGAAAACARTTTCTAATCTACCAGTGACTTCTGAAAAATGAAGTGGGCTTGTGAACTGGCCATTAAGTCTATTCCACACACCTCCCTCCACGTTATTGGAAAAGAACCTCTTTCATACTTCAAAATATATCTTTTTAATCAAACAACACTTCACAGTGATAACTTTTTCATCACCTGGGTTGTAACAGAAATAACTACATTTATTTTTGCTTCTTGTTACTCTGTTTGACTTGTAAAAGGAATGAAGTGGTAAAGGCCCTTGACCTTAGTTCATTCTGAGACAACAGAAGAAAAGTGAAACAACCTTCCTAGATATATGAAGATCCAATAATGTTTGGGAATATTTAAAAAATGCAAAATGCCTTATTTGATATTCAAAATCTTTCTTAACTTGAGAAAGTTCATTGTCTATTACACTGTTTGTGTACTTTCAATATATAGTAACAAGCTATACTACTTGATTGCAGACAAATCTTTCACTGTTCTTTTTCCTATAAACTGGTGAAAATGCCTTTGCTAATACTCTGCACTTGAATTCCCCAGTGCAGCTCCACAAAGATTGTTTGGATCAGTAACACATCTGCATCATAATATACACTGAGTATACAGAAGATAACACTTGATAGTATTCCTTCATTGCAGTACAGGAGCAGATGTGCAAGAAGAGTATCTCAGGGTTCTGTTTAGCCTCCCCCTTTTTTTGATCCTAGCTTTCCTCTGGGGAAAGCAGCACAGTAAGAAGGATCTCAGTAATTGGAAGGGTTTCAGAGAGTTTCTGTTCCATTCCTGTGGCATAGCCATCCAAATAAACAAAAACTTCACATAAGCTGTTACCCTCCCAAACAGTCCTTCCCTGGTTTTGTAAAGGCCCTGTTGGTCACACCAGCTCCAGGGTCAACGACCACAAGGAGATGATGGATTCTCACCAATCGCAGAAGTGTTTCTCTCCACATCAGGAATATTAACAGGAGGACAAAAGAAGTGATTTTGGAAGAGAGAGTGGGTGAGTGAGCAGGCATGTGATGATAGATCAGCTACAGCTCTGTCTAGGTGAACACATGCTACTTCCTTCAATGGAAGGATATTAATACCATAATAAAAATTTGAGAGCCTACAGTCATACTTGAATTGCTGGAATCCCACAGCATTTGAGAAGTCGAGAAAGGTGGGCTTGCATCAAAATCAAAATGACAATAAAAGAGTTAAAGCAGACATGATCACATAAAAAAACATTAAAAAATTGTCGCTTCAAGGAAAGGGGTAAGATGTTAGTGAGAGATCACCTTAAGTCCTTAGAGACTGTTCAAGAAATCTGTACTACTGGATTTATAATTATTACTGTATTTCTAAAAGTCATGTTTTGGAGACCATAATGGAAATCTATAAGCAGATATTACCGGTCAGTTTTTTAAGATTAAGCTCCAGTTTCATCAATGTCACACTGAAAATCTCACTATTATAATTGTCTTTTATTGCAAATCTTGCAGAAGTACCACTAGAACAGTCTTGCATGAATTTAAAAAACCTACATTTAGTTTAGCATTAACAAATTCTCTGTGTGTGTGAAGTAAGACCTGTCACATGAGTGAATATCATTCATAACACTGTATTGAATCATTAGACTGAAAGTAATGTTCCTGCTATTAATTTTAAAGGTTAAATTCCCAAGACTAGCAACAATGTGAAGCTTTAGGGAAAGCATGTCTTCTTGCAAGGGTGAGATTTTTAAGTTGTTTTAAAGTTCAGGACAAATCAAACAATTACCCTTTCTTTCAGTAAGACTTTGGCAAATGCAAGTCAGAGTTTCTTCCAAAGTTCAGCTGCATTCAGTATGCTTTTTTTACTTTTAGATCCAACCAATTGATATAAATATGGTTACATTGCTGTCAAGTAATATTCAGAGATTGTTGTTCTTRAATCATCATACTAAAACCATCCTCAAGTAGTTTGCATACCAATTAAATGTGTACAGTTTATTAAGCATAAGTAAATTAAAACCCCTATGAAATGCAAGTTACCAGTAATGCGCGCTCGCTCGCTCTCTCTCTCTCTCTCAGGGACCATGGGCTAACAAAAGAATGCACATTTAGCTTGAGAAAAAAGCCAGACTAGAAAGGGTCTAGTCTGGAGCAGGACTTAAAATAAAACCTTAATTGTCAAATAAATAGATGGATCCCAAAGAGGCACACTGTTACTCCTTGAAAAGGAAGCAACTTGCAAGCAGAGAAAAAAAAGCTTAAAAAACATCTAGGAATTGCCGGATACTTCATTAAATTAATGTCTTATCCTTGACCTAACTTTGCAATGAGGTTGACTTGAGAAAAGAATGGTGTGCAGGAAGAAGTGCTGATTCTAGAAAAATTGACTGAACTTGTAYAGACAGTTAATTTTTTTGTACTTCTAGTAAAGGAGCAAAAAGAATTGACACTGATCCAATAGACTTCTCCWACAGATCTCTTTCCATTGCCTTTTCCTACAAGGGTGCTTTGTGARTAGACTTATACCAGCCAGAAAAATAATTAATCTATGTTTACATAAATGATTTCTAATGACATCTCTTTCTTTGTTTTCTTTTGTCCTCCTTTCTTTTGCATACCCAACCAACCTCTGGTAGCACCAGTCTGCTGACAGATCACTGCAAAGCAGAACTAAGAACAGTCACCMTAAAGTGAATTGTAAGTGTAGTATCTTCAAAATAGTAAAGACTTTTTTCTGTACTGTCACATTCCCTATTAAAAGCAGTATTTAAACCAGACGTTTCAAATCATATTCTCAGAATATTACTRTCATGTTTGCAATCCTTCTCTTCTGCTAAAAAACAGCTTCAATTTCCTTCCAACATAAGACAATCCTGTCACTAAAGTTTGCTGTTTCTGAAAACTGATACTGAGAGGCATTTTCCTTACAAGCTTTTAAAGCACAATTCAAATTAGGGGAGGGGGAGAAGAATTTAGGCCCCAAGACTTAAAACTGATTTTTTAGTTAGTAAATGTCCTGAAATTCACATTTTCAGGGGAGCCAATGTATATGTTGTTCTAAAGTGTTGTCTCAGTTTCAAAGCACTGCCTAGAAAAAATGACACATTAGCAATGACTCACATCCTTAGACAGCTGTAAACCAGTTAAATTTAGTTAAGGAATTGCTTCATTCTGAGGAGGTTCAATAATATCAATAGCCTAACCTAGTTAAATGCAGTCTTTGAACTGTAAAATCCTACCATGGACACTGATCAATACAAGAGAGGGTTTAGACCTGAGAGGGGAGGCAGTCTCCCTAACTCACTGATATGGGTTATGTCTCAAAGCATACAGGTATAAATATGAATGGACAATACTTTATGTAACAGGCAATTAAATTACAAAAGTATAAAACCTGGTCATAAGGGATGTGATTTGGCAGTATGTGAGCCAGTTGGTTGGTTACATATGGTTAATTACATAATCCATTAAAAAGTCTCTATCCCTGGTTTATCTTAGAGCATCACTGGGTGATTTTGTTGGTATTCATCAGGTAAGAGACTGCATCCATTATCCACCACCAAGATTCCAGTCTTGGTTGTTCATTAAGAAATTTGTTGGATCCAACTTGAGTGCAATACTTTTTTTCCCGCCAGTGATTAAAAAAAAAAAAACCTGCTACAATAAATAGCAAAACAAAAGTGTTTCAACTCTGCTTCTCCTCTTCAATGAAGTTTAGATATTACTCATTTATTTCATATATGTTAAAATGTCACTATACTGAGAACCATGATTGAAATCATCTGGTAATTTATTTCACAATCTAATTATGAATAACATCCATTTTGTTGAAATCCTGGCCTAACTATGCAGAATAACATTATGCTAATTCTCCTTTCATCTGTGTCCTGACATTATGAAGCAATCTCTAAGACTGTATTTTCCAAAGTTTTACTCCTACGACCTACCAAACACAAAAGGATTAAAAACYCAACTATTTGGGGGACATTTAATCACTTCTGTTCCAAGTCTCAGAAAAGACTTTGACAACAAATGTGCACAGATTTGACTTAAGAAAGTTCATTGCAGAGAAAACAAATATTATAAATTGGAGTAATTTCATATTGATGGTTCCCAAATGCCCAAAAAAAGAAAAATTACTTTATTGTGCAAGGCTGATACAATAAGGGGAAAAATTGGACCTAGTAATTATAAATTTAGATCTGATATTCTGTTTCATAAGAAGCAGAATAAAACTAAGAAGTTGCGACATTGCTTTTAGAATATCTCAAGGTTCACAAGGTTAACACTGAAAGTAACATTTTAAAAGTGTAAAGTGAAAAACTTTCTACCCTAACAATTAAACTTCTTTACTTGGATAAACCATGTACAGTATTTCATTGATAATTATTGTGAAACAAACAGTCTTCATTCTACGGTAATTTGATCTCATATACTCAGGAACGCTGCTGATATTTTCCTGACTTGATTTAGATTTTGATTTTGTTTCTACACAGAGTAAGGACACTGTAACTACTGACAAGCCCCTGCTTACAGACACACAGTACAGTGCTACGTATCACACCCTCATTACAGAAAAAAGGATGCCGAGAAAAGACATGGAGAAAGGCAAGGCTTAACTCCTCCGAGCACTGACATACCCACGAATGGAAATCAGGGAGTAGAAAAGACCAACCATTGAGGCAGACCAATGGATAGCATGGGAACATGGGATTTAATGTTGATTAGAAAGGAAATCCTCCCAGCAAACTAAACTCCATTTACATTATCATTCAGGATCGCTCAAGCAGAAGGCTGTACAACTTGAACAAAGATTTTAAATTAAATTACAATTCAGACACTGAATTACTTTGTCCAAATCACTGATTTATTATGATCAAAGACATACTGTAGGATAAAACTGTCCTAACCCAGAGGGAAGAGCTCCAGAAAAGAGGGATGCTTCTAATCCCAATGTAAAACACAACCAGTCAACTGTGATTGTCCTGCTTAATTCTCCTAGAAAGGATATGGAGTGATGAATAGGAAGGGATTAGGAAGTCATACTGTAAATACTAAACATGAGAGAGAGTGTGTGTGTGGATTCTTCAGTATTTAGCTATCACTGCTCTTACAGCATTACTTCAGAACACAACAACAGGTGACAAAATATCAAACTCTCACATTAATTAGTGGTCCATACTCATAGAAACCTAAAAATTTTAAGAACCTAATATATTAAATTAGTTCCATCATTTGCTGGAAAGTATGTAACCTCTTCAACATGTAGAGGAGCATCCTAAACATGAAATGCATGCTATTCTGAGACAAAGGAACCTTAGTTTCTTCTGGTAACACTACTCCACTACTATACTGACCAGTTTTCTTACCCTTCGCATAAGTGAAATCAGAGACTTGAAAGCTATTAATATCTTTGTGCATTATGACAGTCCTAATGACCGTACAAATATCATGCAGAGACCCAGCTTAGAAGATTGTGGAGCCTAGTGGGTTCAAAATTCACTCCTGAATCCAGGAAATTATTGATTTAAACTGAAAAATTACCCCTTCCTCATTCTAGGGAAGATCCCCAAGCTGACTAATCACTAATGTGTGTTCCAGACACAGCTCAGACAAAACCCCCAGGGGCAGAAAACGCCTGGTGACCAAAGCGCTGGAAACTGTGAAGTCTTGCAAGCCAGAGAGCAATGAAAATCCATGTGAGGAAGACTGATGTCAGCAACCTCAAAAATGGCACACGCCCTTGCTCTTCCTGCCTCTTCAACCATAGGGAGGTTTGCATTTGTCTTGCACGACAGTGAATACACCAACAAAGCTTATTAGCTTTATCTTGCCAGAGAAACTACACGTTTAATTTATAATGAAGGCAAGGGGCCCCAGAGTTGGCTGTTTTCCCAGATCCCTTCAAGAAACCAGAATTTATCAGTCCCCCTACCTATGAGTAATGTCCTGTCTTGCCAATCAAGAGGTTATCTCAAGGCCCAAGAAGGACATAATACTAAAATGACTGCTCCTCTTTGAGGGATACTAAAAAAAAAAAGACAAAAAAAGGGTTCCTTCCATATATGACAGATTTCCTGAGTTGTGGTTTCAGTTTTTTAGAATGCTGGAGTACAGATAATACCAGAAACTCCAATGGAGTCTTCCTGTAACTTAGCTATTACTATCAATCTTATGTGACACTACTACAGCAGTGTGCATCAGTTTAAAACCCTACATTATACAGCTACCATAGCTGAACTACAGAACTAACATCATTAACCTCCCAGGCCTGCTTTCCTTCTTTGTTTGAGCCTACTTATCTACAAGGATTACTTCAGAAAAAAACAATCAAGAACTTTAGTTACTAAAGTCAACAGGCAAGATTCTTTAATAACATCAATGTAAGTGGAGAGAATATTCCTTACATTAGATCTCAAGAAATTGAGATCTTGCTATGATCTCAATATGATCTGCTAAAATAAGAAATTGACTTGCTATGTTTCATACACATGAGAGCAACATTTGATTTTTAGAATATTACCATACATCTGGGAATATAGGTACATAGGCTACATATAATCCAGATGTTTTTAATTTTATTGTGGTATCACAAAATGCTCCAAGAAAAAAAAGAGGCTAATATAAAAATAAAGCAGCAAATTCTCTCTTTACAAATTCTAAATTATAACATAGGAAGGCATAAAAACTTATTTTGAATCCAATAGGTTTGTCTGCCATAGCTGCTGCCATAGTAGTCATAAATGTGCACTAAAAATTACTGTAATAGCATAAAATTTGTTATATGTGAAATCAATTTTTCAAATTTAACTCATGACTCCTCCACTAGTTTAGATGGCCCACATAATTTTCTAAACAAATCTTCAAGCGCATGTTCAAYACCTATTAGCAAATTCACTCACAGTTTTCACTGCTCTGAAATTTAATAAGAAGCAATTCTTGTGCAACCCCATTCAAAAGCTGTCTGGACATAGTCCTAGGCAACTGGCTCTGGACAGCCCTGCTTGAGCAGGGGAGGTTGACGAGACGACCTCCACAGGTCTCTTCCAAACTCAACCATTCCAYGATTCTGTGAAGACATTTTGCCATAAAACCATAAACGCACTGAACAAAAAACTTAGGAGCAGAAAGTTGCTGGAGTACACGCCGAGCTACAAGGCATCTGCCATGACTGACCTGCATCAGGCAAGATGATGTGAAGTATATTACTGGAGAGCACACTGTCACCTCTACCAGCACCTGTAAACCATGGACTATCTGCCATGGAAAATACTGTCTCAAGCTAAGCCTGTGGGCCTTTTAGGAGCCATATTCCAAATCAGAAAAATATATGTTATCATATGGCTCAGAAAGAATCAAAGATGTCAAATCTTTCAAGCTAAAGCCTCTCCTGAGAGGGAAGGTACCTGAAGCTGCCGTAACAAATTCCGTACGGTAATAAGCCACCTTTAAAACTAAACTAGCAAAGACTTGAAAAGTGGTATGAAGAAACTGTGTTATTCCCTTGACCTAATACCATCTTATTAGATCTATATTCATAGAAGAAAAAAAAAAAAAGATATACCACGTCACTTGAGCTGGGCTGCAATTACTCTAAAAGGTCTTAATGGATTGTCAGAGAAGTAGAAAGTCAAAATGGAAGAGTAAGAGTCCTACTTGTAAAGTGATCATGGCTCACTGCAAAATGAAAATAAATTCCATGTTGTGTCCTAATTTTCCATGTGGAAATTAAACAACTAATCTCCTGCCTGGATGGAGGAAATGAAAAAAATCTCACAGCATAATTATGCTGAATTTGAACCCACATAATGAAGCCTCTTCAGTCTTCTTTGGCACTTTCATTGCTACCACAAGATTTTATCTAGTAGTATTTTGAGAGAGATGAGGGATTAAAAGGCCTAATTTTTCCTATTATTTCTCTAAGTGAAGATAATACTACTGTCTAAAAATCCCATCCCACGTGGTAAAGCAATTCTGAGAAAATACTGGTGAAAAGAGAAGCTACTGTAGCATCTTGGAGACAAAGGGTAACAAATAAGCCAGAATAGCTTCTAGAAATTTCTCAAAGCCACAAATTTCAATTTTGTTTTGTTCAGTGGTCATCAGCAAGCCTGTAACAGGTTTGAATGAAAGAAAAAGCAGCAGCAGAAGAGGTCTGATATCCCTTCAGGGACACAGAGACACAACTTCCCCATGACCCTCCAGGACACATCTTTGAGGTCATGTCTGTCAGATTCAATAAAGAAGCTGACACAAGCCTGTGGGGATGTTTGTGTCTTTTTTGTGGCGTCTGMAATGTCTGAACTCGGTTTAGAACCAGTTCAGTGGCATGACTTGAGACCTGGAGTAAAAAGAGCAGAAATATGGCTCTGACAGAGASAGACACTTACAGAAATACTCTTGTATTTGCACTGGATAAGCCACAGAGTTCCTGGAGAAAAGTGCCTATTTCATCAATTCTAGCTGAGCAGAAAGTCCAGGATATCTTCCTTCTACCTCCCTGCAGAAGCTGGRCTGATGAACTGATCCTATATGGTGCTCCTCCTTAAATGTTCGTGATCTGAGCACGTTAAAAGCAGAGAATAAGCTTGCCCACAGGTGTGCTACAGAGGCAAAAAATTATCCAGTCCTAAATAACACYGAACTTCAAAAGTTAGGAATACTAGAACAAGACTGCTGTTGTAGTAACTGTGATCACTACTGATTTTAAACAACTGCGTTATAAATTTCATCTGCAGCCGCTCTCTCCTGCCACAAAGTATTTCTCATCATTAAGCAAACGATATTTATTCTTATTTCTAAGCTTTTTAAAAAGCAGAGGGCATTTATTTTCTGTGGAGAAAGGCAATGCTTCTTATTCAAAAGTGCAGAATAATTTGAAATCTTCCTGAATTCGAGCTAAACAAGTCAGCACAGCTACCAAAGAAAAAATATATCTGTGTGCTTCCTTTATCACAGGTCAATTATCACATAGAGCATGGGGAGCTGCCAAAAACACTGTTATGTTCAGACACTGAAACTTCTATTTTATTTGCCTGCAKCTGCATTGCACAAAGAAGGGAGTGTTGACTCCCCTCCCCAAGACAAAACATGACCTACCCCCAAAGCAAGACGTGATTGATTCAGTTTTGGGTTTTTTTTCTTCCAGTGTACTATTACTTATCTTTTGTCCCAAATRCTATTTCCCTAAAATGCTTTGATTGCAAAATATTGATTTTTTTGTCCCATTTCTTTTCATCCTTGTCTACCAGCACAGACAGACAGATGTAGCAAAGAGAGTAATGAAGCACCATTTAATGTTTTTCAGGTTCAGATTTCAGATTTGCCCAGCATGGTCCCTATTTTATTTTCAGAGACACTCTCCCCTTGCCTTGAGTTTTAACAACTTAAAGTGAGATTTTACGCAAGATTTATTCTCAATGAAACAAGAAAGAAAAGAAACCTTAAGCTCTATAAAACTAAGTTTTCACATTAAATTTTCAGACATAAGGGCAGAAYCTCCAAATTTCTAGCATTTGCCCTACTTCTATTGTCTAAACTAAAGGTGCTAACCAAGCAGCATCACTGTATGAGCTTAGAACTGGAAAGATTCCAAAATTTAAAATGTGAAACATGTGGTTCCCTCAGCAACCTGAAAAATGTATTTTGGTGCCTACTGGGTATCAGTAACGATGCCAATTGTTATGTTTATTTTTCACATCTTTGTTGTTCATAACCTTCTTCTGTGTCTTTTAGCTGATCTCTAAGCAGTCAGTGAACTTTCATCGCTTTCTTCACCTTGATTTTTGGATGACCAAAAAGTATACTTCCTAGTTCACCACCTTTAATCAATAGAACAAAAACAATGGTTCATAAAACAAACCATGCAGTGGTCTGTGTCAATGCATCCAAACAGAGAGCCAATAGTAAAGGGTGCATTTTAAGTAATTTTTGTTTCAACAACAGAAATTGCAGCAATTTAGGATATCACCATTTTGGGCACCATGCCAAATAATTCCTTATCAGTGTCATCAGAATAGGTGATGCAAATTAATGATTTTTTAATAAACTCTATTATTTTCAAATCTTTATCACTTCAGCTTTTGCTACAAATTTTCTTTCTACCTAGCATTTAAAAATGTTAGTGTGCAAAATTCAGTTGATTAGAATCCAACTTCAAAAATATCCGAGTACTTGGARAAAATTGATTGAATAGTATCTACTAATTCAACTCTTAATTTGGCTAAATTCCTTCAACATGCCAACATCTGTATCCTGTTCYTTCTAGTAACTGCTGCTTCCAAATACATATTATTTCCATAGAAAAATATTAATTAACACTATACAAGAAAAGCTCTTTTTGTACCATGTGCCTTTCATAGTCTTCCACTGTATTCAATTAAAATGCCAGAGTACTATTTAAATCATGACAATAAACTTAAAACAAACATTTACTATCAGATAACTAAGCCAGCAAAAAAAAAAAAATCACCAAAACCCCCAAACAAACTACTATCTATGATATCTATAACCTTTGAAAATACTTCAAACTGTACCTTCAGATCTTCAACTAGAATATAAGATTAAAACCTGATCTGTCTGAACATATCAGTTTGTAATCAGAGGAAGGAATAAAAAGACTATTGTGTGTGGAGGTAAAAGTTTAAAGACTGCGTATTTTTTTTAAATGGCAATAAAATTCTGAACTGTCCTGGAAGGTCTGAAAGAAAGGGTTTGGATAAAGYAGAATACAAGCTGTGCACTTTATAAGATGCACTCTAGAAATGCAAAAAAAGAAAAATTAAATCATGGTGTACAAGGATTAAGAGAAAAATACTTATATGAGAGGAGCTACAGGCTTCTGAGGTTCCAGGCAGAGTGCAGAAATAGCTATCTGTGCAGTCAAAAAAGGAGAGCCATATATACCAGATAAAAATGAGACTTCATAATTTTTCCCTAGCACCTGAAACAGATTTTATTCATAACATAACATAAACAGTTAYTCATAACTTCCACAATAAAACATTAAAAAAATCAGACCAGTCCTTCATAAGGTATTTTCTCAAGCTCTGATTTTCTGYGGAAAAATGCTAAAGAGAACAAGAAAATGCAAAGCCCTACCTATAGAAAATCCCACACCTAGTCTTAAGTTCCAGGTCTGAACAACTAATTAAAAATCTGAGCTAAAGATATCAATCCTTGCACTTTAAAGGCCTRAATTTCTACTTATTTACCCTAGGCTATAAAAAAAAAAATACAAAGAAATTCCATGTTGCACCAAAAACCTCGGATAAAAGAATTGTCAGCTGGATTCTCCACAAAAATATTCTAGGTTAGCTAGTTAGAGAAACACAAAAAACAACCTTTGAATTTACAACGCTCACAATTTAACTGTTCATGTTAAAGGAAATGCCTCCAGCAACTTCCAGGCTAAAGCAAATTCAAATCTCTGCATGTGATTCCAGTTAGCAGCAGGAAATATATGTTTTCCTACAGAYAGGTTATATGRTTTTTATAYGGAACARGTYGCCCAGRGAAGCTGTGGATGCCCCATCCCCGGCAGTGTTCAAGGCCAGGTTGGATGGGAGTTTGAGCAACCTGATCTAGTGGAAGGTGTCCTTGCCCATGGCACGGGGGTTGGAACTGGATGATCCTTAAGGCCCCTTTCAGCCCAAAGCATTTTATGATTGTTTGATTCGATGGGGTTTTTTTGTTTTTAAGAAGCTCAGAGACAGGTTTACAAAACACCATAAATTGCAGTTTATTATGGTAGTGTTATCCTCAGTGGAGCAATCTAGGAGAACAAGACCTCAAAGCCTTTACATCTAAAAGCTTGGGTCCTTACTTTCCAATCTGAAGGGACCAGGTACTTTTACATGAAAGCAGGAGCAAACAAACCTGAAAAAACAGGCCAGATGTATGAAGACACAAGATGAAGCTGTCTTAATATGGATTACAGTGGTCTCAAAAAACCAACTATTACAAAATGTGTAAAAAGAGAACCTTTAGAACTGCCTATAAATGATCTAATGAAAGATCATTCTCAAGTGTCAAGCAGAGTAAGTAAGAAAACGTGTGAAAAAACAGCGTAAGAGTAAATGGAAATAAAACCCCCTCACTGACATTTAACATTTACGCAAATGTCAGATTCCCCACCTCTTGGTTAAACATTCAGCTGGGACCTCAATCTATGTCTGGTGTGTGCATGGCCAATTTTGTAAAACACAAAGAAACACAGCACAAAAATCTGAAATCTGTCTTTCTGAAAAGAAAACAGTCAAACAAATGAGACAGTGAAGACTGGAAATTAGGGCTCTACTCTAGAAATAYTAATGACTTATTTATGGCTAAAATCCATACCTGGATTTCCATTCCCACATGACGTTTGCTGTAACAGAACTGAACATGACCTAAACCCTCATGATTTATGGTTATACACAAGAAGAAAAAGCATTGGCCAGGCGTCAGAAATTAATCAATATTCTGAACTATAAATATCACAAGAATTCCAAAGAGTTGTTTAAAGGTCTAGGGGAAAAAAATCAAACAAAAACCTCCCACACTCACAGACTAATACATTGAATAAAAGCTCCAAGAGCAGCTTCTCTAAAGATATAGAGAAAAAATATTCTTTAAATTAAAGTTTATTGCAATAGATGCATTTCTCTTATTTTACCATGTGTAGCAGAAAACTGGGATATACTGTGTGTGCTATTTGCCAAYGATCATCCATAATGACATCCATTGCCCTAGGACTCAATGCCCTTTGGGAAACCTCTCTAATTTGTCTGACAGGGTCTACTTGTTTTTTACCCAGACCTCCCCCATTTCACTGATAAGGTCTGCATTTTCTTATCCAGAAAGATATGAAGTCTGAACCCTGATTATCCTATTCCAGCAGTTCCCAAGAAGTATTAAGTACGATAAAACAGCATTTCTAACATAAGTTATACAAAGTTCTTTACAAACTTTTCTCAGTAGGTTACAGAGAAATCATCCTAATTGCTTCTACTGATACAAGCCCTCATTCAGCTGGTCACATACTGAAGTCATAATCAGCCAGGGCCCTGTGCTTCAAATCAAGAGTGGCTTGGGTAAGGTGCTGGGTGTGAAAGGATTGATTTTTCAAATGATGTGCCCTCATAAAAATGCTTCAGTCATTGTTAATATTCAAATGGAAGCAGAAGCAGCACATGCAATCACTGAAATGCAACAACCCCTGCTTTGAACTCTACTTTTTTTTGGTCAAAAATTCAAACTGAAATTCATCGTTCACCATATTCCGATTAGAATAACAGACTCAAACATTAATCTCCAAAATGTAAATTCTAGTTCAAACTTTTTGACAGCCTTGGAAATCGAGATGCATGTGTACCTGCCTTAGACCTCCCCAATCTTACCTTCTTCTGAAGAACATTAACTTTGCGTTCCTTCACCTCTAGCATGTCCTTGAGGTCATGGATCTCGCCTGCCTGAGTCCCCTTCTCCTCTGCCATCTCCTGGATCTGCTTTGTCTTCTTATTTAGCATCGTCTCCTTCTCCTCCAGACGTAACCGTAACGCATCCACCTGGATTCAGAAATGCAGAACAAGGTTTGTTTAGCASCGAAGGAGAGAAATTTTAGAAAAGTTAAACTACACTTTCACAGGGGAAGTACTACCAGTAGATTCAGAAATCTAACATGCCTTACTTTGAGAATTCAACATACCTATGATTGGGATAAAACAGTTATCACAAGTGACAGGAGACTGGAGAGTAAAAATAATCAGCTGCATTATTCCCAAACTATATGAGAATAATGCTGCTTCTTGGAAAATCTCAAATTATACTTCTCACATAATTCAGCCTTGTATCATACAATACTGAATTTTTTTTCCTCAAAATAGAAGCCAACACAATGTGTTGTTGAGAAGTTCTCTCACATGCAGGGAAACTGACCCCTTTATTTGAAACATTACTAATATTCAGAGAATAAACATTGACTCGTTGTACCAAACAGTCACTTTATATTCTAGGTTTTAATCAGAATAGTAACTGAGCCTGAAGGTAATGAAAGCAGAGCTCTTTGCAGCCACTGCAAATCAAAACTGGAAAGAGGTTACCTTAGGATGGCTAAGAATATTTTGTCTTAAAAAGCAAAGTAATAGCTTAAATGTAACGTGTTTCCCACAGCATGAAGTTTTATATTAAAGACACAGTACAGAATACTGTGGGTGCAATTTGGACACACAAACACACTTAGAGCTCCCATGGCCTCAGTAAATTTAGAAACACACTCTGGGAACTCTATGGTACCCTCAAACTTCAAAACTGCATGTTGAACATSTTTTGCTTTTCCTTCTACATTTCTCTTCCACAAGTGAAACAGAGCTCACAAGACAAAGGAAATGGGAAAAGGAATCAGAGCTACTCGAATATAAATCTGATGAGAAGAATAAGGTCACCACAGAGCACAGACTAATCTCCAAAACCATTGTGGAATACGAAATCCAACACCACCAACCTACCSAAGATACCAAAAGAAACCCACTGACCCCTATCCAGTCAGCATTCAGACAGAGCTCAAATCTGCCAGCTTGGCTGCTAATCTTATTTGACAGYATCAGATTTGGTTCCTGTTAGCTGAATCCATTACAGGACATCAGTCACACAGAGTAAGCAGGGTGATCAATGAATTTCTTGCTCCTTCTGCACAGCACAGATGAGCAGGGACATGAAGTGAAAAGATGACAACAGCTGGACAAGCCCAGCTCGGGTAAGAATTTAGGAAGTCACTATGCATATGGTATTTTGAGCAACATTTAGTTTTAACATCTTATTCTAATTCYGTTTTATTTTCATTTGCTAATGGAAAAGTTGCCTCTAAGGCTCTGCATTTCCAGTGTGCTACACCCACCAAATCCTTCGCTGTTTTGTCTGACTCCTTTCACACAGAGCAATAAGCACTTGCCAGCGGGGAAAAGAGCTGCCCTGCTCTCCCCATCAGCGCTGCAATCCCGCTGCCACCTCCACATCTGGAGCCTTCTCACTTACACATACGTTATTAAAATCACATTCCTGACCTTTCACCCAGCAAGTGGGGCACGGAGTAYAATCTGCAAGGATATTAGAGTACCAGGTCTTACCCAAATATAATTTATAGGACGGCTAGTGTTTGCAATGAAAAGTTTAGCAGGTGGATCAGGCTTTGTCTTCTTTTTAAAAGCACGCAGTTTTATAGATTGATTAGGTATGTTCTTCTCTGGATATCTTTGGTATTAAAGGTAAGAGTCACTTCTATTAATTCTTGAAGGGAAACTGAAAATCTCCCCCACAAGAAAATTCACATACTCTCAACAGTTGTGTTGCAAAATATTTGAGACAGTCCAGATGCCTACAGCACAGTATTAAGCAAAAAGAGAACATCTGCAAATAGAAATTTATCCACAGAATGCTTTCCATTTTCTGATTGATTATTCTCTTTGAACTCTATATTAGCTTACGGTTTGGGGTAAATTACGTTCCTGGTTTTATTTGTGTGAGGTCCTTGCCTAGGAAACCATAGAAAACACTTTCAAAACTATTTTCAAAGGCTGGCAGGACACACACTCATCACCTTAGCACTATTCCTGGCAGAACACTGCACTTGTTTATTCATGTCAGCTCAGTTTATGTATGGCATCCTCCCACAGTGACAAGAATTGAGGTCTGTGGGAGTCAGGTGATGCCAACTTCAACAGAGTCAGTTGAAGATTTTCTCAGTACATGGAAACRAGCAGGCAAACAGCTACTGAGGTGCTGACGCCCCTTCTCCTGACTTCTGCCTCTTGGATGGTGTTGTCTTAACCCTGGGTTAACCTAACAGTAATGGACTCCCATGTCTCTATTTATGCATGGCAGGTAAAGTCTTACAGTGCAGCTCAGGCAAGTCCTTTGTGTAACAACAGGCTCACTAASTCACCCTGCCTGCACCATCCAATGGCCCATGAAGCTTTAGCAAAACAACCACACTGGTTGCCACCCTCAACACAAGAGTCTTCCCGGGTACAGGGGCACAGGTACCTCTCTTCAGATGGACGCCATACACAAGACTTACATTTCTTCACTGTAACAATGATATATGACAAACTCTTCTGAGAACCACTGAYTTGTCTTCATAGAGTTTTCCAGCAGCAGTAAATAACACTCTGTGTCTCTGTTCTTAATACGTCTGGCCATACATTAAACATGTAGAAGTCCAAATTTCTAAGAAAAACTAGTGCATTAGTTGCTCCAGTGACTACCAGAATAAACACAATAAATGAAGCAATATTTAACATAATCTTAAGCCTTTTTTAGAATCTTGGATTCTGTAATTAGTCTTAGCTTTCAGAATATTCCCAAACTCTTGGGAAATCATTTAAATTTTCAGAAGTCCACAGTTTCTTAACTGAGGAGCTTAAGTCAATAGGATTTAGGTTGAAAATATGTTTTTTTCTGAATTTTATCATCATCTCCCCAGGAGACTAGAAAGCAGGTTATTACGACCCTGGTGATTCCCACTTGGGTTTCAGATGATGTCAGTGATGTCCAGAATAAACAGCGTGCTCCTCTTTTCCTGAGTGATTCTTCTCATCTAGCTGTCACCTGTTCAAACCGAGGCTGAACTATCAGTTGAGATCAGTGATCCAAGCCCTACTTCATTCAGTGGTATCAGAAGGTACAACCTCCCCTAAGCTATATCCAAACCTCAATTTCTCTGTAACAGCACAATTCAAAAACGAAATTCTCTGTTGGTATGACTACAGTAGAGGCAGCAAAAGGAACAGATGGAATACCAATCCTGAAATGTGTGTTTAGAGCTTGCAGAGGTTTGTAACAGGAGCCAGCCACTTTTTAAAGCAGATGTTGAAGTAATTCTATGTCAGCACTCAGAATTCAAAGATAATTGAGAAATGCACAGAGACATGAAATTATAATTGGTATGTGAGGTAAGAGTTGCTTTTCACCTATTGTAGCTATTGTTATGTGAAGTCTCTAAGAATGAGTTTATTTTAAAAAGGATCCGTTTCCTGACACTCCAAAACTAACTTGCAAACATGTGATATAAATACAAAAAAGGAGTTAAGCCTTTTTACCGATAGCATAGCCTGTAATTAAGACTTTAAAGCTTTAAAGTTTATTGACTGATTCTGAATACAGTGTTAGTTCGACAAGACTTAATTTAATTCTCTATTTTTGACATTGATCTTTCTTATTAATTACATTAGAGTTGACTCTTCACCTCTTTATAGAAACGGCAGCAATATCCAGTATGGTCTGTAGAAAAAAGTGAATTCTTTATGAACACTGAGCTCCCAGTTCTCCAGACAACTCAGTCAGATTACATGACCATGCCACGGAGCAGAGGTGCACACACCTGGCTTTGAGCAGAGCCTGTTTGGTTCCTGCCAGGGTTACAAAGACAGATGTACTCCTTCCAGGGCCTGCTCAGGTCCAAAATTAGTTCAACTGTTCTTCCACAAGCTCTAGCACAAGACATTGAATACCTAAACACAGTGAACTCAGTTCTGGGAGCTCACCTTACTGTTTGCAGGTGTCAGCATTGGGTCTTCAGCTAGCTGGTGCTAGTAAGTCTTGTTAGAGACACCCAGCTCCCACTTGCACGTTCCTCACCAAATGTAATCCTCTCTCTGTCTCTGATTTGGCAGAGTCTACTATACTTTCAAAATGCCAGCATAAGCCTCAAGAAAGATCCTTAGAAAAATTTACGTTCTAGTGAGACATTCAGAGCAAATAAAAACTTCCACAGGATTAGATTCGTTTTTCTACTGAAAATTGATCTGAGTTTACCATAGGAACAGACCAATCACAGAAGCATGCCAGCTTGGGCAGTATACAAAAATAAAGGAGAACATTCTCGCTGGTTAATGCAACTTCCCACTGAAGCCACACAACTCCTGGCACTGACCTAAGCTAAAGGGCTCACTGGGTAAAACAAAAACTTTACATGGATAAAGCCTTAATTCCAACATAAATACTGACTTATTTTTTGTTTTGTTTACAAAGTGACTGTACAATTTTAGAGCTAYTTTTAAAGGTTTCTTCACCAATCGAAAAGTTAACCACAATATCCTCTCCACCCAATAGCCCTCAAGATAAACACCCCACCAACAGCTCACTGTTGTTTGTAGTTCCAGTGTGGCAGGTGGCAAATCCATTTCTGAGGTATTATACCAACACTTTTCCCTACCTACAAGCAGATTTCTTTAACAGCAAACTAAATAAGAGGTAGAGGCTTATGAAGGTATTCTCTTTTCTTTTAAAATGTTTATTTAAATATGACTTTAAAATACCAGTCCCCTACGAAGATGTCTGACAATATATGTCAGAAAACACACACCTCTTCCTCATCACAACTCTCTCTAGGTGTCTTGCTAGTTATGTTTTAACATTGAACAGTGCTGTCAAGAAGTGAGGCCAAGCAGGATATCACATTCCTACCCTACTCCCAAAGAAAATTCTTGTATGGAAGGATATCTTTTCCTTTAAAAAATCCAAATAATCATAAAATACAATGACAAACATCTAAACACTGTATATTCTCAACATGTTTCAGTCTTATACTTGAGAGGATCACCTGTGAAGACAGAAAAAAGGTAACTGTGTGATGATTTAATTGTTGAGCTTTCTGTCAACAACCCCAACAAGTGTGAAAAAGACAAAACTATCTTCCAAAAGTATAAATATCTTCATGGAAGGAAGAATCCAATTTAGTTTTGTAGTGCTATATGAGAACCTCATTTGGAAGCAGCCAGTGAAGAACAAATATTCTCAATGATTATTTAGTAATATTACAAGTTAGAGAGTAGAATAATTTTCTGTATTAAAAAAGTACTTTGGTTTTCAACGAAAATACAATCAAGATGTTCTGAGAAACTGTCAAATGTATCTGTCAATGGTACATAATCAAGTCTTTTTGGTTTTAAATCTTCTGTTTCAATTCTGTACATTTTAAGTGAATAAATATGTTTATCTACTGTAACAGCTGAAATTATGACCTCTGCTGAAGTCTTCTAGCTTGTTAATAAAGTACATTCATTCACAAACTTCATCTCTCATGGGCAGAAAAGTACTGCTACTTACTACTTAAAAGTGAGAAGACAAAAGTATTTCTAGCTTTGTAGTTTGTCACAGTATTGCACAGAGATTTAACGTATCTATATTCTTTTCAATAACTGCAATGGATTGAAATCTGCAATTTACCTTTGAAAATGTTTATTTACCTGACACCTACTTTCTATGATACTTTGAAATGTAAATTTTTTTTTAAATAGACATGTACTAATCTAGGGTACATTCCTGAACCAGCAAAAAGGAATGAACAAATTTAACAAGAGGTTTGCGATTGTAAACTAACASACTTTCACAGGTATAACCACTAACGTAATTTCAACTTCTACATAAATCTAAGAATAATCAGAAAGGCCATGTTAAAACATCAAAAGGTATTGACTATGTAACTTGATTTCTGCATGTCAACAAGGCCACGTGCACCCACAGATGCACTGATTTTGGCTAAAGGAAAGCTAAACGAGGGTAAAAAGTTCAGACCAATTCTCTTACACTCTTGTAATATGGAACCTTTCTACCAGTGTCACCCACAAATYTCCTGCATGCCTTTTTCACAGCTCCTTTGGTTTTCTCCCCTTTTAGCTGTAAGAACACACAGTTTTTGATGCATCACTGCCATCTTTTGGACTTCCACTAACACTACAATTTTCCAAGCCGCAAGGATTGAAACACCGTCTGCACACAACATTTCATGCTTGCTCTTCAAGAATGTCCAGAAGCAACACATTTATGCTGTATTTATTATCTGCTTGATGTTCAGCTATACACTTGGGTCTTACACAATATGGGAATTTATGAAGCATTTGTTATCGAAACATATTTTTCCTTTATCTTGGAATATGCATCGTAAAACATCAAAGCCCATATTTTATGTGTAATCACAGCCTCACATGCAAGAGCTCCTGTACATGCTGACAGCAGTAGTGAAGCCTCTGGGAGGTTCCTTTTTCCTCTCTCCTCTAGCTACAAGGTCACTGCAAGTAAATCCCCCCAGCTCAGACATGGCAACTTCTAATTCAGCCAAGCACTTTTACACACATATTTGTCTTTACGATCAATCCCCTGGCCTAGAGAATCAAACACATAATCACAGGTACACAGTGCTTGGAACAAGCAGTTCTGAATGGCTGTGGGATTGTGTAACACTAAGAAAAAAATGAGTTTTCTCTCCTTCTCCTTGCAAAGTCAATAAGTAGAGAATTGCCCATTTCACCTCTGTCTGCAGGATGGCAGCTCTTTGCTCCTTAGCTGTAAGAGACTCTTTGAGAACTTCAATATGCTGCTTGCTGTCAGAGAACTGATTTGTGAGGGTCTCCAGCTTGGTCTGCAAGGCCAGCAACTCGGTGTCTTTGCGTGACAGCTCCTGTTTCACCTGACCAATCTGAAAAACAAAGACAAGATGGGCAAAGGAAGAAATAATTTATACCTTCCTTACGAAAATTACTATAAATACACATAACTATCAACGAACAGTATGTTACTCTCAACTTATCCCACAGAACTATGAAGCCTTCAGTTATCTTGAATGAAAGGCCAGAAAAATTTGTGTCATGAGCAAAGGAYACGAAGAAAAAGAGAGGGCAGCAATATCATCAATTTTTCAAGAGAGGTTCTTTTTAAGAGAGGCAGTCTGTTACTACTGATCTTCCAAAGGACTGACCAAAAACAGATACTTAGCAGGGATAAGGTTTTAATGAAAATGAAGCAGAACTGTAATGACAAAGTACCCTTACCCTATAATATCAGAAAAGAGGAGATACCTACAGSTATCTCAGAAGCACAATGTTGGCTTGGAAATGTCAAATCAGCAAGTTTCCCTCCATCTCTTCACCTACCAATCCAGCCTCCTGCTTACAGAGGTTGTAAAGACACCYTTACTCTTCCCACTATTTACAAAATCAGCATTTCAATCTTCTAAGAAATACCTTTTCGTTTTTGGAAGCTTCTAAATGCAAATGCAAATATTCATCAAAACAACATGAAAACTGTTTGTGGAATTGCGTTTTGTTGAGAGCAACTTCCTGAATTTAATTTAGTGAATTAAATCAGTACAGAAATGTAAATTTATTTTGACAGATATAAGTTGGRTTATTATTTAAAAAGACAAATAGTAAAAAATGCTAAAATAAAGCACTGAAATGAGCTGAAATCTCGATCTAMATGCAATCACTGAGGATGCTTACTAAGTCTGGAAAAAATATTGAGGAGGACAGGGAAGTCTAAATRTATACTTATGTCCAAGTTTGTAACCAACTTTCTGGTTTGCTTCCTATAGGTCTCACAGAATATCAATATTTTACTGCTACATCTTATATAGCAGAGAGGGACATATCTCTAAACACTAAAGMGTTTTCCCTTTTTTAACTTCAACAGTTTTGTTTGTGACATTAAAAAAAAAAATCCCTTACTCCCAAAAGTACGTTGTCCAGTGCTTAAAAACAGAAATTAAAGGACATCACAAACTAAAAAAATTGTCCAGGTCATCCTGTGTGTTTGAAAATGTGACACAAACAAAATAATGGTGTAATTTATAAATTTAAAAAAAAAAATTAATTCGAATAAATGCACATAGTAGTAGAAATAATTGAGAGAAAAACCTTGGGTAAATGCGGTTTTATCTTGGCAACACTTTTTCAATAATGGGTAATTAAAGAAAGAAAACTCTTTACCGAAGAGTATTAAAATAGCATCAAAATATGTAATTGAGGACTCCTGAATTCCATTGTGAACCAGTGTGCATGAGGAGACGAGGAAGGAGGACATGCATCTCAAAAAACCTCTCACAAACTAATTTTATTAAATGGAACAATGAGAAGGTAGAAAAGAATTTATAGAACTATTCAATAGTTTATTGTTCACTTAATTCAAACCTGCTACGTTGTTTTTTTTCACATTTTTACTAAAAGCAAACATGCCCACAGGATGATTTTGCCACCTATTTAAAGTCAACGCAAAGGTATTGATGCCAGCAGCACTATTTCTGCTGTCAGCCACCAGTTGCACAATACTGCCAGGCACAGCAGAGCAGCTGGGAAGAGATGAATTATTTACTGCTGGTTATGTTTTCTAGAGTATCTAAACAAAAAAGCCTCCTTAAAAAATTTCAGATGACACAAACTTTTTTCAACTAGTAGGCAGCCTGAACTGTAGTACAACTTTCTCAAACCACTTTGGACTTTCTTTGAAAAGACAGATTACTTTTGGGCTTATCTCACACGTTTACCACATTTCATAACATTAAAATTCCCAAGAACCTTAAGGTTCTTGTCTCTAGAAATCCCCATTTCAGAGCTGCAAGCCCACACTCAAAGTGCTAAAGCTCTTTAGTAAGAACGCAGTGCATACCATTGCAACTTGCAAGAGAAGTAAAGACAGCACCAAGTGCTCACATCTCTCTTCTTGGTGAGACACTGTTCACTCTTTCGAGTGAAACTCTAACTTCATAGCAAAGGAATAACCTAAATTCATGCTGTTAAAATCAAGCAGTTTGTTTTAAAAGCGTTCAGCATCCAGCTTTTGTTATTTTTTGCGAAACGAGGTTAAGAGGGTTCAACACAAGTTTTCAAATTAGTTTTGTTTTCCTAGGAAAAGCAAATCTCTTTGATCTGTCCCCAAAATGGGTGCTGAATACTTTTGAAAATCTGCTTCAGTAGAGAAGAGTAAGTTATTGCTCAAACAGCTCATACCATTAAAAAAGCAGCAACAGAACAAATACAGATGTTCAGCTGGAGAGTGATGTTATTTATGGACACCAAAACCATGTGAACAAAAAGGCAGCTACAAGGCTGAGCAGGCTGTTAGTTCTACTTGTTATATCATGAAGAAGGTAAGAGAAGAAAAGCTACCCCAGAAGGCAGAGAGCTAGCAAGCCCAGTGAATGGCCACTGCACACAAAAGATAGATCTTACTGCAGAGACCTCGGTCTGGAGACCAGCCACTCTTTTTTTCAGGTCCTCCCCTTGAGCCTCTTTGGCAYTTAGCTCTTCCTTCAGTTGCTCTACCTGTCACGACATTGTTATGCTTTTAAATATTTATTATTTGTCAGCTTCCAGTCAGCCTGTTTCAGTCCAAGTAACTCTAAGTGACAAAGAACTGAACAGAAGAACCAGCACTGGTCACTCATTTTCTCTTCCATTCTTCATTAAGTCTTCTCAAAAGTTTAATGTCTGTGTAATTTCATATAGGCTGCCAGACAAGAATTTGATTATGAAACAAAAGATATACAGTTATGGTTATGTTTACATATGTCAAGTATGTGGCACTTAACCCAACAGTTTTGAAATTGGAATTCATAAGGAAATTACAACAGGAAAAAGGACATATTTCAGCTTAAGAGGAATAAAGTTAATTGTCAAGATACAGCCACAAATTACTTATACAACACTGAAAAAATAAATGCTGTGCAATTACAAAACAGGGTAGGACAGCAAGACGTCAAGATTGGAGAATGCCATGAATCATGAGTAAATAGATATCAAAAAGGAGCAAATTTTCTGCAGGAAAATAAATGAGCAGACACAGGAGACAGAAGAGGTGCAGAAATCAAGTAGATGAACAGATCTGTAGATCCACAGAGGGAGAGGACACAGGGAAACTGAAGAGTTGCTAACAATGGAAGAAAGAAAGAAAGAAAGAAGAAAAGACGGAAGGAAGTGGTGCTCTAATCTCCTCTCCATTCCTAATTTGAATGGGGTACCCTTCAGTTCCTAGAAGCAACCCAGTGGGATAAAGGGCAAAAGTAAGAACAAGATGTGGTTATCTCAAGGTGTTTCAGTGAACTGGTGTGAAGCAAATGGAAGAAACACATACTTAAGTACATGTATCTACTTTGGGGCAAGCAATGCTTCTCCAAGACACTTTATCCAGCATTCTATTTTTGACCAATAATTTCAAGTAGGACAAATGCAGTAGGTTACAATTGTTCAGAACCTAGGGGAGTAATTTTCAACCTCCATTCCACAGATTTGTATACTGCTTGGATGAAGTACAAAAGTTAATTAAGAAAATCAGGACTGTTCACAATACACTTAAATTTACTGTACAAAGGGGCTTGAACCTTCATTAAAGAACATCAGGACCTACTAAAAGACAGAGAAACAAAAAATGAATTTACTTTTGCCTACAGACAATTCAACAGTCAGTGTCCATCTTTATGCCTGAGGATCAAAATCTCTCACTGCTGTATCTGTCCTGTATTCCAAATAACATAAATTAATGTCAGCACCACTGCTGTTGTAGAATCTACTCTCATGCTGACTCCACTACTGGAAGGAGAGTGTAATGGAAAGCCATTATAGTCACACTTCATGCTCTTTTCAGCCTTTATATAATAAAAAGGCCAACTAGACAAAGAACAACAGCTACAGAAAGAAATACCTTTTTTTCAACAGACTACATTTGAAAAGACTTTAGACCAAATAAAACCTAAACCAATAGACCATTAGATTCTCAATGGCCTAAAGATAAACACAAAATCTTTCTAAAATAAAATTAGGTGTGATAATAAAAGCAGAACTTGGGCCACTGATCTTACTGAAACAGCATAATAATACTTTTAAATGGGAATTTAAAATTCTCTTAAATACTTTTATGTTATTTTAATGGCTTCACAGCAAAATACAAATAAATTTTATTTCCCAGAATTTGAACAGGACCCCAGACCATAACTCCTAACTTAAGTACGAAAATTTCTCTCATCTGTTCATTAAGCTCAGTTTAACACACTACTGACATTTGTTTTCTCAATACCTTATTTTTCATGAATTTGGAGTGACTACGGTACACCTCCATTTGCTTCATTTCCTCCTCACGTTCCTCTGTGCTCAGAGCTCCATTTGACTTCAACATCTGAATCTCCTCTTCCAAATCCCGGAGGCCACGCTCCATGGAAGAAATTTTTGAATCCTGAAAATGATTAGAGGAGACAGATAAAGATACACACTTAGATGAGTTGTTAACATATCACCGGAGTAAAACAAAAGGAAATCACTTGTTGAACATGTATCTGCCATTGAAATTTACTTATGAAGTTCCCAGGGAAATCAGTGTCAGCTCTTTCCATCTGAGTGCTCAGGTACTCATTTTTCAACTTTTTTTTTTTACCTTTCAAGGAAAGCATGAGTTTAGTACTGAAAGAAAACACGGTTCAGGGCAGGGGCACCGTGTAGGATGAATAAATAAAGGAACATGAAGAAAAGTTGCCTTGTAATGCAAAGCCAGCACAAACCACAGAAATTTAATTCTGATTGAATGGACAGCAAAATGTGACTGCAAGAATGGCAAAAAATTGGGTTTGTGCCACTAGTAATTTAAGTGGGGTCAAAAATGAAGAACAGAAAAGCACCATAAGCAAGGAAAATGTGCAATGATCTAGTTTTGATTGGATAAAGCTGTAAAGGATCTGTCAAATATTCTGGCTCATATGTACAACATATAAAACATTTCCATGGTTTAAAAATATCCATCCGGAAAAATAGTCAATCTATCATTATCCTCATAGTTTTACAGGATGATTAGAGTACTCAAGTCTACCTGGCTTACTGTTTCTTTAGAAGTCTCATATGTTAGGAACAGCAAAGACAGATTCATCCAGCACACAGAGCTTCATGCATACTCATATGGATATGTATTTGTGAATTATAATATCTTAAAGCAGTCTACTTTTTTTTAATTTCATTTCCYCAAAATATTTAATCTTCCCTGAAAAACAGGTAGGATTTGAAACTACGCTACAGTCTTTCACAAAAAAAACCTTTCTAATTTTTTCTTTGTCTGATAATCAAAGCACACCTGAATGAAAAGCTGATTTTTACATGTATGTTTTCATTCATAAGATAAGATTTTTCTAAAGGACCATTATGAAGATCTAGCTGGATCTCCTGCTTAATGTTTGATGCTTAAGTCAGAAATTGGTAAAGGAGACTTTGGCAATGAAAAATCAGAGGTAGTAAGCTGAATTAACATGTTGAAATCTACAACAGTATTTAGTTTCAATGCTCACGTCATTTCCCAGAAATACCCGTGTATTTCTCTTTTGATAGCAAAGATGCTTAATGTTACCAGATAGTCAATTAGTTTTCATTACTATGGACAACAAACATGACTAATAAAATAATGACAGCAGATGAAAGGGTTCAGAGTAGAAAGGGGACATGAATATGGAAAACACTGATACAGAATGGAAAAAGCTGCAGGGGAAAGAAGGAAGGAAAATAAAAGAAAAAGGAGGGATACAAAAYGGAAAAGAACAGCTTGCAAAGACAGTTTCCAATTTTTCAACTGTATTTGTCCTAACCCTGTCTGATGTACTTTATGAGCCATACAATATGAAACATGATTGCATAAAGCTGTGTAAACCACACACTTGATTGTGGCTCCTGAGCTCTTGGCCARTTTCCATCAGTCCATTAAACACTTAAGGTAATGCTTTAAGAATTCAATCACAAATTCGCCTAGAAAGGTTTGGTTTATTATGAAATACAGACATATTTCTAGCTATATGATCCATTCTTTACGTGGCTATTGAGTTTGCTAACTTTGTTGATCCACAGAATACAAAGGAGTATTTCAAATGTTGATAACATCACAAAAASCTACAAATCTTTCATACTATCTATCATTCCCATTCTTGTAATATAACGGACTTTTGGTTAACTGAAAGAAATCTGTATTTGCTGCTGCAGGAYGACAGAAGACAGGTTTCTCCTCTGTCTGTCTCTTCACTGATCAGTAACAAATAAAATTATACTAGAGAATAAAAAATATAAAATAAATACACTTATTTTAAATTACAAGTCTSATAGAAGCATATGGTATTTGGTAGAGCCACCTTTCACATGAAAACCCATYTTCCAGAGAACAAATTCTACTGCTGCCCATACACAATCATTTACCTTCATCTCAATAACAGTTTGTAGAGCCTTTGTCTTGGCTGTGTCAGGAGCGTTTTCAAATCGACGATGGATTTCCTGCACCAGCAGAAATGAAAGCAAGAGTTAGACTAATGGCACTGTCCCAATACAAACATAATTACTAGAAGCTTCTCTTTCTAATACAGAGCATAACTCARTGCTGCTTTCTGATGTTGCCAGCTCATACATTTTATCACTTCTCATATCACAGAAAGGATAGGCAAAAGCTCATTCAGCAGAATCACAGCCTCAACAGAAACTGCACCTTTGACTACCTACTTACTCAAAATAAACTTGAAATGACAGCTGGGTCTACTAAAAAGCTCTATCATCTGCCTGCTAAACTGATCTAAACTCTTGGTAGTTTCTCATGGAAGACATACATGTAATTCATTTGACTAGAGGCTTACTGGAACCAGCAACGCTGTGGTTTCTATTTCACCAAGTTATAAGGTGCAGCTGTTATTAACTCTCATTTTCCGACATATTTTACTCCAGAGTGGCAACATTTAACTATACAAGATGAAAATCTTCCTCCACTTGGCCTTGAGCGTAACTGAAAGTACATGACTGTACACCACATTGCTCTAGAAGCTCAGAGAACACAGACAGGAGGACACAAAGTCCTTGTGATATTTCTGTAGATGTAATTTCACAGAACTAGCATGCTTCAGACTGCTTGCTAAGGGATAAAACTATAGAAAGCTGAAACAATTTGTTCTATCATATAAAGCAGAGGTTTCAAGCCAACAGGTGTAAAAAGAGGAGAAACAATATAGAAACTCCTACACTTTTTCACTCTTTGTCTTAAAATAGTATTGTCCTTACAGCACACTCTAATGTTAACTGTAGGAATGTGAATACTGCTAGAATGTTAATCTTATATGCTATAAAAATACTTTGGTGCCCAAAGAGCACAAACTGTGATGTCAGTTAACCTAACAACACTGTATGTGCCCACAAACACAGTTTATCCATCTAGTCCCCTCAAACACCTAAAAGACAAATCCCAAAAGCCATCCACAGATTTGTATTTTCAACAGACAAGGTGAAGAGTTAATATTTTTTATGGCAGTCATCCATGCAACTTGCTCCACATGATTAATTACTTGAATGAAAAAAGTAGAGTGGCACGGTGCTTTTCAGAATACTGAAAACACTACTTGTAAGAGTGTAAAGTGTTCTTACACAGCTTTGAAGTGAGCAAGATAGAAATGTGTTGTTCACTACAAGGGCCACGGGAAGAATTTTGCATAAGTCTGGCATAAATCCTTTTGCATAAGTTCATGCCTGTGAATGGTAGTAACAAGAAAATCCAATAGAAGGTTTGTGTGGTTTTAAATATTATAGTGTGTATTTCCCGAGAAGCAATTTTACACTGCAAACACACTTGTAAGAGTGGTATTACCTGAAAGAAAAAAAAATCCTCCTGAAAAAATAAACCCAAAACCCCCTCTATGGATATTTGTTTCTCCTAGAGTCAACAGATAACTGGACATGTATCACTGACACCATATAGAACAGAGTAGAGCAATACCATTATTATTCTATTTACCTGTACCTACATCGCCAAAATGGATTTACTCAAAAGAAATTAAAACAAACTCTAGTGAGCTTTTAGAAACTAAGAAAACCAAGGATAAGAAGGTCGAAAATTAATATGCTATAAATCTATCTTGGACACTGTATTATTTTTATTTTAGTAGTTAGATCGTCTCCACTTGTGCAGAGAAATGGTTTCTGACCTGAGAATGCAAAATAAGCTACTGCTATGGAAATGGAATAGATGGAATAAATAGTAGGAAAATTGCATGTCTGTAAAGGGATGCTGACACAACACTGTGTCTGCTTCCAACATTGCTCGTGTTTTCCCCAAACAGAGAATTCTTCCAAGTTTCTTCTTTAGAAATGCCTGTATCTCCCCYGCCTGAAGTGATGCTTTGCACTTCAGCAAAGGAAATGTCCTACTTCTATCATCTTAAGTAATTCCACTGTGATTTGGATGACATAACCTGCTGAAAAATAACACCTCCCAACTCCTGACTGCATAGTAAGGGCTTAATTTTGGCAACATGCCTGTGATTCTGAAGAGCCTGAAAAAAAAAGCTACAGGCAGATTGAGCCTCTCTGGAACACAGATCTCAGAGTGGCTGCTGAAGGAAGGCAGTGCACAGATATCCCTCTTAATTATGAAATACAGGTTATGTACATGTCTTTCAGCAGCAGAATGGAAAAATACTAATATATCGTATCTCTAATGTCATCAGATTCTGTTGTGGACACACACCCCATAGATGAATGAAAATTAAGATTTTAATCTGTAAACAGGATTTTGCACATTAGTTAAAACCATAGGGCCACACACAGATATCAGGATCATAAAAACACAAACCCAATCTTTCATTCCTTGCAAGTTATCCATTCTGATAAGGTCATACAGCATTTTTCCTTTGCTTTATTTTCACTCAAAGAACTTTCACATGTAACTGATGCTGTTTCATAACAGATTAGTAAAATTTAGCATCTTTGTACCTTTGAATGCAACTTAAATTATTATAACAAGGGGTGTATCTTATAAATCTCTTCTGTTTTTATTGCTTTTATATGTTCAGTGACTCCTTAATTTAAAAGTGATAGCAAAAAGKAGAAACAAAAATTATGGTGCAAATCGATTCCAACTTTAAAGTATATTCACAGGCAACAAAATTCAAAAATGGGTTGTTCTGTCCAAAAAAMCACATTAATATTCAATAACGAGAAACTGAAGGCTAGAAACAGTCAGAAATTCTAAACAACGTGGCCACCTTATCCTGAGTTGAGCTTCATCACTGCCAGTTTTCAATTAAGAATAGCTATCTTCCTTTTAAAGAAAATCTACCACAGAAAAAGATATGAACTAAACCTGTGTATCATGATTAGATCTGCAAAGCAGTTCCGCAAGGTGGCACAGTACAGGTATGAGAAACAATAATTTTCTGGTCAGCATAATCACACAGAACAGCTGATCAAACACACTGAGAACACTGAAGAGGTAAAGAATAGCTGTGATAAAGTGATTTCAGTGCCCCATAAATAATTACAAATTCTTTTTTTTTTTTCCTTGACCAAGAAATATGAAAATAATCAAAAATTAGAGATTATAGTTTAGAATTGAAGGAGTGCTCAATACTGAGCAGTATCATCACTATAACTTATGTGCATAATAACAACAGTAGGAATTTAGTGCAAACCTTTTCTTCCTTCGTAAGCTGGCCGTATCATTCATTGTTATTCCCTCAGYTGCTCCTGTGTCTGGTTTTGCATGGAATTTAGAACAAATGTGAAGGTGCACTTTCAAGCAAGTATGTTTTTATAGTAGGGTGGGCTATATGCTTGAAAATACAGCATCTTATCTCTCAGCAGCCACAAGACAAGCAGTTTCCAAAGCAATAAAGGACATGCCTTCCATTTCCTGCCAAACTCGCATAATCAGGCAGCACATTCCACAAAGAGAGTAAGAAGAATACGCTATTTCATACATTAATTTCTTTTTCAAAAAATTATCAAAGAACAGTAGGTGTAATTTAAAGTACAGTCATAAGTCTGACTCTTTTTTCTTAACCGGCCTACTCATGTCTTTATATAATCAAATATGATGTTCTGGATGTGATGTGCTGGATCTTTGTATCATTCAGTGGACTGGACAGTTTCAGTTGACTAAAAAGCATTTGGCTTTATTCTCCAAACTTATCCTCCAGGCCTTACTAAATGAATGTTACATCTTTTGTACATAAAGTTTAGTTTCTCAGATGGCTTTTCTGCCTACCTAGATTTTAGCAATCTAGTTCCAATTAATTACAATGAAATGCARATGTTACAACCAAAGGAAAATTTCAGAAGCATCCACTAGTTCAGTATTAATGATCATTGTTAATTWAAAAAGTATTTAGTAGAAATATGTAAGATAAAATAGATCTTTCTAGATTGTGAAGGAGAAGTCATACCCAACTAACCTGATTTTCTTCTACAGKGAAGTACCTGGCTGTGTGGAGAGCAAGGAATGCTGCATGTCTGAAGGCCTTTGACATGGCCTCCAAACATCCCTGGAGGCAAATTTGTGAGACAGAGACTGGATAAGTGGAAAAGCAGGTGGAAAATTAGCTGGGCTGCCAGGCTCAGAGCCTGGTGCTCATGAGCAGTGTGAGGTCCAGTGGGCAGCTGCTTCCTACTGACAACCCCCAGTGCCTCCACTGATGATCTGAGTGACGGGATAGGTGGCACTCCCAGTTTTACACATTACATGGACTTTGGGAAAGACATGAATTGGTGTCAAGCTGTGTGTCCTGGATGTGTAAAAAACCCCAAAACACCCCAAGTGCATCCTGGGCGGTATTAGCAAGAGAATACAACCAGGAGATGGGAAGCAGGCGTTTCCCTCTGCGCAGCTCTTGCGAGATCCGTGCTGGAGCACTGTGCCCAATTTTGGGCTTCCCAGTACCAGGAAGGCACTGAAAAGCTGAAGAGAGCCTGAGAGACAAGCACCAACATGGCTGGGGCTGGAACACATGATGCAAGGGGAGAGGGTGAGAGAAAGTTGTTTGTTCAGATGAAAAGACAAAGTTGGGGGAAACTTGATGCTCTCTAGAACTAATTGGCAGCTGTAGAGATGATGGAAACAAGTGTCTTTCCAGAAGTGGCAGGATGACAGGCAACGGGCAAAAGCTGCAGCATAGAAAATTCAGACCTGTTAATATGAAAAATATTTTACCAGGAGAACAACCAAATGCTGGACCAGGTGCCCAGAGAGGCCGCGGAATCCCCACCGCTTGAAATTGCTGCTTTGAGCAGAAGGTTGCATGAAATAACCTGTGGGAGAGCCCTTTAATCTGCATGACTCATTTATATAAATATCTTTACTACCTGGTGCCAGAAAGGGACTGGATTGTATTACAATTGTTTAGTTTCAGGATTTTTTATGAATGTTTTTCAGAAAGTGCTCGATACCAGCAAATTTAACTGCTATTTCAGCAGGACATAAATGAACTGAAAAAAAAGAATATATAAGAGTCCTGTAGAATTTATTTCATTGGTATTAGAGTTTTGCTACTAAAATGATAATAGTTATACAAGTCTGGAAGCAGTAATCATGGTAGTTCCTTCGGAAATTATTTCTGTATTTTTCCACTTGTCATTTCCTGCATTTGCAAACCCAATCAACATAATTCCCTGGAAAAAAAAAGTGACTGTATTAATAAAGAGCGTAACTTTGAAAGATGTGCTGGAAATTTCACATACATTGATAACGGAGGGTGCCAGTTGCTTTGAAGCTCGGTTACCCCTGGCTGAAGAAACTCATCTCTGTTTTGCAATTTTATTAATCCATTGAGACGATTATTTCTAAATCCAATTAAAACCTCAGATATTAGGACACTTAGATTTGTTAACAAAGGCACCACCTAAAGTGAAAATTAAAGCATAGCTTCCTGTTCATCTCAGTATTCCAATCAGCAGGAAACAAAAGCAAAATCCCTCAAAACTTCAGCATTAGAGTAAAAGCAAGGTAAGAGGAGAGACTAATTCAAACCATCCTATGACTTTWAAGTAGCAAGTCATTGTGTTGAAATCTGACTACAGAAGTGTGAATTCAAAAGCTAAAGAAAAGTCAATTAAAAATTAAAATCTTAATCATGTAGAAGTTCATTTACACATGTGCTCTTATTAATTTTTTCTTTTTTCTCTCCTCTCTCATTTAAGGTGCAAAAGAATTCATTTTGTACTTAAATTAGCATCCAACTTCTTCATAGTATTTGCAATTTTTTTCTTCCACTACAAAGTTTCACACTTGTGGAAACAAAATTCCACAGATTTCACTTCTGCTGAAGAAAAGTGCAGGACAATATTACCATCTCCAAGGAGAGTATACCTACGAGGCAATTTGTAAACAAAGCAGATCATGTAATACATATTGACAAAGAAAGTCTTCTAATATAACAAAACATCAAAAGATATTAAAGTTTAAGCATTTTAAACCTCTAATCCCCAGACAGATTTATGCATTGTTTCACATAGTTTTCAAAATCCCATCTGAAGGGTATGGAAGATCTAAAATGAAACAGAAACAAATGTTGCTGTATGCTGAAGACTAGCTCATTCATACAGAAAAAATTTGTTTTGAAATAAGGTCAAGAATTAAGTATCTATAATTTACCCCCATGCTACAAAAAACATATGAAGAAACCTACTGAAATTTTATGAATTATTTCACTTTATGAGACCATAACTATAATATAGAAAAACCATCCTGACAGATGGCTGCAGTTCTGCTTTTTTCCATTCACTCAATACCCACTAAGGGGTATTAAACTATTGTATAAAAATCAGAAATTTGCTAGGCAAGAATGGGGTATTTAAGAATTTTTTGTAGTCTGGAAAAATAGAAAACAAATACACTATTTTTCAACCTAATTTTTCAACTTTTGAAGAATTATCAAGCTACCAACCTCTGAACTGAGGAAAGATGAAAATAATTTCATATGTGTTTGAACATTTTTAACTACCATTCTTTTCTGAAGTGACATATAAACCATTCCAAACTACAGTAATATTTAAAAAAAGGAAAATGTAGAAAGAATAAATTATGCATGCTTTTAAGCTGCAGTAGCCCGTTTTCTCAAATTTTGACCTATAAAAGCTCTGCATGTTCTAAAACTACTTGCAGACCAATCAAGCGACTCTAATAAAGACATAACTATTTAAATTATCTCGATTTAAATCACTTCTCCCTGCCATCCTCTTCTAAAAGGTCAAAAGGATGAAGCAGCAACATAGAAAGCAGAAACTTATTTTTTTTAATTCATCAGAAAGATATTCCCTAGTATAACAACAGTAAGAGTTCCAGTTACYGAATCTATCTACTCTCGCAAAACAAGACTTCTCTCTGGAAGTATCTTATTTATGTTGCAAAATCTTGGAACAGGACAAAAGTGTTCTTTCAGTTAACTSTAATTGCTCCAATTAAAATTTCTAAATCCTCCTCTGAGCTTAGAGCAGAAAAGGGTAAGAATTTTAACACACCCATGGAAAAATAATGTGTTTGCAAAAACTTGTCACAGTTCATTAAAATCTGCTCAGACAAGGGGAACAACCTCTCCCTGCACTGGGCACAGTTCAGCACGGCTCTGATGGTACGTTCAGGCAGCACATCCATCCTTGCYCACTGAGCTCCCTGCTGCTGCTCTTTGGTCATCACAGTATCAAGTTTTGATAATGTGAGGTTAAATACACTTATGTTATGGCCTAGCATGCCTGCTCGCTGCTCTGACAGGCATCTGCCCCACGTGGAGACAGAATAATGAGTGCTCACAGAGAGTTAGTGCTAATTCCTAGAATAAAGTGGGCACTGTTCGATTCCGAACAGCTACAAAGAGGGATGGGTTCTTGTAGTAGGGCCATACTAGATAACTGTGATGCAGTTCACAAACAGCACTTTGTGGGGTTGCCATTTCAACAAACACCGAAAAAGGAAAGAAATAATAGCTTTTTCTGCCATAGCCTCTTTCCTTCAGCTCATTGTGAATGAGTGCCCTCGTGAACCATCCATTTCAGTGCCTGTTTTACATACAAAACCACCCTTTATCTGTTAAGTCCTACATCCCTAACTCCTTCTCATTCAGTTTTGCACTCAGCTGGAATAAAAATCCATCTTGTATGAAGGGGCCCAATTATTAAAAAAAATAAAAATTAAAAGAGTCRAACTGTAATTTATTACCAGTTTTTTGACACAAAACGTAAAGCTACTGTTGGTTCTTCCTGTGTTCCACACCACTGTAACACGCAAGCCTTGCCTTTAGAACTGACTTTGAAGATCAAACCTTAGAGATAAATAGCCCTGTTTCTCTTTCCAAATAAATGGCTGTGGTCAGCCTTACAGTCACTTACAGTCCTTGTTGGACTATCCTCATGAATCTTAGTACTCCAAGTGTTTAGAACACCAGGTATGGATGCAATCACACCACATTCTGCCATAAATTGCACTGATATTTGAGCTATCTATTAATCTGTGTAGCTGAGAAAAACCTATTTCTGCTCAGTGCATCTAGCATTTTGGGGAGCAGGGAGGTTGTCAAAAAGAGCACAGCAAGCTTTTTTATCTTTAGAGCTATCTACCATCAGTGATAAYTCTGCAACAGGTGAGTCTGGAAAAATGAGGTGGCACTTAATGCAACTTGAGAGCTATTCTGGAAGCTGCAGTCCAGCTGCTGGATTTCATCAAGTATCTCTTGCTGGTATGAAAATAATTTTGTTTCTGAAAGTTAAGTTTAGAATACCAGCAATAATACAAATAATTGTCACTAAGACTGAAGAAAGGGTATTCAAAATAGCAGACATCTTTTTTACAAGCTATGAAGCTTAAGCTTGTTTTCCAGGGTAGAGGAATGTGAGGCAGCCACACTTATCTGCTGAAGTCAGGGCATCCAGATCCATGTCTGTGTTCTGATGCTCAGTGGGACATTTAAGTTTTCCCTACTTTGTGTTAATTAGAGAATGCCCTCAGTATCAGTGAGTTGCTGAATACATCCTGTGCTGGATATAGTATCTTTCCTATGGACTTACATGGAAAAATTTCTTGAGATCCCCAGAATTCAGGGCAATTGGGAAAAGCCCAAGAGAGTCAAATTGCTTATGGAGATACCTCTCATTAGCTGCAGGAGAATCCCTTTCACAATCTGGATTWGAGAGATGGAGTCAGTGCTCTGGGAGAGGACCAAAAATATGTGATATCTTTTATATGAAGAACAATTACGTAGCACTGGACTTTCCAGCCTAGCAAAAAGGAAGAACTTGGAATGGATACAACAACCTAAAACTGTGAACGTCACTCAGTTGTAATATTATCAGAACCACAACTCTAACCTCTCTTAGAATTTATATTCTTTAGGAAATTACTGCAATCTTTAGTACAATAACAGTAATAACAAAAGCTGAAGAAATCAATTAATGCACATTTAATTTTCAAGGTCATACTGCTGGCCACTGTAACTGCACTGTCTGCCTGAGAAACCATCTGATGACCTTGAGTATCAGCATCACACTTTGAATTACATGGAGTTTTCTGATGTGTTAGAACATGAAACAGAAACAYTGACCTCCCAAGCTCTTGCAAATATCTTTGAGCTACTAATTCTTCCTTTAACAGCAGTATTTAGAGAAGAGTTTAGCGTGCCTTTCCAGATACCAGGAATGCTAGATATAGAACTATCAAGAAAGTAGATTCATTTCTTCAAGGCAGCTCAAAAATTCCATCGTTAGTATCTGGGGTAGCAAAGGGCTAAAATAACCTAAAACTCTGGAAATACAGGTAAACACAATAGATGCAGACACACCTAAGAGGCTCTGCACAGAGAAAACTTCCAAGTGTGAAACATGGATATCAACTGTGAACCAGATCCTGCAAAGTATCTTGGTGCTCAGGCAGTCAGATACAGTTCAGCAACTTCCTCTGATTTTCCCCAGCCTCCTGGAGCTCGAAGCATGAGACTTAACTTTCATGTAGGTAAGTCTGAGGTTACTGAGCTCAGCCTAGCCCAGAGCTCAAGGACAACACACAGGGACAAACAAAACCCTTCCTGTTGTCATGCAGTTCCATTAGGAGATAATATAACATGATGTTTCTGAGGCTATGAGGGTGCCCGGCTTCAAGGCTTGATCCCACACCATATTAATGGTTTCAGCTACAAATTACATCATACCCAGCTTACACTTCTCAGTGAATTAGAGCTAGGTAAGCAGCAAGGAGTAATTAATTTTAAAACACTTGATAAACAGCATTTGCACTTTCAAAGTCAGTAGGTCATCTTCATCTCCTCTAGAAGTCTTTTACTCTAAAGACTAGGATTTAAATGAGTGATGATTTCCAAATATGCATGAAAGAAACAAGAATTCTGATCTTTCAACATCTACTCATCAACAGCAGGAACAAATGCAACTGCATTCCTAAAAAATTACACAGCTCCTGCCAGCTTTTCATTTATGTTGCTGGACTTAGTGCAGAAACAAATGGAAGCCATTTGAAGCTCTTCCTGAAATAGTTACAAGAATTGTAACAGAATTATCATTGGTTGCTAAATAAAGAAAAAACTGTAGTGCAGAAACTCTGGAATCATATTATCTTCRCTCCAGACACTCAAGAGATTACTGCTCTAAAAAAATAAATCTGGCCTAAATCTGGCTCAGAAATGCAATGGGCTCCAGCTTTCTTATATAAATGCTTGCAAGAGCAGAAGTACAATGGGTCAGGCCCAGAAAACATATGAATGAGAGGTATTAAGTAGTATTTATCTGCTGCATACACTCATCTCAAAAAACTCTGTACCAGGCCTTGCTTTCCTGACTTCGTAGAGAGRGGCCTTACATCTTGTGTACACATAGAGCTTTCACAAAGATGCTGAACCATGAAGTAGGCACACAGTGCACAGAACGGGTCATTAGATTCACACACCTGGTACACATACATGTATGGCTACTAATGCATGCCTTCARTCGACAGATGTACGTAGAATAATCTTTACATAAAATCTTATCACTAGTGAATCCATGTATACACATACTTATCTGTGCATCTACACAGCCCATGCTGAATTACCAGCTTTTTACAAGTTAATATTAGAATACTTTAGGAGGCTRGTTGACAAGAGGAAAATGCATTTAATAATATCAAAAAATGTAACAAAACTGGGCTACACAATAACTCATTTATTTTATTTATTTTTCCTTTGTTTTTCCTATGATATTTATATTATATACAGCCGCTATTTTAGCATAATTGCTTTAGAATGATTAATAGTGAAGAATGCCTGCCATTGTACTCTTGTAAGGTACAATGCAGATATAACAATAAGTTTTCTGTTTTCGGAAGGATGGCGAGAAGGGGTTACTATGTGTGCAGCAGTGTACCTTTAAGTAATCTTTTTTTTGGCTGTGCATCCAGGGCAGCTAATAGTTTTATCAAATACCCTTCACAGCAAGACGACTGTTTCCATGGAAACCGTGGAGCAATCATCCATTACTCTTGCAAAGATTTCTCTCTCTGCTCTCACCTAAATACAGGTAGCTGCTTTCTCTAAAACTACAAGAGAAGAGAAGAATTCATTTTACAGGCTGTGTGACAATTCATCTCCAGAGCTTCCTATGGAGACTGCTGGGAAAGTGGGGCCTAGAGCACAAACCCCCAAAAGGCACATGCAAGGAAGCCATAAAGAAGTGTTAAAATAGGCAAAAATTCTGTCAAGTCTGTCATGTAAAACACAGCTTATAGAAAGGATGGAAGATTCTTTCCTTACAACTGTGAAACAGATAGGAGACAAAGGAGGGTTTAAGACTGGAGATGAATCCTGAGTTTGGTCACTCACCTCTCKCAGCATGTTGTTTTCTTTTTCCTTCTGTTCGAGAAGGCTTTCCAAGTGGTGCACGTGCATCTCTGCCTCAGCCAACCGTCTTGTCCGCTCATGATCTTCTTCAGTGGCTTTTGCTGACAGACCTTTGCTCTGCAGCATCTCCAGCAGCTTTTTGATGGACTCATCACGTGCATTTAAGGTTTGTTTCTGCGTCTCAATACGCAGCTCCATCTCTTCCAAGGTTTTACGTAGCAGGAACAGTTCCTTGGCCTGGCGTTCGTGCTCTGCATGAAGTCGTTGGAAGTTTTCCTCTGTCAGTTCTGCCACAAAGGGCTCACTGGTTCTAGTGCTGCTGTCCTGCTGGAATAACTGGTTCAGGTCCCGCTGGATCCGAAGCTCGTCTTGGAGAGCCTGGATAGTCATCTGCATATGCTGAAAGAACAAATAAATAAAATCAGAGGATTCTCTCCACTGGAGAAATAAATAGAACAGTATGAGCCACATCAGTCCTCCTGAACCACCAACCAAGAGGAAACCACAACGCCAACAAACCAACACTGTGGGGTTTTTTAAGCAGAATTGAGGTGGAACTGAGTTATACTACAGAAATTTCAAGTCCCTCCTTCTATGCCTGGGAGAGGTTGCTAAACACCTAAAAGGCTCTTGCTTGAGTGACTCTCCCGCTTCCATCAACTTGAGAGAGTCACTGTTTCAAACGGGAAAATGTCAGCAGCTTCCAGCAATTTGTGTTGTTCCAAATGTTCACCTACCCTATGGAAGAATTCTGCATAAGAAGACTTAGCCTAGAATTACTAACTTGGCAAAGCAGAGGGACACAGGGCTATTAAAATGTACACATCATCTACTAACATGTGAGGGCTTCCAAGGTCTTCAGAACGAACACTACACAAGCAAAGATCTCCCAGGTGACAGAGAAGAAACTTCAGCATGTAAGGAAGAACTACAACCATAGAAAACTGGATAAATGCTGGCTAGGGAAAAGGGTCACATCATACAATTTTATGCATGAGGCTTTTAGTACAGAAGAGAAATTACCACCTCACAAAGAGGAATGTGAAATCAATCAAACGATCAGCAATCATTTGTGGTTGTGCAAGACAATAAATCCTCTCTCAATGGCTGTGAATACAGTAGGTTAATGTAATAGGACAATACAGGAGAAGCACAGTTTGTCTAGAAAAAAAGTCCTCACTTTATATTTAGATAAACATGTTTTTTCTTCTCTGCAAGACAGAACTATCAAGACAAGAACAGAGAAGTACAAACACACTGAACAACAATTTGATTACCACGAATGAGATGCACACTGATACATCTCTACTCCCTTAAGTGAGGCAGACATGCTAACAAATTAGTCTGAACATGAACAAGTTGGATGCACTGATCCTTGGGGTCTACCTTTCTATTACAAAAATCAGTGTTTGCAATACAGCTACCTCCAGTATCCACTAGGCTAAAATATCAGTTAGTATAAGTTATAATCTACGATCAAGCTTGATACAGAGATACACTGGCAAGACCTGTATTGTAAAGATGGTGCCAAATGAAAGTGTTTTATGTATATACTGAATTTTACTCAAATATTAGCAAAAAGAGAAACTGTAAGAAGTTTTGGGCTTACGCATTACKTCAAGAATATGTTTATCACAATTCTTAACCAAAATGCCTTGAAGATATTCAAAAGCTGTCTGGACACGGCCCTGGGCAACAGCTCCAAGCGGCCCTGTTTGAACCAGCTGACCTCCCGAGGGGCTTCCAATCTCAACCACTCTGTGATTCTATGAAGAAACAGCAGGTAGTACAGCTACCTACCTTTAATCTGTTTCAGAAACGCAAAGGGTTAGTTTGCTTGTAYAGAATGGTGCACAAAGGCAGTCCAATCCCATTTTCTTTACAGAAGCCAGCACTTTAGACCGAGTACTTTCCCTCCGTTTTGAGTCCTGGCCTAAGGACAGCCTTTCAAAATCAAASGTGCTGTTACACCTTCAGCTCACCTAAGTCCACACCACCACTAAAAGGTCCAGCTATTTGTCCTTCCTTAGGTGGCTGGCACTGACAACTGGATCCAAACTTCACCTGATGGCTGAAGATCAGCCCCAGCAAAACCCAAYGAAATGTCTTCGTAGGCAGATCTCCAGATCCAGCTGACAGTATTGATTCAGTGCTGATTCTGGTGCAAGTAGGGGTGGCAGGTGCTGTCAAGGAGCTGGCAGAGAAGAAAACTGAACCATCCTTTACAGCATCAGCATAAACTGAAATCAGCTTAAATGCATAGTTCTGAGGTTGGTTTAAGATGTCTTTTCTTCTATTTCAGTAACACAATACTTGGTTAATCTACATTAACTAACTTGGTTAATCTAAAACTACCCTTTAGGTTATAGAATCTGTGTGACAAAACACAGATTAGGTGAGGGAATAAGTAACTACTCTGTTCTAAAAAGTACATTGTGTTTATATATTGGTGGATGCTCAGATTTATTTTTAAGTAAGAGATGAAAAAWTATCTGAAGGGAATTAACATAGATTTCAAAAATGTTTTCAGAAATCACTTTTTTTTTAAATTAAAGATCTCAGCTTTCAGTTACTGTCATTTCTCCAAACCACAGTCAAAGTGAGAATGTCAGAACAACCACCACGCTTTAAAATTGAGGCACTACAGGTAGGCAACCAAAACTACTACATCTGTTCAATTAATGTTTGTTGACTGAGACAGAACCTACTGCACTCATTGAAACATTTGCCTCATCTGTACCTATACTACACCAATAAAGTCAGTAGGACTATGACCGCAGTAGTGAATGTCCTCAAACTTTGTTAYGATTAAACAATAACTCCACTAGATATAACTTCACAATTCCACACATGAATTAATTCCATTTGTATTTGAGAAGCCCTACTTATTCACAGCCCAGCTGTGTGTTGTTCCTCCAGCTAACAAACAAATTCCCACATGCTTCCACCTGCCTCTCCATATACTGTCACTTCAGCATTTCCTTTCTCCCAGGCGAGAAAAGAGCTTCTTCTGAACAACCACATCATCTATTAAATGAAATTATTTCCTCTACTCAACGTTGTCTCAGAATTAAACTTGGGTTATTTATAAACATGAATGGACTAAATCACCACAACCAAATTCTTACATTTTTACCATTTGATCTGCTGTGAAATGTCATTTCAGGTTACATAGACAGAAACTGTGTCTTAGACCCACAGAAATTACTTTCCTTAAACCTGGAAAAGCCTTCATGACACTTCTGGGTAAATGAACCAAAATCTATTAGGCGATTCAAACACATGATGTGGAAAAAAAATTAATACCAGAGACAAACAGGATTTACTGGTATCCATCAGTCTGTGAAGTAAAGACAAGAGAGTTTGGAATACCTGACAAATGGTCAGCAACTGCCTGTAATTCAGTTTCCCAGGAAAACTGAAGAGGTGGGGTTAGAGGAAAAGTCAGAGCTGAGCTTATGAATAACTCCCACTGTTCTCTGAACTGCTGCTCGGTTGAGAACAAACTTCATTATGTGAAAGGTAACTGGAAAACACACCACAGAAAATTATTCTATGCTTTTGACACCCACTCCTTTCCAAAATGCAAAATGTATGCAAAATGGGTTCTTTTCTCTCCTTTCCAAAAAYTTATGATTCTCAGAATAATAGAACAACACCCTTTACTAGTTGGCATCATAACTAAACCACTTCTTCAGTTAAAATTTCTCGTCTTCTATATAATTTCAAAGRAAATATTATTTTTCTTCTGAAAGAGCAGGCAAGTTTTACCAGCTTCTCTTCCATTTCTTAGACTTCACTTTTAAATCAGTGACTATCCTAGAAAGGCAAAATATTTTCCAAGTTCATGCAGTACTAGCATACTGACGCTTAATCCTATGTCTAAGACCTTACTAGAAACCTCAAGCAAACTTGGAAAATACTGTCAAAAGAGTCTTATCTAGAAATAAACATGTAAAAACACTTTTAATGCCACTGAGATTCAATATGTCATACTCTACCGAGTAAGTACCAACCATGCTTTTGTGAAACAGTTTAATATAGGTAATGTAATKAAAGTCAAAGCAGTTGTGATGAACCTGTACTTTGCTTGAAGATTATTGCCCTTATCTCAAATCTTGAGATTTCCTTGTTTGTTTCAAGTAATGAAAACGAGTCTTTAAGCCTAACTACAAATTATAAGTACACCTGCAAATAACAAAGATATTTTTGCGAGCACAGTTCTCTAGTCTCGCTGGTTAAGCCCAACACACTTTTCTCTTGACAGAGCTAAGCATCTTCAGGCTCATCTCAAACATAAATCCTAAAAGGACATGGTRCAAACACAACCTCTTACACCAGGTGTTCCTCTGCCTGTATTACTTCCATGGGTCAACTTAAAGTTTGTTAACCAGACTCTGCATAGGGACAGAGTTTGACTTTCATCCAGCAGCCCAAAATTTACATCTGTAAGTAGCAGAACATGAGTCAATCTTTGCCTCCACCTACCAGGACTCAAATTCACATTTCCCACACCCTGGCAGATTGGTGAGCTTCCAACCTACAGTATGACTACGGCCAATGATGGAGAAGTTCCCGATATTTGGTTCGCAAAGCAGGCCTGTTGTTGCAGTCTCAGGGTAATGGAATGTACCTAGTGTTGCACTGGTGAGTTTGGGAACCTTGCTGCAGGCAGCTCTTTTCATCTCTCTGCTGAAGTTTTTCCATTTTGCATAAAATATTTAAAGATTCAGTAGGCCTGACAGGAAGTATTAAAGGGAGCTTCTTATTCTAATTGGTAGAACACATACGAACAGAAAGACCTGAATAGCAAAACTTCCAATTAACTTAAATGTTTATCATCTTACCATTCCAAAGGAAGTGGGGGATGTGCATTTTAACTTTCTCAGTCAGAAAAAGAAATTTAATTAATATTCTAGAGCGAAGACCTATATTCTAACCCTACATTTTAGATCAAAAGGAGGCAGTCATTGCTACTACCATGATTTTGCAAGAAAGGATTAAATTGTGACATGCTTTTAAAAGAAAGGATTTTCACACTCATCTTTGCAAGACAGAGCTTGACCTACCAAGCTACGGTGTTTAATATTCCAATATGCATTTGTCYATTTGGTTTTGGTTGCCTGATTCAGATTATTCATACTGCAGATACTGTCTTTGTAACTACTGTAATCAGATATCTAACTTGTCCCCTAATTTATTCAAGTCTAAATGCCCAAATTAGACCTCTGGGTTCTGCAACACAGGCGAGGCACCTAGACACCAAACACTTCTGTAGTTAAGTTCTCCTTAAYCTCCTGGATTTAAATTCTAAGTAGGTTAAACCAGGAAAATTACTTCAATTTTTGAATACCAAGAAAGAATACAGTATGTTCAAGAGATGGCTGTCAACAATCAGCAAGAAGAAGAAGAATGTACTTTSCCAGAAACAAGGGAAAAACATAATACGCAATTATATGACAGTGTCACAGAAATGTGTCACAATGAGGTGGGAAGCATTGTTACATTCTGCAAAACTCAACGACTGTAAAAAAATTCTCCTCTTACACTGGGAGAACACTGAAGACTCAATCATGAGCAAGAGAATCAAGGGGAATGGTAAGGACACGGAGAAAAAGAGAGTTCCTACTAGATTATTTAGTGGTGTGTTAGAAATGCTTCCCGGAAGAGAGAGGTTCAAGCTCTTACTCATCATCTTCATGCAGTCCAAAGGAGGCTCCAGTCAGGAAGCAATGAGCTGTTCTTGGGTGGATCTCTAACAAGATATTCTTACAGAAAGGATTGAGAGATTCTGCTTTGCACAAATATCTGAATATCRACTAACTTCAAAATTTAAACTTGCCATCTCTCACACCTCAGTGTCATAAAGAGAAGACAGTCAGGGTCTTTTTCCAAATTAGCCAAGAGACCCCTTTGCAACTCCCACACTCTAGTGAGCATCCCTAACCAAGTGTATTTTCTGCTTGGGGTAATCTCATCTTACTCTTCCCTAATTATTAATCAGAAATTCCACTCCACAGAAAAAAAAAATCCTAACAAAGGTTTTGTTGAAATCGGGAGACTTAATAAAAGCTTCTTATAAAAATATTACTAGCAAACTTAGATACTGCAAATTTCCTGGTCATTTCTACTGTTAACCCAGTACATCCTGTACCGAATGACAGCTTTATGACATACACGTTTGGCAGTTTTCTGCAAATTTGCTCAGATGATTTCTGCAAATTTGCTGTTCTTCATGTAGAAAGCACTAAGTGCTTGGAAACACATGGGACAGGTGTGCTGCTTTTGGCTGGGGTAGAGTTATTTTTCTTGCTAGAAGTTGGTATGGTTCCTTTTTTTATTATATCTCACACGCTTCAGTATTTATTTTTCAGGCTCCAACCCAGGGATTTAAAAAAAAAAAAGTTTAAAAAATTAKATTTGTCTCTTTTTTTAATCAAACAAAAACTAGGTTTTGGAATATGCCAATTTACAGCTACTCTGTCCCTTCAGCCAATTATTTTTACAGCTGGGAAAAAAAAASACAAGCTATCAGCTACAAAAGCCTATCCAGGTATGAAATGTTCTTGTAGTACCTATAAACAGTGCTTTACTTTTGTSTTTAGCTCATCATGACTACAATGCTGCTACTGCTCTGGAAGTGAAAGATACAATAATTATGATATATTTTATTTCAGCAGGACAATTCTGCAAGGTCTACAYCCTCACATGTACATCACCAGAAAACGAAAGGACTTAAAAGTGCTTTTCTTGCCAGCAAATCCACATGCACAACCACAAACTTTTCCATTATGACAATACCTCTCATGTTTTTTACAACAAAAGCATTTCAAACATTTGTAAGAGGATGAGCCACACTCAGCTCAAAAGAGACCACATGCAAAATGTTAGAATAGGATTAGGTCACTATAGGAAAGCACTCTCTCCCATTCCCAAAGAGTTAATGTTTTGGCAGCRTTTCTGGGAAATGGATTCTGCTGAATGCACCGCAGAAGCAAAGGCCTGGCTGTCTGAGAGAGTCCCTGCTGACATTCAGCTGCAGCCCACGCAAAGACACTGAAAAAAGGGCTAATGTCAGGTGTCCAGCAGGGCCGTGATGAAACACAACTTGCTGATTCCAGAAATGCTACGTGTTCCCTGTAAGATGGATCAGGGGCTTCCAAAACYGTTATTTAAATGGAAATGAGTGGGTGATTTTTATAATGTTAAGCTTAGATACAAAATACTGCTATGATTTTAATAGGATTTAATTTGTGAGAGTCAAAGGAAGAGACCTGTATTTTAAAGACAACCCTACATTGCCTTATCTCTGAGACAGCAGAAGGGCAAGATGGTAAAAAACTGCTATAGATAAAGAGCTTAAGTTGTCAGTAATACATTTGTCAGCTGAACTAGACTCGCACAAARTGACTCTTTTAAGGGGGCAGTGTGCAGGAGCCTCGTTCCTTTGCCCCTGTTTGTACAAAAAAAAAAACCCAAAACACAAACAAGCTTACAGGAATGAATTCAGTCTTAAGGTAAGTGGATCAGAAATAACCTAGTAAACCTGTGGCCACAGAAGAACCAAAACTGCAATGCAACCACCTCATACTATGTGTACAGGTACATCCATAAAAAGGCTGCAAGGTAGAACAGACWAAGTGCAATACACCAGCTCTCAGTGCTAAATGTCCACACGTAATATTTTATCTATGGTAAACATGAAGCAATTTACCTTACAAGGAATAAAGGTAAGCTGTTTCTACGGTCAAAGGATAAAGGATGTATATGGGCAGTTTCTGTACAATACCTGATGCACAGTAAAACATAACTTTTTCTAAAGAAATTTGTGCACATACCTGTGTGGTAAGAATGAAGATTCTGATTAAGCATAGGCAAACCTATTAAAATCCTGAAAAACACACATTTATCAGTTTTTGAACTATTCTGAACAAATGCACTTCCGACAGTTCTCTGACTTCCTAAGGGAATTTGAGCTCTGTGGCAGACACCAGAAATGATCTAGCAGGCAACAGAATTCAAAGGAAAATTATTTCTGAAGCCATATCAGTGAGTCCCAGCTTCTCCGTGTTTACATTTCCAAAGGTAGGTACTTCTACATCAGTAGTTCACTGTGCTTCAAAAGCTTTTTCTCATGCAAATCTTCCTAGAATCTATGTTCCACACCCTTTGAATGTCAGCATGCTATGATCCTGGAGCTAAAAAACTGAGTTCTTTTTAAGTGCCCCTCATCTTTCTTGAGAATAGGCGTTTTGGGATTAGGGCAAATGTTTAGAATTTCTCATTAGAATTGACAATTTACATACTGATTTTAACCTCTATTTCCCACCAGGCTGTCCAAATTGGGTTAGCATTACACTACTTAAACATCATGTTTTATTTATATACAAATATGAGCTTTGATTTTTTGTTCTTATGCTGCTAAAGAAACAAGAGTCCTTGCATGTATGCAGTTTCACACACTGCAGTAAGATAACTCTTTTCAGATTCTGTCTCCCCTATCTGGGAAGCATAAGCTTCTTTTGTCACAAACAGTGTTGATAAAATGGATCCTCGTGTAAGAGGTTTCATTTAAAAAAAATAAAAAAAGCCAAAACACAAACATCAAACTGATCTGTATTCAGGCCAACCATAATAGAACTTGTAGAATTCGATCTTATCCCATTTTGCCTGTGTATACAACACACCCAACTTCATCCACAGTACAGACTACTACTAAATTGCATCCGTGAAATAGGTGTTGAAGTGCCAAATTCAGCTTCTGTGAACCTCTCATCCCATGAAAGTAATTATAAATTATTATGGCACTTAAGGGAAAGAGAATTTTAACATTTACATACGTATGAAAGTCTAATATTTTCAAATTAATAGCATCTATATGAAATATGACTCATTTGTTAATAGATTAGGAGCTTTCCTGCAAAAATGTATTATTAGTCACCTCGATTAGGGAGGTCAGCAAATCCATCTTTCCATTAGCTGACGCAAGGGATCAATCCAAGATAAAAGGGGCTCTGCTACACAACCTTTGATCTCGTGTTCACTCCTTTCCTACATATGAGCATACATCAACCATATGCTCTAAAATGGAAAAATAGCTGCTGATTTCTAATGAGAGTACTAGGTGAAAAATCAATGCACAAGAAAGCTCCTGATTACTTTATCCACATCACCCTCCTCGTCACTGCCCTCACCCAGATTTAAACCTTCTTCTACCCTACTTGGTTTGGAGATTACAGTATAAATCTCAATGCACATATCCATGTGTTTTGACCAAAATATCTTGAGTAACTGCATCTGCATTCATAAACCTAATATGGCTCATGTAAGAGCATAAAGTTGGGAGTAGGCTGGATCTTTACAACTTTCTGTACAGTTCAACATTGTGATTGCTGAGGACTGAAGAAACAATTACAAGATAGGCTCTGATACATAAAGTGATAGTATTTCAAATAATTAGTTTTAATAAAACAGCAGCTTTTCAACTTCTGCTTGCCCACAGCAATACAATATTTTGTTCTTCCTGTCAATTTGGAATGTGTCCTTCACCTGCAAGCAGCAGTGGGAGATCTCCTAAGCCACCCAATGCTCAGAGATGGACTGATGCTCACTATGGATTGATGACTACAGCAGTAGGTGTTCTTTCCACRCTTGTGTCCCCAGAAATCGAGTCCTCAGCTGAGGAAATGAAATATTTGTAAGCCTCACCAGACYGAACTATCAAACCTGGACAGCAACTCAACAGCAATTTGAAAACACTGAAATTTACTGATGTTTTGTTTGTTGGCTATTTTAATACATTTCCTTGAGCAGGAAAGACATCAGATGACCAGATATGGCCATAAATGTGAGAAGAATGCACACAGGACTTAAAAGAATAGAACACCTGATATTCAGGATCTCAAACAACCTACAGCTGTACTGTGACACATGGAAAGTTCTTGTCAATGGGGGTCTTTTCCCACTGTTCAACCAAGAGAGGGAGATAACCAACAGCAAAAACTGCCTCTCAGCTGCACAGACCATGTGTAGAATGAGGCTTTGCCACCCTACTTTTCATTTTCCTTGTGATGATTAGATGATAACCTTGCAAGGCAAAAGTCATCTAAGGGGATGATTAGAGTGCAGAGGCCCTGTATTTTCCCACACCTCATTCCACTGTTTCGCAAGAAGGTGGAACCAATTTTACTATGTCATGGTCTGTCAGCTTCTTGTTTTGCTTGATCATAGTCTCTCCAATATGCCTTCCTAACTGCTTTCTATCCTACACATAATTTTAACTGTTGATTCTTCTCATATTTGCCTTATCATTAATTCTTCAGGGATAGTAAGCCAAGTTTTCTGGAAAARCATTTGCATGTGGTTTTCTTGTTTAAAGCCACAATAAGGAACAACTGCAAACTGTCATACTCTATTGGCCAAAAATCCAAAAAGCCTAAAACAATTGCTGAAACAAGAGTGGTACCCAGGTGTATCATCAGCCACTGGAGAGGACKACAATACAGGCACTGCTATATACAGAAAAAACCAAAATGAAACCAAAATCAACATGGTCAYTGTTCCTTCCTGAAGTAAAAAGTATGGGCCTTTTTGGAGTTACCACAGCAGTCACAATGGCAGCAACTGTTTTAAGTCTATTTTGGAAGATTAGGGCTTGAAGTTCTCACAATTAAGACAAGTTCTTGCCAAACAGAAGATATGCATCCCTTCCACCTCTGCAACTTTTAATATTTTCTTTGAAATGCAAGGAGGAAGAAAATAGAAATCTGTTTTTAACAGAACTTACAAAAGCAGCAATCATTGATAAAACTCAGCTAAACCTGTGGCTTTTGAGACGATACATGGTATCTTCATCCCTCTGCCATGAAATACTGGCTACACTGACAAAGGAACAGACTCGAAAATGTTCTTTTCTGGATACATCAAGTACTGTTTTGGGAAGACAGGCAGTAAAAATGAATTACTAGAATTTCAGGATAAATTTAGAATACGGCTGCAGCAATCACTGTCCCTGTGAAAGAACATATAAAAAAACCTCTGATCAAAATGTTCTGGCACTTACCCTCATGCTGAAATGACAGCAGCACCTTTGACAGCGAAGCAGAACACAGCACATTACACTGAGTTCTAAAGGAGCTTTGTGTGACTTTTAGGAGGCTGAGCAGCTTTAAGAGATAAGCAACAGAAAAGCATGAAGAAGAACTTGCACAGCTCTGGAAATGGGAGGGCCTAGCTCAACCCACCTGAAGAGGCATTCAAAGTTCTGGTAGATGTACCATGACAGTGATTGATGCTGCTCTGCAAGTACAAATTCAAGGATTTTCATTATTAATCCTTACTGGATCCTAGAATGGGATGGAAAATACCTAAACAGAAAAGTTTTTCCATTCAGGAGAGTGGTGCTTGGCCACAGACACCTTTCTGGTAGGTATCAGGATTTTCAAAGCAAAAGGCAATGGCAATTCCCTCTGGCAGCCATGCTCAGTCACCCACCACTCAAGCCATCAGGTGCAGCAAGTTGAATTCTTAGCAGGCATCAGAAATGCATCTGTTCAGAATGTGGAACAGACAAGCTAAAATGAGTATCTGCAACAGGACTGACAGCTAGAATGACTTTTGACAGTGAAAAGCTGTAATACTGTCCTGTCTAACCTTGCACATCACTCCAGGAATCGAGTGATGAGAAGAATAGAGAGGAGAGCATAAAGGAGATGTGACTTGTTGGCAATAAACGCAAAATTATCCAACACTGAATAGTCTTGCATTGCCCATGGATCAAAATGCACAGCTGGCATAGACTGCTGATAAAATCATTTAGGATGCATCTCTCACTGAACAAATACTGGCTCTTAATAAATCTTTTCAGGAGCACTTACTCATGAATTACTACTACGTGGTCACTCAAGCAGTTTGTCACGCTGTTAGGCTTCTTGTAAAGCAATGACTGTACCCTCTCGCTTCTTTATATACCAGACTGAGAATACATAACTGTTCAAGATCTGCAATAATAGAGATAAAATGGATACAAATACTGTGCAATAAAGTGTTTTGGTTCTTTATGCAGGCCATCTTGCAACAAAGCACTCTGCATTTAAACACTGTTCAGAGAAGCATCTTAATGTGCTGATAGATCTGTATGAACAACTGTCAAGACAGAAAGGAGAATGGAATTCCCTGTTGTGAGTTCAAGGCATCATTCCACCAACTCTAGCAAGAGCTTGTCTGAACACAGATAGCTGTCTCAGAGGTACATGTTTTATAAGAGTCTGTTCATTCAGAACCAAAAAAAAAAATAACTGAAAAGGGCTTGTAGCATTGAAAATCTGGAACACTGACTTGTCTAGTGTTAGACATTTCATTTCAGGGCAACAGAACAAGCTAGCTCTGAAGATCCAAATTCTACTCATCTCTTGGATATGTTCTGAGACCTAGAAAGAATTAGAGAAAGGACTCTCTCCTTTTAATCCATCTCACTGCAAGGCTGAAGGTGACASTTATTTAAATGCAAAGTTTAAGGCACATTTCAGAACACTTGCTGTGCTTTCCGAGAGAGATAAACCTCTATGTTAAATAAAAGTTAAATGCAGCAGAGTTTAGCTCCTTTTTTTCACTCACATGGATGCCTAGATCAGCTTTACTATACAGAAGATTTGTACTTCCAATTAACAGAGAAACCCTGAATACACTACTAAGAAACCTCTCCACAATCCTGGATTTCATTATCCTTGCGTTCCTTTTAGATTTCACCTAACATTAACATATGTTTTACTCATCATTAAAACAGTCTCTTGGCAAGACTTTTTTGAGATACTTTTCCTATAGGCTGCTGACCGTTTAAAGGATAAGGAGCACATGAAGTATTCTCTATCCTTTCAGTTTCAGGGAATGAGGAGCGAAGAAACAGGAAGAGCCAGCAGATCAATACCTGGCTGCAAGCCTGGTGTCACCGGCAGGATTTTGCAGTTTTTAATTATAGGTCAGTTTACATGTCAGCAGGCCTGCTGGCAAGAGCCAGGGTACACCTGTCTCAAAGGGGAAACAGGATCTCTGCACAGGAGCCAGCAGGGCTCAGTGAGATCTCTAAACTAGATTGGAAGGGGATAAAACCAGGCTTGCTGAGATAAGCCTAGAGGCAGCTTGCCAACATTTGAGGGACAGGGCACTAGGGAGGTACTTCTGTCTGCCATCACTGGAGGGATGGGATGGAGATCCACGTGGCAGCAAAGACACAAGATACTGATGTGTTGGGAACCACAGAAGCACCTGAGAATGATCACACAGGAATTAGAGATGGAGCTSGGGAAGGGTCTGGAACAYAAGTCCTATGAGGAACAGCTGAGGGAGATGGGGTTGTTCAGCTTGGAGAAAAGCAGGCTCAGGGGAGACACCTCATCACTCTCTACRACCCMCTGAAAGGAGGGTGTAGCCAGGTGGGGGTCAGGCTCTTCTCCCAGGTAACAAGTGACAGGACAAGAGGAAATGGCCTCAACTTGTGCCACGGGAGGTTGGATCCAGCAAAAATTTCGTCACTGAAAGACATGTCAAGCACTGGATCAGGCTGCCCACAGCAGTGGTTGAGTCACCATCCCTGGAGGTAGTTAAAAGACATGTAGATGTGGCACTTGGGGACATGGTTTAGTGGTGGGCTTGGCAGTGCTGGGTAACAGGGTTTTTTGGTCACAGTCAGTAATGTGTTCACTTTTTTATTCAGATTTTGTTTTTCTGAGGAAAATCTCATTAAAATCCTAATATACAACAGTCAATAAATGTAAAAGGACACCTGATATCATGATATATTAAAAATAAAACCCCACTATTTGATTATTTTTACCAGAAAAGGACAGAGCAGTTCCTCGATTAACCTACCACAAAAAATTCAAGAAAAATCAGTGTCAATTCAACTGTTTAAGTAAAAGCAGTTGAAAAAGTAGCTAGTTGTTAAATTACTTCAAATCTTATACAAAATAAGTGGAAAAAAGCTTTTAAGAAAATAAATCACTACTTCAGCTAGTGAAGAGTGATTTATAAACTCAAACCTCAGCTACTGTCAGAAGAACAGAATATATAATGGGGACCAAAAACATTAAAAAATGTCATCTTTCCTTGGTCAAGATTAAAATAATTTTTTTAAAAGCTCTGGWGAACACCCAAGCAAATAATGCAATCACATTTCTGTTAGTCAAAAAATCACCATCCTATCACTTCCTAACCATTGGTTCCCTCAAACCCTTTGGACAGCAACTGTCATGTTTATGTATGTGCTGGGATAACAACCAGAATAATACACCACCAACCCTTAAACACAACCACAATATAGATAGTGAATCAAACTGTTACAGCAGAAAAGGATTGAGAGCAATAAATAACGAATGAATAAAGGCTTTCAAGAAAGYCTTACCATTCTCATGGTCTAAAGGTCTGAGCACAAGATTTGTATGGAGAGGTGGTAACTCTACCAGCTGATTAACAAAAAACAGCTTTCAGAGCTCACTTGTGCTTCATTAGGCTTTGCTGGTTTTGTATTAAATCTCTGAAACTATAAAGCAGCAAATAACAAATACAGTGAATTAATCTTGGTCAYGTATTTTTAAAATATTATTTTATCTAGCTGATGATTTGTAGAATTCTATACTGGTTGACTGCATRTTAATTTTTTCCCTTTCCACACCCACAGCTTTCTCCTTGCTATCCCACAGACAACTCCATCAACAGGARCCAGTTAGTTTAATGAGATCCCTCCATAATATCCTCCCTTACCTACAGCTGCCAGCCAGACTTACTTCCTACTGAAACTGAAYAACACAGAGCAAAATTTCTTATTTTGTTCTTAACTTGAAAGTTGCTGCTTATGTCCCTTTTCCACCCCATAAAAAAAGGGTTTGACTCCAGAAGTTTGTTCACTCTTCTCATGGCTCTACCATTTAATCTAGAGCAAGATGTTTTACTTTTGTACAAGCCCTGCTGTGGTTATCAGCCTCTCCTTGGATATGTTTCTTTCCCTCAAAAAAGGGGAAGGTATCACTATACAGACCATCAGAATATTTAAGTGTACCCTGAAAAGGCTGTGCTATGGTAGCACAGCCATGACTGGTACAACTCTATGACAACCTCTAGCACCTGTTTTAAAATACAATAGGTCAAGCCTGTTGCTAATACAAGGTTTCCATCTGAGTTCTCTTCCAGAAAATAAATAATTTCCTTGAAACAAATCCGTGCATTACTGATGTAATAACAAACAACACTTAGACACAATGGTGCCTAGACACTAAAAATATCTTCATTTCCCCAGAAGACAGACTGATAGCCTTACCAGAAAATTTGATAATTTATTTGGAGGAAGAATTTAACCCTCAAAATCTATGTGCATCATTCTGCTTGCAGCAGAAGCGCCCATGACTCACTGCTGACACCAGGCAGTGGCACAATACAATAACCTTCCTGTGCCTCTCAACTGCTGGGCCTGGCAGTGACTCACCAGCAACTTCACTGAGGCCAAGAATTCCTGTGATGCAGCTTCTGTGCCCACCACTCTCAGCTTCACACATCCAGCATCCCCAGCCAGATCAGAAGGATGATACCCCACATCCTGCCTCTGTTACATAAAAGCAACTGTATTCAACCCAAGCAAAAGCCTTGGCTACATTCTGACACTACTAAAATAAACATAAAATGTGATTAAGTCTTCAAAAAAATTAAGATGTTTATGGGTTCTTTTATTTCCCTCCCTCCCCACTGCAAAATCGGTATTAGGGACCACAGTTCAAAAGATAAAACACTTATCTTAACTAACCACATTTAAGGTTCTTAATGAAAAGTTTCAGGGAGCCTCAAGTTTTTATTGGTGTGTCTGCTCTAAAAACGTTTTCAGTGAAGGAATATAACACGAACAATAAGTCACTAAGAAAACCCAACTGCTCTGTCACAGTGTCTTAAATGAAAAATCAAGTGTATTCTTCATAAGTGATTTTAGTAGAAAAACTCCACAATTATGGAAGATTAGTCTGACAGAAAAATTCCTCTTATTACTTAGACAAAAGTAATACAAGAACCTCAACCCCTTTAAAACCATTAGAAGGTCAATTTAAATATATAAATAGGTAACAGCTGAATAATGAATACAAAGCTGAACCAGTCACTCCACTGATCCACTCAATCCATTTATTACCTTCTGAATGTTGCTATGGAAGTGAGCACTTAAATTTATGAATAAAGCATTTCCTTTCCCAGAACAGAAATAATTAAACTAGAAATAACTTAAAGGTAAATCAAATTACAAATTACAATCAAATTAAATCAATCTACACTACAAATTAGTGCAAAAAATACATTGGCAAAATATGATTGAGTAAAAAAATAAAGTTTAAAAAATTTAAAAATTCAATAGATGTGCTTGACAAAAATGTGAAACTTTGGAAGCAGTTGTCTTACATGGAAAAAGGTACTTCAATATCCTCRATTCCTGCTAGCCTACTAAACCTTAAGAAACAAARTCCTGCATGTTTTTGAGTCTCATCATATATATTTCAGAAGTATTTGTAATATAAGCACACTGCCCATGTATAAGCWGTACTTCTCACTGGCAAGACCGGCTATAACTCAATGGAACAAAAAAACTAGAGAAAATACCAAAAGGTTGAGGAGTCAATTTCTTGATTTCAATATTAAAACCAACTCTAGAAAGCACAGGTAAAGCTCCTGAAAGAACAGAAGCAGGCTGTTATGGCAAATAATGAAAAAAGTACCTACACAGGTCAGGAAAGTATGAAAACAGTATTTCCAAATTACCTCTTTTTTCAAGAATCTTGACTATAGTGGAAAATCAACAAGAAACATCAGCCTCACTCTGGACTTCGGCTTTCTGGCTGGCTTTCCTCAAAAGATCTCCTCAGTGTTAATCCCTACCACTCTTGCATGGGAGATTTCAGTAACTACACAACATGGTCAGTAAGAACCGAGACAGCTAGATCATGTGTTTCCATCTATTCACASGAGAATGATGCAAGAAAAACTGCCCATAGTCAGTTTAAGAGAAGAAACATCTTAGTTCTCAAGCTGAACTCCCAGATGAGTGTCCCATGAGCATAAGGACACAATGAGTTCAATATTCCTCTCCCTGATTCTGGTCTGCCAGGAAAAAGGCAAAGGCTAAAATACCCTGCCACTCCTTGCCAGGAAAACTGTATCAATACCAAAACTTTTATTTAATGAATAATACTTCCTGCCTTCTACTAGCAGGAACTTTCTTATGGCTCTTGCCAACACAGCTCTGCATGTAATGTTTGATGACTAAGCTCTATCAGCAACGTTTTGCACAGGAGCACTGTCTGAAGCACTCAAGGCAGAGACTGATAACCCCACAGGAATCTCATAAGTACCTGCCCAATCCTTCCATTCCCACCACTTGTTTTATGAAGGGCCTTCACACTCCTCCCCGTCACTACTTTCTCCTCAAAAATATGGATGCCGGATTTTAGAGATACTGTAGGAATAAGAGCTCCATAAAAGTAGGTAGCATACACAGGAGGTGCACATAAATACGGATTGAACACTTCAAATACTCTCCATTCATAGTTCCTGTTTTCTTTAAATGATTGCCTATGTGCATCATCACACTACAGTGACTCCATGCAGTACCTGTATATTGCATGGATTACCAGAAAACCCTAAAACTGTGGATGGTTACAGTTTTCCTGCTGCCTGGACACTTCTATTACTGTCACACTTAACAAATGCATGAATCAAAGTCTACTTGCAGCTCTGCCGGTCTCCAAAAGGATAATTTCTCTGAAATGCTACAGATACAGTTTGTCCCCAAACCAGAAATGTCTCCCTCTGGCTCTATGATAACATGCTCCAGTGACCCAGAAGAACAGACTCTGAGGAGGAACTGTCAAACCCAGAATGTTCCCACTGTTCCCACTGAGGAAAGAACAAGCAAAAAAAGGCATGCTTTCAAAAAGACCAAGTCATATATAAATATGACGATGAAGCTCATTAGAAAGTAGCTCATGCAATGCTGTCTCTGGTAAGGATAAACAGGATATTTTGTTACAGGCAACGAAAAATCCTTCACAAGAAGTGCAGCTCAAATCACCTGGGTTTCAGGCTCCAGATATGCACAAAGTTCAACTGTATACTGAAGGAGCAAGGCAGAGGGGAAAAGAGGATCACTTCTCAAGTGCCYAAATATCTGGTCTGCAGTCCCACCTACTGAGATAACAGCTATTAAGATACCCACTCCTGTGGACAGATAAAAGAGAGGACGATCTTAACCTCAAATGGTTAGTCTACTGTTAATACTTGTTTTATGATCCACTGTGTTTCTGTCACTGACTTGTGGTATCCACAAACTAACATGCACAAGACTGAACCACAGAATAAACCAGGGYTGGAAGTGACCTCTGGAGATCATCCARTCCAACCTCCTGCCAAGGCAGGGTTGCCTGGAGCAGGTGACACAGGAACGCCTCCAGGTGGATTTGGAATGTCTCCAGACAGGGAGACTCCACGGGCTCCCTGGGCAGCCGTTCCAGTGCTTTGCCACCCTCAGTGTCAAGAAGTTCTGCCTCATGTAGAGGTGCAACTTCTTGTGTTTTAGTTTATGATCACGACTTTTTAGAAGACAAATATCAAAGGTTATTTATTTACTCCAAGCCTGTTGGTATTTCATAGCTGAATTCCATCTGGATAGTAATTAAGAGCCAGTAATCAGCTACATTCATTTAGCACGATTTAGATATTTGTATCAGATACATTTGCTAATGAACAGATTGAATTTTAAAAAGTTCAGGGTACGGAGACATTTATCAGGTGCTAAATCTCAAAAATATACGTAGGACTCTTACTGAGTCAATCACTAGATCAACCAATCCAGAACAAGAGAAAACATCTGGTCTAAAAAGCAACACTTACATCCTCAGGAAGATGAATGGTGCTTATTTTAGTTAGAGCAGCAGAACTTCTTTAGAAGTTCTAATTAAATTTCTGAATGAAAGAATCAGCAATGGGAAAATTTCAATCTGTCTGGACAGCACAGAAAACTTCAAAAAGGCTCTCAATTATAAAAACTAATGCTACACCAAGATGAATTTCTCCTTAGTGCACGCAAACCGAGGCATGGGGGATGCAGACACAAACTACCCAACGAAGCACATCCCACCAAGGGGCAGATCTTCAACGTACCAGCTGGATCTCTTGGCAAAGGAGATATGGGGTAGAAATGCTTTGAGATCCAGTTTTGGCATAAATGAATTAAGGAGGTTTCTCTTCTGATTATGTGCATTGCTCTTTCATAAGCCACTTCTAATGGTGTTATTTCATAYGTAATCACAACATTTATTTACTTTTAACAAAGGATTTCTGCAGCGTGCCTTAGAGGTAGCTTAGTTACATATCACTCCTCACCTAAAGCTGTAACAAACTGGTAAACAGAACACTATTTTGTGCAGGAACTGAAGTATGTTCATCCCTTGGCACACAGCTCTGAGCATCCAAACGACGACCACTCTCACAGAACATGCACAGACAAGGCAGAGAGCTGGAAGAAAAGTCTTCCAACCAGCACTGGTAACAACGCAGGCTCTTTGGCACACAACACAGCACAGAAAAAACTAACTAATAGACACTGAAATTTTCTAAGCACTGGTCAGAAACACTATGAAAGAACACTTGTACACAGGAAGGAAAGAAAACTGAAGTCCTAAAATGGCTGTTAAAAGAACGCAGATGAAGTTCACAGGCTAATGTTCTCGAGATTAGCTTTGAAATCATACAGAGAAGGACTTTCTGAATAACAACACACCTGCCTAGAAACTCAAAGAAAACCTTACCACTTCATGTTACACCTATGTAGGCTTTCCTATAATTCATAAAGAACTAAGAAGGATGCTCTCTGGAATTCTAAGACAATCCTGCTATAATCTCAAGTATACACACTATGAGAAGCAGATGTTCTACCTTTGGACAGATTTCCTGCGCTCCAAGTTCCTGAAAATGAAAGCTGTCCGTAAAAGCAAGAGTCAAGACACCTSCATGAAGAGCTGAAGGTTCCGAACCCATGAGTATCTCAGTCATGCCAATATAGCTGAAACCACAGCAGACACACCTGCCCTACTGCAAAATCCGAAGTGCCTGCAGAAGACAGGTACATCAGCTGGTCAGCACAACAGAAAGGAGAAAGCCCAAGCAGCCCTGAAAACAGACTTGTTGTGGAACAGAAGAATCAATTTCTGTTGTTCTGTTATTCTCCTGAATTTTAAAGAGGCTGATCTYAGGTCCTTCCTAAATGCCAAATGTAAAAAAAAAAAAATCCCAACAACAAAAACAAACAAACAAACAAACAGGCAAAACCCCAGCACCCTGCATCCTGGAGGCCTCAGTCATGATGCAGCACCTAAAATGTCCTATACAACAAGGACAGCCCTGCAAGCAGATTGCTGACCACTAGTTCCAATCATAGGTAACTCAGGAACTAGTGAACCTCCAACTGTTTTAGAAGCAGTAATTTAAAGTCTATTTACTGAAACCATTTTGGTCACATTAAGACGTCAGCTGCAGGTGATGCCTTTCAAGAAGGGAAATCTATCATATGTTTTCCACACTCCCTGTGCCTTGAGAACATTTATGTAAGACAGGCATGTTGAGCAGACCAGGAGTCCCAAGTAGTGTGACCTGACAGCTCATCTTTGACCAAGAAGACATTGTATCCTTTTACCAGATGTACAGCCTGATTCTGACTGGTACTTCTACAGASTGACAGGCGGAGTCCATTAAAAGGGAGAGTAAGAAAGAAGCAGGATATTATATGCATGACTCTCAGTATCCAGCAGAGASGGATTCAAGATAAAGGCATTTCAGCCAGGAACTTGACTAACCAAAAGTGACTGCTGAAGGGGACAGAGACTGAGGCAAAATGAGTCATATGCTTCCCAAAGAACACTCAAAAACATGCCAGTGAGGGAACACAAACTGAGCAAGTGACTGTGTGTAACTGGTAGCCTGCATATAAAGATCATCAGCAACTGACATTCAGGTAAACTGTGATGTCAGCCCAATATTTAAGAGGCTAAAGTATGAGATATGGTGGGCTCCCCTATGCAGTAGGCTCATCTAAAACTGGTTCACAAGAGCAAGCCTTCAGGTGGCCTTGTTCATGAGGAGCTTTCTGGGTAGGGGAATCATCGAGGAGTGCTTTGAGTTGATCCAACTGAAAGTAAATATAAAGAGGTTTGAAGAGCTTCATATGTTTTACAATCCYACACAGAATAATCCTAGAAGAGAAGGTTCCACCCTCCATCCATCATCTCTCTTATGGTCTATACCGCAAAGACTTACAAAACCTAGTGAACCCCCTCTAATCTCAGCACCGCAACAAAATAATTCAAGGAGAGATGTGAAAAAAGGTATTCTGCCTCCATGTCAAGACTTAAACACATCGATCCACCTACGGGTGTATGGAAGCAACAATATTTCACAGGATAAAAAAAAGGCCAGCTCCATCCAATATTGTTTGGTAAAGCACAATTTAAAGAAAACTTGCAGAATAGGTCAGAGCACCATGGGGGGAGCAGAAGTAAGGCTTCTGCACAGGCTCTGACATAACTGGAGTCCACTGGCCGCTTGCCACAACAGACCCATCAAGTAGTCTAAACTGATATGAGGAATCCAGGCATCCCCCAAGTCTAGGGCACACAAGAAAAACATTCTCTGTCATTTAACAAGGTCATCAACTCAGGTAGGAAAAGCTGATGCAGACACAGAATAATGTTCTCTGATCCACCTCTCGGGCTTCCTCATGTACAAGATGGAGCTGAAGACTTTCAAGATGGAAGGATCTCCTCCTGGTGCCCTGAAGTAAGCAAGTCTTGGAAACAAGACCATATGGAGAGACTGTCAAAGGATTAACTTCATGCTACACTCATTGCCTATGAGTTGGAGGAGAAATCACGAGTTGAATGTTTATGCAGCTCTCAAACATTAAAGACTGTTTTGATTTAAGGCCATCCATTTTGATGGATGTGTCCAGAAAATAATTAAGTCGTCTCCCCTCCCTTACTTGAAAGGCATTAGACTTGAAGTCTTTGTAAACCAAATATTTCCTCAGGGATCTGGTCCTCCAAGAAAATGTAAGTATTTGGCACTCCTACTGGACAAGGGCATAATGGATGCCATTTAAAATAAGTCAGCTTCAGGAAACGAGACAGACACATGAAAGGAAAGAGAAAAAATTACTTAAAACCAGCTAAACAGCATAAAAGCAAAGTCTACGCAATGCAAGCTGTTGCTCAGTCCTGTGTCACTGAAGGTACCAAGTCAGCTGTGTGCTTGAGAGGTGCACTACCCATTTCTTTTATAATTTACAGATCCATAAAAAAACTGGTTGGAACCTAGTCCAACCACTCACCTAAAACAGGGCTAGTAGCAACACTAGATCAGCTCAGCTCCTCTCGAATGTTTATCCTTGTGCCATAACCTGTGGATTAGCATCTTCATACATATTTCAAGCCCTGACATATGCTAACAGAACTTTCCTTTTAGTTTGTTTAAATAGGAAATAAGTTGGACGGCATTTGTGCAGAGACTGTCAAAAATGTCAGTCTCACTCATACACACATGCAGTAACTCAAGCTAGAATTCCAAATCCTGTGTTTACCGCACATATGTAATAATATTAACCAGAGAGCATCTCTGTTTAGCAAGAACTGTTCCAGGCAATCGTAATAAATTAAAGTTTTATCCTACAGACCTGTATCACATAGCAAAACTGCCTCCATCTTAAAAAAGSAGGAATTCTCACAGATAATAAAGAGAATAAAAGTAGCAAAACGTAACAATACCGAGTATTCAGATTCAGTCGCTTTTCTACCTCAGTGTTTTTCGCAATTTATCTTGGCTAAAACTAAACCAATGCACAAAGAGCAAAGCCACTACATGTAAAAATGTTCATAAAGTCCTCGCAACAGCAGTACCCAAGTCAAAAAACACCTAGAAAAAAAATCAGTTAATAAATATTTATGCTTTCTAGGCCACAACAATGCTGCACTTTTCACCAAAGATCAATAGCACCACATCTTTCAATGCACCATCTCCTACTTTTGCAAAGGCCTCTGCGCTCCCTCAGGCAACCTCATTTCCTTTTCTCTTTATCTGTTCTGAACACAGCCAACTTCTATGCAATGGAAAACAGAAACCAGCTTAGCAAAAGACAGGTTTAACCAACCTCACAGGCAAGAGCTGAAAGGAGGGAAAAAAATCATTAGTTTACTAGAATAATGATCAGCGGTGTTGGGATCTGCAGGRAAGTATGTGCCCATAAATCAGGCAGTGCAAAAGGAAAGTTACACCAGCTTCAAGATTAGGAGTCAAAGAATTTTTAAAGAAATCAGATGAGACCTTTGCTTTCCTCCAAATAACATTTTAGGCTTCTTGTTACAGATTAATATAATGTGCCTRAAACTTTGCTGCTCCCTCTCTCTCCTCCCAAACTAGTTTTCAAGAAGTGTTTGCATATAGCAAGTACCCAACTGAGTTTGAACTGTGGCATGAAAGACTAACTTGAAATTCAGCAGRCCAGGCTACACACAGCTACTTACTGCAGCTATTAAGGACAACATACTACATACCACTAACTTCTTTAAAAAAAATCATTCAGCCCCGACTAAGTGCAAATGGGATGAAACTGATCTCAAAGCAGCTGCTTACCTATCGAAGGTGAATATCCTCTGCATATATCCCACCAGRAAGAAATTTATTAGTAAGCAGAAAGAAAGTAGAAACACATAAAAAATATTGTTCCATCCCGAGAAGGGTCTGACTCCCACTACCACTGTGCCCCTGAAGAAAAACACTGCTTCTTCCAAGTTCAGAAAATTTCTTCTGAGACACACTGTACCAAAGGAAGCTGATCTATCCTGTAAATGCACATTAYAGCAGTAATGGCTGTGAGCATTGCCATGTAGACAAGACAGTTGTTATTGCTTCCTCAGTCTTTTTAAACCATCTATTGATTTTCCTGGCTATCCCTTCTAAGAGTTCTTTATGCCTGTGTCACAGTCATGTATATATAAAAATTCATGCATATATGTGAAGTAAAAAYAAAAAATAATGCTGATTAACAATATCATTTGAGAAATTTTATAACTAAGAAGATGATGTTCCAATGCACATTAAATTTCCAGTGCTGCTATTAGGCAGGTAATACCTCAGAGGGTTTTTTTTTTTTAATGCAGACAGAAACTGAAAAYCCTAATTTCTCCTAACCTCATCCATGAGGCATGAAGTTTTATTTCTTCCACAGCTTATGCAAAGGAAGTAGTAGTTAAAGACATATTCCATTTTTTCCACCACCAGATATGACAAGAGGACTTCGCTGGGACTCATTTGCTTATAAGCACTAACTTAGAATTACTGCCTGCGGTATTTTTGAGTCAAGCTGATTCTGTGAGATTAAGGACTCGGCTGATAGGATTTTTTTACTATTATTTTTTATGTTTTGAGGCAAAAAAACCCTCATGGCTTCAATTCTAACCCTATCTAGCGAGCGCCTGAATTGCGGCAGCTGCATACTCCCACCTACAAACAGAAAAAAGGACATCATCAGTTTTATGCATATAGATCTTCTGGAACATACAGCTCCTGAGGCTGCCAGGGATTCCAGGTGCCAGCTGAAAAGCCCACCACTCAGACTAGCACTTAGTGGCAAACTCAGAAAATGCCTGCACATCAAAAGGCGGAACAACATTTAATTTGTTCATGAATTAAAAATGCCACTCAGAGTCAAATCACACAAACCTTGGGGGAGACACATGCCCTAAAGACATTATTCAAAAATCACACAACTCAACCCTTGTCTCTGTTTCTCTCCTGTTGTTTAACTGGGTTAGAGACACAAATGTCAGAGGAGGAAGGGAAGCTTCTGATCACTTGCCCATCAGCAGCTAATCTTTAACATGTGCTCAGTTTATCTCTAATTTACCAGAGAAAGAAGGTAACAGCTGAAAAGTTTGTTCAATTTGCTTAACATTTAGTTTTGTAATGGGAATTACAGTGTCACGCCACTAATGAGATTAGATATTTATTTAAAATTCACACAGATCTTCTGAAATCTGTGTAATTCATAAAGCTGTATCTAGCACTGAAATCTTCAAGACAAATACTTATAATTACCTACATGTCCATTAATCATTAATTTTTTGTTGACTTTTGGTAATTACCGCTGTCTCTTCTTGCTCTCATTTTCCACTAAGTTGGTCGACCTAGGGTTACATGAAAGAAACATCAACTTTTAAATCAGTCAGTCGTATTTAGCAGTTAAAAGTACTGGTATGAACAGTAAGTGGTGAAAATAACACAGACCCCTGACACGAGTCAGACAGTCCATTTTCACTGGGTTTTGTGTGCATTTATCAAGACCTGGAGAGTCTGACTCAGCCATATCTCTGGAACACAGTGTGACTTAGTTGTTAGAAAAACACTTCRGTATGGTCTACCACTTGACCACCTTGAGTTCCTCCCACAGAAAGATGTTCATAGAGGTAAAAGGATGTCTGCTAAAAATGCAAATAGACGTTCAGCATGCAGCATTATTTGACAGCAATGAAACGTAATTACAGAGGCAATTGCTGGAAGCAGCACACCTTCCCCAAAAAAAACCAGCATCAGGCTAACCAATCAATCCATTTCCTAGACTCTAATGAACAAATATCCTTCAAAAAGCCTCTGCTCTGACTGAAATTTTACTGCTGCTTTTTGAATTAGCTGGGTAAATAATTAAGGCATTTGAAGCTCACACATTTACTTTTTCTGCCACTTTAAACCTAAATTGCCACAATATTCTACCCCTTCAAGTTTCATGTCCTTATAYAATAAATTGAGAATAGAGGTCAGGAATTCTTTATTTCTGATAAACCTAACACAGATCTTTAGTTTTAAAAACTTGAACAGCAAAAGTCATACTTAAAGCTAAAGAAATATAGAAYTAGCAAGTCAGCAGGACCTAGACAAAGGCAAATGTATATCCACAAGGGTGCTCTGATGGACCTCCATAGAGATATCTGAATAATATTCCAAATATAATAGAGAATATACTTTTAGCTTCAAGYTTTTAATCAGCATCTTCAATGCTGTGAAATATTTAGTGAATAAGATACCACTGCTACTTTTAAGACATCATATATTCCTCTGAGGAGATTAAACAMGGAACTAAGTTCTCTGTACACATCTGAGACTTAAAATAATACCTGAAAAATATTTAGCAAATAAGTTTTTCTTCTTACAATATAATTTTAAAGACCCAAAGTAATATTGTCTAGTATACTGTTTACTTTTCAGGATCCTCAATTTCTCCAAAGAAAATTTTTTTCCCCTTTAAAATTTCAGAGGTATCTCTGAATTTAAACCRAAAAAATGCCCATCCTAGCTAAATATAACATAGAATTAATTTTATTTATACTGATAAACTGTCAAAAATTACATTACCTACAATAAAGTCACTATTACTCTAGAATAYAACATCTAGATCATGAGATACTGTAGAGCAGTTTCTCAGCATAGACATGCCACCCTTTAGAAAAATCCTTACTCTTGCTCAGCTCCAGACTGGTCAATTAACTGGTCACAGAACAAATGCTTTATTTGTGGTTACCCCATTTAATTCATCAACAAGATTCTGCAACCGCTTCTCAGATCTCTTCCTGTCCTCCACAGACTCAATAAAATCACAAGTGGCATTGAGGAGATTAATGGGAAACAGCTATTCACTGGTTTTTGTAATACAAGAACCAACAAGCATCACATAAAGCTATTAGCCAGTAGGTTAGCAMAAAATATTAAATCAGGTGAAATGAAAACTGTGCTACACATTGTCACCAGATGACATCAGAAATTCACCCAAATTATTTCATGAAAATCAGCAACAGCAATATCTACCTAAAAACAAAATGCAAAAAATGAGTCAACTTTTTAAGCTACATATGAACATTTCCATCAATTGCCAGGGTGACTCAGAACACAATTTTGGATCTGATTTCTCCCTGTCCTTATCTAGACTCAGGAGTCTTTCATTGTATTTTTCTCTCCTCTTTCCAGCTCATGTGGAGTGATAAGAGTGGCTTTGATGGCACCTGGTATCAGCCAAGGTCAACCCACCACACCACTTAAGTAATAATAAAGGAAGAATTTCTAAGATAAGATAACTCCAGTACACAGATAGCACCTGCTAACCTAATTATCCAAGGTATTTTTTAATTCATAGTTCATAATGAATCATCTAAACGTTTAGCAGTGTATTAGAAGAAAAAGACTAATCATGACAGTGGTCAAAGGCATTAGAGTTGTTTGGATATGGCCATTGTACTAAAATCAACTAAAGAAAACATTAGCACAAAAAGAATAATATTGTTTGTTCAATCAGAAACCAATTAATCGKTTTTTTTTACTGAAGCATCTAAAGTTTCATTACCCATGAACATGGAAGGTACAGAGAAATTCAGATGAGGCTTAACATGACTTATTCTGGGGTTTTTAAAATGTATTTATATAAAAAAAAATCCACTACATTCATTTGTAACAAATAAATTAATCACCACTCTCTTTTGTAGAGTAGGGAGGCACTAAGCTGCTTTTCAAAGACTAATTCATTATTCTTTATGCAGCTCCAAATTCTGCCTTTTCACATTTGCTTGGCTCTATCACCTTATTCCATGATTTTATCACAACAATATTGACTGCAGTGAAATCACTCCTATGTACCTGAGTCAGGCAGACAAAAGTCATCAGAAGCATTTTAGAAACAGAATGTGTAAAAGTTCAGCCACTAAGCAGCTCACCAAAACCACGTTCAATTGAGGAAGCAATCCAGTCTTACACGAAATTGCAAGAAAGCAGAAGACAACATTAGCTTCTAATAATAAAGTACTCATCATCAGACAGAAGCAGTATTTAGCCCAGCACTTCCTTTTCCACATTTCCAGAACATTTTTAACTAACACATGAAGTTCTAGTTATAACTGTGTCAGTGCAGGTGTTCAGGTGSTGGCAGAGGGGTCTCTGCTCCAACAGCTCCACTACAGATCCACCACAGGGCACAGCTGAACCTCTCACATGTGTGGGGCACTGTAATGAAAATACATTTTATATTTTTATATGTTTTATATTTATAAAACACTAGCAAAGGAGGAACCAACAGAGGGCATGAGAGAACAAGGTCAGAGAAAGAAGAGGAGGAAGAGGAAGAGAAGGGAAGATGCTCCTGACTGGAGCAGGTACACTGCCACAGGGATAGTGGCCCACGGAGGACCCACACCACAGCAAAGGAAAACGAAAACAAGGAGTAGCAGAAAAATTGATACACCCTGACTCCAATCCCCTGCACCACATTTTGCCTCGCCAAAGRGACTGAGTATACCCTGTGGTGGTTACAAGGGGGTAAAGAGAGGTGCCTGGAGTGAAGCTGAGATTGGGAAAGGAGGAGGGATGATTTCCCCCAAGTGTTTTAATGTTTGCCTTTTTTGTTACCCAGTAATTAAATATTTATGTTAATTTRCARTAAATTAAGTTAAATTCCCCAAGTTGAGTTTGCTTTACCCATGACAGCAGTTGGGTAGTGATTTCCCTGTCTTTAATTCAACCCTGGAGCATTCTTGGCCCTGTTCTCCCTATTTGCTCCCCATCCCTGTGTGGCAGGGACCGAGGAAGCAGCTGTATTGGTATCTGGCTGCTAGGCAGGGCCAACCCACCACAGGGATATAACAACATTATTATCCTATAATATAACAGTAACGTTGTTACATTTGACCCAATTTTCACTTACTATCCTTAAAATTGTGTTAATTTATTACCAAAAGTAGCATCATTAAAGATGAGATATTCTTCAGTGGGGAAACTGAATAGCAGACAACCAGGCRTGCTTGTGCTCAGTAAGAAATCTTTATTTCCCTGAGCCACATCTCCAAGGGCCTGTACATTTAAACTCTAATTTCTTCACAGTAAATGCAGAGTATAAGCTGCACAGAAAAGGTACACATGTGGAAAAGTGCCTACAACAAACATCTCCAAAAAATCACTCAAGATACCTATCCACTAGGGAACTAAATCTGTCCACCAGCCTAACCTGACTAGTTAGTATAAATAATGAACAGTCATCAGGCAGCTTTACATTTCCACCAGTTGGGCACAAGCTTCAACCAGTGACATAAACATATATGTTGTTTCTGTATTTTCTTTAATAGCTTTATGGTTTCTGAAATAAAAAGCCATTCAAAAAAGCCACGAGTAAAATTCTAGCACACTGAAGTGTCACTTGTTAAGCACCTACATGGAATACTATGACTGCAGAAACGAATTCAACTTTATACAAAGTCAAAGAAAAATATTGTTTACCACTAATTTCTTTTGAGAGAAGTGGTCTTCATGTCCAGACACACTGTGGGTATGAAAATTGGAAGTCACAATTTACCAGATTGTATCTAGAAAGCACAAACATGTATTTTGCAAGTACAGATATGGGAGATCATATAACAATATAGGCTGGGCCAACTGGAATTAATCTACTCCAAKGTCCTGCTCRAAGCAGGGGCAGTGGAATCAGTTTGCTCAGCAGCTTACACAGTCAAGCTCTGAACATCTCCAGGATCAGAGATGCTGATAAACCTTAGGGTGTTTAATTACTCTAATGATGAAAACTATATTCCTTGTGCCTGGTAAAAATGAACTTCTCATGTTGCAACTTGTGATCATTGCCGCTTCTCTTCCTCTGCACATCTCTGAGAAGTCCAACTGCATCTTCTTCACACCTTCCCATTAGACAGGTGGGAACCACAATAAGATGCCCTGAGCCTTGTTTTCAWCACACTAAGCCAAACCAGTTCTTACAGCCTCTCCCTATATGCCACACATCCAGCCCCCTAATCATTTTGACTGCCTACCAGATTCATGCCAGGACATCAGTATCTGCCCTGTACTGCAGAGCTGGAAACTGGGCATGGTRCTCCAGATGTGGTCTCAAATGTATGGCCCATGAAAAACACTAGTAAACAAATAGCAGACAGTGCTGCTTCCCACTTTTTGAACTTGCCAGTTCAACCACACATTTGCCTTTTTCTAGCCTTGGCGGCTAGACATCTGACTTTGAAATACTTCAGAAGCACTAGTTTCAATATTGATGCTCTCTCCACAGAGGAGACTGGGATTCTACCCTTGTTGACACAAAACATGGTGGTAGTGGTGTTTATGTCTAACATCAGACAGGTTTACATACAGGAGTAATAGAGCATAAATGATATGCAAAAGATTACTATGTCACCTGCTTTTGACTGTGAGGCCCTGGAAGATAAAACAATAGCAAAGCAACACAAAAGGCAAAATAAAATCAGCAGCTCCTCTTTTTGGAATTCATACCATTACGRGTATCATCCTCTTCAAAGGCAGTTTGGCAACTCAGCAATCCTAGTAAAGATGTTTCTTGTTACAGTGGCTGGAGGAAAACACTTTGAACTGATAAGCAGCACTCTTGACAATGAATGATTGCAGACACTGGCTTAGCACAACTTTGGTCATTGTGCTGGAGAAGGCTCCAGGGAGACCTTACACCACTTTCCAGTACCTAGAGGGGCTACATGAAAACCAGAGAGGGACTTTCTACAAGGGCATGTAGTGAGAGGACAAGTGGCGATGGTTTTAAACTGAAAGAGGGCAGATTTAGATTATATTCTAGGAATACGTTCTTCACTATAAGGATGACGAGGCACTGGCACAGGTKGCCCAGAGAAGCTGTGGATGCCCCATCCCTGGAAGCRTTCAACGCCAGCTTGCATGGGCCTTAGAGAAACTTGGTATAGTAGAAGGTGTCCCTGCCCATGGCAGGAGGCTTGGAGCCACATAATCTTTAATGTCCCTTCCAAACTAAACCACTCTATGATTCCATGAATAAATTACCTGCAAGCCGAGAGAGAGGAATCAATCCTTGCATTGGAGGGACTCTATCAGTGACAATACTATCGTTATGAACTTGAAATGCAAGCAAGATGTCCTCTTAAAATGGCAATGGAAATCCAGCACTGATTTTCTTTGCAGCGTTTGAAATGATATAAATAAAACTTCCCTTAGAGCAGTTGTGGAGGAAGAAGTTTTAATTTCTCAAGAAATGGTTAAGAAAGGAAGAACACTTTCAAATCCCATCTCATCTCTTGAGAAAGGTCCCTGGAGGTAGATAACTGAAGGGTCTGAAACTACACAGTAATGTCAAATACATACAAATACACTGTCTGTTGAGCAAATCCTTTACAAAAATGGTCTAGTTTCTCGGAACAAAAACCTCTTTCCCAAACAGGGATAATAAATGTAGGAAGGAAAAAAAAACCACAAAGAACAAATTGTACCTCTTGGACACATCAAATCTGCTACTTTAACACAAAAAGCTTAGAAGACGAAGCATTTCCACAATAAAAATCCCCGGTACTAAAAATTAAATCCTGGTCAGGAACAAGCAAAGTTTCTCAGTGTATGACCTCAGTACCGAAGGCAAGGGARGAGGGAGGCTCTTTGAAGAGATTCACTAAGCTGGACTCAGAGATGCAACTATTTAAGCAGGTGCAGACAGGTATGGGCAATACACAGAGCACAGGGCGTGACTGCAACAGTGTTTTTGCACCTGAGYGCTAATGGTACATGAATGTCAACAACACAGATGTGAGAGACCACCTGAACAAATCAAACACTGTGAACCAAAAGGGAATTCAGATGTGCAAGAAAGAACAACAAAACTTGTACGAAGAAGCTGAGTAAAGCGACAGAAACTGCTTATTGACAAACCAATTTCACCAGCATACAGTGGAACTACAAAGGGGAAAATYCAAAATGAGCCAGCCAGACAGCAGGGAAAACATACAACTGATCTAAGAGAAACATGCTAAAGAGGTTTAAGTATTTAAAACAAATGTATGTTTTTATATATACACATATGCATATACAAACTCACATATAAACATAAAACAGAAAAGAATGTCCTGACACATCCCAAAGACAAAATTTGAGACTCAGACTCATAAAGGAAATAAAAAGGTAGCAGCAAATGCCTTTAAAGCCTGAAAATAAGACAGGAGGGAAAAAATATTACCAGGACAGCAGTTCCTGATCAACCTCAGGATTTCCAGATCCAGCTGAATGCTAGATTCAAAAATCTGAAGACATCCGTATAAATAAATGAATGTTGAGTGACCAAATAAAGATCTTCCACAGCATAGAATCAAGAAAGGTATAAAATTTGCAAGGTACTTACACAAACTAGCATTTCAAAAGATTGCAATAAGGAAAATGAACCAATGGAGAGTCTAAATTAGTGGTGAAAGATGAAAAAATCAGATTGCTTGCTGTATGTTTACTTTACAAACTTTGGAAGAGCTTATGATAACAAATACTTTATCTGGAAGGTAATAGGAGACTGTTGAAATCTGTAATGACCCATTACTGCATAACTATTCTGTAATGAACTTAACTACTCCAAAGTCAATGCCAGCACTCACGTAGGTGTTCTGTGTGTACATGGCAAGGGTTTGGCAGTGGGGACTACAAGGGTGGCCTCTATGAGAAGAGATCCGCAGTTGTACCCAAGCCAGACAGGTAGAAGAGCCAGGAAGGAAGGAGTGAAGTCAAGCCCGGGAAGATGAGGGACAGGAAAGTGTTTTTTAGTTTCGCCTTTGTTCTATCAGCCTACTATTGAAAAAAAAAAAAATACATTCATTTTCCAAGTTGAGTCTGTTATGCCCACAGCAGTAATTAGTAAGCGATCTCCCTGTCCTTATCTCACTGAGTTATCTTCTCTCCCCTGTTGAGGAGAGGGGCAAAGAGAACAGCTTGGTGAGCATCTGCCAGCTGGCCAAGGTCAATCCACCACAAAAAGTTGTGAAGAACTGCTTGTGCCCCTGGACAAGCTATCATCTTGGACATGTTGGGTACACTCAGGGGCACTGAGAAAGAGTTATTTTCCAACACCCAGAAAGAACATAATGACAACTCCGCTAAGTCAACTGACTGCAAAAGAAAAAATAAAACCCCTGAATTATAATTAAGATTTTTAACCAGATGTAATGGGATTTTTTTTTGCATGTAAGACTTATATCCAGTATAAAAAAGTTTTTAACAAAAACCAGGTCTTTAACTTTTAAAAACTGACCATAGGTATGCATTTTTTCAAACTGGTTAAACAGACAGTGCATGAAAAACTGAAGTATAGATCAAAATAAAATGGCTAACTATACTCTGAAAAACTAAACTCTAAGACTAGAGAAAACCCTCAGGAAAGCTGGACAGCAAGATTATTAAAAAAACTAACATGGTCTGACCTGAATTGAAACTGAACAGTGAGCCAAAGGCAGAGCAGCTACAGAACTGTCATAAAGACTAAACACTTCTTGGAGTTAAAAAAAGATCAAGTGACAACATAAGGCTCACCACAAAACTCTCATACAGATATGACTACATGTTGATTAATATTTTAAATGCACCAATACCATCTGTAACATAATAACTTCCTCCCTCAGAGACATATTTAAAAATAAATGATAGTCATGACCATTAGCTCAGCTGCTTTGAAACACAAAAACTCTGTTCTCATAGGTGCTTACATTAAACTGATAAAAAATTTGAGAAAAATACAGCCAGTAAAGAAACTAATGAACATTTAAAAATAAATAGAATCAAAGCAAAAGAAAACATGGGAGACAAAACAAATCAAAATGAACTATGCCCTGAACATAGTATTTGGAAAAATAAGTTATAATTTTATAAATAGCCTTGGATTTGTGGGAATACTGTCAAACAAGCCTTGAAGTCATAAGCCTGGAAGTCAGTCTGGATCCAATGCATTTGACTGCAAGTGCTCACTGGAAAGCCTGCACGCTTCATGAAGAAAAGAACATAGGGCTGGCAAGAGTACAAGAGCAATTGCCATACCTGACACTTTCATTTCAGTTTTAACAGACAAGGTGAGTACTGATGCCATGGACTGTCAGGCAGGAGAGAACAGCTCAGCTGCTGACATGCAGAGTGCACGCCTGGGCAGCTGATACCCTGCAGCACCTCGAGCAAGAAGACGTCAGAAATACTGGAAACAAAAGCAGACAGGTTCCAGTTTCAGCACTGCCAATGTACTCAATACAGTTTTGGGGTGCAATGCTTTGGTTGTCTCAAAGTCCACTCAGTACTATATATAGTACTGTATATACTACTATAAATAAGTACTGCATTTTATGCAGCTAAACATATGTGGGAAGCCCAGTCACAGTGGAAGAACGAGAGATCTTGGGTTGCTATCAAGGCTTAGACAACTGGAAAACTTAGGCCATTATTCAGACTAGAAACCTAAGCACATAATACATTATGCCAATCTATGAAAACAGAATTATGATACAATAATTCAGATTGAAAAGGACAACACTAGGTCATCCAGTTTAACCTCTTACTCAAGGCATGGTCATCTATGAGATCAAACCAACTCRCCCAGGAATTTATCCAGTCAGATCTTGAAAATCTTCTATTTATATCCATTCTTTCTCATCCTCCCACCATGCAGCACGCACTCCAGTTCCTCTTCTCAAAAGCTATCTCACAGTATGGGAATGCTGCTATTAATCCTCCCAAAGCCTTCTCTTCACCAAATTAAACAAGGCCCATTCCATCAGGCTCTTCTCACAGGGCCTGTGCTTCAGCCCACCAATCACTTTGGCAGCCCTCCTAGAAAATGCCCACTTATTGATGTCTTTTTCTGCATTGGGCAGATAAAAGTTGGACAGTTTGTCTGCATGTGTTTGAACAAGTGTGAAGCTGAAAGAGATAATCACTACACAAACTCCTCTGCTGCCAGAAAACGCTCCCCTGCCTCACGTTCAACTTGCTGCCCGCCAGGTCCTCCAAACCCTTTTCCACCAGAGCTCATCCCCGACCAGTCAGACCCTAACCTCTACCTTTCCTAGGGGCTCTTTATTCCCATCATCCTTATTGAATCTCATAAGCCTCTTGCCTGCCCATTCCTGCAGACGAAGTCCCTCTGCACAGCAGCTCTGCCCTTCAGCAGATCAACTGGTCCCCTCCAAATGGACAGGAACCAYGTCACCTCCATCCAGGTCACTGATGGAGATGTCAAACACAACTCAACTTGTTACAGGAGACTGGGTAGTGATCAACCCCTCAAGCACTTACCCTCTGAGCCTGATCCTACAACCAGCTTTTTACCCACCTGGCTGCCCAGACACTTAGACCATGGCATTCCAACTAGGAATGACAAGAATGCTGTGGGAAACAGTTATGAAAGCCTTGCTAAAGGCAAGGTAAGGGATAGCCACTGCTCCTTCCTCATCCACAAATCCGGACATTTTATCACAGAAGGCARTGAGATCAGGCATGATTTATCCTTGACAAATCCATGCTGACTGTGCCCAATCATCATCTTGTCGCTGACATGCTCAGAAATGTGTTCCAAAAGGACTCATTCCACAATATTTCCAGGGACTGAGGCAAGAAGCACCATCCTGTAACTCCATGGCCTGTTTTGAAGATCGTGGAACATTTGTCTTTCCACAATTTATYGAGACCCTTTCCCAATTTCTTTAGTCTTTTAAGGATGATAGAAATAAGCCTTCCAGTGGCATCAAACAGCAACCTCCTCACACTCAGATTCATCCTGTGGTCTTGCATGGATCAAGTTCTTTCAAGTAATCCCTGACTCAACTCTCCTTCAATTCACAGCTGGTAGTTCTCCTTGAACCATGACTCTGATCACAGAGGCCTGGGAGATCTCCTCTGGTACCTGAGCAGACTGGCACACCACAGAAAAATGCAACATTTTGTTCAGATGTTCTCTCGCTATTTGCATACTGTGGGAGACTGTAGGAAACCAAGTGGGAAGGACGAAGAAACTGAGTAATCTGTCTGGGGGATCAACACTAGTCTGTATTTCACAGTAAAAGTTCTTGAGTTCCACAAGCAGGAGTTGAAAAAAAAAAAAACAACCAGCCCTTTTTTATATCTTTCCTTAATACTTGCCCAAGAATTGGAACTGGAAAATTGAAAGGAAAATTCAATCCTTATTTACTACTTCTAACCAAACTCTTCTGAACATAGATACTGTGAGCAAAAAGCAAATGATTCACAAGTGTGGGAATAAGCAAGATTGATCTCATTCTAGAGTTCATTAAAAAACATGTTTTACAGCAATAAAAATACATTTACAGTTCTAAGGTTATACATTTTAATCTTGTTTCCCTCAGCCCTGCTGTTTAACGAACAAAGTCATGTGAAAATTAGCCTTTTGCCAAGCCACTCTTTAATGAGAACAGTTCCCCGATGCTCAGTTCACCCAAAGAATTCACTCAACTCTCTAAAACTAGTACCAGCAAAAGGGGACAATGACAAATTATCTGAGATTAAATGATAGTGGAAATACAGCATTTTAAAAACTAACTTCATCCAAGAACTACATTTAAAATATTTATAGCATTCAGGACTTCCTAATATTTGAGTTGACTAACACTGAWTTGATTCTGCTCAATCTACCAGATGCTGAATGTTTGCTCACATTATCACAATGCCAACTGCAGCTCMTTTGGTGCAGAGACTGGTGGGTACTGGAAGGGAAAAACCCTATATGGATCATAATTACTGATACTGTCCAATAGGTCTGGAATTTTATCRCAGAAAAGAAGGATGCTTCAAGAACAATGAGAAAGCTAAGATTAGTRGGAAAATACAATTAAGACAACAGCTATATGTTTCTTCCAGAGAGTTTCTGTCAGGTGTTGAYTGTCAATTTGGTTTGTTTCCCTACATCTTATGATAGCCACACTCTTCTGTTGTTGATGTGCATATTGGGCACTCAGAAGATGCACAAATAACTTCTAACCATGAATTCAGCATAAACTGTGCTTTGAACAGGAGGTATTATAGGAGCTCCACGAAAAACAGGGCCCTTCTTGTTTCCACATCAGCCATGTAAACAAGTAGCTTGGATACATCATGTGTATGTGCCTTAGGGCACAACCTGTTGCACAAAACTGAAATTGTGCAATTTAAATGGTTCCAACATCAAAAATGACATAAAAACAATTATGCTACTCATCTCCCAACTGCCAGCCCAACGCTGAAGGGGGAAAAGAGAGGAAATGTGCTTAAGGAAGAGAAAACTAGCCCAAAAGAACAAAAGAGATAAAATAATTTGGGAAGATAAAACAATGATTTTAGCTACCAAYTTAAGTATTGTACATGGGGGTACAATCATTTACTTCTAATAACAATACTTCCCTAATACCTTMCACTTCATGTTTGAGATAAGCTCCTATCATCCTTATTTAATAGCACCTATTAAAGGTGCTATTGAACATACTGGTTCATAGCACCTTTTAATGACAAAAACCCTGATGTGATAGACAAAAGTTCTGAAAATAACTGAGATGTTAATTCAGAGCATGTTAACACAAGTTAAAAGGGAAGGTGTTTCCTACTGGAAACTAAATCTTATCATGGCAGTAAKAGCAGGTTTGTAATTTGGAAGTACTAACACACAGTCACTCACGACTTGTAATTCAGGCTTATGACACAGTGCACAAGGGATGCAAAGTATCAGTTATAACCTGGCAGACACTCTGCCAGTTACTTTAGAATTAACAGAGACCATAAACCACCAAATTCAAGTAGTCATGTTCTGYCTTTTCAATTACAAAATATCTTACTAGTCACTCTACTGTGTGCAACTTAGCTACTCTACTGCAAATCTGCCCAATTCAGTCAAGAAAGTGACTTTCATAAAGGCAGCCTTTTTACCAGGCCTCCTATCGCACTGAAAATGTGAAGACTGATGTGAAATCATTCACATGGTAACAAGTCTTGCAAGTTAAAACACACTTTCTGTTTGCAATATATATAAATATGAATAAAAAAGTAGAAACCACTGATTTTCATAGCTTAAAGATCAGCAAAGGAAGCCTGGCTAAATGGAAGATTRAGGGCAGAAATATCCATCCAATGAGAATGAAARAAAAAGAAAATTAAGAAAAATACAGCTTCTTCCCCCTTAAAATGAAAAACCAGCGACAACATAAAAATATTGAGGTAAAATAACACACTTTTATGAAAAAAATATTAGTTCTGCATTTTTGTAGTGAAGTCTGCTATTCATGAAGTTCTATTGGMCAGATTAGAATTTCAGAAAATTGGAAGTGCTCAGCAGTAAAACCCCATCTCAGTTTCAGCTATATACACGCCCGTATAGCACACTGACCTTGTTATTGGTACACTACTAAAATCAGTGCCTTCACTCATGTGTTAATCAGCAAAATTATTTGCAGCGTATATGAAGGTGTCACAGCATCAACTACTGTTTAAATTTAATAATCAGGTCTTTCTGCTCCAAATAACCTGCTAACAAGCTCAACCTGTGAAGTACAGATCTACTTTTCCCAGATCAGCCTTCAAAGACTGTCTAGCATTCAGCAATTCACAAAGAAACATTAACAACCGTATTAAGTATAAAAGAAAGTGAATTAATGATTTCGTCCACAAATTCCCAGACTTTCAGATTAAAGAAGTCTGACATGAAACACTAGAAAAAGTTAATTAACAAAAAAGTGATGTTAAATATGAATTAATGACAATTCTCACACAGTCAAAGAAGAGACAGAACTTAGGTCTCTCAAAGGCACACAGATTTGAGCTGATTCAACCAAATGGAAAGGAGAGGAATAATTTCTGAGTAAGTACACACTAAAYGGATTTTGCATTGAGAAAACTCAGCATGCAGTTTTAGAAGGCAAGTCTTGAACGCATTTCCAGCTTCAGCAAGAAACAAAAAGTAAAAGCTTATCCTGAATAGAAACAATAACTTGGAACCTTCTTTAAATCACAAACATTGGATTTTGAATCTTCTAGGGGGATGGAGGAGAGAGAACACAGCAGTACAACCACATTTGTCCTACTGTTACATGTTAAGTGCAAAGCCCAATTTTAAAGTCAAGTTGTAAACATATTTAGTGACTTWAAAAAAAGCTCAAAAAAATTAAGCTGGGTTTTGTAAAAGCAATTTGAAGGTATACAATTTCCAATTAAAATGACTTACAAAGGATTAATTATTAGTGGAACTAGCACAAGGATTTCCCTAGCATGTTACACAACTGCAGAAMGYATTACAAATCATAGCCTGAGCACACACAGCAGTACCCACACTTACTTCAACTCTTTGGTCAAGTATGTGCACAGAGCTTTTCACAAATCATGGCCAAAGCATGCTTGTTAAAACTTTTCTGTCAAAACCATCTGCYAGTTCATACCAAAATCAAATCAGAGTTCATACCAAAGTCAAATCAAGAAAAATTTGGACTATTAATTTTATTGCCAGGTGATTTTTCAGGCTCCCTCCCCTCAAATAAGTTACTGCAGATAATTCCATTTTTTGGAACGTTCCAGTCACAAGGAAGTGATCATAAAGTCCAAACAACCCCCTGCAAAGAAGATCATAAAATGTCTGAGTTTATTTTCCTTCACCCACAAAAAGTGCTGTTGACTGCACATATATAGCACACTATTTACCTTCTCATATGAAAGTGTACCTATGCTTTCTTAGAAAGGTCCCTCCTTTGAGTAACCAGGCTCTCAGATCCATTAAAATGGTTACACATKAACAGGCTCACAACCATATGACCAAACCTGACCCATCAGATACAGGCTGAGGGAGAAAGGTTTAAATATTATCCTCCAAATCAGAGCTTCCATGAACAGAATATTTTGACTTTATTCAACTGATACACAGGCTGATGAAGACTGGGAAATTCTTCTACCCTCAAAAAAAAAAAAAAAAGGAAACTTATGGTTGTAGGCCTTTTGCACAATCACTATGGATAAATTATTAATCTTCACAAGCAACTACATCTGCTAAAATTAACATATGCACACACAAAAGGAAGATTCCAGAAAAGTACATAAGTGTGTTATGGAAAGCACACAAATATACCACAGTTGATCAGATCAAAGAATTATCTAGATTTTCACCTCTACCCTCTCCCAAAGTTGTTCTCTCCTTTCTCATCAGTTACTGAGCAGCATAATCAGAAAAACAGTGTAATACTGGTATTTAACTATGCTGTACTTAGTAAACATAACCCTGTCATTTGTACTCCTAAACTGAACAGAGATGAATAATGAATCACTGAACAATCTAACTCTCCACATGGACCAAATTGAGGGAAATGAGGCAGTTACTTCCTAAGTCTCCAGTGCAGGGCACAGCATTTCCTAACAACCTATTTAAAAGTATTTTTTATGCTTTTTCTTTCTGCCCATTTCCTTTTTCTAGGATTATTCTGGGATTCATCACTTCACCTATCAGCACTAATTCTCAGTCTAAGGCTTCTGTCATCCTCTTCATGGATGGACTTCCCTTATCCAGCACAGAATTACTGAAACCTCTTGCCAGAGAAGCCAAAACCACTTTCAGGAACTTCATATGTACATGTTTAGTTGATGCCAAAYCCAGAAGTATGACCACTCTCAAAGACAATGTCTCTCTCTCATCAACCAACTGCTTGTTTAGATCAGATCCAAGGCATCGACTGTGGAGGATCAGCATCTTCTACAGTGACACTTTACTTTCCAAGCAGGTTGGTGTTTCTTAGCCATGTTGTTTTTGACATTTATAACATTTTAAGAGCTTTGGTACGATGCCCTGAATCCTTTAGCAAATCAAATGTTTAGTATTAAACGTTTCCATCTCTCAAAAGACAAAGAGACATAAGAATCAGCCTTGTGGAGGCTTCTGGCTGTGAGATCAGATGCTGCAATTGGCTGTGTGGGTATCTCTAATGAGGACAGCTCCAGTTATCTCAAGCTACTTTTATTGCTTCATGGTCTGTTTCTGTTCATCCAAGAACTGATATCCACTTACACGCATAAAGTCTAACAAATTATGCCAACAGTAAAATAAAATACACCAAAAAAAAAAATAACAAGTCTAACAACAGGTTAAGCCTGAGACGAGGACCTGTAGGTACAAGACTGCTCAAAGACAACATGCTACAACACAAATGTTTACAAAGCTTTTCCCTCCCCCCAGTCAAAGTTAAGTATTTGTCACCTGAGACACGATTCCACTAAAAACCAGACCATTACTCAGACAATTTCGTGATTCCTGTAAGGAAAAAAGGTATGTAAGCCTCATCATACTGCACTAAAACAGGGTAGGATTTGTGTGGGGGTGTATATATATACATATTATATGTATTAATATATACATATTAATGCCAGGAGCAATCAACTGCTATGGAAGAAACAGATCCTGTACAAAGTACCTGAAGAAATTAGATTTTTATCTCTGAATGGTGGTAGTTCATGTGCTGACTTGTTTTAATCTCAGAAACAAGTGACAAGAAGAAATGTGTGGCCCTGTATTCTTTGGAATCCACATCAACATATAATTAGAAGACCATCTGTTCACAAAATTTAACCACCCAAGGTAGCTGCTACCTGATCATCTGATAAGAAAAATCAAAAAATCCATAAACTTTTATGTCAAGCATACTSTCTCATGTGGAAGGCTGCATCTGTGAAATGTTTCAGACAGTGGAAGAGTTTAGTGCCTGCTCCTCTATAGTGCTGCTCATGAGAACATGATGACACAGTGTGTACTGCCCAGGAAAAAATGCAACCATACTTAGCTTTGACAGAGATACCAGCCAGGCTTAGTTAATTTTGGACTACCATTTATTACTTGCTTGTTTTTCCAAAGCTAGGCTGTCACCCTGCTTCTCTCTCCAGCCCACTGAAGCAGGGATGTGAAGGGGGAGAAGGGAAGAAGCAGGACAGGGTACCCGTGCAGAAACATAAATGTGTAACAACACAGTACAGAACCTGATCACAATGCAAATATCATACAGGAACAGGCATTAAACAAACTAGCTTAAAGTAAAATTTATTCTCCACCTCTCTGCTATATTTGCAAAGCATTGAAAAATTATCTTTTTATTGGACGGCTGATCTCCATCCCTTCCTTCCTCCCTCAAGAAAAAGTGTRTTTTGTGTGTCACATGAAATTTGAAAAACCATCACCCCATGACCTGATCTTAGTTTGCATGTCGACAATGAACTGCCCATGATTGTTAGGAAACTACACACTGCCTTTAAATTCCTTTTGATGTTGTGGAATCAAATTCTGGAAGAACCAAACAGCCTTCAAACAGCTGCTCACCCTTTTTGGCTTATACTATTATTTTCTAAAATAGTGATAATGATCATTAGATCTTTTAAAAGCAATCCTTAYGGGAGCTGCATGCAGCAGAGAGCAGCAAGGACTACATTTTTCTCTCTGTTTCACAGAGATCCTGGACCAGCAGCCCTGACCAGGGAAGAGCAAAACAGCCCACTACACACACACCTTAATCACTTAAATAGCAATAGGAATAAGAGTAATACATAAATTAAAGAAATTTTAAAAGCTTGTATATAGCTCAATAAACAGCTTAAATGCAACAGGCATCAAGCTCTTTAGGTTTACTGATGATTGTACATTACTTAGCATTCCAGTTTACAAACGAGGTTGCTAAAATTAAACTGAAGAAGGCAGTCACATGGTATTTATTCCTGTAACTGTTATACATAAGTTTAACTCCTCTGATTTCTAAAGCAATGATCACTAGACACACCCTTAATGGTGTTCTATGCCAGTATTTGGGCATCTGATCACGCTCACTTTGGTGAGCACRCATGCAATACAAGATTATTTTATGCTTTTGGGGGATTGGGGTTTGGTTTTTTGATTGGTTGGTTTTGGGATTGGGTTTTTTTTTGGGTGGGTAGTTTTTTGGGGGGGTTGTGCATTGTTGTTTTTTWTTAAGAATCCAAACTCTTCCCGGTGTGAATCCATAAGGAGACTTTCTTAATGGAGATCAACTGACAAAAGTTCAAATTATCATGAAATCTCTTCAAATACTGATCTAGAGATACATAACGGATCCTCCCTTTCTTTTCTTTATGGTTTAAATGTCAGTAGTGACTCTGCAACTGCAAAACATGATGTATATTGGAATGTCCCTATTTCTCCYGAACACAAGTTTTTTGTGCTTAATCCAGTGTTATAAATAGAAAAAAAAAAAAGTAAAGTTCAGCCAGGATAAATAATATTTAATAATTTAATATTCTTTGGGAGCAAAATCATCACTAAATCAAGGGAGTGGGGGGGTTTTGTTATCTACTAAGGTCTCTAAGTTACAATGGCACTGTACAAAACCTGATTGCTCCTACCTGCCTCTCAAGGCTGCCAAGATAACCAAACACCCCATTTCTGCTTCACAGTCCAAGGTACTGCTGCTGCAAGCATTAAGCAAATCACTTGGCTATAACAACTGGTATCACCACAGAAGGAAACTAAATACACTCCGTCCTTGTATTTTTTTCCACCACAGATGGTAACTCTGACCTTTCCAAGAGGACCCAATATCAATCTGAAAATACTATGTAAAAACGTACTTATGTAGACCTTGTGGGTTATGAAACTAAGTTTTGCTRAAAAGGCTATCTTTTCAAGGTCTACTGATTATCTTCGGACAAAAAAATGGAGATACAATTATGATCCACAACATTTAGCWGATGCAGCCATTTTTCTGTGTGTTCAACAGATTGTGTCAAAAATTATAAGAACGAACTACAAAGCATTATCCATCCAAGGGAAAAAAMGTGTAATCCCAATAGCTGTGCTTACCTGCTGACAAGCAGTTGTAATCTGATTTCTGTCTAGGATCTCAAATCACCACAGATCACTGTTACTGAAAACATTGCTATTTCATTGTGTCCACTAAACACAAGTATATATAGAAAATGAATTCAGAAGAGTTGTATACCAGAACATCTAGAGCACTACCAAGTTTATTCCCTTATTTCTCTCTCCCAGCTGAGCTTAAAGTGTCATTTCACAATGYTTCTTTCTTCAATTACTAATTCAGATAGCTGGTGTGACTGCTCTTGCTAAGTTATCCAACACACCACTTTCAGAATACAGAAGTGTCTCCTCTAAAATCTTTCGGTCTCTAGCTCTTACCTCAGAATATACATATATACAACAAATATTTATCCTACCTACAGAAGTTCCTGTCATTTATCCTAAAGAAAGAAGTTSCTGTTTTACTAATGTCTTAAGCATTAAATGGACTGTTAACAGGATCTTTCTACTTTGCTGAAAAAAACCTGTTCTTCCCAACTAACAGTTTAGTCATGGYAGCCCATTCTGCTGACCATCTTGAAATCTGTGAAGCTTCCTAGTATCACCTAAGTGACAAGAGTTTTAAAAAAAAAGCTCTATTTCAGTTTTTGGTCCTGGAGGCATACATGAAGATTGACATAAGCGTTATCAGCACAACTACACAATCGTTTTTTCCATGGACTGGCAGTTCCATCTAAAGTGYTCCTCTCCTTTCTACTTAAATCAATGCCATGCCAAGTAAGGACAGCATACGAGAGGGCTGGATTTGGCATTAGAAAGCTGTAATATGGGCAGAAGACTCCTGCTTAAAATGAACTATGAGGAGCACTTCTGCACTATTGCCATCATCTATCATTGTTAACTGTTCACTGAGTGAATAAAAGGAAGCCTTACACAATTTCAAGCTACCTAGTTCRTACTTTAGAAAGTAAGAACACTTCAGGGAAAAAATTGGTAACTCCGAAACCACAAATATTGATAATGCTGAAAGGAACAACGGCTTCTAGAGAAATACAGCATTACAGACAAGACTTTCCAGGAATAAACACACTAAATGGTGGAATAACACACTGCAACCCTCGTTAGGAGTCTAATGTCTGAGCAGTCTCAACACATATCAGAGAAAGAATTACAGCAGAGTCTGCTCTAAGTTCTGCAGAATTTAAAGTAATCCCTGCTCCAGCTTGACAGCAAAAAAAGCAGTTAAACTACTAAGTTCAACAGCCCCRCTGACGTCACTCACTATTACAAGCTGCTTTTAAGTTGGTAGTATTCCCCTCATATGTTTAATGGATCAAGTGGAGACCAGCTGTTCAGCCTATGCTACAGCTCAAAGCAACCCAAGGTATTAGATCCTACCTCTGYAGGAAACATGGGAGCAAAGGAGCATTGGGGAACATAGATAAGCACAAAAAGTCTCATTTTATTTCCTTATAGAACTGAAAAGAGACAGAACACAGGGTGCTCTCCTGGGCGATTACATGACAATTTCTGAGGTCGTTACAAAGTGCTGCGACTTGATAAATGCTTCAGAAACCAAACACTCTTGAGGAGGTAGTTTTGAGTTATTCTAAAAGAGAATTGAGTTATAATTTCAAGCTGCAACTGGGGAAAGACAGAAAGAACCTTAAAGCTGGCAGCATTCTGGAGAGCCAACAGACATCTGCCATTGAAGGAATTATTTAAGTGCAATGCTGTGGGATACAGATAATGCCTTCAAGCAATGCCTATGGAACCCCATATTGCACAATTAAACATCCATAACAGAAGGAAGCTCAGCTTTCTATCAACTCATAACTAACTCAGGAACGGTACTAGTAGCAGAATGACACGGTACTAAGACATACAATTTTTTTTTTTTTTAATATACAATTGAAAAACATTAAATCAATGGAGAAGAGAGAATTAATCTGACTTCCAGAAAAAAAACGTACTCATTAGAAGCTCAGCCAGTCCCGTAACAGCAGCACCTGATGCATTTGAGAGGTTAACACGTGAACAACTACATTTTAAAAAGTGAGATGCTCATTACACACTACTAAGAAATGGAAAGTATTTTTGACTCTGTAGAAGAATGCCGATGAAATGCTGGAGTCCATCCTTCACACTTCTCCATCACAATAAAGCAAAATGTTCTTCAAGTGCTTACCCCAAGCAAGGTGAAATGCCTTTCAGAAATATTTTCTTGGTCAAACTCTCTCACTGAGACATCCAAGGTCTCTAACCACAAAAAGACCACAGAAATGCATCAAAGTAAAAAGATGTTTTCAGCAGTACCACACTMTTTTAGCTGAAACATAAATCTGATCTTAAATGTAGATCAGTGACATGTGGGAAATTTCAAGGCAGGGCGTTAGACATCAAATTTGCATTGCTCTACTTATTTTAAGGCACAATCACCTTGTTAGARGCAAGTTTCAACTGAGAGGAATTCCTTTGTTCTTGAGTTTCACATCACCCGCCACCGTCCAGTTTTTAAGCAAATTATTTCTATCACAGTGCAAAACAYACTCACAGTCTTTCCCTTCCTCTTCTGGCTTCTGATGAAGAGGTTTCCAGGGAAACTTTAAACCACACACACACCAAAAAAAATTATTTTTCAACTCAGAAAAATACAGCTCCCACTAAAGCACGCTGAGAAGAGTGATACCATGCCAAAACCAAGCTCCTGTTTACTGGTTTCATCAATCTCTCCTTGAATATGCATGGGTTTGCATAACTGAGAAGTCATTTGCACTCTCCTTTTGGCTTCTTGCAAAGAATGATTGGTTAACTACTCCACATTGCACTGCAAACTGTTGTGTTTTTCCAAGAATCTATAATAACTACAGGAATACTTTCCACGTTTAGTTCTGAGCTCTTCAAAATGATATGTCAATGACATTCTCCATTTACGAAAAGAAAGGATTTTCTGTCTCTTCCAGATCAGTACCAAAGGATGAAAATAAAGCTCAGCATAGGCTCCACTGCCCAGCTGTAGCATTTGCTCAGAGGAGCTGATGAATAGAGCTGTGCTGCACCACAGCTGGGGAAAAGACCACAGCCGGGCAAGACTAAAGCACTCCCCACCCACGTGACAGCTACAGAGGACCATTCTCAGTATCATATCCAAGACATCCTACCTGTTGCTTTAAGATGACAACCACAAGGATGTGACTGCCTCAGGACAGTGTGCTCTTTAATCTCTCTACTCAGTCTCTGAGCTTTATTGAATCCAGAAAATTTCTTGGCAATCAATAAGCAATACATTTATTTGTACATGTTATCAAGAAACAGGAAAGAAACCCCAAAGACACCACTGCATTTAATCACAGAGGGCTAAGCTAGGAATCAACCAGGGCTCACATTTTCAGGTACTTTTAACAACTTCAAAACCAAGGGGCAATCCAATCACTCAAGTTGAGGTGACAAGAACAGCAATACAATCAGGGACAATCAAGTGTGTGTAGAAGAATAAAGAGCCATGACCACAGGAAGGACATTGAGATGACTATCAGATAATGGCATGAGTCAGCCAGCATCTCGGCTCCATGAGTTTAGTCAATTTTTAACAATACAACTGGCATGAGATAAACTTTATATAAAGCACAAGTACTGCACGTGCAAGAAGTCTTTATCAAAAAGTGATGAAAACTCATATTGAGGTCAAAAATTCCAGTTCCTGCAATTACACTGGCACTCATTTTAGAGGGAGCTGAAGGGGTAACGCAGATATTTTTTCTGGTGCCCCAACAGATCTGGGTAATTCCTTGTTCACAGTCTAAACAGAGAAGTCTGTTTAATTATGGAAAATCCTATTAAACTGATCTTCCATATAAAGGGCTGAAGTGACCAACTCCAAAAGGGTATAGAAGACACAATGAATTCAGAGTTTAATTAGAACACACTGTTAGCTAACTATAATCTATTAATTAGCATTCTTAGTTTTTTCAGTTCAATGCAATAATACCCTTTTACTTTTAAATTGCACCCTTCTTATTTTTGGACCAAAGTTATACAATTCTACCAGTGTGGTAGTAATTACAGTGACTSCCTAGAGAACAGCAGCCTAGAAATATCTGTAAATGTTTAATTAGGGGATAAAGGAAAGACAAGAAAAAAAAAAATCTAAGACACAGGAATCATTCTTCTCTAATGTATTCATATTTAGTAATTGCTTAATCCATTCTAAACCATATATTCATTGCACTTTTCTTGCAAGASTTCCAAAGCACCTTCAAATGTCAAAACTGATTTCAGAAAAAATGTTATTGTATTCCAAGACATTCTCTTCAATATGAAAACAGGACTAAAAATGAAAAGAATTTGAGAATTGAAAGACTTACCTGCAACTGAAATACAAAGAACACAAGAAAGCTGAGTGATTGGTATTCCACATATTTGTTATCCTGGTACTGTACCACTATAACTAAAACTTTCATTTGCATTACTCCTTCTAAAGAAAGCCTACCTTTGCAAAAAAAAATTATTTAACTTCAGGATTTTTGCACTCCAAGATGACATTTGAAAATCAATAGGAAATGTCACAGTCCTCAACAACCATGTTGTGATCCTTACCATTTGGTAAAGAACACAGCTATAAAAGCACATGACAAGTTCATTAAATTATTTCATACTATCCCAGGAAAAGTAACTTACTTTCTTCAACTCAGGCTCTTTAAAAAGTGAAAAGAAAATTGCAGACAGGTTCAGTGTAGTGGACTATCACTAACCAAAAGGAATTTACTATTTACCAACATGTCACTTGAAAGCAGAGTACAACATGTCAAGTACTACCAGTACTACCCTTTTCCTCCTCTCCTTCACCTTTTAAAGCAAATCTTACAGAAAGSACTGCATAAAATAGCAACTATACCTTAAAAACTACAAGAACACAATCACACTTGAATTATGGAAACTATTTTATTGAATTTGCTTGGATATTTAAAAAGCTCAATAGGAAAAGTATTTTTTTTGTGATGAAAGCTGACTTACATTTCAGGGAACTTCTGGAGTTGAACACTGGGCCTGTTTTCCATAAGAMTACTGAGGGGTTTTTTTACCTGAGAATCCAGAGAGATGCTGAACTCGCATCTGGCCAGAAACACCTAAACAGAAGGACACTAATTCCAAGACAAATGGTTACTTCAGGATTAACATAGTAAGAAGGTCTAGGTGGGAAAACTAAAAAAGATTTTTATCATTAGAGCTGACTACAATGAAACCTCAATTTTAATCAGCCTCTCAGTTTTACTCTAATTTGGAGATGCCTTTAAKATGGACAAGACAAAAGACCTAGACACCTGAGACTCTGTTCTTCTGCCTATTCTRTAACTAGCCAGACCACTACAAAAAAACCTGCAGGGTGCTTTATGATAGTTGCAGAACAAGATATGCACAGTTTATGACAAAAGAATAGACAAGCATGTATTAAACATTGTTATTTAAATGTAGCCAAGAACACAATTTATATCTGTTTGTAAAAACTGCAGGTCTGGAGGTTTTAATTCTAAAGCAAGACCACTTGAACTTTGTTTTTAATGGCAATCTGTACTTGGGGTCAGCAGTTAGTACATTCTGCATCTCGGAGAATGCTTCAAGAGGTAAACAGTAGGGAAATATTAATTATGAACAGAATAAATACTTCCAATAGGAAACCGAGTGGTTAGCATCAGTCCTAGGGAAAAAAACCCCACGACACCCAAGGAAAAATGGAACACTCAAGAGGTGGTTTACAAGTCTGACAAGAAACATTTAAAAGGAGGCTTGCAAGTTGAAAACATGTCTTGCCCACATCAATTACCCAAGAAAAGCACCAATCTAATTAGCTGCTTAAATGTGACATGCAAGTTTATTAAATTCATTTAATCACGCTACCACACTAACATAGCAGCGACATTGGATGACAAACCTGGTTTTCCTCTTGCAAAACTCTATACTGTTCCTTCCAAATGGTGATTTTTGAAGCCTCATCTTTCCTCAGAGCTCTCTCCTTTTTYAGCTCAGGACTCCAGAAGGTCTTGATGCTGTTCATGGAAGAGCTCAGCTTGCTTTCTTTCACCTCCACATCCTTGCGAAGCAGATCGTTTTCCCTCAACACCTCCTTGAGTTGTGTCTGCAGATCCATGATGGTGTTATCCCTGGCCTGGCGCAGCGAGTGAGGCACGGTGGATGCCATGCTCACCGGAGGCAGATGGTGCTCTCCAAACGCAATAGTATCACTGGCAACTCCACTACTGGCAATGTTCGGGCTGCTGCCCATCGCAGTCATCCTAACACCGTAAGGCAGCCGCCCCCCCGAGCGGCCCAAAGTCATGGTGCTTTTCGGGGTGTCTGCACCCACGTTCTCGTGGTCACTTAGGTACATGGGGCCAGACGTAGCATAGGCAGCATTTAAGGACTGAATGTTTTCCATAGAAAGGGTTTTCCCACTGCCACCCCCAGTACTACTCCCAGAGCTGCCTCCCGTGCTGTTGGTTCGACGATGGCCCAACCGAGGCGAGCGCGGCAGCCTCGGCGAGCGCCCTGGGCTCTGGGTGCTCGGCTCCACCTTGCCCACGGAACGAGCACTTCCATACATGATTAAGCTGGTGGTGTGAGGCAATCAGATAGGCAAAAATCAGGAATGAGAGAATTCCTGTTAAGCTCTTCAAGGGTTTTAAGTCAACTTAAGGCCAATCACAACTTGCAACAGATCCAGTTGTCCATCTYTGAAGTCACGTGCTCACGATGTTCAGGACCATATCTGTATCAATAAAAATAACAAATTAAAATCTATATMAATAAAAACAAATATATTAAATATCTATTTTATCGCCAAATATTTGTCCCACGTTAGAATAAAGTATATTCTACTACCTTTATATTTCARTATTTTTCAATTCCCACTAACAAAAAAAGCAATCTTTTATTTAAACCTTAATACTTCAACTCAAAAAAGAACTTCTATTCTTGCTTTTCTATTGTTCTATTATCACAGTCAAGGGGGAAGGAAAAGAGAACCCATCAATCTTCAAGCCATAATTTTGTGGGCCATGATGAAACCCTTCAGAAGTAATCTAATCTTTTTTCCTTCCACACCAGCTTTCATCTRTCTGCCCCTTCTGCTCAGAAGTCAGGTTTCCCAGCTATTAGGAATCAATTTCTCCAAACCAGCATGTGTGTGAGATAATAATTGGGCAAACAGGTTAAAGATTAGGTTTAGAAGAGGGACACACCTACAAAAGATGTTGCAGAAATAGTGCAAGTGGGTGGAGGGGAAAAGACCAAAAAATAATATTGCAAAAAATACTGGAAAAGGGTAGAATGAAAAAAGTAAAACTGATGAAGATATAGCATTTTTCCTTTTGCAACAGTATAGGAAAAGATACAACAAGAAATAGTTTTTAAATGTTTACTTTAACCTTACATTTTAAATGGAAAACAAGATCAGGGTAAGCCAGCATTCTGTCATTTTCACACAATTTCACAGAAGATATAATGGCGTGAGTAATTTTACAAAGCTTATGGAAGCTGATGCTGCTTTGTGAGGAGTTCAAGACATTCAAGTGCTCACTCTGCCTCTTTTTCTAAATGACAAGAAAAGCTAGCAGCAATATTGCTATGGAATATTTTAAAGCACATATGTAAAGGAAGTCAGGCCCAGGAAAACCAGCCAGCAGCATTAATTGAAATTATCTACCAAAGTAACACCTACAGATGTATTTTTTAATACAAGTTACATTTTTTTCTATTTCAACTGCATCTCCTTATGCAAAATAGCATAGAAATATAAACTACATAACAAAGTCTACAGTGTTCCACTGAAGTTGCTTCAATAAGCAAGACACTGTGCGCCAGATCTGGAAGAAAAACACTTCTTCCAAACAGAAAGGCTATTTCAGACTAGTCTCACTGTTTGAGATATCAAAATGCTAAAAATGCTGCTGTGACACCACTTGAGCACTCAAAACAAGTCAGATATGATTTCTTAGACACTACATAAAGTACATTCCACCGAGAGCTTGCATTCATCAGGATTCTCTTGCAAATTAATCCAAATCACAGCACTTAATTCATTTGCTAAAAACTCGCCACAGTAAATCAGGGCAAACACTCATTAACAGCTTTAGATGAGTTAAACTTGAACCACAAGATTAGACTTGTTTTCTTATGTGCCTTTCAGTTAAAGGACTTGCCCCCAAAAACACTGAGTTTAAAAGCTGCTAGAAGGACATCACCATTGCACACAGAAAAATCACCTGGTCAAGTCCTTAACAACACACCAGAGTAGCACGAAAGTTTTTAGATAATTTCTAATGAATTCYTCACCCTCAAAATGGAAAACTCACAGAATTGCTTTCTCCTTGCTTTAGCAAATGTTTTGTTAAGCTATTAATACTTTCCARTGAATGAAAGTGGCTGATATCCTTGCAAAAAAGCAGCTTCCCAGGCAGCAGAGGAGCTGGTACCACAGCAGGTGCCGTGCAGGAACCATCTTCAGTTAGACTGAGCAGGCAGCTGAGCTCTCATCCACCTTAACTGGAAACACCAGTCCTGTGCTAATTCTGCTCTAAGTTTTGTTTCACAGGTAGGCACCACCTCCTCCGCTACTCCAGAAAAATCAAATAATTCAAGCTATGAAAGCCAAGTGCTAGAATTAGCTGTTCATCAGGGTTATGGGAAGGATTCCCAGAGCTGGCACAGCTGAAACTCAGAGAGAAGAACTTGGCTATCACTGCCATGCATTACACTGCGCTCACTTTTCAAACACAAGCAGGAGATTCAGAAGAGAAGTTGTCTTTGGAAACACGCAAATGTAACCCACCAGTATTTTTCTTGAAATGACAACTTTCATCACACCATTGTTAGACTTTAAAACTGTGAATATTCCAAATACTAACTAAATACACCCTTCCACATGCAGCCAGTTTCAGTATTTCCACTGACACAGAGATCTGCCACGGTTCAAGATGAAAAAAAATATTACAAGATAAATCTTAACTCTTTATTTTTCCCCCTTTTTTTTCTAGTAGCATTTATCATTGGCCATATCACTTTGTGATACATTATCACAATTCACCCAAGGAAAAACATCTTTCATCCTGGAAACAGCAAAGTGAAAGAAGTGACAAAAAAAAATATTTTCTTTTTCACAATACCAATTAATCAGGAAGAAGAAAGAATTCTAGTTCCCCTCCCAGAGTCCAAGCAAAAGCATGTGGAAGATTTCTTTCACATAACAATATAACCAGAAAAGTTAGAGTTTTTCATTATTCTGACCCACACTAGGATTTTACTGGGACTCTCAGAAGTGTGGTCTCTTATCTTCCATGAGGCCAACACGCAGCACTGTTACTATTTTCCTCTTCTACTGTGACTCTAAATTTAGTCACAAATAAATCATCCCTTAACCTTACAAGATGGTGGTAACCACAAGGAACACTGTCCAACTGTGAAATGAATGTACAAACTATCTTCGCTTTGCAAACTCTCCTGTAGGTTTCAAAAATCTTGGATTTTTTTCTGCCAGTATAGGAACCCTTACTCAAGATTACCAAAAATAAAGAGACYCTAAATACACAGTTTAAAAAAACCAAAACAGCTGAAGCCAGTGCTAAACCATTTCCCCTCTAAGGTAGCTTGTACACCTTTATAATTATGACACAAAATTCTCTTGTTCACTGTTCATTAAGAGCACAAAAACTTTACAGAGCATCCTATATCCGAGCCAAATTAAAAAATTTTTAAAAATTCCCATCAGCCCAAGTAAATACTTCATATATCTCAATAGAAATACATATATATGTGTAAATTGGCATAGCAGCTTTGCAAGGACAAAGACATATGATTGACCTCCTTTAGTATTAGTTGAAAATGCTATCTTGTGATCATGGAAAAAACTTGAAAGAAGGGCTATCAGAAAAAGAATAGACAAAAATTAGACAATATTGTAGAAATGGGTTTGGAAGATAACAGTTATGAACACATTTTCTGCATAAAAATTTTAAAATAGGTAACAGCACATCCTGCTTGAAGTGCTAGCTAAGAAAAATGTCTCCTCAGATCACACATGAGTGTCAAAAAACACTCAGAGAAAGACACCATTAACTGTTGAAAATGTTTATAATCTGGCAGCAGACTTGAATGTACTGCAGTGCAACCTGTGGCAACTAAAATCCACCTGTTTCATTACGACAACCTAGTCCTAGGCAGTGAAAAGCAATGGAGAACCCAGCTTGCTTCAAAACAGCAAAGCAGTTACAAACCAAATATGGCAATACCCAGCCCCACACATAATGAAAATTGTAATTCAAAGCAGACCAAAAGCTGGGAACTCCTGGATCAAGACCTGGCATGCTGAAAGAACAGTAAAAAGCCACCTGCACAGCTTCATGCAGATTTATTTGTAAGGCAATTATGACATGAGAGGGGGCAGGAATAGGAACACAAGTCTTGCACAAAGATCTGGTGGTTTTCAATAAAAGAGTTGTACTGGGGCATAGTAGAAATGTAAGAAATCCTGGAGGGATCACATTCACATCAAGCTTCAGTACAAAGAATCCAATAAAATGAGATGTGTTTACCAGTGCTGTCACACTCAGTCCCTATATCCAGTATTTYATGTGAACCATTAGCTCAAAGAGCAGATGTTCCCGGCTACAGCTGACAGAAAATGGGAGATTCATTAACATAAAGTTTTGTTAACCTCTGGAGGATCTCTCTGTCATATAAATAAATAATGCCTTTCATATCTCCCCCTACTCCAGGACAAATACCATTACCACAGTAACTACTTCTAGGTAAGCAAGCGACCAAATACACAAAAACATACTGAAGAAATACAGGAAAAACCCAGCTTACATTTGATAAAGAGAATTTCAGAATGGTTTCTGCAGCCTTCAGCAAGCTCAGAATTTCTTTCCTGCAATTTCTGTTCAGGACTGACACCAGCTGACAAACCACAACATCTATGGAGACAATTCCTTAATAGCATCACTGCCTGATAGTCAGGAATGGGACAGTGGGATCACAGAGCAGGCAGGGAAGAGCATCTTACAGCCCAGGGACCCCTCTAGTGCCTCTCAGCAGCAGACTGGAAACCATGGTCCCAGCTTCCAGAAGACAGAATTTCCTTGTGGCACTGATTTCTGTCTGCACAAGGAAAGCTTTGGATGTCAGTTTTGTAATAAAAGCAAAGTCAGCCTTTACAAGAGGCATCTTAATCTGATAAAGGACTGTAGCAGACATATTAGACTTCATTAACAGASGTAGCAATTGTTCCCATTTACATAATTCACACCCAAATAGTTARTGGCAAATAAGTACGACTAGATCACACAGCAGGACATAGACTACAGAGTAAAACACAAGGGAGGGTGGGTAACAAAGATGGAATTCCAAAAAAAGAAAAGCTGACATTCCGATAAAACCCTGCCAGGTATCTTTACCCTGGAATTCAAATAGTGGGTGTAATGAGAGAATTGACATGATTCACCACAATTTAGGGGTGTGTTAACCAAGAGAAAAAATTAATTCCTCTTACCTCCTAGTCCACACCACAGTCACAAAAGCTATGGCTGCTCTGAAACTTTATATAAAATGTGTGATGATCCTATCTCTTAGGGCTATTTTGTAGATTTGAGGTTTGACTAGTTTTGGAAAGTAAGAAAGCTCACTACTTCTCATGTTAAATTAACGACTATTACACACAAAAAGGACAGAAGAAAGTTTACTTTGGAAACTGCAAGCCAGCCAGTGCTGGACACAAATCATTGAACCCCTGGAATTCAGGGCTGTTTATCAAAATGTCCTTGTGGCCTTGACAGCAAGAAAGCAAAAAAGGATGAATGAAATTAAGACAGAAATAAGACAAAAAAGGAACTGTTCATATTACGATGGATTCTCATTCCTAAAGAGCACATAAATAGATGCTGAAGCACTGCCATCTGTTTATATCCAATCCTTTTTAAGAACTGGGGGATGGTGATGGTGTTTGTTTTGTATTTTTTAAATTAAGTTCACCTACTTGCACATCTGCCAGGTTCACCAAGTGTAACAGTGCCTTTGTTCTGTCTCACCGAACACAAGATGCCAACTGATACATTCTCTCCCAAATACACAGACAGAGAAATCTTCCCAGAAAAGGATCTCAAAACCCCCCAACAATCTTCAGGTGACTTTGACATATTAAAAAAAATACGTTTTGTAAAAGGCAGGTCATCAACCCTGACCCTAATAGTTGTAGGGGAAAAAACAGCATTCATTTGTCAAGGGAGTGTTTTGTTTCTAAACAAAGTGACATTCCTGTTAAACACATTTTACATTTGAAAGGTTTGCATAAATGGCACACATACACTTTAAATCACCACAGAACATGGAAACATCTTATCTATCCTTTTTAGACACCATTCTGTTTCCCATTCCTACAAGATACATCCCATCCAGAAAATGCTACCTGGGAGTCTGTAAACGAGAGCCAGATATATTCATCAGCTTCCTCGTTAATTTGTCTCCCACAAGCACACAATTSCTTTCTTGGGATCTACTTACTCAACAAGGAAGACGTAAGACAGAACATGCTCTGTTTTACTCTACAGCACTTTCTTTGCAAAAGCAGTTTTAACTGACATCAAGTTTCGTTTCTTATAATACCCATAAGTCTTGATACCAGCATAAAGGGTCTGCTCTCACCACCACAGCTCCATTCCTTTCTATCTCCTTTCCCAAAAAGCAAGACCAAAACAAGAAAAGGCTGACTATTATTATAATAAATGCACCTATTTCAGCTAAAGCTTTCTTTACTCATATTTATATAATCTTTCTGATATGCCACTTGCTTACAAGGATTTCTTCCTAGAGCTCTGGAGGTCAGTCTCGACCTGAGGCACATGAGGCAGTACTGATATTTCTAAAGTTCTTCTCACCTGTCAGACCTCAGTGGTTCTGCTCCCAGTGTACTAAGAGCTAACCTAGTCACTAAATTTGGGTGCACAAGCATTTTCTTTCTGTTCTTGCTGCTGTGCACAAAGTTTTTGTCTTCCTCCAGAGACCGGAGCACTTACTGCTTAACACTATCTGGACATCACACTGAAAGGCTTCCCAGGGGTGGCAGAAGTCTGGGACACTGTTCCAGCACCTATTTTTCCTACAGCTTTAAGTACTTCACTGAATCTGTCACAGGATGATGGACACATGGAGCAGATACGACCCTTCTCAACTGCCGTTTCCTGCCCGGATTTACCCGACTGGACCCCCACAGTTTCTCCCCATTCTTCTTAATGCTGACATGTGTAGGGGAGTCTGGGTAGGTGCACCAGGATTTCTCTTGTGCAATGACTGGGACATGCAATTACAAGTCTCTAAATTTAAAGCAGATGTGAAAAAACAAAATTATCGTGTGCTCTTTTTAAAAGCAAAACGCAAAAAGCAACAGGTGTCAGAACTTCAACATATCACTTATATCACTTCCTAGTGATCAACTGATTAAATTAACTCTCACTCTTCTAATGATCTAAAAGATTGAAGACCCGCGGATGTTAATTTTCTGACACTGTATGGCTAAAGAGTTTATAGCCTCATTTTAGAGTATAAAGTCAGTAAATACTACATGTTTGCACCCATGGCTGTTTCTCTCTTCCCCACAGGTGGCATGCAACCAACAACCCACTTCCTAAGAGCAGAAACAAAATATTAAAAGCACTGAAGATATTTCAAAAGCCCAGAAGTACCTAGAAGCACCAGTGAACCCACGCAGACAGCCAGCCTGAAGTCACCATGGGTAACATCACTGTGCAAGGCAAAGCATGCTCCAGCTACAGAAATTCCATCATAATCTCACCCTAACAACAAAGTTGGGCCAAAAATATTGACATAACCCACTAGAATACTAGAAAACTTCACTACTGCTAAATCAGGATTGGATTTTCTAAGATCTCCTGCTTTACTACTGCCACACAGCAGTCCACTGCATGCCAGAGCTAAACTCTTGGCTTAAACAGGCAGGAATGGAGAGAATCCTCTTCACCCAGACTGCTCTTACAGCAGGGTGGCCAGCAAGGGTCAAGAACACACATTATGGGTTTAGTTCTATTATTTAAAAAGCCACATGCATCCCTCCATACTTACATTTCTAATCAAATCATACCCAGACCCTCTACATATAACACAATTCACCAGTGGCTTAGCCAGGTAAGTGGTGTAACAAAACTCTCACCCAGGAGAAGCTTTCAGGGGAACAGGCTTGAAAATAGGGAGGGGCAAGGGGTGGAGGGATAACAATGGGRGAGCATCCTGCTTCACAAAATAAGAAATAATGGCAAGGAACTCACACACTGGTTACAATGGCATGGCAAAATATTTCTATTCATACAGCAGCAACACAACTGCAACCAGGAACTGAGAAAGTAGCAGATTCAGAGGGGGAAAAAAAAAAGAAGAAAGAAAAGAAAAAAAACTAAAAGCCCACTAAATACCAAAACCCCCTCAAAAAACCAGCCGGGGCTTCTTTCATCACCAAGATTTGCAATTCAGTAAAAGGGAACAAGCCAGGCAAATACCAAACCTGCTTTTTTGCTAGTCAGGCCATTAGCCACACGTTATAGATGAAAAGTTATGCGAACGGAATCTCAAAAAAGCTCGTGACAGGATCAAAAAGAATGCTAAAAATTATGAAAAACATGATGCTTTAATATAGCCCAGAGAGCAGGTTTTCTGCAGTTTAGGCTTCTGTTAACATCCCAACAGTGATTTAATTACAGCTAAATTGGTTTCCCAGAAGTGGTGGAAGAAGTTCAAATTATATCGAATATTATGATAAACTCGCATTTCATTCAGCAGATCCCAAGCTTTTTCTAGCTGCAACCCCTCTTGCAGCTTGATGGATTCAGACAATTCCGAATTTCTGGATGATACAGTAGCCATAGACTTGACTGTTCTGGGAACTGCTGTTCCGTGATAAAGTTCTGAACCGTGCTTCCAGAACTGAACTACAYTCAGCACAGCTGTTAACTAAATAATTACTGTTTAAACCGAGTATTTCATTACCGGGGAAAAAAAAAAAAAAAAAATCACCTATTTTACTACCAACTCTAGTCACAACAGCTTGGGCAAGGTGGTGATTTCTCTCTTCTCATCCTATTTGAAATGGCTCTAAGGGTGCTGACTCATAACTGACCCTGAATTGGGGCACACATGAGAGCTGCTGCAGTTTTCCACACCAACTCCAGTAACGTGTCAGGCTCTAGCTCAGGAGATGTGTGTGCAGCCACCTACGGCTACAGACGCAATAATCTCAGGGAGCAAAGGAGGGCAGGCAGCTGGTGGAGGTTACTGCTGCAGACATCCCAGCCCAGCTGGCCATTGTTTGAGAATTACAACCCCACAGCCAAACCAGGCAACTTTCTGCGCTCACAGCCTGTTGGATTGGAGGCAACTCATCATCCAGCTACAACCACCCCGCATACTTCAGTGGCCCCCCAAACGTGCTTGGACAAGATGTTAAACACACATTGTTCTTCAGAACAATTCYATTTCTATCCATTTGCTTTTATTCTATTGAGCTGCTTCCCTCCACCACCACCACCTCCATAGGTGTTTCTTTAGATCTCCGCATCTCCCAGTCTCTCCCATTTCCATTGGGGCTTCACTCTAAACCATTTGGACACAAACCATAACATGAACTTCCAAGGTGCAYGCCACGTTCCAGGTAAAATAAATCGTGTACTTCCTAACTAACATTCGGAGCTCACGCTACAAACGAGACAGACGTGAAAGGGCAGCAAATCCTGACACGGGCTTCAGGATGGCAGCAGATACAGAAACAAAGCCCCGTGTCAGCTGACGCTTGTTCGTAGTAGATGCAAYAAAATACACGAAACGTGACCGTTCGGCGTTCACAAGGAAAACATAAAAAATCCAACACCGCCACAAGGTCTGGGCAGAAAGACACCGCTCACCATTACCTCAGATGAGGTGAATAAGACAACAAAAGCGTGCGCTTCCCAAGGACGGACTGAATGAGGAGGGGCGGAAAAACACGGCCGGGAAGGCGAATGGGCARAGCAGGAATGACCGCCCGTGCGAGGCACAACCAAACCCCACCCGGCCGCGAGCAGTGCCCGGCAGGACGCGGGCCCGCGGGGCGATGTGGCCGCCCCGCCGCGTTCCCCGGGGCCGGACCGGGGCCGCCCCGCCCMGCCCCGGGCGGTGACAGCGTGCGCGGCCCGGCGGGGCGAGGCCCCGACCCCCCCACGGCCGCCCCTTCCCTCCGCCCGGCCACAGCCCGCGCACCCCCGGGGGGAGCCGCCCGCGGGCCCGGACCCACCTGCGCGGCAGCTCCGCGGCCACAGCCCCCGCCGCCGCCGGACCCTGCCCGGCCGCCGCCGCAGCCCCTTCCCAGCGCGGCGGCTGCTCCCGCAGCTACCGGCGCCCGCAGGCCCCGCCCCGCCCCGGGCTCCCCCCAGCGGACGACAGGGCGCGTTAACGCGACCCCCCCCCCGCTCCGAGCGCGGCCCCTCACCTGCCTGTCAGCTCGCGGGGAAGGGACGGGCGGCGGCGGCCGCGCCCGGCGCGCCGAAGTCGGGTCGGTTCGGTTTCGCTTGCGCTCCCGCCGCTTCCCCCTGCGCCGCTCCCTCCCGCGCCCCCGGCGCGAGGAACGCGCTGGTCCCACCCCCCTGACACGAACACGCGCTTGCTCCGCCCACCGYGGCCACAGCCGCCGCGCCCCGCCCCCGGCGCGCGCGCTCCCAGCGCCGCGCTCCGCTCTGCTCTCCCCGCCCCGCGCGGGGGGGCGTGGCCCGCGGCACCGCCCCCGGCGCTGCGTCACCGCCCCGGCCTCGGTCCCGGGAAGTTTGGCCGCTCTCCGGCGCCGTAGCGGCGGCTCCGGGCGGGAACTACGAACAGGGAGGGCTCAGGTAGGACGGGCAGGGCCCGGCGGGGAACCGGCACCGAACCGGCAGCGAACTGCGAACGGAGCCGGGACCTGCCTTACGGGCGGCTGCTGAGCGGCCCCGCCCGGCTGGAGAGGGGCGCGCGTGGGGCCGGTGTTTCCTGAGGGAGCCTCGGGCAGACCCGAGGGAGCAACTGACTTGATCAAGGGTCCTTCCAGTACGAGTTTTTCCGTGATTTCAGGGTGTAAGGAGCCAAAACCAACATTGACTTCCTTAGGACACTAAAGTGAGAGGTTATGGGAAATCGGATAGATCTGTCAGGTTACACAAGGAATGACACTTATTGACATCACTGTCTAAATTAGTCTCGTTGCAGTGAATGCAACGAATGTTATAATTACGTTGTATTATTACGTCATATTATATATTGCCTATATTATGTATTTTATATATTATATATTTTATATATTTTATATATTATTGTATTCTTACATCTTATATATTATAATTACCATTTCTGTTATAATTCAGACCTCTGACAAGCTGGTATCCACTGAGGTCTCAATAACCTGACCGTCCCTTTCAACTGTAGAAAGAGAGCCCATTTTACATCAATTTCTGAAGAATAATATAGTGCACATAAGTGCATGCTATAATATTTGACCCTCCTGTCAAGCCTAAGGCGTCCTAAAAAAAAAAAATTGATAATTTATATTGCTGTCTAAGAAGGCAGAAGGATGAAAACAGATACAGGCTTGCCCATGCCTCAAGTATTCTGCCAGTTTCAAACGTAAATGATTTTCCATTTAACAATAAGCAAGTGTCAACTTGGAGCAAAACAGGAAAACAGAGCCTGGGAGCTTTAGGTTTTTCATCTTAACTTAATTGGTGTGTCAGCTTAATAGGGTCTTGCTGCCAGAAGTGTCATCTGTGCCTGTGATCACCATGGGGTTTATGCTCCACAGTTTGACAGCTCTCCCACAGTGCTTGCGGAGTTCAGATGGTTCAGTTTCCAGGCTGGATTAATTTCTTGCCTAGTAATTGCATTTGGGAAATCTGCAGGCTTTCTGGTCACAATTGGACAGGCTGCTTTTCCCTGTAAGTCCCAAACCATTACTCTGGAGTTAAAAAGCCTCCTGTCTTTGCCTTGCAAGGGCTGAAGTGACTTGTGCATAAATGATGTGGTCATAAATCAGTCTGACAGGCTTTTAGAAAGAAGTGGCCACGTAAATAATTTATGATATTTGAGTAATATTTCTGCCAGGTCTGGTCTCCACCACGAGTTCTTTTCTTTTACTCTGCCTGTGTGAATGTGAAACTCTTCGAAGAGCAGATGTTCACTTTTGGTTTTGTAATTGTGAGCTGTTACTGTTTCATACCTGGAAAAAAGCTTCTATGACAAAGTTGTTTCTCTTTTCCTTCAGTTCTACCTGTTGGTCATTGTTTATTGTTACAAGGAATTTTTTTATAATACCATCAAAAAAGATTATTTGTGCAGAAGTACCAGTTAATCCCTTTAATGAAATATTTCTTACACAGATTGTGAGTTAATGCAAAGAAATTAAGCAATGCAAGAAATTAAACAGGATTTATATTCTTGGAAAGAAAATGTATTTCCAATTTAGAATCGCTTGGAATGATCTATTTCCTAGGGTGCATTTTGAACTAATGAAACCTTTTGGGACCCTTTGTAAGGCAAAAATTACAACAGGCAGTGAACTTTAAAACAGCAAACAAAACTACTTAGTAATAATTGACACATACCAGTGCTGTTAAAGAAAATGTTTGGAGGCATAACCAGCAAAATCTGAAAAATATGCAGGCTAAAACACAGCAACACATGCATTTTGGACTGGATTTGTACTTGCTGGGAAAGTAGCAATTCCTAAGCAACTTCCATTAGTTACTTTGATATTGAATTAATTTGTGACAACTGTATATAGGCTGTTATGACAGGGAACCACATAGTGAGTAAGGAGGTAAGTTTCTCATCCCATGTTCCAAAAGTGCAGCAATTGACCAGGTAGGCTTTGTTTCAGGTGTTGGATGTATCCAAAAATTCTGAAGTAGTAAAACAACCTCAGAAATGCACTGTTATTATACTAAACTTGTATAAAGGTAAGGAAGAAAGAGCTTTACCCTCTGTTCATTAAAATGCTAACTAGTAAAAAGTGGAAACCAAATAAGTGTTTTCTGTTTAGTGCAGGGAGGGGATCATGATCCCGGACATGCTAAGAGTAAATCCGGAAGTGCCTGATAAATCTGGGGGTTCATTTATGCTTCTGGAGCCACACAGATTCCAGTGTAATAAGTGGGACTGCACAAAGGTGTCAAATCTGACATGCGCCATAAATGAGTAGAAATTGTCAGTGGCATTTGATTGCCTTGAAAGCAAATGTATTTAAACTACTGCAGGTAGCTCTGACTTTCTATATTTTATCTTTTTATTCTCTTGCTACAGAACGTGGTCTGAATGAGGAAAGTGCATCAGAAGGTACTGGCAGCATCAGAGGCCACCTTAGTCTACAGTAGGCACCCAGTCTCATGACCTCCCCCTGCATTTCCATGTTTAACCTATAAAACACTTGAGTATCTTTTTTTTCTCTTTAAGTTAACAGAACATTACCTTGCTTTTCTCAAGTCATCAAGCTTGTTTATCTAGAGATACCAGAAGCCACAACTGAGGAGTTCTATTGTATGCAGCTTTTCCACAAGCAATTGCATCAACTCTTTTCCACTGTTTTTAAACTGTGGAGTAGCACAGGCCTGTCTTGATTAGGAACATCTGCCCTATTAAACTTAAAGAGGTTCTTCAGCTCAGTGTTAGGTAAAGCAGCCTTTGCATAACAGGTAAATCAGCTTATAAAATAGTTTGGAGTTCCCGGAGGAAAGAAAACGCCACAGAAATCTAAAACTTGTAAAGTTTTTTCTATGTTTTCTAAGAGTAATACAAACCTTAGGTTAACTATGTGGCATTATCTTTAGTGCTTGCTAAATCACTTGTTGCTCCGTGTGTAACTGCTCTTGCTGGGCACAGTGGAATTGCATTTATTGAAAGAATGTTGAAGATTTTTACTCAGCAAACCAAAGCTTCTCTGTGAATGAAATTTAACATATGGAGACGATGAGGATGAACTGAAAAGCCCTCTGAAAGTTCACAGTCGGTGTTCAAGTCCTGTCTTAGATTGTGTGATGCTATGATTAATTTCTTGCAACAGCCAGGTTCTGGCTGGGCATTTCCCAAGCTGTGGTACTTGCACAATTCATGGTATGCAAACTATTCTGAAGTGATGCAAAACTGCCTGCTTCCACCATACATGTGAAGGGAACTGGGAACTCGAACTGATACCACAGGATTAAAGCACAGTTCAAAAACCTTGTTTGTCAAGACAGAGTGGAACTGATAGGAAAAGACATGATTTAGCAGCAAAACAAATTTTGGGTAGTAATGGACAATAGGGCAGAAAGGTGTGTCAGGATGTGTTAATATAGMAAATTAGGAGTTATATCCATACAATCACGGAATTTGAAGGCATTGCTGCCATAGCCCACAGTGGTAGTTGTACCTGAACAGATTAAATTCAAGATTATCTATTCTAGAAGATTGTTTTATTTCCTGCGCAGGAATTTGTGCACACAGAGATTTTTCTCAGCAGCTGCTCAATTCACTACCACCATGCAAATAAATACCTACTTGTACAGTGCTGTTGAAAATTAATATTTCATACCCAGTTTCCCCAAACAGATTGTTTTTCTGATTATGTACCTAATGTGTGCAAATTTTGAAAAACAAGATCAAAATATGGTAGTAGTAAAAGCTGTTCAGTTTCTTTACCTGTTCTAGTGTATCAAGATAATGTTTTGGAGCACAGTGCAGCACGTCTAGTCTAGTGTGGGTTTTTTCTGTTTGTTTAGAAAACTTCCTGAGAACATTACCAGCTAAACTGAAAAGAATTCCCTGTGAATAATAAATAATGGTCCCAATCACAGAGGTATTAAATTATAATTTGTACGTGTCTTTAAGCTGATAAGCTGCTTATATCATCCTACATATTCAAATGCACGTTTGGACTTTAATTTTTAGCCTTTCTGGTTTAAAAATAGGGCACTTTTTAACGCTGGTTAATGAGTCAGTCAGCCTCCTAGAGCACAGTCCTGGCCCCAGAGGATGTCCAAAGCTCTTTGGCACTCCATTCAATAGTTTATTAGCTACTTCAGCATTAATGTTTCATGTAAGTTAAAACGTTATGTGGAGAGGGCAGGGCAGTGAGGAAACAATATTCCAGTGAGGAATGGAAGTGCCTTGCCTTCCCTGGCTCTGGCACCGACACAGATTTATAGCTCCATTTGCAGAATTAACTTCTCTCTCTTCCCAACTCCTACTCTAATAATTTTTGATATTGAAGTTCTGTCACTCTGAAATGCTCAGACAATTGCTTTGAGACACGGGGCATTGCTGTGCTGCACTTCCCCCACTGCAAAACCCCCCACCTTGCCCTGATGGAGTGTTTGGCTTAAACAACGCTCACAGCTGAAGCTGTTCCTCCAGGTAAAGCCTGAAACTGAACTGGCATCTTGTGTCTCCTTCACTCAAACTGGATTCAGACATAATTTGAATACAAAACACTGACAAATTAAACTGATAATGGTGCACACCATATAAAAGCTTGAAGGGCTTTAACTGAAACCAGTATTAAGCAATTTTGCATCAAAATGCCACCCACCTGCTTTGCATAAATTGGTCATGGGGTTATGTAGGCAAATGACATTTCAGTCATTGTTTCTTCCCAAGGGCTTGTAATGATTAAGATCTGATTGAGGCAGCTTGAGGGTGTGAGTGGAGGCAACAGTATTGTTCAAATTTCAATCCACTTGGCCACCCATACTATTTATTTCTCTCTAATTGTCTCCCTCCCCATGCAATGAACTCTTTGCTGAACAGAGGAAATAGCCTGCTTCAATCACAAATGTTTCTCCTGGTAATGTTGCTTTCTATTTGTTCTTTTCCAAAACCAAATGTATTTACCACAAATTGCAGCTAACTTCTGATTGAAACATGTTCAAATATATGAACACTGTACAATTATACACGTTTTGGACTGAAGAGGAATAATTCTAGCCAACCAAAATTAAGGAGAATTTTAGCTACACTTGTCATAATTGCCAGTGCTCATATTTGCCAAGGAAACAACTAGGATCCTTTTTCTGAAAATTGTTTGCCAAGTCCTCGGTAAACTTTGGATTTCTTGTTTAGAGACTGGAAAAACAACTTCTTTTTAAAAGTGCCACACCTGGAATGCGTTAGCAAAGCATAATAGTAGCCAGGTGCTGGCCGACTGGCAAATCATGCTATCCACTGAGGATTTTAGGCTTTCTCCAAGTGTTTTGACATCTCCAGCTGCCTTGCATGTGTATGACTTTGTCCTGTATTTGTATTGCATACAAAAGTCTCAGTGCTGGGCTGCCAGTTGTACTCAGCATTTATGCAAGTACAATAAAAGGTTGTGTCCGTGGGTTGTTTAGAAGTGCTGCTGCAGTCCCTGGCACATGTGGGGTACACTGCTCTCCGCTGCTCCAAGGCAGGATGGTGTGCAGTGCTGGGAAGTGTTGGAGACTGGCTTGGAAAAGGGTGCCACCTACTGAATTATTGGTATCACTTCTTACGATTCTGACAGGTCTTGTGTTTTTCAAGTCTGCACAGTTTATGTGGTACCATCATAGCACCGGACAGGGTGATTACAGTCAAAACAATAATCTAAAATTAAAACTGACAAGTCAGGGTATAGCTGAGTAAAGTTTTAAAAGTTGCCTCTACTTTTTGTCAAAGTATTAATGGATATTGAAAGTGATCCGGGAAGACAGTGCTGAAGAATGTGAAAGAGGGAATTATTTTCATTTTCCTTCCCTAGAATGGTACAGTGCACTCACATTTACCTAAAAGGAAAAAAAACCACATATAATTTTTTATCACTGTGATATTCAGAATAAGCTTTTTGGCATGTCTTCATAGGGACTGTCAGTTCTGTTATCTTCAGTGATTATATTTTCTCTTATCTCTAGGGATGCCTGAGAGCCAAAGCTACAGCAGCAACAACAGCTCCAGCCCTGGAGATTCAGTGGCTTCCTTTGGACAGGTCAGTGCCTTTTGCCCGAGAGGGAAACACAAAATTTATGCTCCCACTTCTGGAAATCTGCTCTGCATGTTTATTCCTTTTAAACTTGGATACATTCAGGCTGGAATCATGCTATACCTAATTGTACTTTACATTTTTTTCTTTGCAATAGTCTTGACATGCCTCAAGTTATATTAAATTGATCCTTTTCAAAAGGGTTTTAAATCTTGTACCTTAAAAGTGGGTCTCATTTTATTTTCTCTTATTCCCAAATGGCCTGGATCATGCTTGCACACATTCCCAGTACTAGTTCAGAAAAAGCCAACTACTTTCAGCAATTATAAAATAATTTTTAAAAATTGTAAAATAATTTGGAAAAAAGAAAACCGTATCTCAGCTGAACAGAGCTTTTGGTGGTGAATTCTCTTCTCCATGATAGGCATTTCTACATAGTTCCTGAATATGGCACAGCTTGTGCATTCTCCCTTTWACCTTATGGTTTTTGGTTACAGGCTTGCATTCTAGATTCAGAAAAAGACAGTTTTTCCTTTAAGCTTAAATAGAACCAAATACAAATTAGAGAGGTCCAGCAGGAGTTGGAATTTATATGGCACACACACACTAGAAGATTCTGTGTTCTGCTAGACTGTTAGGGCAGCCAGTACGTGCATACACAATATTTATGATTTAGGTGATGAAACCTCTGTTCTGTCCACATCAGAGCATAACAACATGAGCTTTTTAGTGCTCAGATCCTTAACATAGATTTAGGCTTCTCCACATTTTGTAAATTGCATTTCTACCGAGACAGCCTAAAGGTACAACACTTCAGGCTTCCAGTGATGCTGGTGTTCTCCAATGATACCATTGATGGTGTTTCCATGTCTGTCATACCCCGATTCCAAAAACGGATCATACGCATCTTGGAAGGACTGGCATAAAGAAGGGATATTAGGAGAAGAGGGGAGCTAAAATAGATGGAGTAAGATCTGTCTTACCTTGTTTTTGCCAAGTATCAATACACAGCAAGTGAGTACCAAGCTATCCAGCATGCTCTGCGTCGGAGGCTGGGCCCAGACTACATCAGCAGCCGGCAAGCAGGAGGAGGACAAAAGGTAGGAGTAAACATGATGTTTCAACTCAATTTTCCCCAGAAAAACTAGAGTTGAAAAAATTACAATATCCTTTTGTCTTTTTTTGGAAGTTCATTTCCCTCTAGTAGTTTAATATGCAGATAAGAATGCAAAGTAAACGTGGCATAAATTCTGATTTTTCTTGAGCCACAGATTCCTTTTACACTTAAAAAAAGACTGAATTTTTCAGTGCTTCATCCTTTAGAAAGAAATATTTATCTACTTGTGCAACACTGGGATGTTTTCCCTATTTTTTCCCAGAACTGGASTATATGAAACGTTATACAACAGTGGCTGCATTTACCATCTTTAGTGCCTGCTCTGCGTCCTGTTGATTAATTCATATTTGTTATTATATTAACCCCCATCACAGTTGCTGGAAGAGAGTCAACCTAAAACTTCACCGTCACCTTTTTATTCACATTATCTGAACCTTGAACTTAGCTGGGTTTTCTCAGTGTAAGGTGATATGTGTAATCCCTCTTTAAAACAGTGTGTAGAGATGTGTGCAAAAGTCTGTATATCTATGTATATATTTATGTATATATATGTGCTTTTCTTTTCAGTTCTGTTACATTGAGGGTCACAAGGTCATCAGTCTGGCCAATGAAATGTTTGGCTTCAATGGCTGGGCTCATTCAGTCACTCAGCAGAACGTTGGTAAGGATTTCTTGAAGGCCTTGTGAAGGAAAAGTCTCTCAGATAAGGGCCAAGGATCCATTACAGAATCACAGAATATCCTGAGTTGGAAGGGACCCRTCAGGATCAAGTCCAACTCCTGTCCCTGCACAGGACACCCCAGGAATCACACCCTGTACCTGAGACCATTTTCCAAATGGTTCTTGAACTCTGTCRGGCTGGTCCTGTGACCACTGCCCTGGGGAGCCTGTTCCAATGCCCACCCACCCTCTGGGTAAAAAACCTTTTCCTGATATCCAACCTAAACCTCCCCTGACTCAGCTTCAGGCCATTCTCTCAGGTCCTGTCACTGGTCACCAGGGAGAAGAGATCAGTGCCTGCCCCTCCTCTTCTCCTCGTGAGGAAGTTGTAACTGCAATGAGGTTTCCCCTCAGTCTCCTCTTCTCCAGGCTGAATAGGCCAAGTGACCTCAGCTGCTAGAACTTGATCACTTCAAAGAACCTGGGCAGAGGCATTTGCAATTTCCAGGTRTCTTAACAGTTAGTAAAAATGAGAGCAGTGAATAATATTAGAGCTTCTGTTTTCAATTTAGATATGTCATAGTCATTATTATGAGKGTGTTTATGATTATTCTTGAGTTATTCTGATCAAGTCTCTGATTTCTATGGGAACGCTCAGTCAACAGTAATTACAATTAAGCTATTTAACACCCAGCAGTCCTGAGCCAGCTCTCATACTCACCTGTAATTTTTATACTCTAATCAGTTCACATTCTCAGTTAATATTCCCCTAATCTTTAGGGACCCATCTTTTCCTGCAGATTTCTCTTCTAACTAATACCTAGTACTGAGGATTTTACAGTAGAAAGCTTTGGGAAAATTTTTCAACTATAATATGGTGTTCAGGTGATCTTAAAACTTCAGCCTCTTCCGTCTCAGTAGCTGAAATAGTACCTACCAGAGGAATGTTGTCCTTGGTTGCAGATCTGCTGTGCTCATGCTGAAGACTGGTTGTTGAAATAGGTCAAAGCAGCAGCTTAAATTACCTCCTTCCTTCTCCCCCACCTTCAGAAATCTTTTCTTAACTCAGGCTGGTAGATTCTAGAAATAGAACAACTTACTTCATTGCTTTCCATCTATTCTGCACCATGGGTTTTTTTACCCCTTTTCAGTCCAGAAAGGACTGACATCCTTCAAACTTCTATCTTTTTCAAATAATGCCATAACAAATCGTTCCTTAGAAATTCAGAGTGAGAGGATTCTGTTATGTTTTAAATTCCTGGGTAGAAAAAGGGCTTGCACCTTCAGCAGTTTTACAAAACAAGTAAACAAATAGACCAGACGAGTAGAGAAGAACTCTTGGACCCCAGAGTAAAGTTACTTGACCCCAAATTTCACTTCAGACAGGTGACATATTTCTATTAGACTTGCAGGACTGCTAACTGGAGTGCTCTRTGTGTATTATATAGCATTGCTTTTGGTGTGAAGTAAGGTACTTTAGAGATTCTGAATTGAGATTGTATTGCAACCTGTTCAGCTCTTCAGGCATTCTGTCYTGGATTAAACCTTGGGCTAATTATTTGCAAAGTGGAGACTTGTACTATGTCATAGGAAAGAAATTACTTTCATAGACAACAGTTACCTTTTCCAAACAGTTTTCTTTTGTTTTTATAAATTGACACTTCAAATATCTCCTTCCAGATTTTGTTGACCTCAACAATGGCAGGTTCTAYGTGGGTGTCTGTGCTTTTGTGAAAGTTCAGCTTAAGGTAAGTGCATTTTTCTGTTGGCTCTGACTGTAGCTGAGCAATTGCCTGAAGCTGTGAATGAAAGTTCTTGCCAAGGTCAGACCACAGTCCTTGGATACTGCACTGCACTAGGAACCTACTGGTGTCCTAAACATTGACCTTGCTGTGCAACAAACAGCTAAGGGCAGGTGACCAAGCTTAGCAAAGCACAGCACCTAACAAGAAGTACTGTATGTATAGAAATTCCCTTATATTTAAAATTTTACTGCAGGATGGATCATACCATGAAGATGTGGGATATGGAGTCAGTGAAGGCCTGAAATCCAAGGCCTTATCCTTAGAAAAGGCAAGAAAGGAGGCAGTAACAGATGGACTGAAAAGGGCACTCAAGTAAGTGGAGATCAGTACATTTTCAGAAGTTATGTGGGAATGAAGTGTTATTTTCAGTCGCAGTGAGCTCTCTTGTTTCTCAGGTGCTTTGGGAATGCCCTTGGGAACTGCATCCTAGACAAAGACTACCTACGGGCCGTGAACAAGCTTCCACGCCAGGTGCAGTACACGGGCTGTCAGAGCAGAGACTGCAAAGCATCCCCTGCCCCTGCTCCTTCATGTTAGAGAGATTATAAATGGTGGTATCAATGCATCTCATCCCTGAGGGTTACCAGCTGTGAGACCAATAGCCTTTGTAACAAACAGTTCCCACAAACCAGCAGTGTGTTCCTGAAGTGGCACCTCAGTAACCAACACAGATCTTGCCAGCTCCTGCTATGCACCAGCTGGGGGCAGGAGGCTTCTAGGCAGTGACCTACCTTGTGGATGGAAGAAAAAAGGAAGCCTTTTGCAACTGCTGGTCCATGGAGTTTCATAGTAAAGCTGCCTTCAATCACACTAGGACTTGCCAAACTCTGCTAGAGGCCTAGAGCAGCTCTGTCAAACACTGTAGGAGCACATCCAAAGTGACACCTCTCCAGGTAAAGATGGCCCAGATCTCTGGTTTGCCAGGGTCAGTGTCTAGCAGAGGCATTGCCACAAACTTGTAAAGTCACAGAGCCAAAACATCCGTCTTTAATAAACAGGAATGGTGTACCTTTCTCAGAACTCAGTAAAGGTTGCCTATGCCCTTTACCACAAGCTTGAGAATGGACTGGTAAAACCAACAGAACCAGCAACGGCCTTGTGGGGCTCTGTGAGAAGCTGTAAAATTCTGCATCAATCACCAACACCTGTTCTCGTTTGCAGAGCAGTGTGGGGAGACATCACCATCTGCCCTGAAGCACTGAACAATTAAACCCACACAGAGTCACAGGAATTCAATGATTAACTGACTGAATTAGTGGGTACTGAAAAAGCATTTCAGCTTTCTAACTCACACTTCGACTTAGAGCAAACAAAATAGATTTTTAACCAGTGCTTATTTCATTAACGTGATGATGGGAATTTCTGAATGTTTTCTTTTTTCTCCTTTACCAGGTACCCCCTGAGTTAGATTTGGTCAAAGCTAAAATACAGGACTATGAGCCTGAAATAGAGAAAGCAAGATACAGCAGCTATTTGGAGAGGCAGAATGCAGCAGGGAGACAGCACTGTGAGGTGGCACCTGGCTATAAGCCTGGTCAGACAGAGGCTGCTGTAGTGCCAGTAGATCACAAACAGCCAGATGATCCCAGGTGAGACTGCTGTTATAAATGTATTTTATAAGCTGTGGTAGAAGTTACTGCACCTTTTAAAACGTGGACAGCCCAATTCCGAAGGTGCCATAAAGCACTAGTTTGGTGGATTTCCTTTACTGTTGTTTCTTAATGAAATTTTTTTCTCCATAAAATGTAATTGCTGAAGTCCTGTTTAACTTTGTGTGTGCTTGGGGGAGGGACAGAAGCAGAGACTCCCTGGCCATTGAGTGTGATGCCACTTACCAGCGGAAATTGCGACAGAAGCAGCTGCAGCAGCAGTTCCGAGAACAGATGGAGAAAAAGCAGCAGGTCCCAGGAGTCACTCCCAGCAGCAAACAGGGTGAGAGATGGCATTAAAAACTGGCAGTTTCCATGAGAGCTGCTGGCAGGCACAGGTTACCCTCACAACAGGAGCCTGACCAGCTTCATGTGCTGTTGTACTGTGCTATCAACACACCTTTGAGGCCAAAGGAAGGAGGATCATCACCTTTCCCCCCTCTATGTTCTTAAATTGTCAGGAATATCAGCTCTAAGCCTGCATCATTAAAACTGCAACTTTCCAGTCACCCTAAAGCAGCTGTTGTCAGCACCATTAACCCCATTAACCTGCTGCACCCGAGCTGAGGCTGCAGCACTTGGCTGTGGTAGCTGCAGGCAAGTAGACATTGCATGAGCTGCTGATATGTTGCCCTTGACTCATGAGGAAGTCGGGATGGCCCTGTGGTAGCAGGACCATGGAGATGGGGAGACAGGCTAAATAAGCATGTTAAAGTAGCACAGTTGCTCATCAGACCTCATCAGGTACAGAATCTTACTGTCCCACATCCTGCTTCCAAGTCATAACCAGCTCTAGGAAAAAAGAGGGCACCTGGTGGCAGGTGCTCGTTGTCATTTCAGACTTCTGCTCTGCTAAGAGGGAGCAAAAGGATTCTTCTGGTTTTCTCATATTGATCTTTTCTTGTGTTGCCTCCTTCCAGCAACATCTGATCCTCCTGTGAAGCACAGCACTCCAGCAGCAGTACAACAGGAGCTGGCAATAGAAGAGGAGTTCTTTGCAGGTCAGCCAAAGAGTGATGAGTAATAAAGTGTTAAATCATTAGCATTTAAACCAGCTCTTCAGAATATAGTGTAAAGGTAAAAGTTCTGAAGAACTGGAATAACAGAAGTGTGAGTATGAGTCTGACCTTAACAATGTGAACTTTGCTTGAGTGGCAGGGACATGATGTCCGTTGCTATGAGGGGTTTCACATTTAGGCTCTTCAGTAGCGTTGTTACACCTATTTGGTAAACCCTTTTCCTGAGGTGAAACGAAACGGAACTTGGGGCAGGGTGGGGGTGTGTCTTTTCTTAATAGAACCATGGCTGTTTGGAAGGAAAAGTTGTAGGAAAAGAATGCTGGTCTTGGAGCTACTGCCATTCCTGTAGTACAACACTGACATCATGGATCTCCTTCATTCGTTCCAGATGATCCTGAACTTTGGAACATTTCCTTGGAGAGCACTGACCTTAAGGTAACGGGTGTCAAAATGGCAGACCCCTCATCAGCTGGACACCAGGCACCCGAGACACCCCGTGGACATCACCAGATGACCACTTGTAACAGGACACCCCACAGGATGAACCAGCACAAAGCTTCTGCCAGACTTGCACAACTGCAGCCACCTGTGACAGCCACGAGCCACAGCTGTGCCAACCAGCACACCCCAGGTACTGCTGCTAAAAGCACTGCTCAAAAGCCGTGCTGTAGATTAGTAAAGTCAGGTGGGAGAAACAGTCCTCTTTTTTGGACCTGGCTGCAGATGCTGTGACAGTGGGCTCGGAGAACTGTCTGGTTTTTTCCATCCCACTGTCCTATCAAGGAAGAGTTAGGAAAAGAATCGAGGAGCACTTTTAGAAGAGCATAAAAATGTTAAGAAAATTCCATTTCTCACTCTCTCTCTGTTTGGCAGGGTGCAGCCCCCTGAGGAGAAGTCAGAGCATGAAAAAAAGGAGGCTGGAACCTACGTGAGGCCCCCGGTGGGATCCATTCCTCAGTCATGGATTACATCACAAGACTGCAGCTGGCTTTTCAAATTATGTCAAATGGACTTTCCTGTATATTATGGTGAAGCAACAGAGGAGAGTTTGATACAGTCAGCAAGAACTGTATGTACTTTTAGGTTATTACGTATTTCAGATGCCTTTTGCAATTACTTGTGCTTAAGCAGCAGGAAGTGGATGTTACATGAAATTTCCTTGAAACAGTAACAGAATGAATTGTTAAAAATGAGATGCAATTGGTAACTTCTTTCTCTCCCTGTGCTGCATTTCAGCACAAAGAGATTTTTAGTGAAATGGAGAGCAGGTGGGTTATGGCCAGAGGACAGCACATTCAGGCTGTGGCCATGTCTGAGGTGCAGCCCCGCCCTTTGCCCTGGGGCTGCGGGAAGAGGGTCAGAGCTCCTCGCTCCTCTTCAGCCTGTTCCGGAGCCTGTTCCTCGCTGTCCCGGGCAGCGGCAGCACCTCCAGCCATGCCTGTGCCCCAGGGCAGGAGCGCGCCGGGATCGCTGCCAGCGCCGCACGCGGCATCCCAGGGTTCGCTCCCAAAATGAATGGCAGCTGCACTTCTGTTTTTAAATAAGCTTTCACCCCTTTTCAATACAGAAATAAAGATGAAATTTGAAAAACAAACCAGGCTGGGAGCTGTTCGTGCCTCTATGCCCTCCCAACCATTACAACTCGTTCTGTTTAAGAGCTTCAAAGGAGGTAACACGTTCTAGAGCTAACGAGGCACCACTGCACCTGCACAGCCTCCTTTGCTTTACGATGGGCAAACAGAAAACTCCGCCGGGGCTTAAAGGTTACAGCAAAGCCAACAGCTGGTGCTTCTGGTAAGAAGGTCAAAAGAAGAATTTTTAGGCAGTATTGGAAAAATACTCCCTTATCCATTTTGAGTAGCTCCATGCTGTAAAGGGAGGAGTTCTGCTGGCTGACCTGTTCTGTTCCTCTGCAGTGAAGTGGTTCAGCTGCAGCTCCTGGCACCACCACGCCAGGGCCCAGGCCAGTGGCACCTGTGCTGGCAGCACTGCTCCTGGCAGGGGTGGTGTCACCGTCCCCAAGTTTCTGTGGGGGGAGCCTGGTACTGCAGTGCTGGAGGCAAGGAGGATGATACCACATGACTGGAAGTTAGAGCGGGACCAGGAAAAGTTACAAGAACTCTGGGATTAGCCCAACCCTGAAACTGTCAGGCTTGAAACAGGACTTTATTCCCAGGCTTTGCCTTCACTGCCCTCTCTAAATGTAAATACATTTGGAATAGCCAGCATTTATGCCTCTTCCTCCTACTCTGCCTTCACCACTTAATCAGTCTTTTTCCCTTAAAAAGATCCTCTGCTATCCACTTACCTCCTCCACAGGACAAAGAACAGGAATTGATTTCACCATGGAAAGACAGGACAGGCCATAATTAATGGTAATAGATTACATCTAGAAAACAGTTTCACATTTCACTGTACTTGTTTCTGGCCAATTCAGTGCTGCCTTCAGAACAGCCCAGGGAAGAAACACATTCCACATGTTTGAGTCATGCCCTCGCTGTTGAAACCATATACCTGCTAGGAGGGAGCTTGCAGACGTTCAGAATTACGGGATTCAAAGCTGCTCCCGAACTTTTACAGTGAAAAAAATTTTAAAGTCTCACACAAAAACGTAACTGCCTCAGCTTCCTTGACTCGGGAAGCAGTGCAAATATAGCTGCGCCTCCCCTAAGAGAAGTCACCACAATGAGCCTCTCGGGATTGGTCCCTTTGAAAAGGGCTGGAAAACTTATACTTGGAGCTTTTTTTTTCCTGCGAGGCTTACGCAGCATGACTCATAACAGAAGCTGTTCTTAAAATGGAAAGAAATGCAGCAGCAATTAGTGTTTAGAAATACCAAAGTCCTGCAAGTCTGCAGTTGAGAATGACCCTGTCAAGCAGCTCCCCTCTTGACCGTTACAGTTGCAAACCTGAGGACTGAACTCCCGTTACAGAGCGCCATAACAAGTCCCTCCCCAGCCCCACGGGTGCACATCGCTGCTCCCGCCCACCGCACAGCACAGGGCAGGGGAACCAACAGAGGAGGAGCAGCGGGGAAGGGCCCTTGAGGACACCCTGCTCTTGCCTCGCTGCCAAAGGCAAGCACAGGACCCCGCTAGTGACGCTCCCTCCGCCTCTGCTTCCAACAGGGAGAGCCACCAAGTTCTTACCTGTCACAGCTAGGCATTTGGCAACCTCATGACAGCCCCAGCCCTAAAAGCAGCCACASAGCTGATCCGTTATCCTCCCTCAGACCACTCCCCTCCTACAGATCCGTTCTAGGAATTATTCCTTGGAGTACCTTGTTTCAGAGTATCCTATTAAGGGCCAATGGCTCCTGACTGGTCACTGCTTTTGAGAAGTTAAAGGTCTCATTAAATTGGGTTTCTTGTGATAAACTGATACACTGGGTGACAGTTACATCACTGCAGGAAGAGGACAGAGGGGCTGGACCCTGCTGTTCCACAAGAAAACCCACAGCTCAACAAAAGCAGGTTTGGTTTATTTGAATGGCTTCATCCAATAGTCTACAAGGGTAACAAACTGCAACACGGGGCGCAGTCATACGACAAGTGCAGTGCAAAATATACAACTAACTACGGCCAGGGAAGCCCAAAGTTTCAATTAATTTTATTTTTTTTATTTTTATTTTTTACAGTGTACATTGTTAAATAATGTAAAGAAAACGCTTGTAATTCAGAAACAGATTTTATGTGGAAAAAGATACTCAAAGTGTAATATTAAACAAAATAATTTAACAGTTCAGTAGCATTAGTTTATTCCTCTAGACTTCAGTTATTCATCCACAGGAGGAGAGGGAGGGAGAAAAAAAAAAACAATGGTAAATGAAACCAGTTCTTGCATAACATTAAGTGAAAAAACGACTTCAAACTTATTAGATCAAATTTAAATAAACATGTGCTGCATCCAGCCGACCAGCTCCTCTGCCACGAATATTCCCCTTGTCATTACTGCCTCAGGTTTGTCCCTGCTCCTGTTTCCACCGGGCGTGCCCACGGGACTCCTCTGCATCCATCCCTGCGGACAGAACGGCAGAGGTTCCCGTTTCGCCTCAGCCCCGGGACCGCTGCTCTCCTGCTCTCCCCGCTCCCACCTCGAGCCTCCCATCTCCCTGCGGAGCTCCAGCCTGTTCCTGTCCCACAGAACCAGCCGCAGCCTCCGGGCCCGGAGCCGCCTCGCCGCGAGCTCCCGCCCGCGGCCGCTCCTCTCCAGCCTGGGCCTGCCCTGCTGCCAGAACTGCTGCAAAACAAGTGACAGGAACGGAACGCGTCTCGCACGTTTCCTCGGGAAAACAAACGAGGGAGAACATCTGCGGACACACCACCTCCCTATTAAGGCCCCAGCAGGGAACAGCACTCCTAGATAGAAAACAAACGYGGGCAAGTAACATCCCTGTGACGCACCAGCTTCCAGGATACCGGTGAGCTGCTCCCAAGCACCAGGAAGCTGCACTCTCATCCTTCACAGCCTTTTGCAGCACTACGTAAATACTGGCTGGTATTATTTCGACTTTGAAGAGGAAACCAGTATTTCTTAAATATGAAAAGGGAGAATGACCAAAGCAGAAGATACAGTACAGGTACTAAGAGGTGACAAGTGACAGATAGTGACAGTCCTGGTACCAGCTTGAAATTTGTTAAGAGTGAACAAAATCGTAAATCCTCCAAGTAAGACAGAGGAAACTTCTTGATGCCGGCTGTTTCAAGTACATCCATTGCCGGCAATGGACGTTGCACCAGGACAGTCTGTTCCTGGCTTAAATGAATGTTACCAAAAAAAAAAGGTAAGAAAAGCAATCCCAGCAGACAAGCCCATGCCAACGAGCAATGGCACCTCTCCCTCAAGTCACATCCTGACCAAACATCTTTGCCACTTCGCAGGTGGAGTCAAACTGCATCTTAAGTTGGGCCTTTCCCAAAGATACACGTTCTCCCCATCCTCTCTCTGTTTCTGATCCAGCCCTCCTGCCTCCATAGCCAATATTGGTTAAGTCTCGTTTTAGCTTCACCTGCATCCCTCTGTCCCACCCCCACCTGGCCCCTGTCACACCACAACTTCAGCTCTGCCCGCCTGGACAAGTTTCCCCAACACACCGAACGTTGTTCCAACCCGCGGCCTCGGTGACTTCCCCTCCACACTCCTACTCCAAACAGGAGCCCGGAATGTCCCGGGCGCTGGGCACAAACATCCTTCCCTCAACTTGCCCTCTGCCCACCTGGGCTCTGCTGGGAAGACGACGCTAAACTGCAGAAGCAAGAGAAGTCCAAGGCACTAAAATATCCAGCAAGCATACTGGGAGAACAGACAAGTATTCAAGTACATTAATTTATACAATTTTACATTCACATTTATTTATCTAATACAATGAAAATACAAAGGAAAAAGTTAAAGTGTCTCCAATAAGTATAAGGATATAGCTAGCTTTTTTTCCCATTTTTTCTTTTTAACTTTTTTAACCCTCTATATTCCACTCATTTTTAAACTACTGTTGTCCAACAACATTTATATATCACAGTGTTTCCACATCAAAACTGATGGTAAGTACATGTCCGCAGGGAACTTTTAAAATTTTTTTTAACAATTTAAATTGCTCTAATGCTGCAGTCAAAGCTGTTAATATCTTACTTAAAGCAGTAATGACCTATCAAGCACGGGCTGCACTGCAAGTCCATTCGTGTGCCCCATCGTTTCAGAGCCAGATACGATTGACTGGGGAGAGGGAGAGGAGGGGGATTTGGACAGCTTTTTTCCTGATCTTGGTTCTTCAGGAAGAGGTGAGAAGCATGCCAAAGCCTCATGCTGGGGTTCACCTCAACACATGTGGATTCAGCCTCAAACCAGAGCGAAATTTTACAGCAAGACTGTATTAACTGACCCCATGGCTTCTCTTCACAGCTCTTGTTCCACGCAAGAGCAGACCCCCTCGGTGAAAAGCACTGTCCCATCACAAGGATGCTGATCATCCTCCTCCCCCTTCCGAGTGTGTGGGGAAACTCCCTTTACAGAGAGTTGACAGCAATGGTTGGAAAAGATAAATTCATTCCCAGTCTGGCAAGCTACCAGTTCATTGCAGCACTAGTAGTTGATACAGGGCCCCATTTCCCTCCCCATGTCCTGTCCCGAGGTGTAGCCAGCAGGGTCTCCGAGCACGGCTAAGTGGTCCGCAGGTTGGAGCCTGGAGGGTTGCTGACAGACTTTTGCAAATTGCTGATGTTGAAGCTTTGCAAAGATGTGGCACCTACGGGCTGGAACTGGCCGAGCTGTGGCTGTGCTGGGCCCCCTGTCCCGCTCCAGGGCGGAGGAAAGGACGCTGCTGGGTAACCGTACTGCTGCGGAGGGCACATGGCCTTGCTGAAGGGACCTAAAGAGGTAGCTGATGCTGCAGGGATGGGCGTAGCACCCAGGGAAGATGTCATAGAGATACAGAGCTGACCTGGTGCCGAGAATTTTCTTGCCATTCCAGGGCCCTGAAAGATAATCCAACCACCGAGAGATGTAACTGCTTTAAAAACTACCAATCCACCCCTTGGTCCTCAAAACCAACAGGTATTTACAAGAACGTGCCACAGCCCTCCTCTTTCATTATCCCCTTCCTTTCCAGAGCAGGCAATACATCCTCCACAGACCGACCTAGCTAAGAGTGCTCTAGAGCTGTTGTCCCAGCTGCACAGCAGCTGTGCTCCAGCTGTGTTTGAAACCCCAATGAGACAGCAGGGACACCCACRGCTTCACACCATAACCACTCGATGGACCACATCTCACCTCGTAGCTGCTGTGCCCTTTGCCAACCTTCTTGCCAGACAGGTTCATGGCATCCCGGGCCCAGTTATCGACCAGCTTGTGCAGATCATCCGTGAAAGTCCCTTTCCGGCTCGAGGCGATTGCGGTGGGCTGAGTCTGGGGTGCCTGGCTGTTCACTGCAGCCCCGACTGTGTTAGTGCTGCTGGTCCCTACAAACACAAAAAACAGCACTCAAAACTTGGGGCAAAGCTGATCTTCCTCTAGTGCATTAAATAACCGTGGTAATGGCACACCAAGAGAGAGCCAGTTAAAATGCCATGCAGATTAATTCTAAGTTTCGATTCCAGGACACATTGAAGTGGGAACTGCAAGGACTCCTACAGGCATTTTCTGAGATTAAGAGTAGTTCACAGATATGTTTACTTTGCAAGAAGTGCTGCAAGTGGTCATCCTAAGAGGGGAATGGTAGCAGCCTACAGGTCTTTGTAGAAGGACATCAGATTTCCGCACTGAAAGGCAGTACAGGCACGTCGTTCTCCCATCCTACACCTTTCAATTAGCAGCAACCACTAGTGGCAAAGGTCAATTCCACCTTGGAGGACAATGCTGGATGCTGAATAAGGAGCAGTAAAATCAGCATCGCCAGCTGCTCTGTAGCAAATTATCTCCACTTTGTGAAACGAAGAGAAAAATTCACCAGATTTACAAAAAGAAAAGCCAGTCAGAAACAGCAACTGTTGTTTCCAATAGCTGCCATACTTATGTCCTTGAGGATAACCAGATGGGACTGTCTTCATCCACCAAACAGCCACGATCAGCAGGGAAAGTCTGCACTGCATTAAATTTTGTTTTTTGCCTCTGAAAGCATTTTTTTGCCATTATGTTCAGTTTTCCTATGTCAGAAGAATAAGCACTTGAGATGCAAAACAACTAAGACAGCTTAAAGAAGGCAGACATGAGAGCAGTTCCTCAGATAAGCTCTGACAAGTTTCTCTATTCACTGCAAGAACGCAAAACCCCTTCACAAAAATACCAGGTTTTGGTTCTGCTAGAAACCTTGCTGAACTAGCATCCTAAATTCCCAGCAGGATTGCAAAGTATCCTCATTTACAGACATGGAAGTGCCAGGTAACCACTAGGGCAGACCCAACAACAAAATCAGCATCAGCAGTGCTGAAGCCAGCACTGCTTGCAAACACATCCTCACCTATTCCTAACATTTCTCAAACATTTCTACTTGCTCCCTTGGGAGATTGCAGCTGGGAAATCCATGAAAACCTGAGTTTATGGTGGGCACTTCTGAAGAAAACTGATTTGGAAGTGCATCAGCAGAAATGCCAGCAATGAACATCATGTCTGTTGCAAAGGCCAAATGACAGAGTCACCGTCTCTTGCCTGACAGGTACCTTCATCTGTTCCACTTTCCCTGGCAATCCGCCACACTCCTTGCCACCACTGTATCAAAGAAAGAACTGGTTCCAAACCCCTGCAGGAATGTTTTGTTTCAAGGAGTGAATTAGGAAGGTGATGTACTTACTATGCAGGACAAATAAACAAAGTGTTACTGCCTCTGGTAGTGCTGAGGAGGGAAGGACATGGGTCTGTCCCACCAGTTCCAGCTCAAGCATGGAAGTGGCTCCGGGGCTGGGTGCCCACAGGTGGGGCAGGAGTTGTTAGGGGGGGCAGACACATGCGAGAACACACAGAGAGGAAAGAATAAAGTTCCCTGAGCAGGGAGTGAGGCTGCAGCACAGATGGAGAGTGGCAGGAACACACTGTGTGGTGCAAGGAAAGTCTGCTGTGAAGTAGCAGGAACCTTGAGCATGCATCATGTGGAAAGAGCTCTGGATACAATCATTTAATAAGAGCAATGATGTGAAAGGTGAAATAAAGACGAATGAGGCAAAAGCAAGAAAAGAGGTACTTGGGGAGGGGGAACACTGCCCAACCAAATAATAATCACATTCCACCGTGAGGGCTCATGCAGGCATTGACACACTTGCTCTCATCCTCTTCACGATGGCCAGCATCCACATTTGTTATTTCACATTTCCACTTTAATCCCTAAGTATACTAATCCTGGACCTACGCTGGAGAGCTTCCTTGGGCCATGGAAGGGAGAGAATTAATCAAGATGTGCATACTGCACTGCATTCAGCTGAAGAGATGGAAGATCATTTAGGCAAGTTCAAGTGTTTTCAAAAGAACCAGATTGGTTCAGGGTGACAAAGGCTGCGAGAGCTTTGTCTCCCAAAGTGATTTTGTTAGGGAGCTCCCATCTCAGGTCACAGACACACCAGCCTACAGCATCATAGCTGAGCTATACAGTTACTAAGGCTCTCCTGCAATGTGGATTTGAAAAATGACTTCTCAGGAATTTCACATTTTAATTCTAACACAGTCACTGCCTGCAGAAACTGCCATCCAGAAGAGTCTGAAAAGCAAGTGCTTCAACTTGTAGCATTCCATGGAAATAACCCCCCACATTCCTGCTCGGTCACAGCAGCCGTCCCCAGTTCTGCTCTGACATGAAGGCTCTGAAGTGAAACAGGCTTCTCTCTCTCCAGCCCACTACCTATAATGCCTTCATTCTGCCCTTGGATTTTTTCCCCCCTAAACCAGCAGTCAAAATACACCTTTAAAACAGTCTTAAATGACATGTGCACACACAGGCTTTTCTAAACATCTCTTGCTTTGGGAGACACACTAGAGATCTCTGATGGCTTACTCTTAGGTTTTTAAAACGTTGTAGGAGTGTCTGCAATTGGATCCATCACTGAGGTGACAAGCCCCATTCAATCCCAAACCAAGCAGCTGCTCTGAGYACAACTCAAGCACATTACAGTGAGCAACTGACCCTGATGTCGCTCTCCTCAGCGACSAGCAGAGCTCCACAGTGAAGGGAGGTTCTGCCTGCCTCCCCTTGGCTGCAAGGGCAATAGCCAGACTAGTCAATATACTAATGACAGAGTACACATTAGAGGGCATAACACAGACAGACAGATGCTGTGCTGGAGACAGAGTCAGGGACATAAGGCTTTAGTGACCAGGAAAAGCTGATGAATAGCTTTACAATCAGGAATTGGAGATAACAGAAATAAGATAATTACTACAGAGCTGGTTGCAAGGACAGACTTTTTTCACCATCTTCCCTGAAGCACAAAGAGAGAGTAATTTGTTAAAGGTAAGAGAAACAGTGAGAAATGTTTAGTATCAGGAAACATTACAAAAAGCTTGGTGAGAAACAGAGGACAAAGCACAGCAGGGCTTTTGCAGTCACTACTGGGACAGTCTAGACAAACTCGAAGACTGGTCTGACAGTTTAACCACAAAGAGAAGAGGCCCAGCCTCCTACATTTATTCTTCATAATTCCCAAACCATAGTGAAGAAAGTCAGGAGACGTTAAGGTCACAACTGGCTGTTATCACAAAAAGAAAAGCAAGTACATATTCTGTTTTTGCCAGGACGTAGGAAGCATTTTACAACTATCAAATTTCAACCAGCAACAGGAGAAAGATTTATTTGATAGGTCAAGYGCTTTTAATTTGTCACCCTCTTTTCTCAGATGTGTGAAAACAGTTCAGACATTCCCTGCCAAGCTGTACCACTCTGTTTCTCCAGCTGCACAGTTAAAAGCATCAATCACTGCACTGTTTCCTCAACACCGCTGATTCCAGCCCAGCGTCTTCTCCAGCTGTCACTCTCCACAGCATTCTGCAACAGCATTTCAAGGACAAGGCTCCAGGAAGCAAGCAGCCTGCAGTAAGCCAAGTGCAGGCCAAGCTGAGCCATGCCAAGTGTTACCTGCTTTTACAGGACAGCTACAACCCTCTTTTCAAAAGAAATCCATCTCCCTTAGCACCAGTCCCAAAAGCAAGAGATACACATGCCAAAGTACTCTCATAGCCAGATGATGGTCAATTTACAGCAAACCAAGGCCTTCTCAGTAAATTACACCCCCATATATTCAGTTCACTGTCAATTCTAGAAACAGACTGGCTGTTCCTTATATTCTCTACCCCAAAAAAGGACAGGCCACACTAAAGATAATCTTTTTAAGTTAGCTTTGGTAAGAATTTAAATTCTTCCAACAAAGGAACATTAAATCTTAAGACTGCAGATGTCAGTGCACATCTGCACATTAATATACATAGCAACAACATTAAAAGCTGCTCAATTTGAAAAATTAAATACTATTAGTGCTTAAATCCCAAATACAGTGAAGTGGGATAGAGTTAGTGCAAAACTGAACAGCCAGGAAGACGTTTCCCCTCCCTCTGCCTCCCTTCCTTCCTCAGAGGATGGGATGTTTGCATTGCAGCTGTCTCTGCAGAAGGCCAGGCCCAGTTCCCACACACAGCTCTGGCTCAGCTGTGCCACTGCCAACCATAGCAAGACAGATGATGCAGATGTGTGGTACTGCCATGCAGTGCAGCGACTGAAGGTCTCYTGACAGCAATTAAAGCTTTCTCATACCAAGTCATTCCAGAGGGTGGGAAACAAATACCAGACATTTAAAGGGTCCAGCCTGCAAAAGCAGCATGGGAGATGTTGCAGCACTCCCAATAAAAAGCATCACCATCAGCAGCCTTGGCTCAAGCATATTGTTATTTCATCCACATCAGAAGTTTGAGGCTCTCTTGTAAGTCTGGCCTAATCCAAGTAGAAATGAGAGGATTCTGAAAAGAGCTGCAAGCTAACTTGTGAGGATTGACAGGATGTCTGAAAATGTTTATTTACCCATCTTTACTGCTATTTGTTGCACATTTAATACATCTCCAATTCACAGTAAAAACTTCTAAACCTGCACCCATTAGTAGGTAAGGTTCTTTTGAGTTTGCCTGGAAATATTCTCTAATTATTTTTAAAACCCTTTAACACTTCAATCTCTAGCTATCCATTTCTTAACGAACACAAGAAGTCACTACTAACTGCCTACAGGTGGCATCAAAGCTCTGCACTGTCACCAGCTCTAGTGCTGAGAACATGCGGGAACACATCCAACTGGTGCTGCAAGCTGGAGGAGGGCAGTGTACTCCCCACATCAGTTACTGCAGTGTCCAGCTAAGGAATAATTTGGAAAACAAATCTTCCTCGCTCTTCCACTGGAAAGATTACCCCCTCCCACAAGTCTCGTGTCATCTAACATATGTGAAGCAAAATTACCAACGCAGGCCAAAAAAAAATGCCCACGCACCCGCACTTTGCTAACTCTCCCCAGGTTGTGTCATTTCACTGACCTGTCCTGAAAGTTTCCACTAAAGGTTTAGAGAAAATGAGTGCCTGTTATAGTGAGTTTAACAACAGAGAATACCTAACACGAGAACCCAAACTTCTAAAGGTGTGCTAAGAGCAGCTCAGCTGAGCCATGGGATGCGAGGGAATACAAGGTGGCAGATGAGAATGGGCTGCATGAAACAGATCCAAGCGGCAGAAACAAAAACCAAAAAGACAAAACAAAAAACAGACAAGGAAGGAGTAAAGGTGTTACACACAAAGAGCCAAGCAGGGCGTACTCAGAAATCGGGTCCTCCTGCCACCAGGCTTGAAGGTCACTCTCTCAGATGCACAGTTAAACTTCGCACAGCCTGTGAGAAAACAAGAACGGGAGAACAGAGAAAGGAGAGAAGAGACAGAACACCACTACAAGATGTTAGCAACTTGAAGTTGGAAGGGTGAAATGCAATCACATGACACACAAGAATAAGTCTCAAAGCGTGGACCAGAGAGTACAGAGACAATATACGGAGTGAAGAGACTCCCTCCAACACCTCCAGACATGAGGCCAAGTTTGCAACATTACTCTCCAGAACATAACCCAACAATAAAGTTGCAATCTACAGGAAAGCCAAATGCTGGCAAAAGCATCCAATTATAAAATGSTACTGCACAACTCTAGATTCAAGTAGCTCCAAAATACCTGAAACAGCTCATTAAAAAAACCTCTACAGAAAATTCTCCCATAAAGTCTGTTTCCATTTTCTGTCTGTATGTCTCCAGTTTCAGCAAAAACATGCATTAGAATGCATGTATTCAAACAGTCTATGGCAAAGCTTTTCAAAAAGATGTGCAAGGGGAAAAAACCTGGAACTTCTAAGTTCAGAGAAGTAAAATAATCATCCCCTTAATGATTGGCAAGCAAAAAAGCCCTCCCTACTGAGTAMGTCAGAGCTGTGCCTGAGAAATTATTTGGTAACATACTAATAACGAGCAACTCACAATCCACTTGAGGAACCTGAGTAAATGAGCAATTTACTATTCCMGCCGTTTCAGCCTCCTACACTAACTCTTCCTTCCAGGGTAATTCACAATTAGAGAACATGAGCCTTTTTTTACCTTTTACTGCTAAAAATATCCACTGACAGGAACAGCCAAACCAGTCTGGAAGTCTACAAGGACTTTAAAAGACTCCAAGTCTTTGGACACTTCCTACCATTCCAGTTATCTGTTAACATCAAACCTGCTTTGCTCCTTTCTTAGTCTCCCTTCTCACTTCCAATGCCCAGTCTCATCTCTCTCCTCTTCCTCTGAGCCAATACCCGTCCCCAGGTCAGCAGAACTTCACTTGCCACCACCCCACTGCACTCTTTTGTGTTGTCCTTGGGGCTTTCACTACAGCAGCCAGGGCCAATCCTTACTTCAACCACCTCACACTTCACCTGAGTGAGAAGCTGGAAATCCACTTGCAAACAACATCCTTATCAGCCTCCATGCACAGGCTGGGGACCTCAAAGCTTCTTCACACCATGTATTAAAAATCTACTGTCATGAAGCTGATCATTSCTTTCCACTGCTAATTACACTAATTGCTTTTAAAGCCTTACCTTGGCCCGGCGCCGAAAGGCTCGGTACCGAGAGGGCACCATCACTGGTGAAGGCAGAGTAGAGATTTTCACTGGAAGGTGAAGGTTTGAGGGGCTGTAACAAATGGTTCTGCCCAGTCTCTGGCACACTACCAGGAGGATGAAGGGTCTGCTGAGGGGGCAAGACTGATGGCGCACTTTGAGCTGACAGGTTGCCTGGAGGAAAAAGGAAGGCAAAAAGTTTTGGTCTCCACACGTCATTTTCAAACCTTCTGTCGTTCCCAAGGGACAGAGGAAAAAACAGGAAAGTGTGACTGGAATAGATACTAGTAGAAGAAAAGGATACAATCTTCTGGTCAGGCATGACAACCCAGGCAAGAGAGGGAGAGGCAGGGGCAAAGAACTACTCCAGCTTCTGAGAAAGCAGGAAGACCAGAAAAACTCTTCAGTTTTAAGACAACTCTGTGCYGGTTTATGTGCTCACAGAGCTCCTCTATCACGTAACAAAACAGAAGTGAGCAGCCAGGGTGACTGGATACAGAAATCTCGGCACGACATGGAATTACTGAAGTGATATGCAAGAAGCAGTAACAAATATTTCTGCGGGCAGTGCTGGCCCTCCAATACTGTTTGCTTATGCTACAGGATTAGAGAAACATCTCCAGTTACCCCGACAGTATCTGTCACCCACGTCACTCAATCAGTAAATAGAACTATTTCCTGAGGTCTGTTTATATAAAAATGATTTTAGTAAGAAAGGGAGCCTTGATAATTGAAACTGATTCTCAATTTGTAAGTACAATAAATCTGAAACTCTATTAAAAAAAAAAACCAAACCCACATTTTTTTAACATCCATCGACTGTGATTAAGTTTCTGCAGTCTAAGGACACCAGTAATACCATGCTTAAGTGGTATGAAATTAGGAAACAAAAAATAAATCTCTACAGATGACTGAAGAGACCAGACCCGTTCTGCAAAATCAGCTTCAGGAGGGAACAAGCACAGTTCATCTTTAAAAAACAAAGTTTTCTCCCATACAATAAATTTACACTTTTCTTCCTAGACAGAGCCCAGTGACTAATACCTAAAAAGTACAAATCACAACTTTAAAACTGCTCTTGCAGAAAGATGTAACTGTATCTTTCAGTGGACTGAAAAAGTCCCAAGCAAGACTACCAAATAGCAAAAGTAATTTCAAAAATGATAAAAGAAATCCAGAGAGGAACTGGTACGCAGACACACCTCCCTCAAAAGAAAAGACAGAGACACACGGACACAAATCTAAGAATGAAAGACGGCACCTTGTCTGTTTTATCTACTGAAAATATCGAAGGAARTCTTACCTGATAGCTGAGGGCTTTTATGTCCCTGGGAGCTGCTACGACTGGACTTGCTGCTTTTTCCTTTCGTAGGTCGTCTCCTTCTTCCTGAAAGGGGTGCAGCTGGGGGAATAATTACTGCAGGCGGGGCCTTTCCCAATTTCATGTAGAGTGACTCAATCTCCTGCTTCTGGCGACTCTGCAGCTCCTGGATCTCTTTAAGGTGCCTAACRAGTTACAAAAATCTTATGTATAAACATAAAACTATACAATTCCTCCCCTCCAGTTAAGCCTGACCTGGCTTCTTTGGTCAAACTCTCAAACACTTAAAACAGCAGGAAATAAATCTTTTCCACAAATAACCACTGAACACACATGGCAGAACAACTGCCATTTTCCAGTGTGCTCTAGCCCTGGCTAGAATTCCAACACAAAGTTCCCAACGTTGTAATCATAAAACCAGAGTAAATAAAAGTACAAAAAAAGCACTAAAATGCTATGGGAATAGCTAAATTACTCATTTTCTGAGACATATGGCCCTAGAGACTTCTACTCTGGTGTTGCCTTACAATTTGTTTCAGAGCAGTGGCAGACACAGGATTTAAAACTGACACCTGCCCTAAAAGAAAGTTCAACTTTCAGTATTAATAAATGAGTAGGTCACATTGCTTGACTTCTGCATTTTTTTCCTGAGCCAACAAGGTTTCCTCAGGAAAAGAACCACCATTAGAAATACCAGAAATGTGTATTAGAAACACAGAGACTTACACGTCACTTTCAAACCAGACTCCATTTTTCTCACTAACTACTAAACTCCAGTGATATACCAAATCTTCTTTACATCTGCAGTCTTACTCAGACTGCAGCTGTCAATTCACATACAACAAGGCTACAGGGTCAAAAATTAAGCACAACAAATGTGTATATTCCTCTTTTGTTATAACTGTGTACCGATTTCCCACTAAAGAATTTTACCTCCCACATAAACGCTGACAACGGATTCTGACACTTGGCAAAGGTTGAGCCTTTTAAAGCTTACTTTTGTTCTTTGTGAAAAGGGAAGTACAGGTGACATTCATATGAATCCTGTTACATTTCATACACGATCACACAAAGAAAAAGCCTTACTTCTCCCGTAACCGACGGAGTTCCAATTTCAAGTCTTCATCTTCAATATCAGACTCATTGTCGCTGCTCATGTAGGAAGAGTTGAACGAGTTGCTGAGGCTCTGAACAGGGAGGCTGATCTTCGATCCCAGGTGCTGGACAGAGTCTGGGCTCCCTGAGCCATCATCCAAATCCTTAGCCATCCCACTCAGAAAGGCAGCCTCCGGATCAGAGGACGGACCATTCATGTGTGGGGACCGCCTTGACTCCAACTCTTTCTTCGGAGCTGCAGCTGAAGAAGCAACTTGTTCCAAGCCCACAGAGAGGGCAAGAGTCACCGGCTCTTTCTCTGCACAGCTGACCTCATCCTGAGCCTTTGACACGGAAAAGCGTCCCACTTGATCCGTTGTTGTTGTTACCTGGAAGCGCCCGACCTTCGTAGCCTGACCAGCGTCTACCGGCAACTGCGACACAGGAGCTGCCYGAGGAATGCCATCCACCACATCCAAGGAAGCCTCAGGCACTGCCCCGCTTTTCCGACTCTCAGCCTGCTTTACCAGTGTGCTCTCTGGGCTACTGCCAGAAAGACATGAAGAATCAGTGGAGGTGGTTTCAAATTGCACTGGCTTCGTTTCAGGTTTGTCACCCTCTTTTAGCACATCATCCACYGCCACGGATACCTAGAATAGAAACACAATCATCCAGACTTCCTTAGTTTTTCCTTAACACGATGCTTTTATTTTCCTTAATAGTAAGATGCATCTGAGAGGGGAAAAATAACTCATTTCCTAGGTAAGCCACAAAGCAAGCTAGTGCTTCCCTCCAGGCAACACACCACCACACAAGGTGGTACTACGCAATCTGGAGGATTAACTCCAAGAAACACAGCAATTCTGATGGGGCCTCCTTCATCAACAGGACATAATACAGTGAATATCCCAGCACTGTTAGTGAAAGAGCAGCTAACATCAAAGACCAAGGCCAACAGCTAAGGCCTGCCATGATGAAACCCTCTGTTCACAATTCTACACCTGCACAGACAATGCAATCTGCCCTGAATGAAAACAGCATCTGCATGAAAAATTGCTTTCACAAACTCTACATGGACATTCCCTCCTGACAGCCAAGTCCAGCACAAGGCACACTGAGCTGGCACTACCAGGAACCACCCAAAGATCCTGTAGCGAGAGCCAAGTGAGTTGAAYATGTCCCACCTGAAACCGTCCCATCTTTAGGACACTGGCTCCTGCTGCGGTAGCCACAGCGCTGCTCTCTCCATCACCTGATGCCAGAGCTGAGGAAAAGGAGAATGGGATTAAGAAAAAAGCAAGCAACACATTATTTCAACTCCAACCATTTATTTTTATGTACTTCAAATTCAACTACCCGTTAACTTCTAACAGGCCTTTGCATTCATGGCATCATATTACTAATAAAGTGTTAATTATTAATGGTAAGTTGAAGCATTTTTCTACAGAGCTTCCCTGCACAGTGTATTTGCTGAAAGTGCACTTTTAGGCAACAGTATAAAAAGCACACAGATTTCAAAAAGGGACGTGAAATAGACAAAAAATACAGAACTAAAATTTATGCAAGAAAAAGCTTACTTTAATTCAATACCCAGAGTAAATACCTAAATTTCACAAATGCTGGKGACAATTTATTAATAGAAAAATGGCAAGTTGAAGAAATGCTATAAAGCACATTTACTCAAAGCAGTCTATCCAAAGTTTTTTGAGCTGGATTCTTAGGTGTCATCTCCTAATTTTGTTGCTCTGTGCACTGGCAGTATAAGGTTACAAAGCTGAGAAATAACATTCTATTTTTAAATCAGTTCTATTGGACAGCTTGCTCTGCTTATTAAGCAACTTCCCAGTTTGTTTACTTTTACTTTCTAAATTTAATAGACAAAAMCTAACTCATTTTATAGCAGACTAATGAATTCTGCATTATAGTTCACTACCAACATCCCAAAATGAGACTATTTCATTTATTTTCCTTCATGGTTTCATTAGCTTTTGAAGGTTTGCCATTGAACTTCAGAGGCACATGCATGTTAAATAGTGTTTATTAGACAGCTCAAGAAATAATTTCAACACCCTATTAAAAGCTTCTTTTAAAAATGGAAGATTTAAAAAATAGAACAGTTAGGTGACTACTGACAGGAAAGTCTCACACTATCCTGCAAGGGTTTGGATTCCCCCCTCAACAGCTGAATTCATATAGATTTGAAAGTCCTTGGTCATCCAAGTTTTTCAACTGGTGTTCACCCAGTCAACCTTCAGTTGTTCTAAAACAGCCAGAAGAAAGTCYGGGTTTCCTACTACCTTCCTTAAATTTTTAGTAGTTTAACCTTGGTTTCTCTATTTAAAGAGAAATGAAACACCCTTAGGTAAGGGAGAGGTATCCTATGTGTAGAACACATCATGATGACGCAAAATGAGTCCTACTGTTGCTGCCAGGAACATAACACATGACAGAAAACAGTTTCTTCAAGTCCTGAAGCTGTACCTTAGCAGCACAGTGGAGATTCTTTGTGAATCTTAATTTAGCACTTTACACAGTTTTAAATCCTAAATGAGTTACTACAATATGCATGTATCTATCATTGACTCTTCTGGCCTACAGGCGGAAATTTCAGTCTGGTTACTAAAAACTAAAACGATCTACTTAAGGAACTGCCATTGCATGACTTACTAAAAAAGGCTATAACCTTCCCAGTGGTTACTCTGTTCAATTTTGGATTCTATCTCCATGCTGAAAAACCATCTAAAATAATCATGGCTGTCTTACCATCCTTCAGAGACTGCGTTGCTGTGGACACCGGCCCGGTAACCGTTGTAGATGCTACTGAGGGCACAGACTACAGGGTCAAGGGGGAAAACAAAATAAAATCAAATTAGAATAATCAACAGTTTGATTAAATGCCAACAAATCCAACATACTGCATATTACAAAAATTTTTGTTTCCAACAGAGATAAAGTATGGCCCATAAGAAGACAAATGCAAGAGTTTTTAATCTCCAAAGTGAGCCTGTGAGCAGAACCCCTCTTCAGCTGCGCAGAAGTAACGCATAAGAAGCCACATGGAGATCATATTGTCAGTCGTCTTCATTTAGTATCAAAGTTCATTATTAGTGGCTGTCAAAATTTCAGATCCACACTTTAAACATCTCTCCCAAATTAAGACTGATATTAAGACTTGCTTAGTGCTCTTTCCCTTTGTTCCACAGTCGCTTCCCCTTCTAGTTTGGTGACACTGATGACATCACCAGAAAACCTGGAATAACAACTAATACCAAAAAACAGCCACAGGAAATTACATCATCTATTGMAATATACAAACTTTTCCTAATTTGGTTGACTCAGTCTCACAAACGGGAAGATGACTCTTAATTTTTATTTTTAAAAGTCTAAATACTGGTGTAGTGGTATTAAAGGCAGTGACCTAAGAGCATGACTTTGAGAAAACACTGAGGTTTTTCAAGACTACTAAACTGCCAACATTGCAAACATACACAGGCAGGAGCAGATGTCACTGGGACGGTCTCTGGACTAAGGGTTCTTCTCAGTTGAGCATCCAGATCTTCCAGTGGCTGTTGGGACTGAGAAAGAAAAAGAGTAAAACAACGTCCCAGCTCGGGAAAAATACATCATATTTGAGAAATAGCCATATTTAACACTAAAATTTAAAGCACTCAGTACAGCTTCCATATTTCTATCAAGCTTCCTTCCTATTAATTTACATTTAACATGTACAGAATACTAAGACTAGAAGCAACTTAAGCAACATATTTGTTTAAAACCAACAGGAAAATTAACTGGAACTTCAAAAAAACCAAACAAACCAACCCCACAATACCATTCAAACCCAACCAACAAACAAAAAAACCCCAAACCGCAAGTCTCCTCAGAGAGGCTATATGGATATATTGAGTTGAAGAGGAGGAAGGGAGATGAGCAGAATCTCTCAAGTATGCTTATTACTTCGATTTCAAACTTGGCCAATTGAATTGGGGAGAGCAAAAGAAGAACAACTACCTARAAATATCTTAGAGATAAAAAGAGTCCTTATTAACTCAAAATTATTAAATTAGGGCTGTATCRGTAAGATACATATGAAAGAAGAAAGTGTTGTCAGCACTCGCAATTCTGACCCTACAGAGCCGAAATTTCCATCCAAACTTTAGCATTATTAATCTTTCCAAGTCTTTTACATAAAAGAAGCTGTATCTGTTTTTAAAACTGAAGCAGAGATCACAACAACATAAAAACATTACTTTCCACATTCAAGAAACTGAAAGTTAGAGGCAAACAATAGCATAAAGATGTTTTCAACAGGGTAACATTCTTCCTGACTTGTGCATTTCAAAGCACAACCAAAAACCCTAGGAAGAATAAATGCTGTATCAATTCCATTAAATACAAAAAAGAAGATGCAGACTTCTATAACTCCATTCAGCAATCCAAATGCTTAGAGACAAGTGAGCTAATTTAATCCAATACTGTCAAATAAAGAGGAGATGTCACCTGAAATACTAATAATTCTCATCGCTTATGCTCACAAGAAGGTATTTGCTTCAAGTAAACAAAGAGYTATCAGAATGATCAGGAAATAAAGATCTCCCTATGGAACAAGGGTACCAAAATGAAGCTTGAGAGATTAATCTAAATACACTTTAAAAAACAATCAAGGAATAAATAGAACAGGTATTTAAGACTATGGAACAAACTGTTCAAAACTGGTTGTGAGATGACGTCTACTCTGTCTGCAAATTACGAGTCTGGTACTAGGGAAAGGAAAAAAGTTGCGTAATGACCTACTGACAGAAGCAGCACGGAACACAAGCCTAGCTACTCTAAGACAAGCCAGTAATTTTCCAGATAGCATTATGTGATAGCAGCAAATGCTCTTAACAGCCAATTACATTTGATCCAGTTGGTCTCCTCCAATTTTGTCTCACTCCCAAACAATCCCTATGAGTTCAAATGAGAAGTGAAATTCGGTAAGTTGTTTGCAACAGACAAGAAGCAAGGGATCTATATTCGTGACTCTGCCATGCCACAAATCCTGCCAGAAATACCTATGACAAACAGGAAGAAGCCTTTTGCAGTGGTACAGTTGGCTTGAGTCATAGAAGTGGCTACAAGTGCTTTTGAGTTTAGGGGAAAATACTACTAATATACTGAGTTTCCAGCAATGAAAATAAAAAGGACTATGAACTTCCTATGACTGATTTTAACCAGCTGTCTTGTGATCCACCTGATACCTGATCATGAGAAGAATGCAGGTAAGAATTATCACCAAATCACTGTCTCCTCTTCAGCGAAACCATGCTTCAGAAAGAACTGACTAAAAGAGACAAACCAGCTTCTGCCTCTAGAAGTCAGGGGGAAAAAAAGTTTTGCTTGCTAACAACTCAATCATTCAGCTATCTTCATTCAGCTTCTTGCTCAGTTTGGAGAAAGAAGATATCCATGTCCTCATTACTCACAGGGCAGGAATATGGCCTAAGGCTCCAAGATCAAGATATAAAAATGAGCTACTTTTAGAAAAGAATTCAGTTGAATAAACTTTTTTCTTCCGCCCTCAGGTATCATCTGCCTTAGCTGTGCAAACCACACAGAAGCACAGATTGGGTCAGGTTGGAAGGGACCACAGYGGATCATCTGGTCCCACCTCCCTGCTCAAGCAGGCTCATCCCAGAGCACATGGTACAGGATTGTGTCCAGACGGTTCTTGGATATCTCCAAGAACAGAGACTCCACATCCTCTCTGGACAACCTGTTCCAGTGCTCAGACACTCACACAGTAAAGAAGTTTTTCCTCATGTTCAGGTGAAACTTCCTGTGCATCAGTTTCTGCCCATTGCCTCTTGTCCTATTGCTTGGCACCATCATTTACATACAAAATATCCAAGCTAACAACTGTATACAAGGACAGAAGCTATGCAAGGGAAGCCGCTGTTATATTTCAACTCATGTTTACGATGAGGAGCTTCAAAGACCTTTTGCAAATCTTAAAGCCTAGTGAAAGCACAACGTAGTGATAATTACAAAACAGACAAACAAAACAAGCCAATAACAAAAAAGAAACAAAACAAAACCAAACACCAAAAGAAACAACCAAACCCCAAAACCTGACAAGGAATTCACAAAGTCAGCAATTTTACATTTTCATAAGCATTTCATGGCAATATATAGCTTCCCATATTATTTTACCCTTTTCAAGACGAAAACACGTTCAAGCTTTATGCACATACGCCTGTATCACATTTTTTAAAAAAATCTTTCAAGTTTAGATTAACACACTAAAAAACCCTAAGCCTGATTAATTGTTCCAGTACTTCAGACACTGGGTACAGCACACCAAAGGGCTAACTACACAGGACCACAAAATGGTTTGGGCTGGAAGGGACCTTGAAGATCTTCTAGTTCCAACTCCTTCCACCAGACCAGGCTGCTCATACCCAGTGCTGAAGCCAGTCTGGCTACTGCTACAGTTACACAAAAGGGGTTACTCAGTCAAAAGAAAAGAAAAACAAGAACATTAATAACATGCAATGGAGAGTTTAATTGAAACATGCTCTTTGAAGGGAAAAGAAGCAGATAAAATCTGCCGAGTTGTGTAGCACCTGAGTTAGTGAAGGTCCTGGAAAAGGTGGCAGCTGCTCACTGGATGGAGTGCCAGCCGGAAGGTCAGAACCTATTGGTAGCACCTATGGATAATGAAGAGGAAACGCGCGTCCATCAGACATGGAACAACAGAAGGATCAGATACCAAGCTACAGTCAGTCATGTCATAAAACAGAAGCCTTAACTTCTTATTCTGTAGAAAATTCCTTCCTGGACAGTTAGCATAGAGTCTCTAGGGACTTTTGCAACCAAGTTGCGTGAAGTTGTTTGCTTTGGTTTTATTTTATAATCCAGATTATTTCTGAGCAGCCACAATGTCCAGTTTAAACAAGCTGCCATGTCCAGGAACAAAGTATCTTAGGGATATTAATGTCAAGTTTGGAAGAAATGCTAAGACGATTCTTCCAAGAAGCTTAATTTATAAAATGGTGCAAGAATGCAATCAGTCTCCTTACAACAGATCTATGTTAACCGTCCATTAGAAACTGCAAGCTTCTGGAAATTGTTCCAAGCAACATGACTTGAGAACAGGAACTTTCAGTGCCTGAGGACGTCTCCACTTGTTGAGAAGCAGATTTACAGAGCTCTCACACCAATCTTTTGATCCATCACTTTTTTTCGAACCTGAAGAGCRTTGATGACCCACAGAAGGTGACGAGGCCATGCAACTGGGTAGGGGGAAGTCATCCAGGTTACGTGGAGGAGGTTAGAGAGACTGGAAAGGTTAGAAGGAGACATCAAAGCCTCCGCACCAGGTCAGAGAGTACATTCCAGTTAGTCATTTCCATTGTTAGGGAAGTGGGAAGTTCTAGGAATTAAGCAACCCATTATACAATTTACAATTCTTATTCTCAGCTGTCACCTTGAGGCTTGACAGTGCCTCTGAGGTTTGAGCACACACACAGCCTCACGAGTTACAGTGTTGGCCACCTGGCTGCCCCTGTAYGACAGTGAGCACTGCTGGATAGGGGGAACCGGTCCACAGTCTGCTCCAGTCCTTGAGAAGCAGAACCACTTCTGGCTTCCAGGGTGTTACCACAGCTTAACAAATGGTTCAAATTGCAGGAGTAGCTGTCCGGTGAAGATACACTCCCATAGTTATCTTTCCCTCCCAAAAACGTTTTGGCAGGAACTAGGCCAAGTTGCATTAGCTCAATTTTTTTGTGTAGCAGGAACGTACGTGGGGATGYTGTCTGTTCTGGAGCATGATGAATTTTTAAGCTGTGGTAACTTCATCATTTAGTTTATAAATAAGAGGCAAAACATACTTTAAATACATTTGTAAGACAAGTCAAAACACATTTAACTGTCTAGGTTAACAGCTTGGCCACAAACAAAATAAATACACAGACACAGAGTTGAGCAACCCCCAGAAAACTAAAGCAATAAGCACCTTAATGTTCAGCAACAACACAGAAAGTGAAAATAAAATTAAACTTTCAAAAAAATCAAACTAATTTATAAATTAAAACGTCAGAGAGAAGGTAGGTTTTCTACGACTGGCAATCAAAAACCCTGTAACATTTATTACATTTAAACCCAAGCCTTTGTAATTACAGGTTTSCAATTAGCAATTTTCTAACTGCTCCAACTGTTCCTTAACGAACAGCAGTTTCTACTTTTTTCTAATCTTTCATTTCTAATTCTCGATTTCATTGAAATATGAATGAATGCCTTTGTGTCTAGATTTCCTTACCAACTTCCTTGGCACAYTCCTCCATGGCAGAAATTTTCTGCTTTCTTTGAACACAAAGAGCATCTGGAAAGACTACTAATGAATGGAGATGCTGGGAGCATTAGCTCMATTTGAATGGCCTGAAACTGGTTAATAGCAAGGCTGGCTAAAGACAACCAAAACAAAGTGCTGGTGAGTAGAAAAGAACATTGTAGAAACAAAAAGAAGCAAGTATGAAGGGTTTTGGTTTGTTAAAYACCTGAAAGTTGCTTCAGTTTATTTCCATTTAAGTGGTACCTTCCCATTTAAGGAAAGGGCTACCAAAACTGTTTAAATACCGAAACATGCTGKGTCCCCACACAGGGAGCCATTTAAAAGAAAATTTCACGTATTGGTATTTCTGGTTGGTGAGCAGGTAATAACATCCACACCACCTCTCTTRTTACTGTAAGTCATTGCTATTTCTTTATGAAAGAGTGTTTGCTTGTAGAGCACGAGTCAGTAAACAAACAAAACAGGTTTTTTTCAGGTATCTTTYAAGCTTCTCAAAATCCTGCTCTCACAAATTGAACATTTGAAAGGAAAACAGTATCCAGAAACCACATAAGCAGCAGTGAACTTAAAAAAAAAAACAAAGCCTTTCAGTCAGGTTCACCCTTTGCCTGCAAGGAACAGGCTCATGACAGGAAGCAAAACTAAGCTATCCTGACCACTTTGTGAAACGCACAACCAACCATCTCAGTCTAGTGGTCATGTAGAAGATAAAAAGCTATTTAAAGCAAGATATCCAAATTCTATTTGAAAAAAAGAAAAACCAACATTAAGAAAAAAACCCAAATGAACACAAAAAGCAAACCACAGTTACACTTCACTCTTTGTAGTTTAGGAGCAGGAAAAAGTGACACCAGAGACATCTCTCAGAAGCATAAAACAGAACCGGACTTCTTTTTTTCCAAAAAGGACAAAACAAAACACCTCTTGGGACACATAAAAACAACCAGAACATTAAACTTTCAAAACTACACTAAATGAAAACACTTCTTCCTACATAAATATTTTGCTTTACAAAAAGGATTCTGCTCCAGAAGGCTGTTTCCTACAATAGCTGAACATCCACACAAACGTTGCATTTCTTACCGGTACCCTGCTGAGAGGTGGCTTCGAAGGAGAGGTCCCTGGTTTCACGACTGCTGTTGCGATGCTGCTCGCGGCCGAAATGTAGCTGACTGGGGTGATCACTTGCCCAGGAGTGGCAACTGGAGTCAGCACTGGCAAGCCAGTTGGTCCAAGAGGCAAACTGCTTGGAGGTATACAAGTGCTAATGGATGTCAGGGGTTTAGTTGGTGCAACAGCAGTGGTTGGTATCCCAGGAACAACTGTCGTTTCCATCACCAGCGACGTCTCCAGAGACACTGATGGATGCGCTGTTCCCACATTACCATGTTCACTGAAGAGAGACCGGAGCTTTTCTTCCAGGGTCTTTATATCATCAATACCAGGAGCTTTAGACTGAGCATCAGCATCAGCCTCCAGACAGTGAACGTGAGGCTGGTTGGGCAATGGAGCTGGTTGGGGCTGGCTGTGTATCAAAGTCTGCTGTACTGCAGGCACGTTAGTGACTGGTTGTGGCAAGACACCGGGTAAGGGAACCTGGGGCAACATGGGTGTTGCACCCGAAATCTGGGGTAGGACAGGTGTTGATGTAATTCCCGATGGGACAAGTAAGGGATGTATCACTGGCTGAGACACTGAACCACATATGCTTGATGCTGCTGAGGATGACAGAGGTGCAGAGATTGGAAGAGATAACCCAGCTGCATTGCAGGGATGCGATTTATCCAGAGCCTGCCCACTCTCAGGTAGTGACTGTGGAGCACTAACAACTGTTGTTTCTGCCAGACTGGAGACAGAGCCACTGCTACTAAGTTGAGGAAGCTGCAAAGCCACATTCTGAGCCAGAGACAGGGCAACAGAGGTCTGTGGTGCTGCCATACTACTCACAATCTGAGGAGTAGACTGAGATGTCACAGCTGGTGCAACAGCACCAAGACCASTGACACCAGGAACCTGGGTAGATGGCAGAGCCAAAGACGACGGTGTGCTGATACTGGGGGCAATGTCTGCAGCTACTGGCTGAGCAGGCTGGGATGTGGTAGACAAGGAGAAAGAAGCAGGGGCGCTCACACTGGGAGGGACACCGGCCGATTGCTGTCCAGATTGTGAGGCTGGAGGTGGAGAAATAGAGCTTGGCACACTTGTGCTTGGTGCAACTCCAACAGCTGCATTTTCTGAAGGCAAAGTAACAGATCCTGGAAGAGAAACACCAGTGCTGGAGGAAACAGATATTGAAGAAGTAGCCACAGATGCAGGAGTTGCACCACTGCCCGCCATGGTAGACAGTGCAGGTGGGAAAGGTGGTATTGTTTGATTGAACACTGGAGGGGCTGTACTGGGTCCTTCTGTCATCTGAGCATGCGTCATCTCAGAGAAAGCTTGCTGCAAGCTCAGGGATGATGCTGAGTGGGAGAGGTTCATTCCAGGACCATGTACTGGAGATGCAGCAACTGGAAGAAAAGAAAATTATCAGTCTACCTGAAAAAGTTCATTACAGTAGTACTGTCTATGGTTAGACTAAYACCACATTTACCTCTTAGCAGAATAAAAAAAGACACCCAAAAAATCCACAAATGCAGGCTTATACTAAAATACAGAATTAAAGTTTCAGAGTCTTGCAGACAGCCCATCAGCAGTTTTTTCTCCAAGAATCTTGCACAGTATGACCCAAGTTATGGTCACCTCTTACCAGCACAGACAGTTCCTTACTTCTCCAAGTACTAGGAACAGTCAGTTTAGTTAAACTAATTTCACAGTTTTGATGAACATGTCTTAGCCATCAGCTTTTAAGAGTTTCGATAACTCACCCATATCTGAAGCTTCGTTTCCTCCAACAGCAGATGTGAAAAAGCCCTGTTCTTTCAATCGGCTCTCAGGGACGGGGCTGACAATGAACCGTCTTCCCGCAGAATGAACAACCTGGGTAAAGGAGCTAGAAGGAACCCCTAAACAGAAAGAAGTTGGATGTTTAGTGATACATGGCTGTAACTAAATACATAACCTGCAATATGGAATGTGCACTCCATCATACAAAATAAAAACTTGGCTGCACCCATCCGCTGAAACAGAAAAAGGTAACTGTTGAAAAAAATCACAAAAGACTTACCTATTCTTTGTGGCATGGAAGATGTAGGATCTGGCTGTTTGAACTCTAATTTCTGTAAAGTAAGATAAAATTTAAACTTCTATTCTGAAACAGAAACCCACAAGATAGTTCTTAAAACGCTAGCTTACTGAAATGTGGGCATTTAAGGGAAGCAGTACCTGGGACCCAAGCACCATCACCGAACTAGAGAATTCTGCCCAGATAAATGTCAGCTAGAGTGTTTTAGAGCTGCTCAGCTTAGTGACCATCAATATAACAAATTGATCTAAACACTTTTGTTAACAGGCAGTGCAACTGATTTCCTTAAACATTCCRTAGTTAAACGGATGTTTCAAACTAGTTCTGGGTGTAATTAAGGCAGAGATTCAGGAAATGTCACCCCTTCCAGCATCCAGCAACCAGTTTCAAAATCTGTGTTTCCTAACTGAGCTATCCAATCTCTTAGCACTTCACTGGGTGAAGGGCCTGAGTCCAGGCTCTCAGTGTTTAGTGAGCAGCACAGGGTTGGAGTTTTACTGTCCTGCCTCACAATCATTTCAAATCCAAGAAGCATCAGCATTTAAGACTGTCTGTTTAGTGGACTGTTAGGAGATTCAGCAGCTTTGGAAGTCTTCAAACACATCAAAAAGTAAGAGGTCTGTTATTTGGCTTTCTAAATGAATTTTAGGCACTCACTCTGATACGAAGCTTTCTCTGCTTGTCTTTTCATTTGATTATTGATCTTTGCTATCTCTCATGAAAGGAAGTTTCTGTTTCTAGCTAGCTCTACTCACAAAACCATACCACCCAAAATGGAAAACACAAAAAGCTCAGGCAGYCTGTCCTTCACATACCTGCGACCCTGGAAAGAAGCCATCRTCTTTTGACCGGATACTCTCCAGGCCCTGATCCCCTTCGGGCTCCACRCTTGCATCCTCACTTAGCATTTCATCTGCTTTCTCAATAATCTCTCGTACCTGGTCTACAAATGAGTCTCTCTCTGTTGCTAAAATAAACTCATTCTGCACCTGTAAAGAGAAAAAAACAACATTCATTTTCCACAAATMGTTTCAAAACAATATATTGAATAACCATAATTTATTCTTGGTGCTAATGTTTGTCTTCCCTTTGCTGTTCTTCTGAACAAGATGAAGGTGGTGACATCTTAGACAAAAACAATTGTTTTTCAAATTATCTCCACCACAGAAGTGTTTGCCCTGATTTAATCTTTGCTGTGGAACAACATTCAATCTCACTTCATCAAACTGTCACCTCTATCTTTACTCAGCACAGAGAAATTTAAAATTAGCAACTTTACCTTACTGCAATTCCTCCTGTCTAATGAATGCAATGTGCATTAAGGGACACATTTAAAGAGAACTATAACATAAAAAATTGAAAATTCCATATTGCAAGCTGTGTTCTGTGCTTCTCTCYTTCCATGCCATATACAACTTCTACTCCATGCAGGTTGCATGCCACCGATTTAAAGTCTGGCTGTAGTACATAAAAGCCAGTAATAATAACGTTCCAAATACAGGGAGAGGATGATTGCCCAGCCTATCTGGTTTCAATACATTGTATTGCTTCATGAAAATACCTTCTTTTGCTTATGTTGGGCAAAACTAGCTTTAACAAGTACACTTGGTAGTTAGAAAGATACTTTTTATTTGGTCTGACCCATGAGAATATTCTGTCTCCTAAAATTATGCATGGTTAAATTCACAGAGTTTATGAAACARAAGTAAAGCTGTCAATCACAGAATCCCTGCTGGAAAAGACAGAGACAGTGACTTAGAGGTAAAGTCTGAGACACTGCTTTTACATCAAATTCCTGGGATGCTGGTTCAAGAAAAGGAAAGTCAAGCATGATGTGCTTATATCAGCCTTTGCAATGCAGAATACTTACAAATTAAAGAAACCTTCTTTAACTAAAACTAGTTAAAGAAACCTTCAGCACTTTAAGTTGAGGAATGACAGACATCTACATGGGGTATGCCCAATGGTATGATGATTAAAAGGAAACAAAGTCTTAAAAGCAAAACTTCCCTCAATATTCAACAAGAAACCAATGAGCACAATGTTCCAGATTCAGATGTTTAAACTAGGTTGCACACTTTTAACTATGTRACTGCATTTTGGATACAAAATTCACCTATTTTGCTTCTACCCATCTTCAAGTATTTGCGGTTTTTGTTGCTTGGAGAGTGTTTGCGTGTTATTTTGGTTTTGCTTTTTTAGTTTTCTTAAATCAAACATACTCTTTTATTCCTCCATAGGATCACTTTAGGTGTAAGGTGAAGTAAGACATCTGTGTACTCTCTCTGTATTTCTTGGCACATGACTTCATGTTACTGACTTCTTTACTGTGCCAATATATGTACTTAGCCAGGAACCAACTTCTTCCTCTTTCTCAGAAAGCAATTAGTGGCAGGGATAATTTCTCCTGTATCACTGGTTTGGTTCTTTTTGACAGGTACAAATCCAGCACACACCAAGGATGATTATGCCACATCTCTGAGCAAAAGATAAATGCCGCACAGGTGCCCAAGAAGGTGGCAAAAGATATTGTTTTGTCAACCCCTTGCTTCAGTAACACYAAAGCAATCTCAGGTTCATTTAGCCTGTATCACACCAAAAATACAAGTTCAAACTAAAAAAAAAGAAAGCGGGGTTCTTTCCTATGCCTGGCCATCATATGGAGAGGCTTTTTCTTTTGAGAAAGTCAAAAACAGTATCAGTCACTATGGACTTTCAGAAACCAGAATGTGATTCCCATTCCTTACTTTAAGGGCAGAACCTTCCCATTTGAGTTGAGAACAATGGCAAAACACTTCAAGAATAAGCCTGAAAGATCTAGCAATGCCTGCTCTTAGAAAAGCAAACAGAATTTTTTTAACCTGGCAATTCCAGAARATTGTCTGCAATTTTAAAAATATTAGATCAAAAAAAACCAACCAAACAAAAAAACCAGAAGGAGATGTACTTGATAAAAACCTCAATTCTAAGGTAAAAACTGACACAAATTGCATGTCCATATGAACTCTGCATGCAGTGTTAACTGTCAGGCTGCTATACCACTCTGTGCCAAGTTTCTAGTTGTGTTTGTGTACCAATAAGGTGAACATGCACCATGCTATATGGAAGAGCAATTCTGAAACACAAACAAGAAAATAACACTGACTAGATTCAATTCTTCATCTCTAAAAATATATCTTACCATAATTGAAGCTATTTCCTCAGGGTTATCACCATCCAAATCAAATTTGAAAGTAACCATTTTCCGATTGTGTGTCTCTAGCTGGCATTCCACTACCCGATCACCTTTGTTTGAAACCTAAAGCAAAGAAAATAAMACTTCAAACCAAAAGCACACGAATTTTAGACTTTTGCTTTAAAGTTCACTGAGWGAAATCAACAGTACTGGTAACAAAYATRTCCTATCTTTCCAGTCCAATAAATGATGCCACGTACAGCACCATTTTYGTCTGAGGATACATCAAATATTAYGGAGTAGTTTGTGGAACCACCGGTMGCTAAGCAAGCCAATCTTGCCATATCTAATGCTCCAAAAAGCTCTTAATAGATGATATTTGGAATGCTTTTAGAGGCTCAAAAAGGCATCATTACTACTGACCATCACTAAAATACAAAATACTCACATTTAGGATTCTCAGTTTTGGCCTAGAAGTCTTCTCATGGCGAGAGCGACTGCGGACAGACCTCCGCATGTGACGTTTCGTCGTCCTCCCTTCGTGCCTTCCACTAGAAGCTGGGACATTCTCGTTGCCATCACTCAATCCTGAAGCAACATCAGAATGAGCACTAAAAAAGAAGACAACTTCAGGTTAGTATCCATCCATTCCATAACTGCAACAATACACTTTAACCTACCAGACGATGTTCTCTTCTGCAAAGCCGTAGATTTGTGTTAATCACAGGAGGAAAAAAGTCCTGTCAACACTTCRGGTTGCTTGAATAGAAATTCTAACAGTAATTATTTTGCTACACCTCTTGCAAGCTGAGTTGTACAAACCTACCCTGTTTTCTAGCTATTTGGAGTTTGAATTCTTTCTAAGTGCCAAAAGGCAAAAAAACATCACTTATGATCTATTTGACATGGCAAATACAAAAGGACTGAAAGTTCATCACTGTACACMATCTTATTTATTCCCTCCATACCTCACCATAAATCAAAACCTACTCCACCYTTCACGACCCTGTTTTTCCTCTAGGAAATTTAGTTACTCACATCCTCACCCTCAGTGAAAAAAAAATATCCCTGGTGAAAAAATATATCTAAAGATGATCCATGGAAGTTTAATCTAACACATGACGTTGAAGTTTGGTGAAGAGAAGCAATGCTTACCTATCCATTGAAGAAGCCAAAGGGGTAGACTGAGCAGGCTGTGTTGCTGGAAGAGTCTCTGAAGAAGCAGTCTGTGAGCCTCCCTGAGTACCCTATGGATAGAAACCTACAATCAAGAACCCCCCGAAGAATACAGTACCTCTTCAAGCAACCCAACAGTCTTCAGTGTTTCCTCCCAAACCAGTTGTAAAGCTAAAAGCTCTGCCTTTTTAGAACTTTAAAACAGCTGGCATCTAGACAGCTTTAGTTTACAAAATACTCTAGAGCAAACTGCAGTGAAGCAAAACATCACCTGAGGAGGGGTGAAGAGAGGAAATCAGCCATCCTTTCTACTGCTACATGTCACTACAGTTTGCCATGCAGTCAGTCTTACTAACAGAATGTGCAAAAGGCAAGCCAATGCAGAACACAAAGACAATTCATATTCTCCCTGCAAGAACAACGCTGCAGGGAATAGGCATGATGACAGATTCTCAAAGGCTATCAATCACAGCTTGTCTTTGATATGGCAAAAATGTTCTACATTACTAGCAAGAAGTGAAGTGTTTTACTGCTTTTTGCCTGCAGGATGCACACTCACTTCCCAACAGAACAACCAGTGGCAACAAGGTCCCCACAYTGGCATGACATTCTGCTGTAAGAAAAAGGTAATTTGAAATATTAACTTCCAACTGAAGACAAGCACAGAAGGCATTAGTCCCYCACAGACATACACTGTTGCATGASTCAAACATCCAAAATCTGTTGTTATATTATATTCCATATATTTACCTCCGCAACTGCCTGCTGCGAGGAGGCAGATGAAGCCTGTTGTGCTAAACTCACAGGAGGCTGGGGCACTTGAACCTGTCCTCCCAGGCTGCCCATGGAAACTAGAACGTTCTGTTCCCCATAGGGCTGCACAACAGGAGCAAGATAGCCTGTCTGGGCCATTGCATCTGTAGGCAAGGGAGGGGACAGCACGGCAGAAGGAATGCTGGCAGAGGCCACAGCAGAGGAAGGTGCAACATTGGAGTCCCCTGGGTATTGCTGCGTCAGCCGAGACGGGAAGCCCTACAACAGAAATGAGGGAGTCAAGTCAGTGAATGTCAAAATAATTAGGAAACAAGACAGTAATAAAAAAAAAAAAGTATCAGTTTCAGGGGCATGTTCCAACCTTCTGTACTTGTTCAAGCACTCCCATAATCTTCCCAAAGAAGTGGAGCAAACTGCTCATGCAGCCAGCTTGCGAGTCACCATGCTTCAACAAGCCAATTCCCACTCACAGTTTCAAGTCTTAAGCAAAACAATCTTCATCTCTCAACTCTTGCAGCTGCCTATGCAGCTTAATATTTTAAAGCCCGAGACTTGAAATGAGCTTGGAGAATTTTCAGGCTGAACAACTACTGCTCAGATGTAACACAACTGCTGCTGATTCTTGAGATTAAAKAGMARAAACACTCTTGTGTTCTTCCTGTCCTCTYGTAATGAGCTGATCCAGAAACAAGGAACACTTTTATCATTATTCAGGTTGCCACCTTTTATAGTGAGTGATCACACAAAGTAGCTGAAGCAGTCTGTGTCCAGCATCAGGTACTTACGTCACATCCAAGATCCATGCTGCCTGACTTATTTCTAACAATTCCTTGTCCCACCCCTTGCCAGCCTTGCAACAAAATACTGACAGTGTTGAACATGCTGCCATCGATTTTCTTTCCAATACAAATCTYCCATTTTTAAAGTTAGAATTTCTTATTTTCTTTTTCCCCAAGCTGACACATCTCTCGAATATATAGCTGTCCTCTTTCACACAGTGGTTAACAAAGCCCTGCACTATGCTTCTGTCGTTTTAGACAAATTCCAGTGCCAAATATGAAAAATTCAAAACACAGGGTGTCCAAGGACTTTTTTCTTCTCTCCTCCTTAAAATGGTTTACCACACAACAGACTTCACCTTAGTGGCTTAATGGCTCTCATATGAGAAGTGAGTTGGCCAGGGCACACGGCTCAGATGTGGCACCTTAGAGGAACAGGCAAAAATGTGGAGAAGAGGTCTGCTGGCTTGCAACAATACCTGGTAAAGAGCATCTCCAGCAGGAAGTGAAGCTTCAGCAGCTTGTCCAATGCTGACTGGCAATCCCACGGACTGGACAGCCGGCTGCAGGAGCTGCGGGAGAACCTGGCYGGGCAGCTGAGCCACAGGCTGCATCAGTGTGGGAAGCTGGCTAGGGACAACGGTTGATCCTACAGGAACAGCAGTTGCCGCAGATGTTGCCAGCGTGAGCAGTGGCTGATTCATGCCAGCTGCCATTGAAATGGGCAGCGACTGGAAACCTGGCTGAGCCACTGTCACATGAGGAGCTGCTACAGGTAACTGAGACACTGGGAACTGGGGAACCACGGAAGTTGGCAAGGCCTGTCCCATGGGTAGAAAATGAGAGCCAATGGGGGCAACTGAAGGCTGAGGGAGAGAAGGTGCTGCAACAGGTAATTGAGGCTCGCCTTGGATGATCGACACTGGTTGGGAAACAGGAAGCTGGGGAGGTAAAGAAAATAGAGATAGATTTTTTTTTAAAGCAGGGCTGCAGAAAGCAGAGTTTTACACATTAGTCAAAGAAAGCATTATTCAAGTTACAGCACTCTGTTAAAGTGGCTGGGGAGCACGGTTGGCAGAGTGGCTGGGAAGCTGGCTGGAGTTCCAAACAGTCCTCACTTTGCAACACTTCCCTTGAAGAACTCAACAGGCTCTTGAAACAGACACCCACAGAGGGTGAAAGAGCAATATTTGAATACCCTGAAGCACTGATTTGTGCATAAACAGAATCAAATTCCCCTCAACTCTGTCACCAGACCCAAGCCTGCCTTCTTACAGCAAAGAAGTGCAAACCTTTCAGCTTTGGGTATGGAGACTAAAGCAAAGGAGAATCAAAATCCACTGTGCCAGCATTCAGAGAATGGCAGGGGACATGTCAATTAAAGCCAGCAAACGATGCAACTGGAAAGGCAGTTTAGATGACCAAGCAACAAAACAATAATTTTAAAAACAAAAATGCGGCTCACACATTCAACAGAGATATGAGCCAAAATGAAGCATTATTCAGTAACAGAAGCTTCTTGACCAGGGAGGAAAGGAGAAGAGCTCAGTAAGAAAGATGAGAGCATGAAGAAAGGAGTCCTATAGTTCACTACCTAAATAAGAGAATATGTTTTACACATGTAATGGTGCAGAGGATAGACACTGTATGGGAAACAGAGAAATGAGAAGTTCCTGAAAATCCATTCACAATACACCATTCATCAATATGTTTCCTGATATTTTTGACAATTTAAAGATCTTTGTGCATGAAGTGCTATCCTTCCCTCAAATTACTCCCGACTGCCATGTGTGAAAGGGTTTCCAACACATTTTCCAACAAAATTGACAGTTGTAGTATACTAAGAATACTCTTGTTTGGATGAATGTTTTGGAACCATTAGAAAGGATGACAAAAGTGAAAGCAGCAGCATATCGAATTTACCAGCTGTGAAGAAGAAAAAAAATCTTATGCTAGAAASAATTTTGTTTACCTGTGTCCCAGCTGCTGCCTGAGACATTGGCATCATCTGTGAAGTTTGAGTTTGAGAGACAGTTTGTGCAGGAGTGGTACCAGCAGAAACTGAGGGCTGCTGCAGCTGGTATTGTCCAGGCTGTTGGGAAGATGCTGGCTGCTGAGCACTCTGTAGTAGGAGAAAGAGGCAGAAGCTGTATTTCACTCCCCAAAGAGGTTTTTAAAGCATATCCTACTTAAATGCAGCTTTTTACTCTCTCATAAGTGATATCAGTGGTTCTTCAGAATATGCCAAGTCAGTTATTGGCACCAAATCTTGCAACAGAATTATTTCACCTGTGAAACCAAGAATGAGGATGCTATAAAGGAAAAAAAGGCAGTTAAGAGAATGTTGCAGAAGATCCTATTTCCAGTTAGAAGAAATMATGAGAATGAAGTCTGCCTGTCTAGACAGTCTAATCTGCAAACCCTGACATGTCTCCCCTTGAACAGGACCACCACTGCAAGCTCAGGTTGAAGCTCGTGAAGACAGGCATGGGAACACAAGCATTAACATGATTCTTACAATAAATTTCAGAAAGTCACAGCATATCTCATAGCACGATAGACCAGAGGATTCCTTTGCTGCAAAACTATGGGTGGAMTGGTGACAGAGGTAGTCAATCGCTCTTAAAAGAGTCATCAAAACCCTATACTAAGAGYCCTTTAGTCCTGGGTTTAGGAACTGTGATCTTACCTGCTGAGTGTGTTGGGTAGGTTGGGATGGCACTGATGCACTGCTTGAGACTGGCTGGCCTTGTACCTGTGTCTGGAGGAAAAAAAGAAAGAGAATCAGCTTAGAACAACTCTATGGTTTGGTTTCTGCTGCAGGCAGYTAAAATAATTTCTGCCTGGAATGATCTGGTTGGAATAGGTTTCCAGCTGTCCTTTTGGACGAGCAGTCCTTCTGRCCAAATTCCACTATGACAACCAGAACAAAGCAGAGCGATCTAGAGGAGTTCTGAACTTCTTTTTAAGTCTTCCATAATAACCAATACAGAAAGACTTTGCAACCCACATGCCCCTCAACATGAGACAGATCAGCCTACCAGCTTCTTCTTCCACTGGTGATGCTTTAAGAGCAGGATGCCTTGGTATGGTAACTGGAAACAGATGCATTAAGTTTTACCTTTACATGTGTTCTAAACACAGTCAGCTGGGGCAATAAAAGGAAGCTATATGGAAATAAAACTAACCACAAAAAAAACCAAGCACAAAGATATACAGAACTCTAGACCAATTACAAAGTACCCAGTACACATACATGTCATGAGTTTGCTTTGAGAGGCATGTCAAAACACAGGCTACTAATCATTTCCAGAGTCACTACCATTGAAAGGCTACCAAGAATTGGATATGGAGGAGTATGGGGGTTCACGTTCTAGCTAAGACAGAACTCTTGAATAAGCAACGAAAAAAATGGATGAGTGGCATACAAATGAACGTGGAAGATGCAGAGGAAAATGGAATGGACTTTATTATTTTTGTGGCTGAAATTTTTTTTATCAGATCCCAGGATCTGCATTATTATTTTTGCGACAACTGTATTTCTTTATCAGCTCCTGGGAGAGAACTAGACAAAGACCTCCAGATGAGTTCCCTGAGCATGCACCACTTGGGTGAACTGCCTTTGTGAAAAGCATATCTGGTGCATATGTCTCATATCAGAAATATCTACAAAAATTCCTTAATGCTGTGATCATTCAGCTTGCAGRAGCTCATTAGGAACAAGTCTATTAAAATTACATACTTTTTTAATTATGGAAACTTTGGGGAAAGCAGACTGCCAATGAAGAGAACCATTTTTTTCTTTGCTGTTTTAGAAGCTTGAGGCCCTTACTGGCTAGGATCTAAACATGTGCTACATTCCACTGCTGTAACATCTGTTCACATTGACTCAGTYTGGGTTTCAAATTCTAATCTTCTAATGAATTACATAAAAGATCCCAGAACTTTTATTCTGTAAAAAAAACTATGATTTCTTTTTTTTTTTYCCCCAGATGTATTTTATATCCATCAGAATTCACCTCCTAAAGTTTAACAAAGGTTTACGGAGAAAAAAAATCTCCATGTAGTTTTCAAACTTCTCGCATAGCAGATCCATTCTGCAAGTTCTCCTAGAGCACAGCAATTGCTGTCTATTAGACTAGTGATTAAAGCCATTCCAGCTTTAATCAAACACCTTTATTAGCCCCTACAGAAAGCCTTAAATACTTAGTTTTTGATCTTAACACAGAAAGCAAAATGATTCGCCTTTACACAAATCCCAAAGTTGCTAATACTCCAATAACTAAAATGTCAAYGTCCCTAATTACATGGACAGAAGAGGTAAGAGAGAAACCTACTTAAAGTAAATCCTCTCTTTTCACAAAAAGTTATGAGACTTTTCAGACTACAAGTGCAGACACAATGTATATAGACACACACCTCACAGTCACAGCGTACARAAAAGTGACCATTGCAAATGCAAATACCACATATGCTGAGAAAACACATAGCTCTGAACTAAGCTTCAGGCCTCAAACTTTGCTATTTCAAAGGACACCATATAAGGCTTATAAGGTGGCAAAACCAATTAGCAACAGATATTTGTGCCATTAACTACTCAGCCTGTTTAGCTTCTTCAAATACATTTCCAAATCCATGTACATATACATAACAGAGCTCCTTCCATTTCTCTCTTCCCACTTKCTTTCCCCAAGTCTAGAAAAAGCTCCTGCATTTTGGACAGTCACCAAAATAACCTTGTTGTCTAATGAAACATTATTCAAATGAAAGGACAACTTCAAATAACACATTCYCATTAAAATGGCTAAGGAGCAGCAACAGAAACACAAACTAAGTTTTACTATCACTGCTGRTTCTAACTGTGAAGATACATTTCATTAAAACCAGTTTAAAAGCCAATTTGGTACTCCAGCTATCTCTCAYCAAAAGAACAACTAGTCCCAGGAGGAACACTGACCATTTTTTACCTTTAATACAAAAGCCCTACCAATATTTCAGCCAAATCTCAACACAGACCAAATGGTTGCTAATGCCTCATTATTTCATTGCAACCTGGTTAAGTTAAGGAGATCCTAGTATAGACTTGGTGGAAAGACACCCCCATGAATGCTAATTCTTAGAACCACATGGAGCACGTCTAAAAGCAATGCTCCCCTTTTAGTATGACTTATAAAAAGCAGACAAATTCTGGAAGGGTTTGCTCCTGTAACCTGAGGATAGGATGCAGGTGGTCCTGATGAAAGCGAGGTGGACAAGGCCTGCTGAGTTGAGGCTCCCTGGGGGAAGCAGATGAAGAGCTGCGACTCTTGCAACACCTTCTGAGGCAGCTGAACAATGGGCAATGAGAAGTCTGAACCAAAAGCAGAAGATGATCCCCCTGTAGGGGGAGGAGACTGGAAATCACCAGTGTCAGAGGAAGTCAGCTGTGAGGAATCACTGGAGCATTCTGGGCTTCCTTCTGGCCAGCTGCGCCTGGCAGAGCCCCCTCTGGGACCCGCTAACCCAGCACCAAGATAGTTACAGTGCTCCTCTGTCACAGGCTGAAGCCGACCATGCGACCCTATGCCTTGGGTGGGCTCCTCTTGACTGGTCTCCATAGAGCCCCGGCGACTTCTGTAGACCCGCGGGGGTAAAGCTGCCCCTTCTGCCGAAGCAGAGCTCTGGGTGTGCACATGGAACTCAAAGACACAGCTCGCTCTGCCATCACCACTGTGAGAGAGCACAGCCGGGGCAGAGTGCGGAACAAATACCTGGTGGAACGTCATCTGAGCTGGGTCTGCACTCAGAGGAGCTGAAACACTGGATAATGGAGAAAGGGGACCCATCCCAGAATCCAGCCTCAGGTTCTGAACGTGTCTTGCCAGGTATGTTTGCCCCGACTGAAAATCGAACACAGAGCTTTGTGGAGGACCACCTTGCCCATGGTTTGACTCAGAGACCTGCTTCAAATGCTGTTCGGTCGCGTGAGAGTTATAAGCTACTTGATCATAGTGCTCCGATACCTGTGATGGATAGTGCATGCCCACCAAATATACAGCTTCTGGATGCATTCTGTAGTGAGCATCCTCTGGAGGTGTTGGTCCAGATCTATAGTCACTGTGGACAGGAGCTTGCTCAAACACGGGATTAACTTGCACATGCAGAGGCTCTCCAGCGACTCTCTGGGCTGCTGTGCCCAGCATAACAAATGCCTCTGGAGTCCAATTGGTGGGACTACCACCAGGTGGAACTAAACTCTGGCCAGTCTTCAGCAATGGCTGGAAGTGGCAAGTTTGGGCTTCCAAAAATGAAGTGCTCTTGCGCCGCTGAGCAATTGCCACCTTCGGCGGGCAGACAGGTGGTGGTGAGAAAGACACCGGCCGTTCATGAACGGTTGGGAAAAATATCTGTGAATCTGGGAACGGTGGTGTTCCCCCACGAGGATGCTGAGGCTGTATTGACATGAACAAGACAGGTAATTCATACATTAAAAGTGAAAGCACATCAACATGCACAGTTCACTAGGCAGTTCTGTGAAGTAACTTTATAGAATTCATACTCAATTCATGGTCAAAAACATACAGTACTTAGGAAATTTAGGTGAGTTGTAAATATCCATTAAATACATCCATGGCAGGCATAGCTACAAATGGGAACATTTGCTGGTGTTAGAGCTGCTTTTCCAGTTCAATTCCAATAATTCACAAAAAGAAACCAATTTTTCCAATGGAATGAGACTTATTGTCATGGCCTATCCATTGTGATCAATGCTTGAAATCCAATCAAACCCCTGAGGTCACTGCCATATGTGGAACATGAAATTCAGAACTTAAGAGCAGCAACACAGTGCCTCTAATTTGCACTTAGAAGATAAAATGACATGAAATCTTACTATTTTCCAATTACAAAAACACAGTGCTAGTGTCCTGTATGCTACCCAAAAAGCGAAAAAGAAACCTTTTATGAGACAACATCGACCCATTTCAGCACACAGGTGAAAAAAACCCCTGCAACTAAACTGAAGAGCCTCTGGATTCAGCCCAAGCTGATCACCTCTCTTGATCCATTTAATCCCTTTTGATCATACCTTTTCACACAGAAAATTAGCACTCATTGAAACAAACCTAACTCTTGCCTGGACTATAAAACATTCACAGGTTTAATAAGAGCAGAGTCCTCAGGCAATTCCACTCCATCTGATTTACTACTTCAGATGAGGCTCATCGTATTTAAGAGTTGTAGGGAATATTTCACTAAAGAGGGCTCTATGTAAGAAAATCAAACAATTTAGTAATTTTGCATTTTTTCATCTCTGCCTGCAGTATGCCCAGATACAATGGAAAAAAAATTGTAGGMGTTAGTAGCAAACAGACCGTCCAAGACAGATGGCATTTATGACTTCAAGTTGCTGTTTCCACATTGTTTACTTTCTCCCCAGCCTCTTTTGTCCGGAAAAGCAGCAGCAAATTTCCATATTGACTAATTTCCATATTGACTAATGCTAACAAGAAGGTCCTACAGATGAAGTGCTCTTCTTATGTTCCAAATCTGCTTTCTCTTACTTCATTTACACAAAAATGCTTCTCAAAACATTTTGTGTAAACTGAAGCTGAAAATTGAAAGCAACTCCCGTCTCTACTGCAAGCTATCTTGCACCTGACTTTCTGAGAAATATGAAACTATGGCTTCTTCCCATTAAGAAGCAGTTGAAGTGGCATTTCTGATTAGAACTTACAGAAAGCCTCAAAAGTATTCATACTCTAAATTTCTAATATCACTATCACAACTAGCCAAAGCTTTCAGAATAAGCAGCCACAGCAATCAAGCTTTAAAAGCTGGTTGCTTTGTGCTGGGCTTAATTAACATTCAGTGTTTACTTAGAAGTTGAAAAATAARAGTCTTCTGACTTAGGGTAGTAAGAACTAGTCTTCCCTTTACCTTCTGTAGTATAATCCGGTAATTTACATTTATACTATCCTAAAAGACAAGAAACAAACAGTCAGCCACTGTTTGATAATGTTTAAGTGTACTGCTTCACAGAAATAAATAAAAAATCAACATTCCAGCAGCACAGTATAAGGAATCGACTCTTCAATTTCTCATTTTAAAAATGCCCAGAGCCCAGGATGTATTTAATGATAACTTATCTTACTGTGCCAGGAGGCAAATGGTAACACATACAGGACTGACAGAGAGGGAGGGCAGGCTGGAGCGTCGATGCTTGCGTGGAGAGGCAGAGTGCATGGGCAGGACACTTTCCAAGGCTTTAGAAAGCTTTTCTGCAAAGGTTTCTTCAGGGACAGTCCGAAGGTAGAAAGGAGAGAGAGGTGCAGACAGCGCTGGTGGTGGGGTGCAAGGAGCACTGAGAGGGATGCAGGACATACAGGGAAGAGCAGGAAGGTGGGGGACACAAACTGACATGCTACGACCACGTTGAGGCTAAAGGAGGAAAACAAAAGTTAAGAATTGAACACCCAAAAAAAAAAAAATAAAACCAGCAAAAACCATAATGAAGTAGAAAAGAAATGGAAGACACACAATGAGAGGCCCAATATTGACTAATATGTGGTACCACAAGATATGAGAATGCTGAATGAATGCCAACACACACTGGGAACAGGCTGTGTGCACCTCTGAGGACCAAGTTTGCCTTAGGTTACTGAGCAGTGTGGAAAGTTCCCTAGTACCCTTACAGAAAACATGTGGAAGGCAGGACAGACACAGAGAATATTTTCTCTGGGGCCACAGACACAGCCCATACTGTGTGAACTCAAAGCATCTGTTACTCTGACAAATTAAAAAAACTTAAATACTGATGAGCTTTCAACATTCATTAGTTTATAGTGAATGTGTGTTTACAGCTATCACCTAGCCCAGTCCCTCTACTGGGGCAGTCTCTCTGCCTGAATTAAGTGAACTAAATGTATGCAGCTGGCTCTTTATTAACTAAAACATTAAACCTTCTACAACATGAATTGTGGAAAAAAGTCAGTTTAATGTGTGGAAAATTCTGTAAAATTAGTCTTAGACAAGCATTTTCCAGATGCTGGGCCAATAACAGCATCAGGATTTCGTAATCTTGCCACAACCCTGAAGGCCACAGGTCAAAATCCAATCAAATCAGAAGAAACGGAATAAAGCTCTGAGGTGGGATTAGCATTTTTTGGTTGGGGGGGGTTTGTTGTTGCTTTTTTTTTATGTGTGTTGTGTTTTGCTGTGAGTTTCTTAAGTGAATGGAAATAGGATATTTTCAAAGAGGCAGTATATGCTTCTTATGGATGCAATCCACAATTTTTAAACTAGTTGAAATCAAACACAGACCTCCACTGAGAAAATATCAAGATATTCAGTGGAGATCTGACTTTAAAGACTTGCTAGACAGATCAAAAACTTGGGAGAGAGGTATAGAAGAAGTCAAAGGCTTAACTAAATACATCTTCATGTATTCCAAGGCGGGAGTAGTTATATATCATTCTTGACTAACTTATCTAAATTGTTCAGAAACATCTCCACTTACAGAGACTACAATACTTTATTATCTTTGTTGGTTAGAAAAAACACCTTCCCAAATAATAATTTCATGTTGCAATTTAGGCTTATCATTCCTTATTCTATCTAACAACAATGTTGTGATCTGATTAGCCTCCTCCTATTTCATTGCAGGTTTTTACAGCTTTCTCTCTTCTCAAGTTTACCTTTTATAGACTCAACTACTTCAGTCTTCCCAAATAAACCACATTTTTGGTATTTCTGCTGGGGTTTTTTAAACACTCTCCTCTGAATTTTCTCCTAAGCCACCCTACAATTCACTCAAGATGCCCAGGATAGACTTACCAACAGCCAGAGCAGAACTACTATTTCATAAAATGCAATGTTTGCCTTTTTCACAACAGCATGATGTTTTTGACCATGTCCAACTTGTGGTCCAATGTAATCCCTGTTGGGTTGGGTTTTTTTTGCAGAATGGCTGCCTAGCCAGTTGTTGCTCATTCTGTACCTGTGTAGCTGATTATTCCAGTTTAAGCATGAATCTTGTTCGTGTCCTGATTGAACTGCATTCTATGATTCTTTTTAAGGCCATTTCTTCAGTTGTCATTATAATTTCGACCTGTCATCCTGTCTTCCCAACAAAGGGTTAGTAGTTCCTGTAGTTCTGTCAGCCTCCTGGTACCACTGTTGTCATCATACAGCATGAGCATGTTTTCACAGCAAACTAAGCAGCTTACCTATACCTCTATCATATGCTTGTTCTCCCTCCCCCTCTCAAAAGATTACGGTCTTTCAACCTGGAAGCCAGCCATCCCAAGAGAGTGACATGGCTTCTGGTCCAGTATGTGCCCACATCCCAAAATATGGCATACCCAGAAGAGCACCTTATTTAGAGGGATTAAGAACTTATCATCAAGGATTAGCAGTACTATACACCTCAGGTTAAGTGTTGTTGAAAAAGATGGAGATGCTTTGATTGTGAGTGATACCAGCCTGTTTTCCAAAAAACCTAGTTACACCAGTGATTCTGTAATAGAGTCTTCAACCACAAGTAGCAGAAGAAGTGAGGACCCTCAATCTTAAGTGTCACATCTTCTCCTTTATGGTATTACTACATTATACCATAATGTCTGCCCCAGATTTTTATTTGTGTAAAAAACAAACGACAAGGGAACCACTGAAGACAATATAAAAGTAGCAGAAGTTCTACTCCCAAGTTAGAATAGATTTCTGCATACTCTCTTACTCAGATCTAAAAACATACCAAGGAAAAAACATACCAAAATAAAAGGGCAACACAAATGAACATAGTAGGAAAAGTATTTGTGCCCAGTGCAGACTTTCCAGGGAAAAGGAATACGCATGATGAGCAAATCAACACAAGCTAGAAATAAAACTGGGAACAAGGATGTGGGGTCTTTTCAGTCTGGAGTTCTCACATGCAACATTCTGTAACAGTTGAAAAAGTCTTACCTGCAAAATCTGTAATCAAAGCCTCACAGAACACACACAGCAATTTCATACAGTGGCTAAAATTATTCTAATTCCTTCTTCAAACTAAGCCAGCAGCTTGATCCCTGGTAACTTCATTTACACATACACACACCATCTTCCCAAGCAAGATTAAATGCTTATTTCCATGAGACAGTCTTGTTCTCAGGATGTTACTTCCATCCATAAAAAAAACCTGACTCGCCAATCTGCTTAACTGCAGCCAAGATTAAATAAAAGCTTTAAAGACAAAGATGCTCTTGCACTTCTCCCTCCCACTCTAAACTCAGTCGTCTGGCAAAAAAGCCCCTGAACCATTCCCATGCAGAATTTGTACCCTATGCTAAACAAAACATACATGGAAGATGGCCTGGCAGACCTTCCTCTCACCTTTCAACAGACATAAAAATCAAATAATACCATGCACTGGCAATACTGTAGGGTCTGGCTTACCGCTGCAGGTGGCTGATATCCTCCGTGGGGCTGGGACTGCACTTGGCCAACTGGAGCTGTGTATCCCTGGACTCCAGTGTTTGAGATGGGCTGGTCATGCTGGGAACCATATGACACAGTCTGCTGACTGCTCACAGATTCAGTGTACACAGATGACCCCTGGCCACTGTCAACTGTCCCGTCAGCTGGAAAAGTTAAGGATAAAAATCTGCATTTCAAGAACTGCGGTCTGGATTCAAAACTTTAAAGATACTATAATTGATCAAATATTAGATTAGGTGTTTGTGCCATGTCACATGGACCTTTATCAGCATTTTACCTCTTGTAGTATTTAAGTTGATTTTAAAACCTTTTTTTTCTCCCCTCAATACAGTAATCTATTATCAATATGCCTTCCCCTAAATCCTGAAAAAATTAATAATTTAAGGAGTTCTTTGGGATGATATTTAACAATAAACTACTTTTCCTATAAAAGGCTAGACTAGAAATAGAAACCTAAATTCCACATTGTTATGAATGATCTTGTAAGGTTTTTTAATCACTATTTTTATTTAACTTCACACAGACATATAAAACAGGTGGGTTGTGCTGGCTGGCAGAGGCATCATGTAGGCAGAGTAGTGAACTAGGCATAATAGTCAATTTAAAATCCCTGTTACCTAAGGAGCAGACAGTAATTTGCTTTTTGACTTCATCATTCTAATATGGAAGTTCTCATCTACCATCATTATTCAAATACTGATTCAAATGTTGAGATGGCAGAAAAGGAAAAGACAGGATTATTAATTCATCTTTTCATGTACAGTATGTAAAACAGAAAATACAGCCTTTTCAGAAAGCAAATTATGAGCTGAACTACTTGTAGATAAATCTCATTTCCATTTTAAACGTAAGTTAACAAGGATTCAAGTAAGTGGGTTTAATAGTTTTATCTGCACTGCTGCAAGAGTACAGCCTTCTGCAGGGCCAGAATATACTCTCCCTACAGGAGGGCAGCAAAACCAMGGATGTGCCCCAGCTCATTTGGTAATAACTTTGAAACAAAGAGAAACTATTTTTGCTAAGACACTGGACTGTGAATTGTGCCAAGCCTTGGCTCAGCTAAGCTACGGGAATACACCTTATGTTGCTGTGCTTTCAAGGGGACTATTGTTCTTCAGCAGACAGCTATGGCAGACAGCACCATCGTAAGATATTCACTGCTATACTCACAAAAAGTGTAAGACACTAATGGGAGGAAATGTGTAAGTGCAAGAGTGCCTAAACAAACCAACTGACACACTTACAAAGAACAGATATACTGGGTTGCTGGAACTGCAGCTGTTGGTGTTGATCAGCTTCAGGTTCTTCAGGCTCCACTTGTGTAGAAACCGATGCTGAAGCAGTGGGGACAGGAGCAGTACCAGTGACAGACTGGGGATGCTTTGACCCTGCATGGGAAGCACTTGATGGCTGCTGTTGCTCCAGCTGCTGCTTCTGACTACCTTCTTCCTGAAGTATGTTCTCCTGTTCTTCTCGCACCAACTGACGCTGCTCTCGCTTGCGCTTAATCAAAGATACCCTGTCCTTGATAGCCTTCGCCATTGTCTTGTGATCCCCTTCACAGACATAGCCAGATTCCACCTGAAGGAGGATACATTCACAGAATTCAGACTGTCACAGACAGCCACTGCTGGAGCGCTACAACATAAGCTACCACTTTCTGGCACTAACTTCTCATTTCCACACTTCTGAACCCGTTTCTAGACAGCAACAGCAAAAGCAGAGGCTGCCAGACCACATTTCACTGTCAGAGAACACCACTACTTCCAGAGCTTTGTAAGAGCACAAGCACTTACCATTTCCTGTGCTACATCCTCTGGGACATCTCTTTCCAAATCAAATGAAAACTCTATTGCCTCATTATCTTTATATTTGCCCTTGAGTTTTTTGATGTCTTCAATTCGCAGCCAGAGTTTAATGGCAATTTTTTCTCCATCATCTTCCTCAGCAAGTTCTACCCGTACTCCAGTCTCTTCTTGGAAGAAAGCATGATTCAAAAGGTCCTTAATAGCATATCTAGCATATTGGGAAAGAATGTAGAAAGCACATTCAGTTATTAGGCTTTGATAAAATATTAAGGAATATCCTTGACAGATGATCCCCCAACTTCATTCTCTAAGTTTTACGCATCTCGTGAATTAACTGAGACCATCATACAAATTTCTACTTAAAAGCATTAATGACAAACAAAATGCAACAATGCCAGAGGTGTACAAAAACCCCAAACCAACCAACCACACACTGGTCAGCAGAAGAACCGAAAGATGTAAGTCGATGGAGCAGGAAATATGTTAAATAAAATAATAAGAAACCTTGAAGAAACAGCTTGGTTTTACTGAACATTAAGATCCAACACACAACCCTTAGCGCCCAAATTAATGCAGTAATCCAAATATGTATGTCAATCTATTTCAAGGTGTTATCAACAGCCTCATGTAAATTCAGCACTAAAAAACCACCACATGATTCCTTTCATACAATTTTGAACCACTTCATCTTGCATTCTGTGAGGCACAATTAGAAGCTTGGTCCTGAAGGTATGAAAACGATTTACATTCATACATGCACATCACTAACAACAGTAGTTACCAGCTTAAACTAAATGACAGGAAATAAGTGATGTACAGCCACAAATTTAACTTCGAATGAGAAAAAATACTGAATTGTTTAAAACCAAGAAAAAGAAATGAAACTAAAAATACACAGTAATGCCATCAGATGTAAAACAGTTAATAAAAGGGGATGAATAAACATGCCTGACCAAAACTAGTTCTGAACAGAACAGAGAGAAGCAGGAGGGTGGACAAAGGCTGAAGCAGAAATCAGACATTCAGTAAGGAACAGCCATGTAAAAGCACAAAACAAAACAAATCCCACAAATAAGCCATCAGAGCAGTTACAGATTTCCTGGAATGGTGTAAGTTAAACACTTCAAGTAGAAGCCATCTTGCAGAAAATGTGGATAAATACAGGCAGCAAGAATTCATTAAAGAGTCCTTGAAATAATCAAATCATACCAGCAGAATCAAAGGGATAAAAAAATCCCAAAGGATTAGAGAACAATCAACCAACCAATCTAAATACCTGGAAACCCAGAAGGATTGTCCTCCCCTATTTTGCTGACCAGGTCAAAGTCTTAATAAAAGCAGCAGAATTTCTGAATACACTGACACGAATGGTTACTTATGGCATTTGCACTTTTCCTGACACTGTTAATTCTTTAAAACAGTAAATAAATAAGACTTTACCAAAAAACAGAAGCTGCAGAAGTAACACTTCTCAACTTTCATCAGAACACAGAAGACCCCAGGGATAAAAGACTAGAACAGCGATTTCTATCTGAAAAGCAAATACTTACCTTTCGCCTTTGTTTTGCCGAATGCATCCCTCAATAATCTCCTTCACTTCAGGGATTGCTACTTTATCAAAGCTGGCTGGCTTCACACCCTGAAACACACAAGTAACAACTGAGAAACTGCAAGGCCCTCTTGATTTAAGTCTCGATTGTGTTTACAGACCATCTATTTTTACTTTATAGATAGCTGACCTAAATAACTACTGGAAATTAAGGAGAAATCTGGCCCCAATACTATCGTTCATTTGTTTGTTAGTGACTTTTGCAAATGTTCCACACAACCCCCTTCCCATTTCCCAGCTATACTTTTATACAGAAGGCACCGGCACCTGGGTTCTCAACTTATAGGAGATACTGTTTAGTTTCAGTAACAGGAGAACTGTTTAGTTTCCATGGAAGTTATGCTGGTTAGAGGGAAGTACACAGACTGGACTGAGAATGGAAGGAAATGTTTCGTATGTAACACTAATGCAGGAAACCAGAGGATGAATTAACAGTCTTCACAGCATTCTGCTGCTTCCCAGAATGTTTCCAACATACCATTATATGAAGTAATTTTTTTACAGGAAAAACCTTAGCCCAGGATGATCTGAATGGATCATTAACTTATCCAGTGTTTAAAAAACAGGAACAAAAAAATCTTTCCTGTATCTTAGCTCTCCCCTAAAGACCTCCTACACCCGAACCACACTCCTGTATCACTGCTTGCGAGGTCAGGGAAACGAGCTTAGCAACACAGGCCTTTACAAAAGTCCTTCCACAACACACAGCAACCCTTTTTCCAATACATGCTAAAGCCACTGGGGGAGAGCAAAACAAAATCCAAATAAGATCAACCACCCAAATGAGTAAAACAAACATGCCATGAGATATGACCATCTGGGAATTCTGCAAAACATTTCTGGCAGAGAGTCAAGCTTCATCACTTAATCGTGGCCAAAAGCTGTATTTTGGGGCCAATTGTCCACAACAACAAAATCCGGCACACAATTTTACTTGATTCAGCCTTTAGCTTCAAACTCTTTATTTAAGACAGCAGAATGAGAAAAGATGAAGACATCCTGTTCAAATTTTTGAACAGAGCCGGTGTTTTCAAGTCGAGCAATCCTGAAATTATACGCCCGATACATCCGACCCTGTAACACTGGTAAATCACAACTAAACACAAAGCAAAAACCATAGATCTCAAGCACAGAAATAAATGAAGCAGCAGTACAAGCATTGTGATTCGTGTCCTAAACAGAAAGTACTCCTCGCAGTATCCTACAAAATACTGCTGCCCACCAAATGGTGACATCAAGACATGACCCTTCCCTGCTCCTCTACTGTCAGGAGGAAACAAGTCTTGAAACAGAAATGTCTGAGTCTCTGAACCGGAGTCTTTGCAACTACAGACCTTGTACTCGGCATTTTTAAAAGAAAAAAAAGCCAACACAAAACTCCCACACCATAGAAAGGAAACAATTTATTTGATAGAAACTAGTATGCTCTTATAACAGGAAGGTTATCTATTTCTTCAGCCTAAAATCTGCTCTTGTAAAATTCTAGCAATTGAAATTCACAGAACCGCAGACTATACTGTAACCAAAACAAGCACTGAAACACAGGATGTCAGTGAACATTAGCTTACTGCCTTCAGAAGCTTTGCTGACCATTAAGACTTAAGAAAAGCAATGCCTCAGGTGATAAGACATCAGACCCAAGTTTGGATGGGTAAGTTTAAGATTGTAATCAGGCCTTATCATAAATCTCCAGCTTCCAAGCAGGACAAAACAGAGCTCTCCACTCTAAAGGGATTTATAAAACTCTGCTCATACAGCTGACTTGTCAAAGATGCCCAAGTTTCATTATGACCAGTTAAAATGCTCCCCGAAGTTCAGGTTCATATACATAGTATAGATATTTCTAGACGCAATTAAATGCTCTCCTATACAACATGCATATAACCTATGCAATAATTACTCAACTGCTTATTGCATATATTCCTATCTAAATTTGCCCAAGTTTAACACATGTAAGTCTCCTAAACAGCTCAAACCTCTGACATAGCAGCCTGCATTGACATTCATTTACACCATGGCAGCAGAAGGATGATGTCAGATCTGTGACAATCTCATTTCAGAAAAACTAAAAGCTAACATGAGTAAGACAACTGGTACAGCAAAATATCAGCATAATGAAGCCAGAATATGATTTTTCTTGTTAATTATTGTACCACATGCTCTGTTCTTGCACAGAGCCCAAAATGTTAAAGCTAAGGATAGATTTTAAAATCGGTAATTCAGTCTGCTACCCTGCATTTCTCTATCCTGAGAGAAATTAAACACTTCTCCAAAATCTTCAGGCCCTTCCATGAGGACCGTTTTACAATACGTCACTTTGTAAAGTCCAAACCAAGAGTCCAGTAAAAAGTGAAGCTCCTGCCAGCCTCCTCCAGCATAGCTTACGTGTTCCTAACTGCTCCTCAGAAAATCTGAGAGAATGTCACACTAGGGCCTAAAACCAACAGAGGATGCCGTGTTCATGCAGCTCCCTATTTCTCAGTTTGCTCCACAATCCGTGAGAAGGGCTGCCTAAACCTGCTCTACAGCTCTGGCCAAGCACTTCCCGCACACTGAAGTTCATCAGCTTTTCAAACCCTCTTTCTTCCTCCTCCAAGCACTAAAGGAAGTGTCAAACTATTTTAAAGAACAAGACAGAGAGTACTACAAATGATGAAAAATCAATAAATCAGTGAACCGTTTTCTAGCCAGAGCTGCCTACACTCCTTAACCTGCCATCACACAGAAACCCAAGGGAGGCCAAGCCCTGAAATTCACATAACCTTGATGTGTCCTTAAGAGCACATGAGTTGGGCAGCCAAGCATACCTTCAGCAGCTTCTGACCCCAAAGGCACTCAAGGAAATACTAAGCCATCCAGTGTTTCCTGGTTTTACCACACTTAAGATGGTCACATTCCTATGTGCCTCTCCTAGTCCCCAAACCCCTTTAGAAGAATGACAGGACAACTCAACTCTTAACCTACTAGTCCTACTTCCCAGTCTCAGTTTAGTAAGAACTAAATACTCAAATCCCACCGGCATTATTTCTGAGTTTGCTAAAGAAATAGCAGCAAGAACTCTTGTAGAGGAAAAAAAGAGTAGACAGGTGTAACAGGCACACATGAAAATCACCAACTTTTTCTCAAGCTACCATCCAAAATTGCATGAACTGGCAGAGCTGCTGAAAGCAGCTTTTCTCCATCTCCCATTCCCACACCCATGTAATTTCCTTTCTTTTGCCAGCAAACACATTTATACAGCTGCATAATGAACCAAATCACAGCGTGTATCAGACTTGAAACAAATCCAACCAAAAAAGGCTGCAGCAGTCACCAGTGAGCTGAAGTTCCCTATACTGTTGCACGAGCTCTCAGGCTTACAGAAGGACAGTCACAGTGCAATAGCTAACAAGGGCAGAACTGCTTATTTTGAAAGAAGCACCAACTTAAAATAGAACCCACTGAACACTTAGATTTTGAGAACACCTCTAAAACATAGGCATATGTGTAGGTAGCGCAACGCACCACTGATGCAAAACTAAAAACTCATCTTTCAGTTTTCATTTCAAGCATAAGAATACATTTCATATTTCGCTTCTCTTAGATGTGGTAAGATTGTGATTTTATCAGATTTTAACCAGGTGGAAAAAGTGTGTTCCAAAATTCAATATTTATATGGTTATTTCATCAACTAAAGCTAAGTTAGGTATTCTTAAAAACACCAAATTTCCAAGAAACTTTTAAACACTAAAGTATAAAGTATCCAGAAATCTTCTTCACAATTTTGGCCTAGAAACACATAATATTTTGCATTAGTTAGATCACCAAATTACTGGGTCAATGGTTTAACACCTTGATCTAATGCAAGAGATACTGCAAGTATTATTTACTTCATTAGAGAATGTACAACCAGTGCTGTATAACTTCTACAACAAATCACAGTGAAGGCAGATGAAGTGTTACATTCCCTTAGACATTCTAAATTTAAGAAAAAATATTTAGATTTGGAACAAAAATACAATTGGAAAATAATGGAATCAATTATTGTTCCAGTCCTGCTGGTCAGGATTTTAATTTATGTTTAAAAAACTACAGGGGAAAAAGTAAAGTCAAGTTTAAAAGCTAAAGACCCAAGCTATGCAAATGTGAAGCAGTTCAGCAGATTTGTCGAGAACTCTAATTCACCTCCAAAATACTTTCCTGTGGCTACAAGCACTTGACAGAGCTCAAATTCTTACTTACCTCTCTAGCACAATCCTTGTGGGAGCAGCAACAGTGGGAATTAACAATTACAAATATGGGACAGATCTCTCTTTTTGTAAAATCCATCAGGAAAAGAGAGGCACACACCCCAAAGAGTTAGCGAGGTGCTAGTTTCCGACGGGAATCCACTGAGCTGTGGACTTAACGCACAGCAGAAGGAAAGCAGACATCAAGGTTAGAAGGGAGCATTGTTTTCTCCTCGACACCTTTTGTTATTTTCCAAGTCCAGTACATGAGGCTGCAGAGATTTGAGCTCAATATCTGCTTTTGTGACTCGAATACTGACTAGAAAGAATCAATATGAGCAAGAGGTAAACGTGTCCCTTTCTGCCTGCTCAGCTGCAAGAAGAAGAAGTGACAGCAGAGGGATCCTTTACTTCCTGCATGTCTCCGCCCTCCCACTTGGCTGCTCTGCCTATTCTCCACCCAGGTTCTCTGCAACAGTTCAAGGCTGAGTGTGCTTATCATCCAGTTCACTCCTGCTGCTGCAGGAGTACCACTTCAAACAGGGCAAACAGGTCAGTCAGCGCATTGTTCCGATCCAAGGTTGTCCACACGAGTTTTGTGCAGAGGAATGAAGGCAGCTGCTGTCTCTCCTCTCCTTTCCGTGGAGCTAGAGAAGTCTACACACAGCTGACTGCAATTCAATCCTAACAAAACACAAGTCAGCACTAAGATAATATAATGCATTTTGCTACCACTGGCAACATCATCTATTTTTCTTTCACTGGGTGCTTAACAAAAAGGCTTAGGGATTTGAAGGTGATTTTCAAACTGCTGGACAAAGTTACGAAGCCGCACTGTTGCTTGTTTTACACCATATGCGCACAAATAATCCAGAGTTATATTTCCTAGTACTTCTTGCTAGACTTCAAACCTAAACCTGAAGTCTAACTTTTTTTTTCCTTCTATATAATTAATTTCAAACAACCATCGTAAAACTCATTTACTAATAAAATGAGCTGTCCACAGTTTCAGAGTTTTGGGGTTTTTATTGTAAGGACAAAAGGAGCAGTGCTAAGAAAGGTGACATGCACCATTTAAAAGATGAAGTTAGCAAAGTAGTTTTGACCAACTAGTGATGATAAACTGTGATAAAATTCAATTTAGAATTACCATGGTCACTTTTCACCCCCAAATAACATACTCAGTTCCTGAAGTATACCACAATTATACCAGTAATGTTGTTATACTATACAACATCAGTGTTGCAAAAGCAACACTTTTCACACTTAATTAAGGCTACACTTTTCTGGGGTACATTGCACGACCTGCAAAGAACACTAAATATTTCATCTTTTAACAAGCAGAGTCTACCTGTCCCAGTCTAACCACAACTCTTGCTTGGCTCTTTTCAAAGGTGCTATAACTGTAAGAGCCTGAAAGGCATTCTACAGTAACTGATTAATCTTCTCAACAAAATGTTCTAACATTTCAGTCCAGAAGCTAATAATACCAGTAGCAAAGTCAAATCACACAAACAAAGTAATTAAAGTGTCTGTATTTCATTTTTACTAAGTTGTTACCATTCTAGTTTGAGCCAGTCCCAGGCTGCCACAAACCATTAATTCAGGAATTTAAAGAGAGAATATGATCGCAGTGGAAAAAAAGCCAATGATCCTACACCTCTTTCCCCCAGCCTCAAAGAAGCCCTCAGGCAATGGTATACATAGCATTTAAATTGGTTTACCCCGTGATCTCCTAAATTTCAGTACCTGCAATTAGTTACTTACCTAGCCCTCAAAACCAGCATATTTAACCATTTCACCACCTTTTCCATCTCTAATCCTTCATCTTAATCCTGCTGCCTGTTCTAGGAACAATCTTGCAGATTTAGTTCTTTCATTATTTCACACAGGATACACCTGTAACTGATAATTCTCATCCAAATTCAACTGAATACATACTATGAAAAGAAAGACTTCAGCATAAGATTTACTCAGTTCAAGAGATGTGGTTTGCCTACAGAAGATGGATTTTCTTGTTCTGGTTAAAAAGCAAGCTAGAGTAGTTGAGACTGCATGGGAAAAAAAATTTAAATGCAGCATATTAAACAGAAGTAAAAATTTAGCCTCACTGATGTCAGTATTTTCATAGCAATTAATTCTGGACAATTGATAATTCTGCCAAGAATTAAATTGGTAAATCCTGCAGAATAAGCTCTGTACCAGATCAGTATCCTAACAGAGTAAACAGCATTACTGCAATACAAGCAGTGGGAGCAGATGAAAGCTTTCATGAGCCAGAGCCAGTTCATGAGGCTCTATTCAGACCAGGACAGAGACCTCGTTGTCTTCTCTGATCAAAAACAGCAATTGCACATTTTGAACCCAACACCTTTTGAACTCGATGGACCTACCATCATCCAGATCAAAATTCCTATCTCAGCTATTTGAGAGCTCTGTGTCACTACAATAGCTTAACCACTTGGTCTTCGCCCTCTGCAATGCAGGTGAGTAAGTAATCTAAGTCTCATGATCCCTAACTTTTTCCAAACAAACAGGTAAGCATGTATTCCCAGATTTCAGAAACACACTGTAAGACAATGGCAATGTTGTAGAATTTATAGAGGCCTGCTTGCTGCAATCTCACTGATCACAATTTAAAAACTCTTTTCCTCTTCAATTTACCACCGACCCTCAAAAAAGTTTTCAGGCATTAATAAAAAATTAGAGGCCAATCAAGCACAACAAAGAATTGCCAGACACACGGGATTAAAGTTGTTATACACACAAGGTATATTTGTATTTTGATTGACACACTCAAACTAATTGCTTCTTCCTAAAGTTAAAAGAAGCACTTAGTCATTTGTATGAGAGAGAATATACACCATGCCTTACAGCTACCCCACTGACAAATTATCTAGCCCAGCACACAAGGCATTTTAAATTTTGACTTTAGATATGAAAGTCCATTGTACGTCAGCAGCACCAGGTAAATAAAGTATCAGCCTATTTCAGAAGTCCAAAGAATCTGGAGCTAAGCACATGGTTTCAGTTTAAAAAAAGGATTAATTAATCACAACACCTACTGTAACTGCAGCAATTCTAATGAACAGAAGAAAATTTTCAAGCTCTAAACCAGGAAATTTTGTAACCGAAAGGCAGGACACAGTTCCTCAGTGTCTAACTGGCAAATGATAATGATACTGGTCCATGTAACAGTGAAAAGGGCCTTGTTTAGAAACACAGCATGAGGACAGAAGTTCTTCCGAAACAATAGTGAAGTCTGATTGGACAAGTGGACCAGTTATTAACAGTTTTAATTCTTGCACAAAAGCATTAAGGTAAGATCAGTTGCATCTATCATGCACAGTTCTTTAACCTCACCCTTAGAAGCAGGCATGCTGCCTCTACAATGTGAACATTAAGCTACAGTGGTGAACATCTTAAGCTAGCTCAATGACTCTTTGCTTTACTGGGACTTCAGCTTGACAATGGCTTTAAAAAAAATACAGACATTCCTAGACACATTTCAGTTCTATAAATTTAGAAATGCCACAGTAACACAATACTAAAAGCGTCTGTCTTCTATTTTCAGTATGGAAAATATATTTTTGAAAAATAAAATTGTATTAGTTGCATTCTCTGCTTTCATCTGCTCCCACTCTGGTAGAAAATCATCATTTAGCACTCATTTTTAAGTTCACGTACAGTAATTGAAAAGCCACAGATTAGTTCCAGTGGACTTCAACCTGAATTTAAAAAATTAGGTAAACATAGGCCACCATTTGGTACCAGAACTCACCTTTAGAAACGGTATCTACTTAAAAGGCCTAAGATAACGTTGCAAACACCAAAAACAGTGCAAAATTCCAGCAATGCACCACAAGTCACCATACCTTTTATTTTCAGACTTATTCTAACAGGAGTGAAGGACTTCTATTCGTGTAATAAAACATCCAATAGTTTCAGAGGGTGGTCCTAGAAAGTATCCCCGCTATGCAGAGAACTTTATGATGATGGTAATGGGTAGTAAGGTAGAAATAAGTCTCTGAAAAAAGTTTACCTTAAAACAGTCACAAGCTTGTCGTGTTAGGAAGCTTCCTACACTGGAAAAATGAGCAACAGCCTATTTTTCTCTTCAGCATATAAACATTTTGCACAATAAGCAACAGCATTCCTTATATATACATATTAGCCTGTTGTATCTCTCCAGTTTCTGAAATAAATCAAATCTGCAAAACCACATTCAACTTTGGTGACCTTCACTCTCCAACACAGGAACAAAACTATTCAAACTTCAGAGAGTTCCCTGTCACTGCCTGCTCTAGCAAGAGATCTGAGGATCACAACCCTCCCCTCCTTTTAATTGCTGATCATTTTAAAATCATATCCTGTTCAAAATTGTCAAGGACACAATCCCGGCTCATCAGTAAGCAAAGTAAAAGAAATAGCTCCTTTTGCTTCAAAGCAAGTTTGTTTTACACCAATATTGACAAAACATTTCTAGCTGTAATCTTCAAGCTTTTGATGCTGAACAATACAAATGCTTCTAAGATCAGGTGATAAAAGTGAGCTACTTTTAGAAAATAATTCAGTTGAATAAGCCTTTTTCTTCCAACTTCAGATATCATCTGCCTTAGCTGTGCAAACCACACAGAATCACAGACTGGGTCATGTTGGAAGGGGTCACAGTGGGTCATCTAGTCCCACCTCCCTGCTCAAGCATGGTCATCCCCGAGCACATGGCACAGGATTGTGTCCAGATGCTTCTGGAATATCTGCAGAGAGGGAGACTCCACATCGTCTCTGGGCAATCTGTTCCAGTGCACGGTCACTACACTGTAAAGAAGTTCTTCCTCATGTTCAGGTGGAACTTCCTGTGCATCCGTTTCTGCCTGTTGCCTCTTGTCCTATTGCTTGGCACCACTGAGAACTTGGTTCCATTCCCTTGACCCCCTCCCTTCAGGTACTGATAGACACTGATGAGGTCTCCCCTCTCAGTCATGTTTTCTCAAGGCTGAACAGGCTCAGCTCCCTCAGCCTTTTCTCCTAAGAGAGGTGTTCCAGTCCCTTCAGCAACTTTGTCACCCGACATACAGCCTGTTATACCTCAGCGTTCAAGCTCATCACTGCTTTTTCCTACTTAGATCATTGTAATTTGTCGAAGAGGACTTCTAAAGTAACATGCAAAGCTGCTTAAGGTACTAATGCTTCAAAACCTTGAATTCTCACCTTCCACTTTTAAGGCTATGTATTTCTGAATTGACGAGTCAGTGACTGAATCCYCACGCAGGAAGATTCTGCACTCTTAAAGCTGTTGCAGCAAAATGCTTCCCACCGAGTTGAACAGCTACCAGAGGCAAGTGCTACAAGTTTTAGCATTCTTTAGTTCAGTCAGTGTGATGCAAAGGAATTGCATCTGAAGTGCAATTCTTTTTACATTTTGTACTTTAGTACCTGAAGTTTCTTCTTTCAATGAATACAAGAGTTTGTCCTTGCTTCCAATTAATCTATTTCCTGTGCTTGTTTGAAGGTTTGTGGCCTTTCATTACAGGCTTTAACAAAAGACTACCTTCTCTGTTGGAGGGTTTCCTCCCCTACTTTTCCACTGATATTTTTTCCAATGATTTTTTCACTAGAAAGGTTGATAGGAAGGAAACCTCTGTATCCACCTAAACCAGGTCAAGAAACCAAGTTATTCAAGATAAAAAAACCAGTTTTATTCATGCCTTAAAAATGTTGGATATTGTTTCCAGGAAGTAAAGAGGAAATTAATCATCACTCATTAAGCACTGCAAGTAAAATTAATCATACATCTAAAAGTTTAGCATTTTTATTTGCTGCCTAGGACCCCTCAGGAAGAAGAAGAAAACGAGAGCTGGAATACTTTGCTCATTTTGAAAACAAAGCAGTTGACAAGTCTAGACAGTTATGATGCCTAACTTGTAAGACACTGAAGAAAAGATTCATGTTATCTCAACTGACCAAACTACAGGGCTTTGTAACTGCCTTGTTTCCAGCAAAGAGAATGACCTTCACTCTAACCAGTGAATTCCAGTTACCACCAGTTAGGGAAATTAAGGAGTTTTAAACCAGTTAGACACTGCCCGGTCAGGTTACTCATTATGTACCTTGTTCCCTTAGGCCCTTTTTTAAGCTCTGGAGAACAGAGAAGGAAAATGTTATGCCCACTGTGGAACATTTTAGTACAGAACCACCTTTTTTTTTTTTAAGTCAAAATGCAAAAGGGTTTTTTTTCTCCCCCCTTCTCATCTTAATGCCAGCTCAGACAGCAGACACTTGTTTAGAGAGAAGAGACTGGACTTTTGGTGGAAGAAAGGCCACATGCAAAACCTCACTTTGTCTAAGTAAGCGTGGAGAAAAACAAGTATAGAGCACAAGTCCACCAGGAGAACTTAAAAGGTAAGTTTATATAATGGGAGGGGAAGAAAGAGAAAGGGAGTTTTCTGCTTATACTCAGACGATTAGTACATTTGAAACTGAGGATGGTTTTATTAACTTTTTTGCAATGGACATGTTTGGATTTTTCTGTTAGTGGCAGATCTGCAAGAAGGAGAAAAATCTGAATAATAAACCCACTAACTGTCTTTTTAATAGCCCTGGGACTAGTCAGTCACCTAGCAAATTTAAGTCTTGAGACATGGAAGTGCTAGAAATCGAGTAATCAGTACCTCTGCATGCTTATAAAAATAACCTCTGTGCTGCAAAAAGCAAGCTTAAAGAAAATGCAGTGTAAAAGCAGTAGAGGTCTGTACTACATCTCTGAGTGGTAACTGCAACACGAACTAAATAAAAACCAAACTAGATTTTGAGGCAACAGCTTGGGTTTCAGCAGTCTCACCAGAGGCTGAGGCAAAGCAGCTGAAGTTACTGCAGTTAGTTATGCCTTCACGGCATTGATTCCCAAATACTAAATTAAGAAATCATACTTAAGATGACTGTTCTATAAATATCTCTGTTTCCATTTAAATGCACACGTTACCCATTTTAAGTATCTCCTGCGACAAACTGTTTAATTGCAATACGGATGGAACAGGTCAAAGAAAAAATACCAGTCTCCTGAGAGGAACCAAGTCAGACAGGGAAACCTTCCTGAATTTCACCTGAGTGTAAGATCTTACACTCCTTTTTTTTTTTTTTTGCAATCAAGTACGTAGCAGAATTATGTATCTTGATTACATTTTGTATTGGAACTCTCTGCATTGCTTGGATACAGTGCAGAACTGTAAAAAAACAAAAAGAGGGGATCCATTCCCTAATCTAGTAGTATACCACACAGACAGGTGTGCCTGCACAAGAGAGCAGAGGAGAAAAAACACATCACCGAAGCAGGCAAGAGTACTTTAATAATAGTGCAGCTTCTTGTCAATTCATTGCAGGCTTAGATTATTCTTTTTCCTGAGGCCAAGTAGGCATCAGTAAGTGCTCACTGGATGCTCTCAGTCCCAGCTGAAGAGACATAACGCGTAAAGCTCAGAGGAGATTTCCCCATCCCCCAGGAAGGTAAAAATCCAAAGAGCTGCAATTTCTTTAAGAACTACTAATTTATTTGGAACCATTTCCAAAGAACAGCAGAGGATGGCTTCAATGAAGAAAACAGGGGGTTTTGAGACAAAATTGCAAAGCTATGATCTGATGAAACAAAGAGGAAGGCTAGGCTCCTTTCTGCTTGGCAAGCCATGCAAGTGTCTTTCCTTTCTAAAGAAACTGCTAGTGAAGGGGTCTGGATTGAGTATGCTAAAGGATGCAAGTACAAAAAGAGGTCAATATTCCATGTCAAACTGCTGACTTCCTTACCAGAACTGTAAAACAAAGTTCAGTATAACACCTTGAGCCCTACAAATTCTGGACAGGTTTTTTTTTTTAAAGCCAGATATTTACCCAGATTATTCCATTAAAAGAATTCTTCTACACGAAATGAGACAGAATACCACTTTAATTGCACTTCTGTTTCTTGGGACAGAGAAAATTCAGGAACTTTATCCTAGCACTTTTTTAAGGAAATACAGGAACTTCCCAGTGAGACTGTGTAGACAACACAGACAGGCATCTTGTGAACAGCAGACTCATGCAGCAGCGCTATTGTCCAAGATGTGAAGCAACAATAACTGCCTGGGCCAAAAAATGTCTCATCTGTGGGAGGAACTTCAGCCTCTAGATCCAAATTCTAGATCTTTGCTTACCAAACGGTATTGTTTAAAAAAAACACTGCTTCTAACCGAAGAGGTAGAACAGGACTGAGTCCTCTGAGCAATGTTGGCAAACATCCCAACTCAAAGCTGCAGCATCTGGGCATCAGTTAGAGCAATTCTTATCAGCAAAGGTGTACAGTCAAAATGCAATGCAGCTGAAGGCCACCCTAAAAAAGAGACTAATGCACAGCCAAAATGGGTGAAATACACAAGCTGGTATTACCAAGTCCAGTTCTGGGAGGACACCCTGGACATTAAGACACCTTTTATAGGATTCTGTCGTAAGCAACAGCAAGAATTTAAGCTAATGGAGCAACTTTGCTTTTTACTAAGTGTAATAGTTATCGCAAAGAGGGTGAGGGAAATCAATTAATTTAAATACATATGGCCTGTAGAGAGTGGCTGCACATTTTCATCTTATTGCCTTTGAATTTCAGTGGTTTTTAAGCTCCAACATGGCATGATCTTTCAGGACTTTTGATAGCAGACCATTCCTATTGTCCTTGCTTCTGCTCTCTGTGTGTGCATCTAGGTAAAATAATCCTTTCAATTTAAGGCACAGCAGGACTATAGCTGCTACCTCAAAACATTCCAAAATACGTTCAAGAAAGTAGCAACAAAGGGGTTGAAATGGAAATTCCACAAAACACATCCATCTTCCAACACACCTTAGAAGGAAATGTGTCAGTAAGTACTGCTGGAGTCACTGTGCAGGAAGGTGCTTTCTGGTTCCTCTCTGTTACCGAGAGTTCACACTGTCCTTTCAAGTACTGCATCTGTCTACTGGTTCACCCCTCACCCACAACTGCAGACATGGTCTAAACTTCTAAAATCTCCTTTGAAACCAAAGAAAATCTTATATTCTTAAACAGGGAGCAAAGGACAAGGGTAAAAAACCATACGGCTCTTTTTCACATTGGTTCACAGAGCTTTCATGGAGTGGTAAAAGGAAGACCAGGAGTATTTTACTTCACTTTCACAGCACAGGTCTGCTTTCTGTATTATAGAACACTGAATCCTCCATTATCAGTTAAGACACGATTGTGCTTTGTTTCCAGATAACATTGTCTTTCCTACACTGAAAGCCTTCCTTGAAAATTATTCAAGTTTTGTTTCTGGTTGGTTTTGTTTCGAACAAACTGCTTTGCAACTATATGAAATAAACAACCCCAAATATATCTAAGCACACAGCCGTTAGTTCTCTGCCTGGAAGCAAATGTACATTTCGTTTTCTTTACCTTCCTGTCCTTTGCTCCTTCTGAAAGAAAACCAGATTCACTTCATTTCATATCAAAGTATATCTTAAGAGCTCTCAAGCAGTAAATGAAATACTGGGGGGGGGATCAACAATTAAATTTGATTTGTGAGCCATCAGCAGAGTAGAACAGAACGTGGTGTTGGACAGACTGAAAAATTGCCAGTGCTTCTCATCCACTTAGAATTTCAACAGTCAGCCAAAAACATCGGAGAGAAAGGAGCATGACACACAATAAACAAGTGGTAAGTAGAACCCTGGTAAGTCTCTAGGTAATTTTTTCTGCTGCAAGCCCCTACAAAGCTTCTCAGTTGCTAAATACTTCAAAGACCAGGGAAAAGACAGGTTTGTAGGACCCGGGGATTTCCAAGCCTGAGATCTTCTCAACAGCTGATTCTCACCAACAGCCCAGTTCCCAGCACTTCTTAAGGAACAGGCAGGACAGTTACATCAGGTATCTGTTCTGAGAAAAAGTGCCCATCCAAATTATGCTGCTTCGGCTCTGTCCAAGACACATACATAAGCACAGTAAAAGGTACCACTAAGACTGTTTCAGTAAGATAATTAGTTTTCTTTCACTGATCCCAGTCATTTCAGATCAGATTATGCTGTACACAGAGGGCTAGACTTTAGCCTAGTTCTTTGTCTCTATTTAGAAAAGTATACGTAAGTCCACCAACATGCAAAAAAAAAAAAACAACCAACAACTTTGTGTGTGTATGTGCATATAAAAATTTATTCTACCATCTGTTCAAAAAACCAAAATGACCACTTAGGCCTTTTTTCCTCCTTCTGTGCCCCTCCAATATTTCCCTTCAAAAAAGGGAGTCTTACTTCACCAAGCTTTCCTTCAGAATTCATTACGTCTGACATGAAGACCCCTCCTTCCTCAACACTAAGTCAGGAATTTTATCTGCCTTTTGTAGTGTGAGGTGTCAGGGAGAAGAGAGCATTTTGCTTTTCCAAAGCTAAGCAAGTTGTTTATTAAATCTCCAACTTCTCCAAGATAACACACACAAAGAAGATAAGCAGAGAAAAAGGTATGTCTGGGTTGTTTTTCCTCCCTTTGCACATGTACACAGGTATTCTGAGAAATCCAGTGCAAGTTTTTACTTCCCCCAGCAGCCACCTCACTATTCTTTCTGAATGCTTAGGTGACAAGGTTTGTTTCACTGCACTGGTATAGTGTTCACAACACTGCCTTAGAGATCACAGATTAAATCTAACCACACTATACTGCACATTTCTAGCACTACATCTCTGCTTCCTACACTCAGGGTCTGTATGTTCTCCTCAGCCTGGTCAGACAGGCCAACTCTAATGTCTTGATTGCCTTCTCAGGCTTATTTATTTTCCCCACAATGCCTCCACCTCCCCCACTATATTTGCCCAGTACTTACCAGGATGGAATAGCTTCCTACTATTCATCAAGTGTTTCCACTTCATCATTGTAAGAAGCACCCTCAACACACAGCAGCTAATGGCCACTCAGAATTCAGTAAACTATTAAAATCACTCTAGGTAACAATTTATGATCTGCCTTGGCAGGCAGCTAAGCTAGTGCTTGAATCTGTGATCTAGCTTTATTGCAGAGAACAAAGTTACCAGCTCATCTTCAAGATTGAAATGCTTCCACCATCCCCGCAGTGGCTTAGAAAATACTCTATTATTATTCTAATGTGTTTTGTTGTTTGGTTTAGGGGGCTGATTTTTTGTATTTTTTTTAAATCCTATGTAATACCTTCTTATATACTGAAAGAAAAGTATGAACACATCCAAAATTTTATTTCCATTCACATATTCACAGATGTTTGGTGAGTTCGACCACCCTGTAACTTCGCAGTCATCCCAAAAAATACTCTTGTCAGCTTTTTTTCCCCACACACACTTGCACAGTACTGGCGCTACCCAGCTGTACTCCTTTGCTGCTACCAGTAGGAGCTTTAGCCTCGGCAGTGAGGAGGGACTTACACTGGTCACTCGACGGTAGATCTGCGCAGCATTTTGGCACTCGGAATAAGGATATTCAGACGTGGCCATCTCTAGCATACACATCCCAAAAGCATATACATCAACGGATTCATCATATTTCTCCTCATACATCTCGGGGGCCATGAACTCTGGGGTACCTTAAATTAAAAGAACGATTCAGACTCTAAATGTCTCAAAGCGAGCAGAGGCTGCTGGCGTTACTCACCGCAGGGGGAAGCGGCTGGGCAGACCTGTGAGACAAGAGAAAGTGGAGGCAAAAAGAAGAGGGAGGAAACCCTTAGTGACTCTGTTGCACCAACGTATTTTGTGAGTCTTCCATTGCAAGGCCTTTATGGAATAAGAATGGCATGTAAGGTCTGATGCAATTCCTTGTTTAGGTAGGTTAGTCGATACAAATATCAGAACAGACTGGATTAGCCTGAAATCAAATGGGAGGGGAGGGGATAAGAAGAGGGGAAAACTGTAGACTAGCCATAGGCTGCAAACCAAATACTAAGGAGAGTTAAGGCACTTACCTTTTCTCCCTGTAAGAAAGGAGGCACATTAAACCTTGTTTTTAAATTAGCCGACTGCCCTCTGCTGCAAAAGAAGTAGTACTGGTAGGAGCCCACAGCTAGTCTCTGACCTGGTGCTCTCCATCTACTTGCTGAAGTAGAATGGTTCAGGTAAGGCCTTGCAATGAAAAGCTCTGTTGTTACAAATATAAATCTCCGTGAAAAGAGGATAAAAGGTAATTTTCTGCAAAGGCCACTCACCAGAGCCCTTTTCTTCACATACTTACCTTCCCACCTGCAGTATATTTATAGGCCTACTGCAGATACAGGCATTAGTGAGGGACATCCTACAGTCAAAAATACTCAGAAATACAGAGAGATTGAGTTACAGGCATAGAGCGTGAGATTCAACAAGTCCCATTTAAATAGTGTGCAGAAAATTATTGCCCAGTGAAGCATCACAGATCCCTTCTGTAAACAAAGGGACTGCATTGTATGATCAGATTTACTTTAAGCCAGAGATGGAAGTTTGCTTTTTGTAAATTTAAGCACAGAATTATTTCCTGCAGACACCAGATTCAAGACAGTTTACAGATCTTTCTACAGCCACATTACTTGTTTTCACCACACCAAACCAAAAAGAGAGAATGTAATGGCAGTCGTTTATCCAAAGGCTAACCATTAACAGATAACTAGGTAATAGATGGTAATTTTCCAGTGATAAATTTGAAGATATAACAAGCATGCTTAATTAATGATGGGTTTTTTACAGCATACTTTTCTTTCCTATTAATACTTTCATCTGGTTAAGAAGCAGGAAATATTTCAGCGACAGCTTGCAAGACAATTTACAGGTATACACCATTGATCCCAGCTAGGAATCTGGCATAGGACTGTTGAGTAATGCTGAATTTTAGCAAGCTCTAAATACTGAGAGCAAGAAAAACTTCATTCCCTGCAGTCTATTCACCCAACTATAAAAACAAAGCTGATAAAACCAATTCTTTCAAGAATTCACAAGAAAGATTACACTAGTTCCATCAAACCAATTTCTGAAAAAGGTTATTAATGGATAGGCAAGAACAGAGCCAGTGTAAGGCAATACTTTCCCAATGCACCCTCCTAACTTACACAAATCCACATTCTATAGACTCCCTGAGTAAAGCATTATACCACAGTCTGTGATATTATATAAATATATACATATGTAATATTGACTTTCTTTGATATACTTCAGTCTCTGATTCCTCACAAGCTGTAAGAGAGTCAATATTAACTCCTGGTGACAATCAAAAAAAAAATTTGGCTGTATGAACTGATGCTACACTAAATATCAAAATGTTGTTTGGTCACCAAAATGCATTTGTACATTTCTTGGAGCACGATCGTATCAAAGGTAAGATTTATATGTAGTCAAGAGTGGTTTTATCAACAATGTTGTACTACATTGGGCAGGACAAGGAGTCTATATTCTGAAATAGTTAACGTTAACATACAAATACCAAAAGCACAACCAAAATTTCAGTGTCATTGCATCGGGAACACAGAATGACCTCAGCAATCAAGAGACAAAGCCTACATATTCTCAGGCTTTGACCATGTACCTTTGTAATCATATTTTTAAGGAAAGCTCTTAAAACATTCAAGTCTCCAAAGAGGTAGACTGGCTCAGCAGCCTCCAAAACAGGAGAGGCTTACCTATCACACTTTTGGCAAAAGAAGCTCGTTTCAGGGTTGCCAGACCGAGGTCTCCAATCTTGACTGATCCAGTGGGGCCAGTAATGAAGATGTTGTCACATTTCAAGTCTCTATGAATAATGGGAGGAGTGCGTGTGTGTAGAAATTGTAAGCCTTTCAGTATCTGACGGCACCAGCTTCGTAGTACTTTAATTTTCATCACTTTAAATCTTTTCAAATACCTAATGAAAAAAGTAACAATAGGTTAAACAGATTCTGCTAACAAATCGTAGGTTAAACTATGCCATTTGCTATTTGGAAGCAAAGAAACAGTAATTAAAGAACATGTATAAATTTAAACTTCACCTTCTATTTTAAAATCTACCTGGGCGTTTCAAGACATTTCAAGATGTCTCCCCCTTCTAAAGCCTACCCCTTTTCTTCTAGCCAGGGGACTATAATGATGAAAGATAAATGTGGAAAGTTTGATATATAGCTGATAATTCATCTGCACACAAAATCATCCTACAGTAATTAGACAGTTGGATTGCTAAATTTCAAGGCACTGCTTCAATGACAAATAATTCAAGGCTCCTGAATTACAACAATTTCTTTCTGTAACTGCTTAAACAGTTACAACCTTGACCTTGATTAATTCTAAGTGGGTGGGGAGGTAGGTCACTACATCCAAAATGTTAATAACAAGCAACTAAGTACAGAGCTGTGGCAAACTGCAAGAGCTCTGAAGTCATTATTCCTTCATTTTCAACAGGAGTCCAAGCACTCTTTTCAGGTTTCCACATTACACTTTAAATCTGCTTCAAATTTACCTGTGGAGTTGTCAAGCGAATTGGAAATTCTTAGAGATCACCKCCCTGGTGCAGAACAGAGTTTAATCACTTGAATCCAACTATTCATTACCTCAAAACTACGGACAGATATGGACAGGGGAGAGAAATCTTTAAAAAGGCTCTGACAGATAATTGAGGTGGAAGAGCTCATACATAAAGTTAGTATCTCTTTGCAGGTAAAATGTGATCTAACCTTAACTGTTCTATCACTGCCACTCTTTGGAATCCCATGTCAGTAAAATCAAATTTCACACCAAAAATATTTTTCAATGCATGTGACCTAAGACTATGATCTTATTCTGTTACTTAACTTCGGCAGATTAGAGATGCCACAGGGTGAGTAACCTATGACAGTTTGCAAAGTGCTTTCCAGCAGGGTTTTCTCTCAACCCCTCTTTGGGTCACAGTTTGAAGTGAAGAGCTGTTTTGTTGCTTTTGAAAAAGTATGGGCTGGAATACATTTAGAGAAAGGAACTAGCATGCTCTGTACAGCAAGGACTTTATTCTTATTTGGGCAATGTTACTCAAAGTCAAAGTCTCAGATAAAGACCAGTTTCACACTACAGAGAGACTAGTAGTAAATTCTGTGACCGGCATGGGGTCTAGCAACTACAATCTTAAACTAAAAGCAAATCATGTTCAGTTATTCCGTGGTAGTGGTCAGTCTCTTCTGCACATCCTCTTAGTCAGGAGATACAGTCCTGATGAAATCACTTGAATCAACTCCAACGTAGAAATGCAGTGTATTAATCCCTTTTACTTTAATTTCTCCAGTTCGAAACAAGATCTTGAAAATCAAGTTGTTAGCAATGATCCTGCTGTGAAAACAAATCTCTAAAACCAATCCAGACACACTTCCAGAGGAAATCAACTATCAGAATGTAAAGAAAGGCAGGGGAAAAGCCAAGCCAAGGAAGGAGAAAAACTGAAGGAGGTTCTGAATCACATCAGCTACCACTTGAATTCTTGCTATTGACACAACCCTCATTCATCTCTCTTGAGTCTGTTCCAAAGATCACATGGTAGGGGTACTTCAGTCCAGCATCTGGAATCCCTAATTGCGTTCTTGGTTACAAATATGCTAGTCCACTGCCAGCTTCTCACTGTTAAAGGACCTGGGTCCAAACGTCACCCAGCATCCTGCAGTGTTGCTGTCATTTTTCCATAACACTGTCCTGAATTAAGTCACATGTCGCTTAATGCAGAAAGCAATTTAAAATGGAAGCACATATAAATAGATAAAAATACACAGACAACCCTACTAGCCAGTGTGTTTTCACTATTCCTAGTATCATAGGATGACTTAGGCTTGAAGAGACCTCAAGAGGTTTCCAGCCCAAGTTTCTGTAATTACAATTACGTATAGCTCAAGGAGATATAGCAATCCCTACTAAATTAGCAGAGGTAGTCATGAAGGTATGTGCCCTACCAGATAGCTGACATGTTCATTTAAAGTGGATCAGGAACAGACACTAGACACATACTTTTATCTAGGTCTTAGACAAAACCAATGGCTGAGACCTATGTCAGATTAAACACTGTTGTCTTCATTAATAGTATAATTAAAATAGACAACTGCATTTTCTCCCAATATTTTAATTTCATGATAGCATACCATATCAGAAAGCAATCTTATTCTTCGCAAAAATTCAGTTGTAAAACTTTTCCATTGATGTACAGAGGTTTGGGAACTTTTCCTCGTACAAAATTAGAAAAATTCCCCAGACAAGATTTGCAAAGAATGAGTCCACAAAATTTTAACACTGGTTCTGGGTATATACATCTAAATGTATACAAATACAAAAAAACATGAGAGAAAATTTCCTTTAAGGTATCACCACACTTGTCCTCTGTTCACTTTTTTACATCAAGTGACAACAATGCCTATGTCCTAAGTATCAAAACAAGAAAGGCATCACCTTTATTAAATGCAGGTAAGGTAAACATACTGAAAAAAAAGATATGGAAGTAATACTCAGTCAAATATAAGCAAATATAAGTGTGCAGTGTAAATCTAGGAATATGCCATAAGCACACGAAATACTTAAGGCACACCTGAAATTTCCCATACAGTTTACCTGTCAAGAAGTCTCAAGTGAAGTGGGCTAGAATAAACCAAATCACAATTATACCACAAGCTACACAAGAGTGGGGATAAACCCCACCCAGAACTCTACAGTTTAAAAGATTTTCAATTAAAGAGCCTATTATTTTTTTCATGTTTCAAGGTACAAAATAATCCTAGAAACAGCAAATCTGAGGTATTTCTTCCTACCAACACCCTACCTTATAATTTTCTATTATTACTTCATCATCTTGCTTATGCCACACATAAGCCAATCCAAATATTAAAATCTGTGAGAGGGATAAAGGAGGAAAATAGAGAGGAAAAAATAAATCTAAAACTACGCATTTAGCATAAAATTAGATAAACTTTATTTAAAGGCATCTGTACAGAGCTGCAAAACCTTTAACTTATTGCTTGCCTGGAAACAGCACATGAAGCAACAGTTCTATTATTTTATCTGGAATACCCTAAACAACCTGAGAAATGTCTTCACTGAACATACGGCTAAAGAATGTTGCAGTACCCTTAGTCCTCCAGCACTATTTCAAGAGACAAACACTTCCCTGTAATTGCAGTCCAGACTCCCAAAGAGCCATTTTTCTTCTGAAGAATGTCCATTTGTGGCTATCAATAAGCATCATAAAAAACACAAGACATTCACAGGCTATTTTAACCAAAGAGATAGCAAACTGCTTCCAGCTCCCACAGCCCGCTTCCACATTGAGGATGTGAATGCCTCCTCAAGACTTAAAAGGGCACTGAACAAAGAGAGGGACGCGGAGCCCTTTATTCCCAAGCTGGCAGTTTTATTTCCAGCAGAGGGATGGTGGCTGGGCGCTCGGGACACGCTCCGGGAGAGCCCCCGGCGGCCCCACACGCCGCTAGAGGCCCTCGCAGCAGCTGCAGTCCCTGCGCTCTTTTAACTCGGCCTTGAACACACCCCGAGGTGAACTCAGCCGCCTCACAGGCTGGAGCTGCGGGAGCTGCATACTTTCAGATTTTTGTTAGGTATTACTTCAGCAAGTTTCAGATAAACCAATAGGTGGTGAATTTTTTTTTTGTTTTACATGTTATTTGTATCGTATTAACACCCAAAACCTCCCAAAAGAGGTGAACTAATTTGTGGTTTGAACTTCACAAACCAGCTCATCCTAAATGGAAAGCAGCTGGTTGCTGGAGAGAAAAGAAAAAAAAACAAAGAAAAATTCCAAGACGTGAAAATAGAGTATTGTCTTCCTGAGCTCTCAAAATCCAAAAGTCTTCTGCATCTGCTTACTAGGACACCACAAGAAAGAATCTGACAAGATTGGTAACTTAAGAGATGTTCTACGATACCCTGCAGTGCTAGTAATGCTCCTCTTAAAAAAGAATATTCCTACAGTTGGTTATGCCTCAGCAAAAGGGACCTGTTCTCATCTATTCTATCATCTATCTCCAGTGCTCTGATTTTGTGCTAATGAAACTTAGATGTTTTGACATGTCTTAATTTACTTACGTTTTTAATGTTCCAGATGTCATGAGTTCCGTCACAAGAACAATACACTTTTTTCCTTTGACTGTAGACTCCCAGGAATCATAGAACCTGACAATATTGGGATGCTGAAGCCCTTTCAGCATCCCAGCTTCCTCTTTAAATCTTTGTCGCTCTGACTTGGACAGCTTCCGATCCTAATGAAAAAGAAAAGGTACATCAGAAAGTTTTGCTTTATTTTCTTACTGAGACGCAGCAACTTGAAAAACAGTTGGGTACACAGAAGAATCAACTGTCCTAAATGGCATTTGGTTTGCAATTACCTTTAAATATTCTATTTTGAACACATTCTATTACCCTTTTTTTATAATATATTGTTCTTTACAATTCTGTTGCTCTCAGGGTGAAGGACTGCTGTTTCCTCCTCCCTTACTCATAATAAATTAAGTCATTGCCTGACTTGAGGTGGATAGAGGACGTAATGTCTTGAACACTTCAGTGATTGAGAATGAAATCAGATGATTTAAAGCATCTCTCTCTCATGTTGCACATAACAACAATCTTTCATTATTCCTGTGTGTCTATCCAGACCACTGGTAACAGATAGGATTAGCCACCCATAGAGGGGGTTAAGCATCAAGCCTCCCTTAACATACAATATGTTCTTGTAACTGTAGGCCATCGAGTGAATGAATTGGATTTTCTTTGATTAAAAGCAGAACCTCACGATTGAGCAAGTTTCCTGTAATCTCACATCAACAAAAACAAAAACATAACTCTCACTAGAGACAGAAAGCAATCTTTTAGCCAGAGACAGAGCACGAAAAAACATTCCTGGACAATACTGTCGTGTCACCTACCAACAACTGGCTATCAGATATTGCCAAGACTCCGAGCAGCCATTATCAGAACAAGCAGCACATCTCAAAGAGAAGACAGTCTCCTTGTGCCATTCAGTGTTCTCAGCTTACCAATGCATTACCAATGCACTGGTCACACCAATCAGACGGACTGACTGACACAAATTGGGTCCATATGCAGTTTGCATTAAAATCAAAATTTAAAAAAATTTCAGGATATACTTAAAGCCAACAATTTCAGAATCACTATTTCTAACAGTTATTTAGCAACAACCACTGACCTATTTGTCAAACCTGAGTAATAATTTTAAGTCACTTGATTTCACATTTTCTTTTCCATTAAAAGGAGGCAGTAAAAACACACAGGGTTTACTTATACACCCATTGTCCTCCAACAGTAATTGCTCTTCCCTTGTTTACAGGTCATGTGTTTTTTCAATACAATTCAGCCATGTAATATCTAAACCAGCCTACATTCAGTTATATCGTCAACTTTTTCTAAAAGGTTCATTTTCAGATGAAGCTCCAATTTTCACAAGCCCCCCGTGTGAAAGTTTGACAAGGGGTTTGAAATTACCTCAGGGATCAGGTCCCTATTGGTGTCTATAAATGTCACTCACATATTTTTACAATTCTGAGCAAAATCCTAAAGTATCACTAATGTAGTCTACAGACATCAAAAGCATTCAATCCTGCAACTATTTCACTCTGCAGAATCAGCACAACCACCTCTTCCCATTCTTTCATAAGCATACTTGCACAAATTTCAATACAACACGTTTGCAGAACCACTCCACCAACATCTGAGCATTCATGTCTGCTTAGGTGTTGGAGGGTTTTTAATATATAATTAGAACTTCCATTTGAGCTGTCTCACCCATCTGACAGCTTTTGTTTCATTATAATAAACAGGGCAGCACAAGTTCTGTGCCAAACCTCAACCTTAACTGCTTCAAACTGCTGTGAGACAGAAAAGCAGTGAGCTGCAATACATACAGCTGAGCATACACATATGATTCTGAGAAACACTCAGTGCTTCAAACAACACAAAAATCACATCATCTTTCTTACAGGAAAATAAAGCAGTATTCCCAGCCTCTGCACTTGACCTATATAATCCATGTTTTGTAACTACTGTATAGCCGTAAATTTAGTTACTGTATATGGTCATTATACAAGAAAGGTTGCAGTAATTACTTTTATATCACTTTTATATAGTCAGTAGGAACACCTGCATTCATTTTTGTCCAAACCCGAGATTTTAGATACACATTTGGATTACATTTCCTTTATTCTGTGTGTATTAACAAGTTATCTACCACAAACACTACTAACCAGTTTTAGTCATATACTTAACGTCAAGAAGTGTATTTCATTTCATTCTCATTTTAATCCATGTAACCTAATCTCCCCTAAGGCCTTTATCCAGTCTTCCCTACGCCTGTACTACTGGCTCCAAATAGAAACTACCAAGTGCTAATCACTCTTATCAATGAACAGGCTCCTAACAAGCACCCACATTTGGACTCATTTCTCTCTCTGGTCACATCCATGGCAGCATCATGTTCCTGCAAACACAGCTGTGACGTTCAACACAGACACTCAACACTTCAGTGCTGGCATTAAAAAAACCACCAAGACACTGCAATATACTAAGCAACATAACGCTGCTTTGAAAGTCACAGTGCCCCAGTGATCTGGGACAAGTTTGGACAAAACGCAGGCCAAAAACTTTCACCCAGGAACACAGCTATGTTTTTGCAACCAAGGAAACCCTGCACCCTTCAGTACATATTGCAGCAGCAAAAGGGAACATTAAACAGAGCTGAAAGAGAAAGACAGAGAGGCCACTTGTTTCCTAAGACCAGCAATGCATACTACCTTTTACTACCCTCATTTCCTTGGACACACAACCCACACCCTCATCTGTAACAAGTTTTTATATTCTTTCTCCAAAGGAATACTAATGCTAAGTTACAGAAAACTGTGAATATACTTTAACAGAATCCACAACCTTAACATTCAGGAAAATATTGGATCTCGTGTACGATTATACCAACAAAATCTGTATACACAATCACTGGTGACAGCTGGATGAATTACATTCTAATGCAACTTGCAAATAGTTGGCCTGCAGGCTAACACACAATTTAAAAATGACAAGTACACTTTCAAAACCTAAGTAATTCCACTCATCAGAACCTTAAAAAAATATTAGACAGCAAGATCTCCCAGGCTGCCCAGAGACAGACTAGAATAGAGCCCATCCCAAATACATTTTGGCATCCTTTGAGCTGTTAGTATGGGCAAAAGTGACAACCTCACTTCATGCTTGTTCTTGTACAAAAATGCAATTTAAGCAGCTGCAGCTACTAAAATATTGAGGTAAGCAAGTAAAATAGAGCACTGTATGTAATTTGGGAGACTCAGATATCATGCTACCAGCCATGTTAAGTATAAATAGTTCAGGAAAAGCAGGGCAATGAGAGTATCTTGGCATCACGTGGAATCCACAAAGTCGCTGTACAGCATAGCTGTAGCAGAGACAAAGAAGCCATCATCACTTAGTTAGAATTTAAAAGAGTGTTTTTCAAGATTTTGGGAAGGGAACGGCTTTCAGAATCCTCAGTTATAAATGTATACTCCAAGAGACTCAAAAGCCCAGGTGTGTCTTCCCACCAAGGCAGCTACTTGGGGCAATACTTAGAATCCACTGTGGCCTCTGAGGAGGAGTCTGCAGAAATGCAAGACCCTCAGCTCTATCTCCACTTCTAAAAGATGTAATAAAGTCTGTGGCATATCATTCAAAATATGCACTCCTTTTGATTACATTATCACAAGTGTGAATCAGATAAGCAGATTTATCCCCTRAAGCCTTTTTCCTATAACTCATGATCTAAATAGGCACGCAGATGGATCATTTCCACAGATATTTGCTGTTTTCATGTGAAAGCAAAAACACAGGTTTCACAGACTACCGTTCCCGTTTCACCAAGTACAAGATCAGTTAAACAGTTTTACTGTTTTTATTTTTAAATCAAACAGCCAGGAACTAAACAAAATAGAAAGATACRCAAGTAGTTTTCCATAAGCCTTGGAAACKTGAACAATTTTATAAAGAAACCAGCACTTTAAGAACAGTTAATAATATATTACTTGATATCCTATCCTTCAAAGACCAAATTGTTTTGGAATTCCCACTAATAAAATTTWAAAATGGACACCCTCTCTCCTCTCCTGGTCTTTTTTTACCATAATGAAGCAACCTTAGGCAGACAAGACAAAGTCCTAAATCCAGAAGTTAGCAAATCACATTCTTGTAGTAGCTCAGTTAGCACATGACGAGCAGATATAGCCCAATTATTTTTAAAAATATACAAAGCTGTCAAACTGTAGCAGAGCTTGCTTCCTAAAATGGATTTAACTGTCTTATAAAATGGACAGTATTGTTCTTCCTAAACTGATAGCTTCTCTGGAGGACTTAAGTGTCACATCCCAATCACTGGGCTGCCCTTTGAACAAACTGAAACAGATGCATCAAGCCTACTCCGTTCATTTCATTCATTCCTTTCCACCTACATTAAATTGTTTTGACAAGCCAGGACAAACAGCAAGGCTTCCCAGCACGTGACCCACGGTTCTGCAGTGCCAGGGGCCTGAAAGGAGACAAGCAGCAAATGAAACGATTGTTCAGCTCAGAGCGACTCAATAAGCTTTTTCTTGGCCGTTTCCATTTATCTGGGCCCTTCCCATCTGATTTCTTTTGGTCAGGAAAGAGCTATCAGAGGTGTTTACATTATTCAATGTAAAACAGGGATCTTGGTCATTCATTATAAAGCAGGTATAGGCTTACTCTTTCATTAATGTCCTTAACGTACAGGAGCATGAATCATACACAGAATTGTTACTATCCTCTTTCTACCCCCCGCACCTTTGTGCCTTACATAAATGAAAAACAAACCAACTCAAAACCAAAACAACTCCCCCCACACCCTTAAGATTAGCTATTGTACCAAGCCACAAAAAACAAAGCTCATCAGCAAAAAATGCCTATATTCCTCTGGCGATTTGTTTTAGCCATGGCTTAATATCTACTCAGCATCCTTACTGAGGAAAGAAAATACATTTCTGGCACCTAAATTAATCTTAAATTTCAACTGGGTTACATCGTCACTGAGTCTACTGAGTAATTTCTCACACGTTTTCCTTTCTAACTTTCCAGTCCTTCCGAGTTCTGTCCTGTTAACATCATGACAAGAAATCACACATCTGCAAAACACATCACRCTGCCCAAAGTGGTAACAGAGCCCAGCTCAGACACCAGAGGGGGGGGAGCCTTTTCAGCAAGGCATCATACTCTGCTCAGATCGTTTGAGCGCACTCTTCAGCCAGGCCAAGCTCAAGCAAGGGTCCAGTTTTACTGACTGACACCAAATGGCCTGAGCTGAAGTTTAGGACAATTCAGCTGGCAGTAAACAGACACAGTCTTGCASAAGTGACACAGTGCACTTCACCCTCAAACACATGGCTACAGGATACCAAGCAAGTGGCTAACGAGAAATACTCTGCATGGATGGAACTACATCTGCCAACTCCTGCTATATACATCCTCCAAGGTGATTTTCACTTTCTGAACATCAAATACACTTTACATAGCTGAAGTGCCAGAGAACCCTCATGCACAACAGAACAAACCAGAATCAGAAAACTTCCCACGATCTCCATCTACAAAAAAGTAGACTCACAAGTGATATAGGTCAACTTTAAAGTGTTTGGTTGTTTTGTTTTTAAAAAAAAAGCTCAGTAGATGAGCTGCTAAATAATTTAGAGCTGTTCCCTATTCCACAGTATTAGGAAGATAAGCAGTAAAGAGGAAACAGAGAAGACTGGACACTTCAAATACTACAGACAGGTTTTACTAGCTTTCTGCATATCCTTCCACTAGATTCAGAAATCATACACAGCTATATTGCAGGGACAGTTAGTGGATTGTTGTTTTGGGGAAAGGTTAACTAGACTACAGCATCAGCATGTAGCTTTTATGCAAAGAGATGCACTAGAAAAATTAGTAGCAATGAACTGTCTTCAAGTGATGTGATCTGTAAATGTACAGCCATGAGAGACTTCAAAGTGCTGTTGAATTATAGATAGCCTGAATCACAACCAAGGTAAATTATCTATCTGTGCTGAGGTTACACCGAGCAGCGTTTTATCAAGCGCTCCAAACGTCTGCAAATTTGAGTGAAGACACTGCAGCTCCCAGCCTATTATTTGGAGGAAGAAGTAGCATACAGACCAGACAAATGTTCTTCTGTGTGCATTTCTGCAGCATATGAGAAAGGCTTTGCAAGCCTTTAAGCAAGGTTAATGAGGGGTCATCAGAGGAGAAGCTAGGAAGACCGCGCTCTGATATTCAGCACTGTTAATGGAACTGAGGCTTTGTAGGCTGCAGTGTTCTCATCCTGAAAAAATCCAGCAGTTGAGAGGAAAAAAGAGCACAGTAACCATTGAGCTAGATTAACAAAATATCAACAAAGAGTCCACTGAGCTTAAAAATCATCCGGCATTACACACTTGGTGCCTAGAAATGGAAGTCTCAGTGCACAAGAACTGCATCTACTATTCTGTGTCAACACATGAACCACTTAATACCTTCCAGTGTTAAAGACCAGGTAGAGGGGAAAAAAGGGAGGAGAGAGACTGTTCAACATGCATCCCTGTACAGCAACAGACACAAAAATTGATCACAGATCAGCACAGATCTTTCCACTACTACACTGTCTACAAACCACTGAACACAAAAGACCTGATTAAATAGAGCTGAACAGCTGCTGTTCCAAAAGTACACATCCAGGCTAAAAAACTCCAGCTCCCTCAGCCACTCCTCATAAGGCTTGTGCTCTGGACCCATCACCAGCTTTGCTGCTCTTCATTTGACATGCTTCAGCAGCTCAATGTTCTTCTCTTAGTAAGAGGCCCAGAACTTTCCAGTCACTTTCCTCCTCATTTTAGTTTGAAGATGGAAGACAAACCTTCTTACAGGCAGAAAAATGCAACACAATGTCAAGTTAATGCTTACTTATTGAAAGTACAATTTCACATTGCTGCTTGGCAAGTCTCCACAAGAAGAAACAATTTCATATAAGCTACAGACAATCTTCATGGAGTATGCAAATAACCTGAAAAAAGATAATGCTGAAGTATAAGATACACACCTAACACAACAGAAAAGAATAGGCTTGAAACAGTTATATGTTTTAAGGTTCCTGATTAAGGGTAAGTACTTGCTGTAGGTTTCCTCTTACACAGTTATCAAATATGCTTTAAGTTTCAGGAAAGTACACAAGTAGTCAACCTAGGTGAAACACTGATTATTCCCATTACTTGTCAGTTTCCTGGTGAAAAGCATCTACATTCAAAGCTTTTCGCTTACTGGTTATGTGGAGAGCAAAGGAAAATTGGTAATTGATTCGATAATTCTCTTCTGTGTTTCAATTTCTTGCATTTCAATGCACTACAATAGTGGCACAATAGAAAATTCATTGGAAGATGAAGTTAATTTGTTAAAAACACACAGAAAATACAAGTGCTTCTTGTCCTTTCTTTTACAATTGTTACAGTTACGTGATACAGCAAATGTACACAACTTTATTTATGCTGCTCAGATGTCAGAAATAAATAAACAAATTGTACATAACCTGACAGATAACTGATGGTAGGAGGAAGGAAAGGAGGGAAATGAAACTCCAAATAATCAAACAGAAGGAGGACAGAAGTCTTCATCAGTCACCATTTAGTCTGAGTAAGTCAATTATACATATCCTGAAAGAACTATTACTGAGCAACCTTGAGCAAATAAGAAATACATCTTTGTCTTATCACTGAACAGGAAGTATCTGCAACTACAGCCCACATATGTGACCAAAAGATTCCAGCACCACTCCCCATTTTATCCTGTGATTGTCTCTGTTTTGATGAAGCTGTGACTCATCACCACAGGGGAAGGGGGGCAGAACACCCCTAAGAATTCTATTCCTCTGATGTGGTCACTTTCCTGCTTTTACATGTACAGCAGCACCTGTGCCAACAGCAGCAGTAGCAGCATCTAAGACACCTGGTGGCAGCAATGTCATAGACTTTAACCTATGCTTGAAGAGACTCAGTGAGAGTCTCCTGGTAACAAAAAAGGTCTGTGCTTGCTTGCACCAAGTTCTGGCATAACTGAAAATACAACCTCCATCATGAACACAACAGCAGAAAAACACTGTAACAGTGGATGAGAATGTTTCTTCTTTATATAAGGTCACAAGAAGTCTTCAAAGTGCAAGTCCCAACAACAAAGTTTATCTTTTGTTACCCTAGCAGTGTGGGAATTTTTATTTTCAGCAATGCCAAAGGTGACCACACTGCAGGGATACTGCACTTGGATACCATGGGCAATACCAGATGGAGGCTCATGGGCAGTGCTCACCAGAGACAGACAGGTGCAAGCACATGGATTAGAGACTGGAGCAGCCACTCCCTCTTAAAAGGATAATGACAGAATAGAACCTGTACAGCTTCAAAAGGGAGAGAGCAGTCTGGCTGCCTCACAGCCAGAAATATTCAGTCAGTGTAGATTTTTAGGTTACCACTAAAATTTTAAGAAGCMTTAATATGATGTACCTGGCAAACACCAGCAAACCTGTACCACCTGTAAGTCCCTACTGGATGCTTGATTCCAGAACCGTGTGAATATACACATTAATACACATCGGCACTACTCCTCTCCCCACTCCATCACATCAGCAGCAACATTCATAGGCAAAGCAAGGACACTGAATTGAAAACCTGAACCAAATACCACTTCCCAAGAAAGCAATGACTAAAACTAATCAGTACATTGTCTAATCCCACAATTTCCTCTGGGAAACCTGCGCTCTTCAGAATACAGATGTGAAAACTACATAGCAGCTTCAGAGTAAATTAAGTACCATATTAATATTTTACCAAATCAATTACATATTTTCCTTTGCTCTCCACAAAACCAACAAGCAAAAAATTTTAAACAGTAGATATGAAACCTAAAGCTTAGACATGACCTCCTCTGGAATCTTTCAGGTCCTCAGGAATCTGCACTAAGAATGGCAACCAACTGTTCAGGCTTCAGTCATTTCTATTCTAGGGTTGCTCTAGGCAGCATTTGTGTTTCCTTACGTAGAAGTCTGGGGAAAAAAAATAAAGRTGGCTAAAAGTTTTATTCATTTTATCCATCCTGAGAGGCTGAACATAAAAGAACAGTAATCAAAATGCTGGGCTACACAAAAATAATCATTAATAGAACAGAGAACTCATCTATTTATTTTCACTTTAAAATTGTTATTTGATCCATGGAAGATAAATGGATAAGTTTGCTTTCTGATAGCAGTTCTCAATAAGGCTTATGTTTATTACATACAGCTTATTAGAGAATTGAAGTGTTGGCTGAATTGAATTCTTGATGAGCTATTAACCAGCTGGACCATCTTGTCAYTTGGCTCAGATGCCTCATTAAAAGTTTGGAAGCGCGCATCAGTTCTCATTTTGCACTGAATTGATTGTTTTGTCAGTGGGAGGGAAGGTACATCCAATCACCTCAGTTTAATTTTACTATGAAAACCCAATTCTCCAGTCACGGSTGACAATACTTCAGGAAAAAAGCCTTCTCCACAATCCACTCTGGTTAATTCAATGTATAGAAAGTGCAACTGTAGCTCTTTTTGTTTCATGTATTTCTGTATGACTCAGAGTCCTTTTATGAGTAGGTGCATGTCCAGAACATGAGGGTAAACCCTTAACCGATTCTGATACAGACAAATCAACTTCTAAAATCAAAAACATATTACAATTCTTCATCCCACATACTTGACAAAACTAATGCCAAACAGGAAGAGTTAGCTACAGCTACTTTTCAGCACGTTGAAAAGTTGCATCAATCTGCTGGTCGGAAAACATACCAAGATTCACTGATACTGGTCACAGTAGGGGTACACAAGGACTAGGAATGTTCCTGTGCCTCTGACTAGCTCCCTTGCAAGAATCTCAGCATAAAGCCTAGAGACAAGTATCAAAYCAGCAGTCCCTGCCCCCCACACTCTTCCAGTTGCAAAATAAACTCACATCAGCCCACAGCACACATTGGCTTCAACATCAGTATAAACACGGTGTTTGCAGCCCAACTATACTACAGGAGTTGCTCTTCCCAGCTTCCCTTCTTTTTCTGCAAACACATCCCAAAAAAGTACTTCATTTAATTTACAAAACTGTGGATTACCATCAGTTATGACAGGATGACATATGAAGTGTAGGCCAAGTACTGGCAGYCAACAGAAAATCCTTACAATAATCACTAGAAAACTCCATGCCAGACATCTCTCATTCAGAAACAGATCTCTCATTCAGAGATCCTTCAGGGATCCAGCAAAAAACCCCTCAAATAATTGCCAGGTGTTCTGCATGTTCTTGCAAGACAGAAGAAATCAAAAAGGGATCTCCTGTAGGGAAAGGCTAAAGAGATCCAGAAACAATGAGTTTCATGAGGTGACCAAAATTTATGTTCTAGATGAGGACTCAGGAATACCTTCCATAAATACCAGTATTAGTACTAGCATTTCATAAACATGAAAGTCCTAAAACACATCAGAAGAGCACTTTTTAAATTTTTTAAGCATCACTGGTGTAATTTTCCTATGACCTATAGGAATGCCCATCTTCATCTCAGGGTTATTTACAAGGGGAAGCAGTAGTAATTCTTCCATGCTTACCCAAAAGTTTGACTTACGAAATCAGYTTCTTGCGTCACTTGCATGTTTACAATAGACTTTCACAATAATACCATATATATCAGAGACGCTCCACCAACACACTGTGTACATCTTTCTTGGCAAACACCATACACAATCTACATCTAAAAAGTTACTTCAAAATATTTCAGACAGTATCAAATGAACCACTAACATGCAAATTTAAAAATATGTATATTATCTTTCATAGAGCAAGGAAATTGAGTATAGTTGAGTCAGGAAAGAAAACACTCAAATTTTTAACAGTGGGCAAGAGGCAGGACGAACAACTAAGCAAACTGGCATGATTAAACATAGTCTGCATTCAGAAGCTTAAATGGCTTTGCAGTTCAATCCCGAATAATTTTAAAATGTATTAAAATATAGGAGAAAACAAAGTGTAATTGAAATGCAGATGGAGTGATCAGTCAGCTCCTATTACCTAAAGCAACACAGGATACAATACATAAAAACAGCAAGGATTTTGCTGTACAGTAAATCAAAGTGATAACATGCACACCTTGGATGCAGAAGTGCTATTTTTACAGAGGATGAAAGGGGAAAAAACCCCACCCTTAAATGTTAGATTGACTTGCACAAAAGGCCTTTGACAACTAAAATYCAGTGTTGTAAAACAGGTGAGATGAAAGTATCAAGAGAGTAATCTCCAAAGGGAGACAAAGCAGACAGCTAGGGAAAAGCACTAGAGGAAGTTTAAGATGAACATTTAGGACTTTTTTTTTCTGGGAATTTGGAGACAGCATACGTAGTACTCCCATTGGCAAGGCTATCCTGTATTAATCCAAGGGTTTCTTCCAAAGAATACTAGTGGGAATATCCTGCACTGCCAGAAGACCAGCCGTGACCTAGAAGACCTCAGATACTCAACACAACCTATCTATGAATCAGCTATTCAAACTGCTACAGCTTATCCAAAAGGTCTGTTTCTCATTACATTGTGCTTGAGTCACATACTGTCTGTCCTTGGTCTGGTGCCACTTCATTTCAATTGTTTGAACAGGAACACTGACGGAATTTCTTGAAGACAAACTATAATGCCCGAGCATGTCATGGTCCAAGGGGCCTGCCTTAAATGGGTCATCACAACCTGCRAACAGGCTTCTTTGTTTTCTATTTACCTCCTACTTTGTCCCACTGAAGAATTCTACATGCAGTTCAAAAGTCAGTTTAGTTGTGAACTAAAGCATTATCAAAAAAAATCCCATTGAAAATATTCAAATAATKTCTCCATACAGTGAAATATCTGATATTCTGTGCATCGTATACCAAAGCTATTAATTCTTGATCACATTTAACACTGAAGAAGTTCCCTTACCCAAAAAGGTATCTGAAAACCTTTTTAGCACCATGCTCTGTCTGAAACACAGTCTTAATGTGTTCAGCAAGCATGCACACACAAAAARCCATGGAAGCTGGAATTCAAATGAAAGCAGTTTGTCAGAAAAGCTGTTCTGGGCCTGCATCCCTTGCTTCACTGGCAACAACTACATTTCTGTGGGGATAAGAGTGGGTAAGTAGATTTGGGACATTCCGTATTTCTGTTTAATTTAAATTCCTTGCCCTACCACACAACCCCAAACAACATCCCAGTAAAACCATTTTAATTAAGCTAAGGACAGTATCATAAAGATAAGAGACACTCAGATCTGGTTTTAGTCTGAAATCCACTAAATAGTACTTTAACAAGTAACAMGTACTGCTAGAAGAAGTCAGTATAGAATTATCTTTCCCCAGTCTTGAGATAACCAAGGCTACACAAGACCCCTTTTTCACACACAGAGACAGGACACAGATAGATCTCTGAACAGATGTCTAGCAGAGCAGCCATATTCATTTTCAGAATAAGAGCCTTCTGTGCAACTACCAGGCAACAGGATGTGAGTAAGTCCATATAAGCAGCAATATGGAAGTACCTGAGAACTAATTCTTCTGCAGTTCTGTTACTGCTCCAATATTTTCTTCAATTAACTCAGAAAAAATCCTAACGCCAAAATAAACTTCCCAATCAAAATTCTAATGTTTGAATGCTTAGTATCAGAGATATTGAAGAACCTCACCAATTCCTTTTGAAGAGTTTCAGGTAGCTTTGTAATTTTTTCCTCCTCAAGACCCTATCACTACAATATAAAATAATTTTTCCACAGAATAGCTATGATCCAAACATAAATCTCAGTACTTCTGAGGGACAGCTGTGTGAAATAATCCCTTAAGAGCCCAACTTTAAGACCTCTTTTCCTAGGGGATCAAAAGGTGGAAGTGTCATTAAACAGTTCAAAAATCCTAGAAACATGAGAAAATTTCTAAGACAGTCTTCTTGTTATTACCACAGGGTTTTGTGCTTAGATCTTCAAGTTTCCTAGTCTGGGCCACAAAACTGCATTATTTCAAAAGAAACAGAGGGAAGACAAGGACTTTAATCCTCATTCTCTAATTGTTTACTGAAAATGAGGGCCAAGTGTAAGCACCTGCTGTTGCAGCACCTCAGAAATATCGGAAATAGGCTTCAGTAGCCAATAATAATATTAATACAGAGCAGCAAGTGTTAAAATTCAAAATTCATAATTAACTGCACACCATGGGTACTTTCCAGCCTACAATTGTGAAAGAGGGACAAGACCAACACCCCATCCAACAAGCAGGAGCTGGATAGATGAATCACAGTCTCAGAGTTACAGTCCTTCTTCAAAGCTGCTAGCAGGCTGAAAAATTTATGAACAGGCATCTTCAGAATGAGTTGCAACATATCTGTCCATCAGAAGCAGACATTCCCCCTTGTGATTTCACTTTGCAAGTAATAAAATCCAGACTGCACTGCAAACAAAGAACTGCAGTTCCCCCCTCCCTGCCTGCTCCTGCCCTGAGCACTCTGGCTACAGAGGCTGAGAGGTTTTTGATGCTATTTTAATCTCTCCTATGCTTCCAACACATGTTGGATCTCACAGATCTTTCTTGTCATTTCCTATTTCAAAGCACACTCTCTCACAGAGACCTGGTCCATACTCAGTCACCTTCTACTGAAGGTTCCCACAACCAGTTGGTTTGGCTGTACATCTGCAGAGCAAATTAATGCTCAATACAAACCAAACCAAGACAGCTTAAGCATATTCAACACACTGAAGTGCTGACTCAGGCCAAATGACCCCATTTCAGAATTAGACACACATGTAAGTATGGGAGGCAGAAACTGAAATTTGTGCCACTCTGAACTCTTCTTATCTCAACTGACTTCAGCATGCTTGTGCCTAAATAAGGAATTCACAAGAGATCTACTGGCAGTGATCAGGTTTGTGGAAATAAGATGCTTTTAAAAGACAGGCAGTGGAATGGGATGGTAGAACATGGTGAAATCTTAAGAGCATAGAAGAGATTATAGCTACACACCAGAATTATCAGAATTATACCCAGAATTCCGTTTTTTGAAATGAAGATAACAATATTCAGGCAGTCCAAGAGATAACTGCCTTTTCCTATATGAGCTCCTGCCACTCCTTCCTTCCAAAACACTTTCAAGTTTCCACTTCCCAGGAAAGGCAAACAACACTGGACATAGCACAGACCAGGCTCTGAGCTAATTAAAAAGGAATTCCCATACAATGTTTTAGACACTAAACACTAAAACAAAACTAAAAACAGTCAAGTACTACTCTGACTATAGCTATGTTTAGCTTGTTTATAGATTTTTTTGCAGCTGTTTCATTTATATACACTTCTTTGGGGTTTTATTCTTCCCCTCCTTTAATGACTACTATCATTAAAAAAGGGGAAAAAAAACCACACCACAAACATTTCTCTAACTCAGCCATCTGTGTAACAACAGTGTTTGCTGGTAGCCCTATTTCACTGAAACCCTGAACATCAAGAGCCCAGTTTGTTGTGAAAAATCCAGAAGGTATTTAAAAGAACAAACTGTAAATATAAAAACTTCTGTATTTTAGAAAACATTAGACAAAAAAGGATAAAGGTAATTGCCAAATCTGGTAAAACCCAAAATTTTAATGTTCCATTCTATCTATATAATTTTTCTCTCAAGGCTCATGGGAAAGCAGACAGCTTTTGACAAAGGCATTTGTTTTTAAAATAATAAAAAAACTCACCTTTAAAGATCTGAATTTACTACAGCTAAAGCCRTTTGAGCAGTGTATTTTCAGAGATGCTTCCATCACACTAATTACAACATATTGGTACCAAAGCTACCTCTCCACATCTGACCACTGAGGTTAATAGCTGCAGAGTCTGCTGCTTGTGCAAATACAGAGGCTGCTGTTCCACAAAAGATTTTCTGCTTGAGAACTTCAATTCCTGTTTCTCCAGAGAAACTTACATCACAATGAAGCAAGCCATTTCTGAGGATATTAACATTTCCTTGCTTAAACAGTTGCAACGCAAACAAGTGACCTGAACTACATTGTACGACCTTCTACCCTGCATTTTCCATCCTGAGGTTTTGACTGGCACATACTGTACAAAAGATAATTATAGATTTGTAAAACAAAGCCAACACACATTGAGTAAGTTCAACAAATTGCTTCATATGGCATCATATGGATGCTCACACAGACTATTCACAGGCTAAAACATGGATCAAGTCTTCAGTTTAAAAAAAGATAGTTTCCAAGTAAGTCTAATCTAGAAAATGTCACTCATTTTAAAGTTTTTTGTATCTGAAAACTCTTTACTTGGAAATACTTCCTCAGTGTAAGGACAACACAGGTGTCTCAACACTACTTTTAGGTCCTTGCTTCACACTCTGAAGCACAAAAATTTAAGGTGCCAATGGATGAAATAAGCAAAGATTTTTCTCTGAAGCATCTGTAACATCTTGGCTGAAGCTTCTTAAACAATTAAGCTCACGACAGACACTTGGCTTGGAAATTTGCAGTCCAGGTGGTTAAGGTACACACCAGCTGGGCAACTGAAACCAGGATCTTATGACATGACTCAAACTTAAGTGGTGCTACTTCATGTATGAGTCCCATGTGTACCAACAAAGAACTTAAAAGTAGATGACCACTATGTAAATATAGAGCATTAGCAACACATTTCTTCCAAAGACAGCTTGTAAAATTGCAGACCATTACAGAACCAAACTCCAGAATGAACACGAAAAGACAAATACGCTAATTCTCATACTTTCAGAAGTAGTATCAACTGACACATTATGCCAACTGATAGGTGGCAAAGAAAAGAAATTCAGTAATACAGAGCTTATCAATAATTTTGATCAACCTTTTAGGCATTGCCACCAAGTCTCAGACTGAACATTCAAATACTAAATAGTAACGGTAGATTTTTGACAGCAACACATAGGGGCTTCAAAAGTAAGCAAGATGTCTCTTCATATCACTTCACCCAAGGAAGTCCCCAAAACAACTTTTCTTTTGCAACTTCACCTCACTGCATCCAAYGCTTGGATTTCTAGTTACTCAGCATGGGAGCACACTCCTCTAATGCTTTTGGAATTGAGTTACTGAAAAGAGCAACAGCAACTGTTGCTTCATTTGCAGATCCTTTTCTGAATAAAAACAGAAAATCATTGATGCAGTAAGATTTCCTTTTCTAAAGCACAACACTCCAAACACAGCATGTGAAGCTGTGTGCTCTGAACTACCATTTAGTAACTCTAAAAGGTGTTTTCTATCCAAAGGTCCACAGCTGCAATATCCAAACTGGATCCACAAGTGATCCAGAGGGAAAAGTTCACTGCTTAGGAGAAGACGAGGAAACAGCAAGGTAGGAGACTACACATCATTCCTTGACCCTCAGAATGAAAGAAAACCACACCTGACGTCCACAACCTAGAGGGCATATTAACCTAATATTGTCCCAAATCAGTAATAACTACGGAAAGTGGCTGCAGCACCTCTCAAGTCTACTGGGAAGCTGCCTTCTGTCCGTAAGTTTACTCTGCACCTCTTTTTTCAGGGACACTGGCATATTTGTCATGGAATAAGCAGCTGGGTCCCTATAGGTAACTCACACAATATCATTAGTGCTAGCCAGACAATGAATTAGAAGCAAAGTTACAAAACAGATGAAACCAAGATTCCTCATCCAATCAAACATTTTTCCCCACGTATGCTACAGCAGGAAGCACTAGGAACACAGAAGAAAACAAAAATCATGAGAAGGACTTCAATAGGAAAATKATAAAAAACAAAAAAACAAAACCCAACAACAACAAAAACAAACCAACACCACCAAAGTGCTATTATTTGCGGTCTCCAAGTTATACCATCACCAGTCATGGTCCTATTAGATACTCTGGGCTAATGTGGGGCACGTGGCTTGATATGAACAGCCTCTGCACTTTCACCTTTCAGGAAGAACTAAAAATCAAACAATGCAATAGCCACAGATGCTTATAATAAAGTGAAACTGAACTGATAAAAAGGGAAATTAATTCAGCTTGGTTTCCCCAATAAGACAGTAAACCCCTCTTATCTTTGATGAATGTGTCCCAAGATGTGCCAAAGTGCACAGCACCATGACCCTTGATCTCTGCTTGACAGAAGTCATCATTCAAGGCTCAAGGTATTTTGCTACCCCAATATGTGTAACAGACTGTTCAACCTCCACAAAACACAGCCAGGCTCACTGCTACACTTGCTGGTTTTGAGAGCACACACTGATGACTCCCAGATCCTCAAACTGTTAACCTGGCACTAAACTACAAAATGACCACTCACATGAGGTTCCAGATGAAAGACTGTTGTCACCAAAACAAGAGATCACGTGCCAATATACAGCTGAAAAAACACCAACTTTTATCAGAATATGACTTATCCCAGACAAGTTACTTTATAGAAAGTCAGAGAACAGGGAAAACTGAAGTTCATCACGGTTCTGAACCAAAGTTGCAGACCTTTTAGAAAGTACATATACATATATATATATATATGTGTATCTCCACAAACACAACCAATATGTTCCTGGCATCTAGACCAACAACATGGACTCAAACACAGGAGTTTTCCACTGAAGAAGGCATGCACTTCAAATGCCAAGAAATCCCCATTAAAAGACTCCAGGACAGCTTCAGCCTCCTTAAGTCCCACTGGACTCCCCAAATCTGTAGAGCTGCAATCACCTGTTTCTTAGTGGCTGCATGGGCTTCTATTGCAGAGTCACTGCATTAGTGAATTCTAGAAGCCAGAAGAAAACCATTTCTGAAACACAACGTATTGGGAAGCAAAAGTGAGATCTATGCAGCAACTCAACCAAAGTTTTGGGGTTTTCTTTTTGGTTGGGTTGTTTCAAGGGGTTATTTTTTGAAGCCCTGCAGAAACTAGGTAGTACCAGAGGAGCCAACTGCATTTATTGTTCTGTTATCTAAAAGCATTAACCATAGACATGAAAACATCTTAGCTACCCCTTTGAACAAGAAAGCTTTTCAGAGCAAGRGGCACAATTCCTCTCAAGGTTTGAGAAACAGGTGGCTCCACTAAATCGTGGTGAATTTCTCTGTTTGTTTATGGATTTTAGAAGTCTGTAGTCACTGCAAATTTTTGTTTTATTTCTAACTCAGTTTCAGTCCTATAGACTGCAGTCTTCATTAGTCAAGAACTACAGCCTTGCTTTTCAATAGTTTTCTGCAGAGAAGCTATTTTAAGTTAATGACCATGCCCATTCTCTCATTAAAATGTTTTTTCAGTCATGGACTTAGCACTCAACCTTTTTTTATGGCACTTTGTTTCACATTATGCTCAGCAGCCCATGCAACACATTGCATTTTGTAACCAAACAGCCAATGGCCATCGGCAGACTTCCCCACTCCTCCCTTTCTCAGTATTATTGGAATAAATAGCCTGATTTGCATAAAAAACCCTCTGCAACCTGCAAAATCAAGTTAACCCCCTTTTATCAGTGCCCTGTAGATTTATTACAACTCTCATTACACTCAATTCATTGTTAGCCAGGATCACACAGGTATCTCAGCTTTTTTCCTAGAAATACATATTGAAACACAGACAGAGGATTATCAACTGGCCAAAAGACCAGGGGGTGATAGTCTGGATAAATGTTCTTACCTAGTAATATTACAACAGGGAAGTAGACTTAGAATTCAGAGCAATCCTTTAGCTACTTTAGGAACAGCATCAGTAAAATGCAGGATCAGTGGGTGAAACATTATCAGTATAAGAGGACTTCTGTAATACTCTTGAAAAAGAATTGTAAGTTCACCTGAAAAAAGCATTTTGCATTTAACGGTTCAGCTTCACGGCTTCTTCTTTGAGTCTTGGACTATTTCTAACAGTTTGATAGGACAGCTTTATTTCAAGTTGAGAGTAATGCTCATGGCCCTCTAAACTAACAATTTGGTCACCAACTTGTGATCCCAGTGACTCCTGATAAGCTCACAGCTGTTGGACTGAGTATTTATACATGAAACAACTGATGTATTTCCATCTGGTCTTCATGACAAGAGGATGACTATATAAAATGGCAAATCACTACTGCTTCCAAACAAAACTCAGGGAAGAGGAAAGGGAAACTGCTGAGTTGGACTGCCCTTGACCCATGACAAACAGACAACTCAGCTGTCACTTATGTTTTGGTCATTTGAGTAGCTGCAGAAAGTATATCTGAAATGAGACACCCTATTCAGCTGAAGCTCAATCTAGTCCATGGATTTTTTTCCCTTCCTGGAAAGAAATTTGGCTTGAGAAGGGGGAAGGGAGAAGGCAAGAGTATAAGGCAAATTCCCAAGAGAACAGTAAGCACATTTCCATGGATAAGACTGACTTACCAGCTGGAAAATCTAAGTTTGGAAGAGGCGGCTCCAGGAGTAAAAGCTTATATGCAGGTTTTATACATGCTCATTTTTCTTTTACATATGGTAGCTGAACACAGATACAAAATTTGCTTCATTCCAGAGTGCAAGAGGGGGCAGGGGGAGAAAAAAAATCCTTGTTTTGCCAGATGGCTTATACAGGGACCATAGGAGGACTCAGGAAGGCCAAGGTTAGAAAATAAAGCAAAAAATGACATTGGCAATGACCGATACACTGTTTTGTTGAAGGGGGGAGGAATGAGAATATTTCCTGAACAGGTAAGAAGCAAAAACAATTACCATTCCCACACAGGAACAAGAGAAACAAAAGATACCATTTCCCTGAATATTACTGCCAGAGAAGATAAGGACAGAAGTCAAAGGGAAAGTGGAAAATAGTTCTCTATATCATCAACCAACTCATTCTTTCCATTCTAAATTCCAATGCCAACTTCCTCAGATTTCATACTTCTCTTAAGTGACAAATTATACTTAAAACATCACTACRCTCACAGCCTGCTGCTTTTGAACTGCAGTCATCCACACCAACTTAGTTAACTTAGTGCTTATCAGTTGCGTCATTACCTGATAGTCATCAGTTCTTTAAATAAAGTAGTTGCACTCCTTCAAATTTTACACGTTTACCCAAACCATGTGGTTTGCTGCAAAAACTTACCAAGACCAGAAGTTGAGCAACACACAGTTTTGGACCTGCTACAACAGTACAATCACACATCACAAGCATACTTCAGAAATTCAGTATTATCATATAAGCTGCCACATTAGAAGCCACAACTGTTTTCTGACAGAGGTCAAACACTGCAGAGCTGCAGCGAAGCAAACCTTCAGCTGAACAATTCAGAACACAACCCAGCAATTTGCAGTAATAGTAAATAACAGGGGCCAGCACAAAAAGAATTTTGGGAATTATTTTGCTGATGTTGAAAGTACAGCCAGCTGCTTTAGCACAGCTGATCCTGGCTTGCTTCCTTTGGTTAGCCCAACCTAACCTAAAGCTACTTGAGCTTTCTTCACAAAACGGAACCGTTTCTTTGCTTTACCATTTGACATAATCACTGTTTGCACTAGTGTTAGTTTTCCTGCATGAAAAGATTCCTCCAAATCAGTTTATCACCCGTTTCCAATTCAAAACCCTATCACTTATATGGTTTAGAATCTAAGGATGCCTTCTCCCACAGGCAAACAAATAATGGGATTTTACAGTATAGGTTTATCAAACCAAAGCCACTTATAGTTTGGGTACTCGGAGTTTTCACAAAATCTCTACATTTGGAGCAGCAAGACTCTACAAAGTTTTTCCCACTCTTGATCAGCTCCACCCTTTAGACCAATTCAACTCTGTATCTTAGAAAACTGACCCAGAAAACCTTCCACAACAGTTAGTCATCAGCCCACTAACTAGGCCACAGATGCTGGTTTAGGACAGATGTCTCTCCAGTTCCAAAAAAAATTCTTTTAAACACTTAAATTATGGTCACAAAATTTTACAAAGACTAACTGTGCAGGTCCACAGTCTATTACAAAATAYTAAAAAACCCACAACAAATAGCAACAAAATGCTCAACATTATTGGCTGCTGGCCTCATGCAGCTCAAAGTCTGAATACACCCATAAAATGATTTTACATGTTCATGAACGTTACACAAATAATTGATCTGCAAGTCTGTAAAGAAAACAAACTGATGTATGCCCACAGTAGGTAGTTTATTCAATAAGATATTACTAATCTAAGACTACAAAGGGAGGTATTTTGGCAAAAAGCAGGGAAGAAATCCACAAACTTTAGTACAAGTATTACACTGATGATGCTTTCATGAACTCACCATTCATAGCAATGGGAACTTTCAGAACCAATTTATTATTTTAAACTTGCCTGGTCCTAAAACTTTGAAATGTCATGTACATCCTAAAAAACAAGAATTTTTGCTATTCCTCCCCTTTGTCTCAGAGTTCCTTAGAAAAAAMCACTAAAGTTGACAAAAATAACAGATTTGAGAGTCTCCAACACCAATCAATCAAACTTCAGTTCTGCTAGGTTTTCTGTGATTTGCCCAACTTTGAGAAATAAGATTTCATACTGGATGGGAAGAAGAACATCGTTTCTGAACCACAGTCCCAAGATAAAGTCAAGGCAACTGGCTATTTTCCCTATCTGAAGTGTTATCATACAGAATTAGTCATGTTCAGTTGCACTAACTTGAAGATTAAAGAGAATTTGTGACACATCTTCAGGTCTAGAACACGCACAATACCCTTGTGCTACAGCACTGAGATCTTCAGCAGCAACCTTGAGGCTTTATACTTTTTTTTCTTTTTGGTTCCTGAGGGTAAATACTGAACCTCTCAGACATGTTCAGGCCTGTAGAAAGAGATCAGCAAAAAAAGAATCATACCATCACCTTAACTGGCTCACAGTTGCCATCAAGAGGCAAAACATTTCAAATTCAAGTGCCCTATGTAATTCACCACCACCACCCCTCCTGGCACAAATAACCTAAAACGCATTTCTGCTTTTGAGTCTGCAGAAAGAAGCTCAAACTGCACATAAAGGAAGTCGAGAAAGCCACAGGAAGGAAAAAAAATCATTCTAAAACTAAATCTAAAGTCTTATTTTTGTATCACACATCTCTGCAGTTTCTCCCTTTTCAGCACACTGTTCCTGGCAAACCAAACGACTGACTAAGCCCCAAATCATGATAAATGCAAATAAAAAGCCTGCCCTCAAAGGCCATTCCACATACTGTCAATCTCTACTTGTCTACATCCAGAGGGGGCAATATTTTGAAAAAAAAAAAAACAATCACTTTTCAGACAGTATTTCTTACAGTGGGATATTTATCGGACTGGACTGCTTCAMGAACTCTGCAACTCAAGTKTAGCCTCACTTATCACRTTTTTAATTTGAGGACTCATAGACTGAGTCCAAATTAGCTATAACAAAAGACAGCACATGAACTTAGCATCTTGCATTTTTACATAGATAGATAACCTACATTTCCCAAACGAAACCACACTATAAGCAGCTGAATAAAGACTGAGACAAATCAAAAACAGTTCTATGTTAGAAAATATTTGTTAGAATGGAAGTCTCATTTAAAAGAAGCAGATTTGAAAACAGACATTGTAACATTTTGCAACATTCAAGTAAAACCTGCTAAGAGTTCAGAAACTGCCATTAACAGATGCATATTACATAAGCACACACAGATTTGCAGATCCTTAAGATAATCAGCCTGGATTGCTGAAGCTTTTAATAGCAATATTCATGGGTTATTGTTTGCATGTCATTAGTCTATCCCAGGATAGAAGCAGTCAAAATACATTCAGACCGGGGTCACAAACTTGCCAACCACAATCAGCAAAGGAGAAACAAGTCACAGGTTATCCCAAAAGAAAGAAATGTCCAAGGAAAACTGGGTAACCCCATCAACTGGACAGTTTTAAACTGTYAGGAGACTACTTTAACTGGCCAAAACCAGAAAAAATGCACATGACCGTTGGTATCAGCTTTGTACTATCTTCCATTTAGCTCAGCAAAGCTATTTCAAATTTGCCCCAATTTCATACAAACAGATTGGTATTCCTATTCTTTTCAAACTCTTCTAAATGGTGGCATTAAACTCATAATTGCATAATTGGGTTTTTCCGTTTTGAGCTTTGTGCTTGCTGTTGCTCACCCCAAATCTGCTATCAGAACCCACTATCTTCAACTACTGATGCAATGAAACTAGAAATGGCTGAAACATGCAGATGAAAAGGATGATCCAGAACAGCTAAATGGAAACAATACAGCTCCTACCTCATATAAGAAGTCTAATAAAGCTTATTTTCCACATCATCTGCTATCTTACTGAGCAAGAAAAGAGCAGTTCAATGGAGACTTATTGAAAGGTTTATCAGTGACTGCTTCTTTAGCAAAGGCAACAGGAYCAGAATCACTCTGGAGTCTGGCTCCAAATATAACTTGTGATGTGGATGCTGAGTCTCCAAAACTTCCCCTTTCTTTTAATCTTACTGGTAACATGCAAGGAGGAGTCCTGCTGACCACACGAGMAATTACAAGACTTGAAATGCACCATAGTGACCCTGTCCTGAGAACAGACACTCCAGAGAATTGCTGCCCATAGATGGCCAATGGTACTGCTGATAGATGAACCACATGACTTCAGCATCATGTTTCGGGGCACACAGATCATGAAAAAAATTGCACGACCTACATTAAAACACATTTATTCCAGTGTCATTGACATATCACTTCAGRAGCTCATGGATATTTTAGTTAAAAGGCCATCAAGTATACAACATCCCTTCTAGGTTCTAAGTGTATAGGCAGCATTCCCAAAAAGATTCTGCTTAGACCTAAGATGACAAATCCAAACKTAATAGTTTGTCTCTGAGTGATTTAGAATGAGCTATCCTTGTAAAAACTGCTTACTGCTTTAGACACATACTCACATAGCTTCTGGAAGGCTGTGAAACAATAACATACCACCACCAGTCCAATTTTTATCAGGTTGCCATTTCCTTTGCTGAAAAAAATCACCTGACAGCAGGTTAAATTGCTTGTGATCCAGGCAAAGTAACACAGTGCTGCTTAGAATTTCCCAAGCAAATCTTGAAGTGCTTTAGAATAATCTGGATATGTACAATGCACCTGCCATGATCAAGTGACAACGACAAGTGGGATGAAGTTCAGAATTATGTCTAAGAACCAAACCTGAATTCTGGTCTCTGCATTCCATCCATTATTTTATTCTGGTTTTTTACAAAGGTAGGTTTGTCAGCATCTGTGATGAACTTCCTGCATGGATCTCCTTTTGGCTTAAGAGGACAGCATAGCACAAAATATTATTAACACAAAGTTTATGCTTTGCAGCACAGAGTTAAGGAATATTCTGCAGGTTGTGCCCACAAAACAAGATGTGAACAAGCTCCCTCTCGCAAACATGACCTCAAGTGAGGCACAGATTCAATCCATGTCACCTCTTCCCTTCCTCCAGCTCTCCCAAAGGGAATGAGGGCAACCAAAACCACACATTGAGAAGTGCTCGTATGACAATTTGTAAATATACTGAGGAAGCTGGAAACAGGGTGGAAAGAAAGATGTCTGTAGGATCTTGACCAAAACCATTCTAACACTGCTTAAGGCTCAATACATACGCTAAATGATTCTCAAAATGAGCTACAAGACGGTCCTAGGGACTGTAAGCAGCTTCCACAAAAATACTTATGAAGCCAGCATAAAATTTGAGTCTCGCTGATTTGGACAAGAATTTAAACAATAGATTTGAAAAGATATGCAGATGGTTCGTGTTAAATAAAAGCCTTCAACTATCCCAAGAAATCAATTTTCAGCAGTACAAATCCTGCTGTTTAGAATACAAATTTTTTCAAGTATACTGGAGAAGTGTTTTTCCAGGCATGATGTACACACATCGTGATCAAGTTCAAACCATGGTATCATTATCTGGAGTTTTAAGAGTCAAAAACAGTAACTTTCTACCATCTGCTGTTAAAAAACAACCACCACCACCACCAAAACCCGTGCTATGTCAAGAGAAAGTCCTTATGCCCAGCTGCAGGAGCACTGCAAACCTACATGATTTTTATTATCTTTCTTAGTACTTAAWTGTTACATCCATTATGTAGACTGACAAACTAAACAGAAAAACATTCAACTTTTATTTCAACTCAACTACGATTTGAAAGAACAAATTAGTAATCTCAAAAAAAGGTTGGTAATCTTTACAGGAAATTAAGAGTTTCTGAAGCATGACAGGAAGCATCAAGGCTGCCACTGCTTAGCACAGACTTTGTCACATGCAGTGTGGGGAATCTGGGTGTCAGTCAGAGCTGTGATGTTTAACAAGCTGCTGCATGAAATAAAACTAACAAAGACAAAATAAGAAAAAGAACATGTGGCCCAGAGGGATGTTGCTAACCAAAAGGTATTGAAACTGCACTGTACCATGCACTGCATCCATGGAGACTGCCACAGATCTATTACTGCTTGTTTTATTTATTACTCTGCTAGACAGCTCTCAAAGGACTCTATACAGGATGTCTCCAGGGAGCTTTTATCAGGTGGGGTTTTTTTTCCCCTCCAAAGAAAGATTATAGACCTGGTACTTTTCCTCAGCCCTCAAAAGTCCAGTTATGAAGCTAAGTGTTTTAAACCACAACAGCCCAAAACAAATCTCATTTAAGAGATTTAATTCTGCACCTCTCAAACCCACACAAACTGACAAATAAAAGCCTGTTTATTTCTATAAGCAATGCTGCATTTTCAGAATGTACTTATCCGATTATGTTTATTGCCTCACAACCAGCCAGTTACAAACTGAACCACGGCCACGTCCAAAAGTGATATCCCTTTGAGGTAAGATTATTTTCCTAAGTAGAGGTCTCCTAACAGCTGCAGCTCCAGAATGTACTTCAAAAGCTCCCTCCTCTCTTTCAGGGTCACCTTTGTCAAGTCTCAGGGAGCCTGACCATGTTTATACTTCTGCAGGTAATTAGTCTGGCTCCTTTCCCATGTCATTTATCAAGTTGTCAATTGTATCAATTACAGCACAAACACTCAAGAATATGGCTGGGTTTTCTTCTTTAGCTAAAGGAGAAACTTTCTTTCTCCAGTAAGTACCAGTAATTTGTTTAAGGTATATTATGACATAGAAAACCAGCAAAAATTTAGACTTTACTGCACAAAATTTCAAGTTCCACCAATATRCACACTTGGAAATCCAGCATAACCTGCAAGTGCTATAAGCCCATCGTACACTTATGGTTTTACAGATTTTACTTTCAGTATTTTGGAATCTGTAGAGCCGAAAACAGAAGAAGAGCTAGTAAGGACAGCATGATGCTCACAGATTGTCACATATCTTGATTAATCTACATTTGTGACAATTATGCATCTGACCCAGAAGCAGTCACAAACAGGAGGCACATTGCTGCTGTAGGCACATATAACTATGCTCACAAACTAGTAAAGCTTTATAAACATTGATGCGAAGTACAGGGTAGGCTTGGGAGCCAGCATACTGCATTAGACTTGATCTTCCACTAAAAGTTTTATAAAATGTATTTTTAAATAATCAGAATTAAACCACAGTCAGAGCTTTCACAGAATGCGTATTTGTTTCAGGATGTTGACTGTTTCTCCAGAACTAACAGAATGTAATTGTTTTCCAACAGTGCTTGACAGATGAATTCCAGGTCCAGACTCCTCAGCTTCCTCTCACTGCAGAAAGGTCTAGATCTGGTTTTCCATTTTGCTTTAATGTAGCTACAYGATTGTGCATCAGAGCCAGCATCTTTGCAGTCAGGCCTCCTAGAGAGCAATATGCAACCAGCTTTAAAAGACAAAAAAAAAACCCTACAGGATGCCACAGTTATGTGATACAAGACCTTTTTTGGTTGTCAGACTTGAATGTGCAACTTCTGAAACATTCTCAGCTCAGCCAGTASAGAAAGAAAAGAGAATTTTAAGAATTATACATTGACTTCAGCAAGCTGATATTTATCATGGTGAGTCTGCAACGGAGTCTATACTCCAGAGTATAGAAACTACATTCYATTGTTGTCTGCTGACCTAAAAATCACTATTAAATATAGCTTTAAGTCTACAAGATAAAGATAGGTACCATTAAATCTGGAGTGTCACCAAAAGTAAAGCTATACATCACATCCAAGCAACTTCCTGCACTGTGAGTTTTAAGTTAACATTGTTAGATTCAGAAAATTCTGACAGATAGAAATATTATTTAGTACCTCACTGTTTCCTGCTACAAAGTGTCAGTTGCATTATCATTTTTACCAGAGTGCACTACAGAATCTCATGGTTCACATTCAGTTCTGGCATTATGCTTGTTCTCAACTRGTTTTTCACTGCTACTGCCTATGTAAGAAAAATTCATTTGTAAGCTGGAGCATCTATTTGTACCCTACACCTGGTTATAGTTAGACATCTGTCACAGAACTGCACACATGTAACCTACACCAATGTATTGCTCAGATGATTTATAACTAAAGGTAACCAAATTCACATTCAGCTTTCCCTCAAAGTAGTAAAGAGTAGAACAAACTTCTTGCACCACTTTGACCTGTCCAACTCATTTCTTACCCCTGGAAACTCTGTGTTGCACAGGGAGAGCCCTCCAGCCCCTTTTCCCCTTCAGCAGCTCACTTGTTAAGCACAATAACCTGACTGACACTGCACCAAAGCCAGAGCAAAAATGCCAAAGTGACATATCAGCAAGAAGATGTATTCATGAACTGATCTGCTGACTGACCAACTTACCCTTTCTGTCCAAGAACACAAAGGACAGGAGGGATATAGCACAAACCACACAAGCAGTGCTGTTCTCTAATGCAAAACACTTTACCAGGAATGCATTTTGAACCAATGCAAATACCTTTATAATAACAGTTTATAAATCATGCTCTCTTTAAAGAGAACGCACTGTCCAAATGAAAGATGATAAGTCTTCAAATGTCTGACAAATACACAGTTCAAAAGAGCCCAATTTACCTCCATACCATCAAGCACACATTTGAAAAGTTACTAACTTGAATGACATAACCCAGAGCAATAATGCTACATAGATTTCRTAGTCCAGCAAGTGACTGCACCACCCTGTACTGTTCTGTAAATCAGCACTTAAATTACAGTCTTGATTCCAAACCAACTCACACAGGGACTCAGAAGGRTGACACAGTAGCACTAAGATTCGGCTTTTGCAGTCAACTATGTGACTTGCTACTTGTGGCAGGAGAGTATTACTTTCCAAACTTAAAGCATCAGGTGGAGGCATCMCGTTTTAGCCACAATGTCACCTGAACTGTACAGAGGTGACAAACTCACTGCTCAAACATAATTTTAAAAGACCACTTTTGCCAACTTCTACCTAAAGACCATTTAAGCAGTAACCCTAACCACTATTTCACCCAATTTATGAGATGTGCTAATGATAACAGTAGGAGGCACACTTGACTCAGAATAACTAGAGCTGAGATTAATATATACAAGGGGAATGTAAGTATTTGAAGGCTAACACTACACTAAGAATTTCCTTGCAGTAACTGAAGCCGAGCACTGACACAAAGCAGTTACTGCTGAGCTCTTCACAGCTCCACTACACTCACAGCAGGGCAGGTATTTCACATTTAAACACCTGCACCCAGTATTTAAAGTAGGTTCAGTTACAATTTGCTTCATATGAGACAGGTCACAAAGTAAACCAGGATAGTCCATCATTCACCTGTTTTGGGGGTTTTGTTACATTCAGCAAAATTGACTCATCTTTCACAGATTCAGAAAAAACAGAGTCTTGGCCTTGGCTTGTTGGAGATACTAAGAACACCAGGAGGGTCGCCCAGTGAATTTCTGCTCTTCCCCCTTCTATTTTCTCCACAGTTCAATATATCAAGGAGAAGGGGCATTACAAGGCAATTCAAAAGCCTTAAAGACATGGAGCAATATTCTCCAGAGTTTCACCAACAACTTGGGAACACCAGCTGCATTTCATGAACAGCATCCAAACTTCCTTTAAAAGGAAGCATATTGATAGTCTCAGGTTTTGGTCTTTATTGCTACAGAGCACATACATAAAAATTAGGCATAGATGCACCATTCAGAATTAAGAAATCATTTTGCCAGACACCACCACAAGACCTTCAGTAGTGCTGTTCAGAAGACTCTAGGGAGGTGGGACACCTCAGATGCCTATGCTTGCCAGCATGAATACAGAGGAAAAAGCTCTGCTTTTGCTGAGGAATATTATTTCAAGACAATTAAAAATAACCAGTTGGTTATGGTTTCTGTAATATAGCATAGAAGAAAACCATTCACACTTCCCTAATAAAATAATGATGCTTTGAAGGCTCACCAATCCTCACAGCATGGCATTCTGGAAAACCAATGACATGTAAGTTTCAGTCCATCTTTGGGAATGCAGATTGCATTTTAATACAAATCATTGATAACAAATATTAACCTGCCAACAATTATCTTTTCCTATACAGGAGGATATACCCATCATACCAATAAATACCAACTTCCTCCTTTTCTTTCTAATCACAAACAATCAAACAGGACTTAACCTTAGAATATTCTACTAGCTGTTCAGTCCAGCTCCTTAGCAAATACTTTTAACAGCTATAAAATTTACATTCCTGTTTTAAACTTGTCACTTTGCACTGTCTCCTTATGAGAGGAAAACTAGAGCCTTCAGAATAATTTAACCCACAAGGCACTCCTGCAATGCAGTTTACCTCTGAGCAAAACATCAAGTATTTCCCCCATGCAAATATTTTCATTCATGCTTTTTTCAACCTGTCATTTTCAATACTACTCATGAAATGCTTCAATTAATTGAAAGCCAAGCAACACACCCTTTAAAAATGAGCTTCTTTATTAAATTCCTTCAAAGGTGGTGCTTCTTCAGACAGCTTGTCCACGTGGTACCGATGATGATGAAGACACTTCAACAGAGGCAACTTTATGAAAAGCAACTGACATGAGTTTCTGACCAGTAACCGTGAGGATTAAAACAGTTTTCAGAGATTAAAGTCATAGAACTCGAAAATTGAAAAGATAAAAATTTCAAATAAAAGTCATATAATTTTGGTAGCTTATTAATCTCCTCACAGTTCAAACTGCCCCAGCAAAGCTTCAGCAGAGCCCAACACTTGATCATTTCACTTTAAATTAAAATTAATGCTCAAGCAGACGACCACAGCAAGTATGTAGCTAGCTTGGAGGAGCAGGACATGCTTAAGGGTCACAAAGAATACTTTCTTCCACAGTTAGTAAGCACTACTAACATAATGAACCAAGATACTGGTAGAATGCTTGAGCAATCATCCAAGAGAAAATATGAATTCAAATGAAGACATCTTTTAATAAATTCCCTCAGCTTGGCTGGAACTGATATAAAATCACTTCTGAGAAAGTTTTGGTGCAGTTACTTCAATCAATCGTTTGTGAGCAGCTAACTGCATAAAAACCCTATAAAGAGTTTTGGGATTTTGACCCAATGCTCTTTTGTCTGCCCTAAACTGGATGGGAACACAAACAATTATAAAGACATGAGCCCCTCTATGAATCGCACCAAAACCCAACACTAAAAAACAAATACTAAACCTTTCAACTTAATACCGAGGCTTTGAAAACAAACCAGCACACCAGGTGTTTGTTCCTGGTACTCCAAGCTCTTCCCACTTCTTTTAAAGGTTGTTGCACAGCAACCTGCGTCTGTTATACAAGCTCTGACTCGCAGGGAACTAAGGGTGTTCTTGCCATCCTCAGACTGGGCTGCTACAGAACTCAGGCTCTGCTCAGTCTAGAAACTTGGTAAAAGAGCAGTGTCTTAGTCCAGTTTAATCCACCAGTCCTTTGGAAAGGTTAAACTTTAGGGCGTTTTTTACAGCTTCAGGAAGAAGATAATTTCTTTCTTTCCTTGTGCCTGTTAACAAGTATGAACCCTGGAACACGGGATGAAAAATACAGCTTTGCAAAACTAAACGGTGCRACACATTACACAACCTGTGTATGTTCTAGTTACCTGCTGCAAAAATCCACTGCCACTACCTATGAAACGTCTGTGAAATTCATGTTTTCACTTTTTTTCCTAAGAAAAACACCTAAACCAATTCTGAAACATTAAGGCTAGCTCGACATTCACTTAAGACATTTTCCCTCAGTCTCCCTGAAGCTGCACACAAGTGATTTTACAATCCTCTGAGCTACCTTTTGGAGGCGTAAAATGCGACACACTCTACCAAACAGAACTGTAGCACGTTTTGTGATGATAAAGCTAAAAGACTCTTCAGAGGGCACAGTATTTAAAATAATTAAAAGGCAAACTGACTCCAAGGAAAGGATGCACCTTTCTTCCAGAGGACTGCCTCAGGTAAGGTCTGTAGTTCCTTCTGAATTAAGCAGACCTCGAGCTGATGGGTTTAGCCCCCTTCAAGCATAGTGACTAGCACCTGGGAGAGTGGCTGTGCCGTGGTAATTCACATTTTTTATTTATTTATTTTACCTGTAGCTCGCACCAGGCAACTTCCACAGTGGTATCAGTATCCAGTCCTTTATACACAGTTTTGAAAGAGCCTCTTCCAATCTCGATGTCAAACTTCAGGAAGCGGCCATCCGGGGAGATGCCCACTGCCTTGGTCTCAAGCTCTTCGATGTCTTCCTGCTGTGTTCTCCGCTCCTCAAATTCCCGGCTGGCAGCTGACAGGCTGCCAGCGGCACTGGTAGGGGGTAGCGCAGCTGCCTCGTCCCCCTCCTCCTCCTCTTTGGGCAGCAGCGGGGCGGCATCCTTGGCGGCTGGGGGCTCCTCAGCAGACTGTCCTTCCAGGGGAAGCGGGGCGGGCGGCGGCGACTGCGACAGCACGGAGGTGGCCTCGGTGCCGATGAGAGCGCTGGAGACGATCCGGCCGATATCCTCGGGAGGGAACACCAAGGGAGCCGCGCTGCCTCCCGAGACAGGGGCCGAGGGCGCTGCGGGCTGCAAGCTGGGCAGCTCCAAGGCCGTGGCGTTGGAGTCGCAGATCACGCTCCGGCGGAAGAAGCGGTGCTCGGTGGCTGCCGCCCCTCGGCTGTCCTTGTCCATGGTGTGGCGGCGGCGCCGGTACTCCTCACTGCGGCCTCCGTTCCCCGGTCCGCCGCCCGCTCCACAGGCGCCGGAGGCTCCGTGCTCGGCGGCTCCCAGCTTGTTCCCGACGGAGCTGTCCGAGCTGGAGCCGTTCTTGGGCGGCGGCGGTGGGGGCACCAGGAAGCGCGGTCCCGGGATGCCGCTGCCCGAGGCGTCCCCCGACATGGTGCCCCGGGGGAGCGCGGCTGTGGCGAGGCGGCGGCGGGAGGCGAGGGAAGGGCCGGTCACTGAGCGGGGAGCGCGCCCGGCCGCGGCTGCCGTTGCAGCTGCAACAGAGGAGGGTCCCAAGGGCTCCTCGCGGCGGAGCTGGGAGGCTGGGCCGGCGGGGTGGATCCCCGGTCAGCGTCTGCATCCATCCTGCAGCAGGGAGCCGGGCAGCGGGGCCGACATGGAGCACCGGGAGCGGACGCGGGACGCCGGGATGGAGTGGGGGCGGCGAGGGAAGGGAAAGCCCGAGCACCGGGGAGGCCCCCGACCGGGGAGACGCCGGTGCCTCGCCCGGCTGCAGTCACCCCCGGCGACGGAGAGCGAGCGGGGCCGGCCCGGGCGCGGGGAGGGGAGGGAAAGGGGCCAGGAGGCGAGGAGGGAGCGGGGCGCAGGGCCCGCACGCCAAGAAAACCGCCGCGCTCAGTCACTCGCTSCGAGCGCGGGAGGCCCGGGCAGGCCCACGGCAAGGAAAGGGGTCCCAGGGGCTCAGCCCCGCCTCACCGGGGCGCCCATGGCGGCCGCGGCCTCTCCACCGCCCGGCAGGCGCAGCCACCGCCCGCGCGGCCGGGCCGCGCTCTCTCCAACAGCCGCGGCCGCCTCGCGCGGAGCCGGAAACCCTCCTCCTCCTYCTTCTTCTTCTTCTCCTGCTTTTTCTTCTTCTCCGCCTGCTGCTGCTACTGCTGCCGCTCCTGCTGCCCGCGGCCCACAGCCGCCGCTCACCGGGGCCGCCGCCGAGCCGAGTCCGGGTGGCGCCCGGCGGGCACGACCGAGCGCAGCCGCCCGGAGACGCCTCCGCGTAAATGGCGACGAGCGGGAGCGCAAAACCGACACACAGCAAAGAGAGAGAGAGGAGGGGCCGCACCGGCGGCCACGCCCCACCCCTCGCCCCCGCTGTGGAAGGGAGGTGGCCGCTCCCGCCGCGCGCGGGGCACCACGGGAGTGGTAGTTTTCAGCGGCCGGGCCGGCCCGAGGGGGCCGCCCGTGGATTCACCCTGGATGCAAGGGAGCAACGGAGGAACGAGGACCCCGGCGTGCGCCCAGGGCCAGGGGGCCGATGTGCCTATGCGCGAACTCGTCCTGCGCGGCCACCCCCTCCTCCGCCCGCCCAGCGGGGCCAAAGGCACTGGGTCGGCTTGCGGTGCTTGTTTCTTCAAGTGCTGTGCTACACCCACACGTTAAATATTTCAAATTTATGTGATTATTTAAATATTGTATATAAATAGATAAATGTATTTCACAGCATAACCCGTGTTGGCAGGGACCCACAAGGATCATCGAGTCCAGCTGCTGGCCCTGCAMAGGACCATCCCCAAGAGTCACACCCTGTGCCTGAGAGCTTTGTCCAAACTCTTCCTGAGCTCTGTCAGGCTGGTCCTGTGACCACTGYCCTGGGGAGCCTGTTCCAGTGCCCAAATACCCTCAGGGTGAAGAACCTTTTTCTACTATTCAACCTAAACTTCCCCTGACACAACTCCAGGCCGTTCCCTTGAATCCTGTCACTGGTCACCAGAGCGAAGAGATCAGTGCCTGCTCCTCCACTTCCCCTTGTGGAAAGCTGTAGACAGCTATGAGGCCATGTTTTCAAACAGCCTCTAAAATTCTTTAAAATCATGGGCAGCAATAATTCCATGTAGCTGAGTACCATACGAACAAGTGAGGGTTTGGGGGTTTCCTCCATTTAGGCGATCCGAAGAGGCACTAAATGGCCAAGCAACTTAAAAGGCAAATAACTGTTGTGTAAATGTCATTATTCAAAAGAAACAGAATTTGCAGCCTCTACCCTTAACACAAGTGTTACCCTGTGGCCATTTCAGTCATGCTTGTGGCTGCTGTACAACCCAGGTTCTGTACAGCCTGGATTCAACTACAGCAACCAGAGGAGCAGCAAGAGCCCACGTGAACCCTGACACGAATTGGGAACTTTCAGGTTAACAAAGCCTTGGCAAAGACGAGTCATCTAAATTATTTATATCATGTTCCTCTTTTTTATCAATAAACCAAAACCAAGCACTTTCCTTCTTACGACAGCAGTCTTTTGAAGTGAACTGGAAGGTACTGAAAGAGGAGCAAATGATTTTGTACCATGACTTTCAGGCAACTACAAATCAAAAATTACACTGAGGAAGAAAGAGAAAATTAGGAAATTTCCCTGCATAAATAATCTGTTCCCAGCAAACACACTGTGGTTTTAAATACTTTTTTTAAAGTTACTTTTAAACCAGCAGATTAGAGGAAGTTGTGTGTTGCTGATGCGAGGCCTTAACTCCTTCTGAACAAAGTAGCACAAGTGGCCCTTTCAGAGCTTCACAGCTCCCAGCTACAAATCATCAGCCTGAGCAACTCTCACGTGCTTGTGCTCCTCACAAATAAAATTTGACACCACACAGTAATCAGCATACTGTTGTTTTCCGTACATCCTTCTGTCCTACTTTTTAGTCTTTGTGAAACAAACAAAATAATGGCACAGTCTTTGCAGAGAGAACAAGAAGTGTTGTGTTATACAACTCTACAGTAAAGACTTCTGCGTGGCTTAAGCCTTCTAGAGCTTGCCTTCACTGAAAATGTTGATTTAGTTTGTATATTCGTCACTTGAACTGCATTGGCACCAAGAGCAGACATGCTCCAAAACAATGCTGAGCTGAACAGGGTAATTTGATTAGCAGCAGAGTGACTGGATCGAAACTGATTAACCCATAATTCAATCTGCCACATCCCTGCTGCATCGCCAGGACCAACGTCTCCTCTGATACCGAGCAGGGTTCAGCTTCACTCCACACGTGACTACAGGTATTTGTGCATCTCTCCTGACAGCAGAATGACAATTCATTTGTGGCATCAGCAGGTATATTCATGCTGGCTTTATACTGTTAAGAGTAGTAAGACACAGTAGCAGAGCTCCAGCTCCGGCTGACAATSCAGGCCCCATTAGCTCCCCTGCTCTGTGCCACTCCAGCAGCACTGCTGTTGCTGCCTTCTGGAGCTACAYTAAAAGCAGAGATCTGCCTTCCTCCACTGCCCGCTGCATTTTTTACCAACCCTTTGGATAGGACCAGCAGGACTAGATAGCAAACCTTGCTCCAGCTCGGTGCCTGATGTRACTCCAGAAGCGTGTACCTAAAATAATGCAGTGATAAATCACTCCCTGTGGTGTAAGCCTGCAGAGCTGTTAGGTGAATTCCACTTGCATCATCAGGAGGCTTTGGCAGGCAGCTCCCAGGTCTGTGCCCAGCCATGTCCTGTGTGATCTCCTCCACGAGGTGGAAGGGCTGCAGCTGGGGAACCACCGCCCTGTGGTCTACCTGTGGCTTAGAGACCTTGTGTGCTGCCCCCTTCTTACTCAAGTGCCTTTCACCCATTGTGCTTAAATATATTTTCCCTTAGTTAATTAAGCAAAAGCTTTGCGAAAGAGACTACAGCATAGCCACAGGGGGCCTGAGGCGGGCTTCTACCAAGAAATGGTGGTAATTATGTAAAAAGGCACCTCCCCGCTGTCTGATCCAGCACATTCCTTGGTAGTCTTGAAATTCAAGGAGGCTGGTCCTCAGTGCGAGGTCCCTAACACCCGGCTCTTCTCACTGGCTCCTCTTCTGGGCGGAGGTAGGCAGAGCAATCATCTTGGCAGGAAAAAAGAGCTGAGCAGCTGACCTGGAGGTGGGAATGATGGATTTTTGTCTTCTTTGGCTCTGAAAAAAGAAGTGGTATGATATTGGCAATTATATTTTATGTGGGTGTTGATTTAATTTTGTCATTCTAAAAAAAGATGAGTGTAATAAAGAGTGTGGGCTTGCTTTCCCTTCAATTTTATTTCTTTTAATCTGTAAAACTCTGTTTAGGCTAAATGGAAAAGTTCAGTATTGCAAAAAGATTTAATAAGCCTTAAAGTAAATTCTATATGTATTCTATGTTTAGAAACAATTAATTAAAATAGTTGCGGTGCCAGAGCTTCTCAGCCAGTTAAAAATATTTATTTTGCCTTTTGCTGTAAGAAAAATCCACAGAAATAAGGAGCCTGACTGTACTTGAGAAATTACAGGCAAAGAGACTTAAAYGATCTTTTGATTGAATCCAAAGGGCTTACACTTGACATCGTAAAAATATCCTTCTGTCAAGCCTTTTTCACTTACAGTCATCTTGCTTGGAACAATAATAGTTTAAAAAAATTACTGTGAATGAAGTGATTTTGAAGTTGACTGAATCAAAAATTTTTTTGTGTTTTGCTTTCCCCAGTGAAATTTCATCCGCTGTTGGCATCCATGACCTGTCCATGTGACAAAGTAATAATGTGAAGCAGCTATTCTCTATTTTCTCTTATGCAATACATTATGCAATACAGGAGGCTATGCCATAATTTTGATGCATGTGATTTTATTCCATAACCTAAGTGCTCTTCAAAGCAAACTCCTCATCTCAGTTTTATTGCCCATTACCAGATTGCAGCTACAGTGCCATATAACAACAGTGACAATACAAATTTTTCTGCAACAGTTTCTTCTTTTTCCTGACATTTCTTAAATCGAGGCCTCTGCCACAGTGTTCACTCTTGTTTCTTAAAGCTGAAAGTTAGTGAAACAAAATATTTCAAGACCTCATGCTTGAGAAATCAAAGTTTAACTTTCCAGATATTGTTTTGCTTTGTTTTTTCCACCCAGCAAATCAAAGTTAATTGGAAACTTTTTCTAAAACCTTACATTTCTTTTAATTTTATTGAGGTTTTGTACTTGCAAGCAGCTCTGGGAGTCAGGTCAGTTGTGAAATCACTGTAACCATCCCTGGGCAGTTTAAGTCTTCAGGCTCTGTAGTAGATGGTCCATCAGATGGTGTTGGATGGGGAGTCCTGCCCAAATCTCTGAATATGGGTAGTCTCTCCACAAGCAGGGACCATGGCAATTGGAAAAGAGCAAGAACTATAAGTCTTATAGGGCTCAAAACTAAACATCCCTCTTTATGCTCTCCTGGCTTACAGGGTCTGCTAGTTCTGCAGGAACACAAGTCCTCACTACAGCCAAGACACCTGAGCAAAGTGTGAGCTCTAACTCACACTAGTGGAAGAGGCAGCCAGACTGTACAAGGAAGACTAAATCCAGAGATGATGAATTTATGTGACATTTCTTATTTATTGCTTCAGAAAATGTCAACAACCCTGCATCACAAAAGTGGAGCATAGCATGTGCTTCTTCATCAGATTGAAACCTACGTTTCCCTTTCACCCACCCATCCACCCCCATTCTAGCTACTAGAATAGAAAGCATAACTCTTTTTCTTTCCTTTCTCTCACTATTCTCTTGAGCTACATTAATAAATGTATTCTAGGCATGTGAAAGTAAACCAGTGAGAGAACCAGCAGATGGATATATCACTGGTTTGTTACCTGTGCTTTTGAAGGACCAAAGTACAATTTTCCACTCTATTAGTAGGCATTCTTAGTCTAGAGTTYATTGTAGGCTGTGCTGCTGTCTCCCTGTTGTTTGTATCTAATCAACTATTGTATTTATTATTAGCATATTTATCTATGTACATTCTCCAAACTTAATCCATTCAGATAAAGTTGAACAACAAGAACATGATAGAGGGACATTTAAAATAACTCAAGCACTGAATTTTGTCAGAGATGAGATTCAGTTATTGYTCATGCTCATGTATATTTTAAACCGTATCAAGCCATAATGGCAGATGCTGTGGCCAAATTCAACGTCAGTCCTACTGGAAGCAGAGGAAGAACATGGCTCACTTCTTTCTTTGTCATCTTCACGGCTATTCTTGCAACGTTTCTTTATATAACGAGTTTATGAAGTAGCTCAACAGTGAGTAAGTGTTGTGGAAGCACAGATATCTGCTGAAATCAGCATCATGTTCTTCCTTTTTTTGTGTCTTTAGTCAATTGCTCAGGATGCCTCATTTATCTTTTCTCTCKCTGAGGCTTTAGGGAATTCTGTGCTTCACAGCGGTGTCATAACACTTCTAAGGCAAGCACAGAAGCAGGGGCACTGCTTTAATGAAGAGGAGCTGTTTGATGAAGGTGGGTGGAGGGAAGTGTGAAGAAGATGGTGATGCTGTGTTTGCAACTGCCTCTGTTAGTGATGCTGTGCAGCAGTCAACCTGCCCTGCTTTCTGCTCACCGCTCACAAGCTGATGAAAATCAATCACTCGCACAGCAGGTCGAGTCMTGCTCCTCTCTACATCAAAGTACARAAATAAAGTACTACTCACTTCAGTCAAAGCAGGAGCAGGCTCGTATCCAGCATAATGAACTTCCTCATGTCCTTCAAAAGCACAGTCTGGTCCAAATGCAAAACATTAGTCTGYTCTGGTGCCATTTATGCCTGATCCAGTACCGGAAAGTGCTTGCCATTTCTGAAAGGTGTTGAGCATTCCCGGAGGATAATGAGTGTTCTCCATGGCCGTTGACAGTGGGGAGAGCGAGAGCACTGAGCTCTTCACAGTGRGGCTCAACACCTTGCAGAACTGAGCCCTGAACAAGGCAGGATTCCTGAAGGAAAAAAGGAACATGCGATCATTTGGCTGAAGGGAGCAATATAAATCTGGAGTAACCTCCTCAGACCACTTCTCTCCTTGCCAAATAGTCAGCGTGAGGAGTGATTGGCAAGTTGTGCACATTACAGAGTTGTTCACTTCCAGACTTGGGCAGCTGGCTCCTCTTGCAGCCTGCCAGGACCAGGAGCACAGGCACAAAGTTGAAACGTAACACATTCTGGCAACCCACAGCTGATGCGTGGCCTACTGCAGTGGTTTGTCGGGAGTGAAAGGCTTTGCTGACAACATAAGCACACTGGTATTAAAAGAGACTTAAACAAAATTCTATACCTGAATGACCCATGCTACACACGTGCAAAGTTTTCCCACTCATGTCTTTTCAGTGGTGTAATTATAATCCAACGAAAAAATATCCAGGGTAAACAAGCTTGTCGGGGCCACTGCCAGATGACACAGGTTGCAGCAGCTCTCGTGGTGCTCAAATCTGTGTCCAAGACTGGGAAGAGAATCAGGGAGCTGCAGCTGCCCTGCAGATAGCACTAGATCTTTCGCTGTGCTTGATCTGAAGTGAAACACTCCAGGGAATCTACTTCATGTTTCTCAGAGGCTTTGGGAGGCTGATGAGTGTCTTAGAGTTCCARGTGAGAAGGGAGAGGCAATGTGAGTGTATTTGGTAACTGGAAAATACAGATACAGACTGGAAAAGTTCTCCATTTYCTTTTCATGCCTGTGGTACTAATTAAATGCAGACAATCCTGATAGGACTGTCACAGATGGTTGGTGACTGACTCCATCACAAAACATCAGTCTCTCCAAATCAATGAGATACACAAGAACTCATCAAGTAGCCTCAAACACAGTAGAATGGAAATTAATAGTTCAACTGCCTTTGAGATGTGACAAAATGTTTTTTAAAAGTATTTCGATTACATATATGTGTGTATATCTACACATATATATATGACACCTCTATTTTAATRTCTTTCTCTGAGAAACAGCTTTCCCAATTCATCTACCTCTGATGCCAACACAGTGGTTCTGCTGTTTCAATCCTGAAATATCAGCCTTTTAAAATGTTTCTGTTTCATATTCTTGTTTCGTGAAAACAACTTCCCCTTCTCATACATCTGTCCACAAACTATTAACAGTCACTGGTAGCTGAAAAGTGAAGACATTGTCTTGTGRGGACACAAGAAACAGCACAGTAAAACCAGAGTATGAAGTATAGCAGGAGCAACGTCTTTCTGCTCAGACAACTCCTCAGCTGCCTTAGGTAGGTATGTTTAGATACAGGCACGGCTTCAAAACTTTCAGCTACACAAAGCTTAAATAGAGAGATTTTTCTACAGCAATACCAGTAACAAGGACAAATTATTAAAATTTTTGGATGAGTCAGAGTCATTTCCTGTAGTTGACTCCATCCACTTTGGGATGCAGTGCTTAACTTCTCCAGTGCCTGCAATCTGAGCTATAAGCTGTTTACTCCCAGCACCTTGTTCCTCCATCAGTAGCCTCTCCACTGTGGCTGGAGACAGGCACACAAACGTGCATTGTCAGGACCCAAATCTGCAAACACTTCAGCTGGGAAACAGTACTTAGTTCTATGAACAGTCCCATTAACACTTCATATTGCACACAGCAGTAAGTGTCTGAAGGATCAGGCTCTTAGTGATTATGTGATTTACAGGTACATCACTTGAGATTCAAAACAATGCAGGTCATAGAAAGGCAAATAATTCTGGTCTCTCTTAAAGCACTAAAAATCCCCAAATCAAACACCAGTACCTAAAATTAGATCCACAATCAAGTGACAGAGATTACACAACATTCATTACAAGGTTTGCCAGGATTTTCGAGCAGAAAAGAACCAGAAGGAAATATAGATCTACTCATTAGTACTTCTAATATCACAGCRAGTGAATTACTTTTTAAAAACATCTTGCATTACTGGGAATATTCAATCTCAGGGGAAACAAACAGTCTCTGAGCAGCTTACACTTTTGGCAGCAGCCCAAGATAGCATGAGGCGCAAATCGCACAAATGCCCGAGTGTGTGTAAATTCTGTGCTCAACATCTGCACAAGCTTTCTTCCTAACTGTAAAAAAAATCCTGGTTTGTTTCTTTGTCCAAAATTCAAACATCATATGAGGCGCATCAGAAAAATTATGATTGTTTCTTGGATCTGAATCTTTTGTGTCCCCTCACTCTACCAGATATGTAACATCCCATGTGATAGATCATGTATTGACAGTCAATTGCAACATAAAACCAACAAAAAGGCCACTTACAATTCTGTGATTTGCTTCCTTTAAGGGACTAATTTCTGTTAATTTAATTAAATTAATTTAGAAGGCCTGATTTCTGTTAAAATGCAGGTGTTATTACCATGCAGGAGGTATTGAGGACTAGAAATGTGATTATTTGAGCATTACAACAGTTTATAAATATTTAAAGCATTAAACCCCAGAGAGGGTTAGTGTAACACAGGAAAGGAACATTAGAACTACTAGGGTGAATTGTTGAATGGAAAAATGGACAAGTTTGAATATATCTGAATGTGGAATAATGTCTCAATAAGACAGAGCTGATACTGTATTACTTGACATTGTTTCAGTGACAATCCCTAAAGAGCATTCAAAATCTACTRAGTTAAAACATGCAAAATGAGAGATGCATTAGAACATGAGACTGATTACTTATGCAAACTGTTATAAACAGAGTTCATCAYCCTGATTTTAAGAGTAATGAGCTCATCATTGTCAGTAAAATGCATCAGTGGAAATACTTGGTTGAGAAAAAAAATACCCACCCTGAATACAGATATTTTCTTGGTCATCCACCCCTCCTGTTTCAAAACCAAGACATACACCCTCCTTAGTGCCTGTAAAACTGGTAGCACCTGTACACCAYACCAGGATATTAAGCTGTTCATATCATTTTATCAATGCTGTTGAGATCTCTGTACAGGAGGGAATAGTAACCACTGCTGTGGTGTGGTTTCTGACCCACTTGTTAGCAGCTCAGCTAACTCAGCTGGCTGGTTCAGAGTTTTTAAAAATGTAAGCTGACAGCAACATGCTCTAAATGTTGGACTAAGCAATTTCAGAGTGCATGTTTAGCTTACTGTCTTGATTCTTTCTTTTTTTCAAGTTTGCTTGGTAAGAAAGAAATATTTTTGCCTTAAAAAGGCTGAACATGGACAGACAGCATTTATCTGTATTTATCTACCTGCAATACACAATGTAGTCTCTACTTGTGCAGTGAACACTCTTAGTCTGGACACATGATATTGGGAATGCTAGAATCCTAACACAATCCTAGCTGCTTTTTGCTGGAATCTCATTAAGCCTTCCCGAAGTAGAGCCAAAAATTATATATGGAAGCTTGCCTTATTAAATCTTCTGTTACTACTCAGAAATTTATGCTGTGGATTTTGAGAACCTTATACTTGCTCAGGATCAMTAAATGCTTCCCTCCAAAGGGAGTTCTGTACGTCCAGGATTTTGAGAGGACCAACACAAAGCCCTTCAGAGAGAGGTACAGTTGAGTAGGAAGTTCTAACATGTCTGCCCAAGAGCAAAGTAGGAGAAAGGCAGCTCTCAAATTTCTGGAACATTGTGAGTTCAGGAGGAAGATGCAATACTGAGGAAGCAGGTAGGAAAAAAAAAAAAGGGGTTACAAGCCTTTTCATAAGGTTTTGTGAGGCTGTATTTTCTATTTAAGAATGTAGTTTTTATGATACAAATAGACATCACCAGTGACACTACATGCTGGATCAGATCTGCCAGAAGGACAGACAATTGCCAAAAGCAGACCACAGCACATTTTCGTGACGTCAAGAAAGAGAAACAAGAAGAGCTTAGCTGAACACAAATAACTCACATTTCCTCCAGTCAGTTTTCAGCTTCCAGTCTCAAAACTATGCCTTTTTGTTCTTCACACTTAGCTGTGTGAAGTTGTCCCACTAACCCATTCAACTCTGTCCCTTCTCTGTGGTCCTCAAGTGGTTCACGCCTTATTCAGATTATTGAGACACACAGTGCTTCTCTCTTAGCCATCTATGGATTGTTTTCCTACCTGAATCCCAGATTGCACAATGGGTATGATTGCTGCTTACCTAATGTTTGTTATAAAACCTGTGACAGCATTTTTTCCTTGCTGCTCTACAAGAGGAAATAGCATTTTATTTGAAATGCTGTGCTGAGTGTCAACATGAGAGGTGTTTTAAAAGAGCTGAGAAGTATGCTGTCAGGAAAATGTTTCCAGGCCTACCTTCCCTCCCACATCCAACTGTGTTGAAATAATCAAATGCTATACCACTCGTACTTGGGAAGAGGATGACTAACAGCAGCTAATTACTGCTCAATCTGTTGCCCTCAGCAGCTATTGGTCTGAATCACACCCACAGGCACCGAGGGGCACAGTTTGCAGTGCGGTGCTCTGGAAGCACCTTAATTTTCAGGGTCTTCCTTGGGAGGCAGCAAATGGGACAAGGACTCCACAGACTAAGATCCTATCACAGAAACTGCTGTCACCATGCCTGACTCAGCAGATGGCTTGAACACTCTGCCTGTGAGCCTTTTTGGGTCAGCCTTGTCCTGCTGGGGGCCCTGGGACAAGCCAATGTCACACTGCATGGAAAGCAAGACGTGGTTACTCGTCTCTTCCTGCTCCATCCTTGTGCAGCAGAGACTGAACCTAGCTCGGTGGTACTGGGTATTACTTTCTGCTTTCTTCCCAGTTTGCTGCTGCAGTAGCAAAGAGTTGGCAGAGGGCCTTCTGTATCATATTTGATCTGTTGACACTTGCAGCAGTGTTGGACTCGAACACTGTAGGAGTTTCCGTCTGGAGAAATATGGTAGCCCTTCCTGCCTCCTCGTTCCACTCCCTACGGAAAACCTCCCTTTTGTTTTCCCAAATTCTGGGCCAAATAAAATATACCAAAATAACACTGGAGACACAGAAGGAATCTCTTGCCTCAAACTTGGCCACGGAGCAATACATGCAACCATTAGTTGTCTCACAAGTGAAGTCATATGGGCGGAATCCAGGCAGGGTTTCACCAGCAGGGACTGCAGGTTCGCCCTGGCTGCTCTGCAAACAGATACCCCCTTGTTTGTGGTGGCCAGAATGACCACTTTTTCTGTTTTCGTGCTAGGAGAACCCAGCATTATACTCTTCGACTGTTTAATTTAAAACTTTCTAGGAAAGATAGGGACAGAAGGTCTTGAACTGTGCGGTGTAGCTGCCTGCTGGCCAACACGCTGTGACATTTCACTGTTGCATGGAGAGCAGGCAGGAAAGCAATACTTTTATCAGAGTTGTTAGAGTTCCTGCCTCGTTCCTGAAGCTTTTTATTATTGCAGGGATATTCTCCTGAGTGATCATGTAATTCTGCTGCACTCATATAATGTATTCAACACCAGACACCTGAGCCAGAGGTTGACTTTCTATAGCATAACCCACCTGCACAAAGCAACCAGTATTATCCTGCCTGTGCAGAGCACAGCTCTGTTGTAGGAAGCCTCTTACGTGTGCAGCAGCCAGCCCTGCACAGAGAGACTGCAGAGCCTCCTTTCTTACTTAGGGTTCCTCAGTGTTATTCCAGGCCCGAGCCATTACACCATGGAAGAATCTGGGGTTTGGCCTAGAGCTGACGATGTAGTACAATACTGTTCTTTACTTAGAAGTAAGATAAACGTGATTATCWAGCTTCTGTCATCACTGTCTCACCTGGGGCACCTCTAATACGTCAAGTTCTGCGCAGTTAGGTTAATGGTGCTGTCCCTTTAAGACAGGGGACTTAGAGAAGGTTTCTCTGAAATGTAGCTTCTCTGTTTCTGCTGACATGTGTGTTTGAAAAGCATATTACTAAGTAAAACCTGTTAAATTTACCTTACCTTATAGAGATTTTCGTCCCTGCGTGCAACCAATGTCAAGGCAATATGTCTGGTGATAATGAATAGCCACATACTGTGTGCTGTAACTTCAATTCTTTTTATGGAGCTTTAATCTCTTCCCGATTCCATCTGCCTCCTGTTCTAACAAAGGCCATATGGCTCTTCAGAGCCACCTATGCGCTGGTTAGGTGGGATGCAAGTGTTCRAAGCAGCACTCGCTCTTCCCAGGAAATTTCCATTTCAGGTATAGGCTGAGAATGGGGTCACYGACTGGCTGTGGACACTTACAGGATACATGGACTTGAAGGCCAAAAGGAACCATCAGCACAGGCTGACTGGACACCCTATTTAACCCGAGCTGAAGAATGACACCTGTTCTCCCCCTCCCATATGTGATAAGCCTCACTGGCTGAACCACATCAGAATTGTAGAGGTATTCAGTACCTAAACAAGGTGCTGAGGATGCCCTTCTGCGACTTGTCTCCAAACTTGCATGGATATTGACAAGTCATCTAGTACAGACAGCAAGCGAATTTAKATCGAGCAAAGTGCTCAGCCTCCATTTTCTCCTCCTTTCTCTAGCATTCCTCTCCTCATCTGGTACTGGTCTACTCTTTTCTGATGCAAATTGCTTGTAAAAATGTATATATCAAATTTGTTATCTTAGGAAGAAGTTCTGCCTAATGTTCTAGCAGCTTCTCAGCAGCAGCATTATTTGACAGATGTTCAGGAAAGAACTTTATGTCTCTAGCTAGGCTTTCACASTTGACTATAATGTGCTCTCACCTTTATATGGGAACATGTCAGTGCTGATAATGARACCCTTGCTTGTGGATATAGCAGATACAGCAACCACCTCTAGATCACCACTATTCATAAAGTGTGCTCTGAGTATCTACAGAGACTTCAAGGTAACAATTGCATGAATGTTCATAGGATCATTGGTTAAGTAACAAGACGAATAATGTTATTTWAAAAATCAAATAATAAAATGTGCAAGGATTCCAGCACTAGTCCACCTTTCCTGCTGCACAAGTCCTCCTTCTCTTACCTAACTTCCTCCTGTGTGAACTCCAGGTTTCCTCAATTAATTCCTGACAAACAGCCTTGCTCTGGCTTTTGTATCCTATGCTCCACATTCTTTGGATTTTTCTTATAGGTGTTATGGGTGAGATTTTTCACCTTTTTTTGCTTCTTTTTGTCACATTCCCTTGCCCTTGCACCCAGCTCCTCCTGGTTAACTGGTTCTCCACCTCTGCCTGCCTTTCCATCCTGCCTCCCCACCTTGGGTGTCATCACCACCTGCCCTCTGCTCTGAGCCTGCAAAGCCTCCATCAGTGGAGACCTTTGAGAACAGGTTAGACTCACATTTACCAGAAATAGCATAAGTACGGTTCATTCTGCCTTTGGGCAGGAAACCAATTAAAGGACTTAGCGAGGCCCCTTCCAGACCTGCATCTTTCTGATTCTATTATCCTTTGCATTAGTGGGAGAGCAGTAATGGAGCCACGCTTCTTGGCACAAAGTTTCCAAGTGATTGTTATCTCGGACTCCTGGGCTCGCAGCTGGAGATCCCCTTTTGGCTGCCTGCAGGGTAGCACAGGCTGCAGCCAGTGCCAGGGCTCGGGCTTGCCGTTTTGGCTTCGGCGATGACTTAAACATCCCAGCTTCTTATTTCCATAAAGCTATCAAATTCCTTTCATTTTCACTTATTCTATATTTTATAAAGACAACGGCCATAGATACTTCTTAGTAATTCTGATTATATTTGTATTTTTCGTTTTGACTAATTGTGCAGGTAACACAGGCAGCATACAACACTCYGCAGTACATCCTGGAACCATTTTGAGTATAAGTACTCTTTCGATCAGCAGATGAATTTGCTGTCAGGTGTGCAGGTAAGATATCCCAGTTAAGACATTCGGCTCTTTCAAAATTATTAATTTTCTCCAGTATTAAATTCCTTGGTAAATAGGTTTATAAAGAGTAAAAAAAAAAAATTGCTTTACCGCATGTAGAAACATTCTGGAATGAATGCCCCATTATATCCATCCAGCTGCAAATTGCTGTTATCTGTTCAGAACAATTAGCCTATTATACATCCTCTTAAAACCTGATACCAGCCCATCATCTTGGAGCCCGAAGTATAAAGACATCCATTAACTTCCTTATACTTTGGATCAGCCCGCAAAAACAGCTTAGTGTTCCAGCATCCTTCTCCATAGGGTTGCTCATTATCAGCTATCAGCTTTTGTGCTAACAGTTCCACACCGAGCACAAAAAAGAAGCCAAAGGGTTCGCCTGTGGTTTTCTATTATTTTAAGCGCTTTGGACTGAACTTACATCAATATTGTTATTGGTGTACTTAAAATAATAGTCAGAAGAATAGATGACTGGAAAAAGGTGAGGTGGTTTGGGGAGGAGGAGGAAATACCAATGCTGCTGGAAAAACAACTTTTTTTTTTTTRAAAAAAAATAGTGTTTCAGTGAAGCAGGTTTTACAACAAGCACCACTGGCTTCTATGGAGTTGCTCCTAAATTGTACTGAAAGAACTGAGGAGAGAGTAGAAATTTTATACAGGTAGAAAACAGATAAAATATACAAAACATTTCACACAAAATGGATCTTTGAAACAATCAGAAGATTTCAGAACTCTGGTACAAACAGTCCAAAGCTCAAAGGCTTTCAGGCTTGTGTAACCCTCTGAAGTAAATCCATGCAGCTSGCTGTGCAGAGAACTCGTAAAAAGCATTTTCAAAATCAAAGGCCTGAGTACCACACAGTTTCCTTGGAAAATTAGGCTGTCCCTGTGCTGTTGGCCAGTCTTTAGTCACCTTTAAATTACAACATGATGTGTACTTGTGGGTCATAGCAATTAATTTAATTTCTTCCTGCCTATTCCTTGAAAGTACTCCTGGCTAGCCTTTGGTCTGAGAGGGATTTTGAAGGTGTAAAACATTATTTGGTTTTTTTTAGTTGTGCTCTGTATTGTTTCCTTGCATTCCTTTCCCGTGGTTCAGTTTTCTCATTGTTTTGATTGTCTATTGCATCTCTGTTTTGCTACAAYACGGGAGCACCTCAGACAGATGCAGTTAGGCACGGACAAAAAAACCTGAGAATAAAATCTTGTGGTGTGAATGGCATTTCTCTTTTTCTTCCCATTGCTCGCAAAGAAAAGCTAATTGTTGTCACACCCTGCTCCGCACGTGAGACAGCGCACAGCAGGCTGCTCATACCAACAAAGATGCTCCAGTCTCCCAGTGCTGCCGGGAGCATCATCCCTCTCCCGCTACAAAGTCCCCATCCCTGTCTACTTTAGGGCTACTGAAAGGTACAGGCTTAGGCAGGGGCTGGCAGAAGGACACGCTGTCCTTTTTCCCTGGCTGCTGCTCCTAGCAGGGCGGGCTGGCCCTCTAAGAAGCTTGCAGAAGCAGCTGGTCCAGCTCGGTAATGACAAGTGCACAGGTGTTGGGAATTCGCCCAAGGGCACGGGTCCCAGCTGAGGGATGCAAATAGGGAAGAGGAGATGCCGTGCTTCAGAAGGAGATGGACACAGAGACAGTCGACAGTCCAACACAAAGGCAGCCCTTTCCCTAGGGTATCCAACAGGCGCTTCTGTCARGGCAGAGGCGCGACAGGGATTTTTCCTATTTGGTGGGTTGAATTGTTCTTTTCCTTTGATTCATTAGGGGGAAAAAGGCTTAAATTGGGATGCTCTCAGGCGAGTGCCCGTGGTGTTCGTTATCATAAGCTGGCAGGAGGCAAGGCTGCCCTGTGATGGTAAAGAACAGGAACTTTCCTCTATCAGCATCTTTCCATCCAAGCTGCTTGTAAAGCTATTTCGCTTTCTTCCCTCCATTTTCACCTTCCTGACTGAGGGATGCACGCTGCCAGCAGCCCCAAGTGATGAGAGAAAACATCTGGTTGTGATGTTCCAAATCAGGGAAGAGGCAGCAAAGGCTCAGAGCCTCTGTCTGCAGGTGACCCGGATAAAATATCAGCTTCCAAGGATGCTGTTTTCRTTCAGATGGCGGGCGCTGTCTGACAGGAAAAGAATTTTGTTCTATACCAGTTTTAAAAGAAGAGGAACCACTCTTCAAATAGTAATTCTACTATAATAGAAGGAAAAACCCCAAGTGAGTCAGAATAAAGTTTGGTATTTATAAATTGTTGATTTTGGAAGTCCTGTTTCAGGCGTCTTCAGGCAAGATGGTTGCATTATCATGCTAACTCGTAATCCTCAATATGCTTTGCATTTGCTATGGATTAYACACTGGGAAAGACTATGATTCTCTTTTGCCTTAAATYGAGGCAACCTTGTAACTTACATGATGGGCAGTCACAGTTGCCTGATATAATTTGGTATCATGGTCAGCATTTACACAGGACTGGTGAAGTCTGTGAAAAATGCTTTTGTTATCATATTTCTTGGCTTCCACAGCATGTTGGTTTGTTTTGKTTTTTTTTTGTAAAAACTATAACAAACCAAACCACTCTTCATATTAGTTAATGGGCACAGAAAAAAAAAATTCCTGTGGGAGGAATTTTTTTTCTAGCATAATGATAGATTTCACTAGGAAAAAATTCCGTTTATTCCAAAATAAACTGTTAGCGTTCTAAGCCATTTCTGTGGGGTTTTATCTATTATAATCTAATCAGAACTATTTTTAGAACACCAGTGCATAACAATATTAGGCGGCACTGATCTCTGAGACAATTTGAGACTCCCAGTCGAGTTTCTGCTAGAGATCCGTACCATAAAAAGCCCCATCACAAATTTGCCCCTTTGTTAGAGAGGCTGCCAGACAGATCAAGGACTTAAAGGGCCTGCCATTTGAAGTCTCTGCAGTTTGAAGATGTGCTGTCAGGGATCAGTATGGAGAAGGCTTTTGTTCTGCTGCTGGAGTAAGTGTTTGTAGATGAAAGGAGAACGCCTGCGCCCGGGCCATCAACCTGRCACTTTTCAAGATATGAAATTCATTTAGAACTAAGCATGGGATGGTGGACTGAAAAATAACATATATTTGCTTTTCCTTTGCYTACTACCTTGAGGAGCATCCCAATCACTTCACAAAGGGATATACATAAATGGAATGATACATAATTAACCTACTGGAATGGAGGATTTACAGCAGAAAGAGCAGACATTTGAAATTGCAYGAGCAAAGTTCTGGGGCTACATTATATTAATTGGGGGTGTTTCCATTACTTTCAGCATGTTTTGATCTAGTCCTTAGCACCTCTGGAGCATGGGTATTTGGCCAATCGTCACTAAAATCTGTGTCGCAGGATCATCACCCTGGTAGATTTTTTTAAATGTGAACAGGTATGATGTCTCTTATTCCTTGAACAACCCCCTCAGATCCCAGGTGAAATACACTGTGTAAAACAGTGAAAACAGGAAGTATTTTTAAAGCTGCAGAGATTATTTTACTTTTTTAATGCCTTTGACAACTTTAACTCATGCAAGAGTACGTAGTAATGTACTTTCTTTTGTGACCCTGCAAAATTGAATATGAAAAGAGGAGAAGGGGTGGGTGACTCTAAATCTTCAGCTTATGTTGTTAGATTGTCAACACTCCTGGCCTTCTCACTTTACCCATCATCCTGAGCCCTCACATACTTCTGCCAAGGAGTGACTGACTTTATGCTGTATCCTCTGTTCAAAGATCTCCAAGCACCTAAGGAAGTTCATCCCCTGATTATTTACTGCGGACACAGAGAGCATTTTGCTCATCATTGCGATTCAGCCACCTCTGGGATGAAAGACAGTGTTCTACGCAGAGAGCAAGTATTACATAAGGATCCAAGCATAAAGGACTGAATATCATGTTCTTAATAAAACTAAGAGAGAATAAAAAGATTCTCAAAGAAAGTGATACAGAATTGTAACTGATGCAATTAGTTAAATCCCTGATTTTACTTCTGAGCTTAAAGCACCACCATAAAAAACACTGCTGGCTAAATACCATGTTGGAGACTGGCTCAGGGGAAAGTGCTGCCAACATTGTTTTCTAATATATTTTAGGAGAAGAGGGGCTGACCYTGTCTGAATTTTGAGTACCTTGTAAGAAAAACTTGTGCCCAGAGAAACAGACGTAATGGATGACTACACAGATGTAATCCCACCAGTTGGTGTCTACCACAAGGTCTCTCATTTCTGCCAGAGGATGAGTCAGTTATGGATCCCTGGGAATGAAGGCTGGTATCAAGCATAGCACCTTTTCCTCCTCTCTTCTGTCTTGGCAGCCCTTGCTTCGTGGCTCACCCAGGATGAACACACTTAGAAATATCAATACTTTTATTCACGCACATGCAGGGAAGGGTTTGATCTTGCTCCCACTACTAGATTTCAGTGTGATTTAGTGGGTGCAGTGGAAAGTGGAGACTCACTGGAGAAGATTCTGGCATCATTTGTACCAGTGTTAATTTGAGGTGAATTTCTGACATCAAGTGCCCTACTCCAAATACACTGCAGAACAACTGAGAACAAAACATAACTCTAAAGTACTAAATTTACTGCTGCTGCCTGCATGAGAAAACAATTTTCTAATCAGTGAAGATGCCTCAGACCTTTGAACCAGATGACTTTGTGAGTAGCTGGCTATAGCCTGGCTGTGTTAACCAAGTCTCATGTTCAAACACAAAACAACGCAGGTGATCCCAGACAGCCTTGGCCTCCTTGTTCTCCCAGGGCTTGGCTGTGCAGGCTGAGGAGCAGATGGGTTGTTTGGTCACATTAGTCATTCGGCTAAAGCTCAGCACTTTGTTTAATGCTTTGCTGCTTAAGATTGGAGTGGCCAGCACTCTGCAGATTTGAACCTGTTCTTCCTACCACTTCAAAGGAATCTGGATACTGGGGCAGATTTGGATCTCCCACCAGTTTTAACTGGTATAAACTATGTGATAACTGGTATGAACTATGTGTAATAACTGTATTACTTAAGATTTCCAAGCACCTAATATGAGCACTAAGCAGGTAGTGAAAGAGAAACAAAGCCCATAATACTTTGACACCAGTCAGTAATAAAGTGATTGAAATACTATAAAAGTGATTTGAAATCCGAAATTTTTACAAAGTAGTATTAAGCATCAGTCCTTGTACAAGCTAATACTGAGCATAATGTAATGATCCTGTTAAGTACTTAGGTCAGGAAGGATTTACAACTTCATTTCCCAAAGGTAATCAGAAACAGTCCTGTAGAAATAAATACTGGTGGAAAAGCCCAGAATTCAGACTAYGGGGCAAAAGAAGATCATGTGTTGTTTAGTGAAATGCTGCAATCTATTTTTTTGCCATATTCCCTCATCTCACAAGCACATCTGGTGTTTTAGGAACATTGTATTCAACAGTGGTAAAAGGACACTAGGGCCAAGAATAACAAATGAAAAATGAAAACACTGGGCCTAATGCTGATCTCATATGGGTGTAAATCAGAGGGATTCCAGCAAAGCCTTGGGAACCACCCCAGTGAAATACTTGTGTCTGATTCAGGATCAAAACTGTACAGACCAGTAATTTTCACTGTCAGGACTGAAATTCTCCCATTCCACTGGGAAATTTTACTGCAAAATATCTTTAAAGGAGCTCCTCACAAACATCACAGATGCTGAGGAAGTGACAAAGTAAAGCAAAAAGGTTTTTAGTGGCTCTTGTGTCTGCACCAAGTAATGTAAAATACCCATCGAACCAGATTAAGCACAAGTATTTGATTTGCAATTTACAGCACAAAAAGGGAGTTTGACTGCAAATAAATATATATATTTTGCATGAAGTTACTGGATCAGTACATGTTTCCYCTTAAGCCCTTGAAAGACAGAGAAAGTCTTTCCACTGACTGCAGGGTGGGCTGTCTTCAGTAACATAACCTTCTGAATAATATACATTATTGCACTTTGTATTTCTGGTCTTGACCCGAGGCATTGCCATAACCACAACACTTGTAACACTTGGCAATTTAACTAAATAGACTGTCTTTAAAATGTAAACAAATCCCAGCTGCTTGTTGACAAAATTGTTTGATGACACCAGACTTTCAAACCTTTCAGTCCTCATTTGTTTTAGGGAGATCATAGCAGGGAGGAAAAATGTGTGCATAGATGTCTGTACAGAAACCATTTTTGAGCCTGAAAATTCTGTTTCCCCTTAGAACCCCACAGCAAAACCCCAAAAGTACGTTCAAGACACAAATCCAATAACTGCATTGAATTTCCTAATCCTGCCTTCAACCATAAAATCCCCATTATTTTGCCTGGTTGCTGTACACTTCTCAGMGCTAAATCACATCAAATTAGAACCATTAGAAAGACATGGGTCTTGCTCTTCCTGGAGACATGATGCCAAAACATCAGTAAATTTTGTGTTCATGAGTGTCAGGTGCTGCTGTTTTTATTTCATCCCATTGTACTTGTATTTTTACCTTGTAAAATAACTTCCCTCCTCCCTCCTGTTTSAAATACTGATGGAATTTCCCCCTGTGCTGCTGTCTCCCTTCAGGGCTGCTGTAAAGCTAGCTGTAGTCAAGGGGACTTTTTGTGGATTTAAMGGGGCTTTGTAGGAGGTATTGACTTCAGCTATCCTCCACATGCTTTTCTTGTAAAACATTTATTTGCAAATTATGTCTCTCACTGTCTTGCAGTCATTGCTGCTTCAGTTGCCTGCAGTTCATCAATACTTGAGGACAYAGCACCCCACTGAGAATGATGCTCCAGGTCCTGCTGTACAAAATCTCTCCCTATTTTCCTCCGTGGCCGTTTAGGTGAGGATGCCCTTTTAGACTCTGCTTTGCCTGAAGTCAGTACGCTGCTTGCTTTGTAAACAGACGAATAACCTACTCGGGATTGCCCCTTGTTTGACTTTGCATTCAATGAACATCAAGCCAAACGGCAGCCAGAATGCCTGACCTTAAAGACTGAAGTTCAGTAAGAAACTCTGAGATCTTGAGGCAAAGGGTTTCATATTACTGACTCCGGTGTCTTTCATTGATTAGAGGTTTTACAACTGATAGTGGCTTTCAAGGTTTATTTGGAAACTTTGTCAGGAGGGCAGAGATGGGGGGAAGGGAGAGAGTAAGCAAAGCTGAGGGTTTCTTTTATATTTAGTGCACGGCATTAGGATGGGAACAAACAAAGGTGSCAGGAGGGAATGCCATTAACATACCATTTCCAGATTTACCCTCGATTTATTSTTGGGTCAGTTCTCTCTAGCTGTAGGTGGAGAGATGGGGGTGAACACTGGAAGGAGGGAGGGTACATGAGAAGGAATCTGGGAGTTGTTCATTGCAGAGGATTTGTTCCCTTCCTGCTTTCAAAATGCTTTCAACTCCAGCTGAAGCACGTCGGAGCGATCCGAACGAATATTCTGAATTAGTCTGTGTGAACACCCCAATTGTGTTTGAGCTTCAAATTCTAGGTCCTTGGTAAAATGTCATACAGGTGAAATGGCACATAGGGAACAGGGCAGCATTTGTTCACAGCATGCAAAATGTGCTCRCAGGAACACCTGCTGCCAGGGTCAGAGTCAGGGAAGACTCACTTCAAGCAGAGAGGAACACCAGGACAGGTAAAAATGCAGAGATGGACAAGAGGGGAAGATTCCTATTTTGCTCAGTTCCCAAGGGCCAGATTCAGAGACTTTCAGAAGAAACGTAAAAGGAGCTTGTAACAGGGACTCTTAATTAGACAAGTTTTCCAAGATTTACCCTGGAAAATGACTTTCAAAGCTGCCAGGCACAGCAAGGCTGGGAAACACTGCTGAGGCCAAACTCAGATATGGACCAAGGCCGTAAGCACTGAACTCAGTAGAAATGTCCACAAGGAAATAYAGATATCAGCCAGCTTTAGGTTCAGAAGCAACATGCAAACTGTTCTGGTAATCACTTGAGAACTCAGAAAAAAAGTATGAAGTATGGCTCCCTAAAAGATCATGCAACGTTAACAGTGATCATGTAAGGAGGGCTGTGCCTCTGTGTGTTTGTGGAGGGGGGGCACACACACAGGTGCCTCCTGACCCACTGGGGCTGAAAAAGTTTCAAGTATCAGTCTGTCTCGAGCTAAGGAGACAAAAAGAGAGCATGAAGCAACCTGTAATTTCTGTAGGCTGTGGCTGAGCTGCTAAGGAGAGGGGGTGTGTGTTGGAATGCACATAACCCTTTTCTAACCTCTCACACCTTCCCGTGTTGAAGATAAGGATTGACATGGGAGTTATTTGTCCACTCAAGCTCTCAAAAAGCTCAAGAAACTGCCAGTCAGGCTGTAGTCCGACCGAGCTCCCTGTTTCTGGAGTGRTATCTTCTGCCAGGGCTAATTAATATTCTTAATCTACATTTCCAGTGCAAATTTTTGACTAAGGGAGAAAAATATCTAACAGTCTGGCAACCAGGAAAGAACACTGAGGCTTAAGAAACTATTCTCAAAATGGGACAAATCCTTTCTTTGTGAGACAAAGCAAGTCTGGGCTGCTAGGATTTCTGGGAATCATCAATAGTCAGTTACATGAGCTTCAGGAGGTGACCTTGGACTCCTTACAACCTGRTCCACCTTTATTCTCACTCTGCCTGTGGTTTACAACAACATTTAAAAAAWTTTTTGAAAAGAGTGCTAAAAGAATTTTTCTCGTCTAGCATCTGTCCTGGCTTTCTGGAGGAAAATTGTGATTTTCTCTCAAGGACAAACAGAAAACTCCTACTCACTCAGACCCCACAAAAATTACAGTCTATGCTCCCRTTATCAATCCAAATACACAGAAGATTATTCCTCTATTATTTCTCTCACTGTCACCCCTCAGACCATTTTCACCTGTGCTAATGCAGACTCCCRGCATTCCAAAACTCTCCAAGAATTCAACAGGAAAAAGTTCAGAGAGCAACAACAGCACTCAGARACCTATGAAATATAACCTATGAGGAGACTGCAAAAGAATTTTTGTTTTCTTAAATACAGAGAAGACTGAACAGAGACATGATAGCAGTCCTCAAAAATGTAAACGACCGCAGCAAAGAGGAAGGAAATAATCTCTTCTCTCCCACGTGGAGAGGATAAGAATAACAGGCTAAAATTGCAGCAGGGACTTTTTTTTATTAAATATCAGCAAAACCACTTGTAACTGTGTTACTGAAGCATTGGGATAAGTTGCCTTGAAAATCAACACGTCTGGAGCACTTTTGAAGCAGGCTGGATCGACATCTGTGTTAACAGGGCAGGTACCACTGGCCTGTCGTGCTCTTGGAGCTGGAGAAAGGATTGGTGACTCCATAATATCCTTTCTAGCCTTGCTTTCATAAAATATAATGATTCATTGGATAAGTACATGTTCATTTATCACCCTCTGGGAGAATTTTAGAACTACTATTTGCACATGTGTGTTCTTTGTCTCCAGAGCTTTCCTTGACATTATTACTTTTCTAAACAYTAGGCTGTGCTCTGTGGTGCTCTCCTATAAAAGGTGAAGCTAGTCCAGCCAACCAGGAGCTATAACCAACAACTGAATGGACTAAGGTTCCTAAGGAAACTAAAAAAAATGGGCCTTTGCCTGCCTAGTCACTTGCCCTCACTTTTGCAGCAGCATGCAYTGCWRCATTGTTGTCTTCCAAGCCAACCACCAGYGAAACACAGAAAATAGGACCTGGGACAAGAATGGTTAGCAGGGTCAGTCCCTGGCTGTCACAGGCAGCCATATCAGGTAATCCTTGTGGCAAACTCAGCAAACTCCATCTCCAGTCTGGTTCGCTTACTTGTCCTTGCTAGTATCACTGGCTGGCTTCTTCAGAACATCAGCACTTAGGCAGCCAAGAACCTTTCTCTGATTTCTAACCCAGCATTTTTTCTTGGCCAGTTTATTAATTAGTTCCTGTGCTATTGCTGCATTTCCATCTCTCTAGAGTTCTCCAGTTCAGTAGTTGGCATCAGTATCCCTCTTGGTTTTCATTCTGTAAGGCTGAACAGGTCAGGCTGTATCCTCATCCTCTCAGAGGATCAGGTGAATGCACCCAACCAGCWGTGCACTTGTCTCCTGGGATAGAGAAGAGGTCACCCAAAATTACAGGATGGAGAAAAAGTGTCTCAAAACYGAAACCAAACCACTTTTGTAACACAAGATGAAGGCCTTGGGAGAGTTAAGAAGTTGCCCTGTTAGAAGTGCAGCTATCCTACAGAAACTGCTGTGATCTTGGATACTCTCTGAAGTGCTGCAACAAACCTGAGGCTGGAGGGGAGGGCAGTTCTTGCATCAGTCTTCCCAAAGCACRGCCTGCTTTCTGCTGCCAGTTGCCTCTGCTGCTTAGACCTGAAGCCCACCAATTTCAGCTCTTCTTCCCGTGTGCCCTTTCAGAGGGCAGCCCCACTGGTGGCACCAGCACAGTTACACACCCAGCAGCAACGCTGCCTGAACCGGCCTGTCCCCACCCTCCTCCACTCCCAGCTGCTTTTTCCATCTCCCACCGGACACCCTCCCTACTGCCAGTGTAAGTGTTTGCGCAGTTATGTGCGGAACCAGGTCAGGGAGCTGATCCCAGCCAAAAAAATAGCCTGCAAATTTATTTTTCCTTCCAGCTGGAAGAAGTTCTGTCTGGTTTCTTGGGTGGCTGCACAAGCGCTTTGGCTGGCACAGGGGAAGGAAGAGGATGGGGGTGGAAATAAGCGGCTTTGCCATGCGTGCTCCTCCCGAGCGAATGTGGCTGATCCACAGAGCCTCCCCTCTGCTCTCAGCTGGCGTGGGCTGATCTCGCAAGGAAAATCACGGACTTGTTTTCCGTCATGCCCCAGAAGCTCCCCACCCTCCTTTCAAGGAACACTGCTCTTCCCCCATCGCTCTCTAGCGTGCGTTACCAGAAAGACTCTCTAATCAATCAACAGCCWTTAGAACAGCCAGGGTTTGAAGGTCTCCCACTTGTGTTACGTTATAAAAAAGGCTGGAAGAGAGTTCAGGGGCTGTTTAGTCTTAAACTGGTGAGTGCTGCTACTCGTGCCACACAATCTCTTCTATAACTGGGCTGCATATTCTATGCCTGAATCTTTGGACCTTTACAATGGTGCATTCTTGCATCATAATTAACAGTTACTGGAAAGATAGTTTGCAAAATGTAGTTCTTTGTAATCACATTTAGAAACAAGTATATTGTTCATTGAGGCACTGCTTTCCTGGGCAGCTATTATAATCTACTTTTAAATAAACCCACTCCCCTCTCTTCTCATGTGTTTTTGGCTCTGAGCTTTGCTATTAGTGACATAGACAAACCATTTCCAAGAGAAATTTCATTATTTGAAGTTTTCTCATTTTAATATGCTTGGCTCCTGACACTTCAAGGAAGGCTGGTACAGCCATTACTACTAATACACTTTGCAGAAAGACTGTCTCAGGTTGTCCTGGGAGAGGACAAGGAGGACTCGGTTTGATTGAAGTACCTACAAGGGCACAGGGGTTACCATAGTTTTTGACTGATTTCTGTAGTTACTCTGAGGGCATAGTACAAGATTACTACTCTTTGCAGTACCTCCCTGCAGAGCATGTTAAAAGAAAAAGCTCCTAGCATAGCATTTAGATATACGAAGAAAAAATAAATTTAAAAAGGCACGTTGTTATATATTATGGAGTCCTGTCTAAAATTTGTGCACTGGTAATATTTAACTACTAAATGAAATCACAGATACTTCCTTCCTGTCTGACCACTAGAAGATACTTTGTAGTTGGTTTTATGCTTATGTCATGTATAGGAACTCAAAAACCAGTGGCCAGCCTTCATGGGCTGTTTGCTGGAAGGCTGTTCACAAGGGACCTGCACAACATGAATTCCTTTTAACTCCCAGGACTGCCTTAAAAAACACAGTCGGCACCCACCCTGTGTAAATTATCTATTAATAAGCAACAAGTATTTATAACTTGATCAACCATAACATCTTTTTATAGACTACAGTAAAAAAAGTAAAATAAAACAGATAATTATCTATATTAGCATCTGTGCAATAGCATACTCACTGGGAGTTTTTAGTTAACATACAGGTTCCTATCAGGAGAGCAGGTCAACAACAGCAGATGGCTTCATTTTGGGTTAAATGCTCTTTATATTAGGAAAAAAAAAAAGGCAAAAGCCAACAGGTGTTGAAAAGTAGCAATGAGTAACTTCTTTCCCCTCGCCTCCACTTCCCTGCAGAATTAAAGCAATCACTTCAATGATAGCAAGGAACAGGGATCTTAATTTTCATTCAAAAGTAGGAACCTTGGTGGTGGCTTTTGACTGTAGAATCAGCCTCGTAGTTCCTATGGGCTTTCAGCCTTAGGCCAAATGCTAAGGATGAAATGAACTGTATCCTAGACCTGTTTTCCTGCATGATGCTAGCTCAGTCCCTAAACATATCTCACTGCTTCAGCTCATACATGTACAAGTTAAAAAAAAAAAAAAAAAAAAGCTGTGTAAGAGGAATGCAGAGAGGCTAAATTCATCAGCACTTTGAAATGAACTTGCAGTACTAAGCACTAGTATTTTCACTGGAAAATGAGGCCTTTTGCTGGGAAGCATCAATGCAACAGGATCGTCTACTGACAGACTTGTCAGCACTTTCAGGCAGGCTGGAGTATTAGAACGTGCATTTGGCTGAACTATTTAAACAGAATATGTTTCTTACCATAAACTTTCTATGCTACCGTAACTACAGAAATTCTCCTTCAAAAGCCAAACATGCCTACCTGATTTGCAAGTAGCACAAAGTAGCGCTTTCTCTAAAATGTAGAGAATTATTGCTGATTTTTCTGCCTGAGGAACCCACCTAATAATAATATGTTTTTCTACACCGTGACTTGATTCTGGCTGCACACATTCCCATTCCAGTGTCATTCATAGTTGTTTTCAACTTCAGCGAAAAGCAAGATTTCATTTCAGCTAAGACCAGACATATCGAATTCAACTAAAAATAGTGTTGGGGAGGGGAAAGGAAGGGCATTTTGGCTGGGGAGAAAAATGAGAAGAAGGGACTGTAAAAGGAGTAAAGTGCAAATTTTCTCTGAGGTGTAACAATATCTTAGTAGCAGCAGCAGTTATCAGGCACAACTTTCTGGACCTCGTTTCTTCATCCCTTAGTTTTTCATCTGTACACTCTGCTGTGTGCTGGGGAGAGAGGGAAGAGATTAGGATGGCTGCGGTGGCCGCCCAGCCCATGCCAGGAACCTCTTGGTACACTGGCTGCATCACCCCGTCCCTGCCCAAGTGAGCTCATGGGGCTCAGCTGGCCTCGCAGAGGTAGCGCAGACATGGAATGAACACAAATGTCATGGAAAGTCTAAGAGGGGCGCTTGTTCCAGGGCTGCCTGGACAATGAGGAATTGGCTGCCACCCCCTCTCTCGCCCCCCAGCCGATGCCAAGGCGGGCGGCCGGCCGCCGGCACATGAATAGCAGGTCTGTTCCAGCAGCTGCGCGTCCTGGTCCAGCGCAGGGAGAGTCTCCGGGAGCACAGAGCGCTCCGCTTCGCGCTCCGGCTGCTCAGCGAGAGACCTGGRGCAGAAGGATGGCCTCGGAAAGGGAGAACGCCAATCCTCACGTGAGTCCAGCTTGGGGAAATATCCATGGGAGGGAAGTTCCCCAGTTCGGGGGAAATATCCACTGCTCCTATCATTTGCTCCTCAGCTTTGGCAGCCAATTTCCCTTGAAAACTCAGTTCTGCTTTTTTCCTCTGCTCTCCTTTGAAGAAAAGCTAGCGGCAGGATCTCTGCGGTGTTCTGCCAAGAGCAGTTATGAGCCTTTTTCCAAAAATATAAGGGTAAGAAGAGGGATATTACTAAAAAGAGATGCTTTTTAGGGAAGGAGGGGCAGCAGAGGAAGAGATTAGCCTTCAGCTCTCAGAAGGAGGCAGCACATACTCCACAGGCTGCAAAAGTCTGATCTGTTCCTCATCTCACAAAGCCTTTCTCTGTTTGGCAAAAAGTACTCCCAATCTGGAGAGGAGAAAAAGAAATAAATACAGCAAATACTGAGGGAGTGCAGAGGCCAAGGTTTCCTATAAGGGTTTATAGAGAAACAAAACTTCTTGGTCAAGCTCTTTCAGTTCTCTGTGTTCTATTCCGAGTGTTTGTGTTTTTTAAGAAGGGTGTTTCTTGTGCTCAGCGTGCGTTCTCGGAAAGGGCAACTACCCAAGGGTTTGGAAAAAAGAAACTGTTAGAGATGAAATGGAACCAAAAGCTCAGATCACAAACACCCATCAAACCTCAGAAGATCAAGTCCAGATCTGCACTTCAGACAACTGTGGAGAAGGGAAGAATATGAAGCATTGCCTAGGGCACAGCTTCCAGCCCTGAGTAGGTTGGCATCAGGGTCCAAATTTTGCATCTGATTTTGCTGTCTGAAATGGTCTTAATCATCCTTGGACTTGACAGTGAGGAAGTCTATCTGGCATCGCAATTGTTATTTTTTCAGCCCTGTCAAAGAAATTAAAATGGTAAGACTTGTGCCCTTGGAAATAATCAGGACTATAATCCTTAACTAGAAAGAAGGACTGAGACTCCCCAAATCTGCAGAATGTATCTCCACTGAGATACGAGGTGCAGAGCAGTCTTTGAAGACCTGGGAGTAGCTATGCTCAGTAAGAGACACAATAAGTGAGAAAGATGCACAGATAACTACCACAGTTGGTAAAAAGGTACTCTATTAAGGATTAAGAGAGAGAGAGAGAGACTAGTCTTTCCGAGAACTAGATAATAAGGGGGAAAATATAGAAATCATTAAGCCAGGAACTGAGGGCAGAGAAAGAAGAGGATGAGAAAATTATGCTAAATAAAAAGTTAAATTAACACCTTGTATATTAAATCACTCCACTCAATGGAAAGTTTCAGGTCTATCATGAATTTGAAGTCCAGCTTTTACAAATGAAAAAATCAGCTTCACTGATTAAAAGTCTCATAAACTTCTGAAAAATCTGGGGTTTATGGTTTTCTCTTTCTTCCCTTCTTGAGGTTGAGTGAAGAGCCAAAAGCGATCACCAGCAGCTTCAGCCTTTACAATACTCAAATAAGTAGGCCCAGAASGTCAAAGGTTCCTTGAGTTGCAAGACTGAAAAGAGCACACCTATCTGTTTCTAGAGCAGGAAGGTACAGAGTGTGCGCCTCTACACAGACTGCCACAAGAATAACCATGTTACCAAGATTTTCTTTGTGACACCTCACAGGGAAGGCACGAGGCAGTACAAAACACAGGTGAATGCACACAGGTTCCTGCATGCTTATGATCAGGAAATATACAGTGCTAGCAAGGGAGGGAGAGAGTGTTAAGTACGAACACCTGGTGTGATGGCGAAAACCCTTTAACCAAATGAAGGTAGTTCGGTTCAGGCTCCAAAGGACGTAAAGACATAAGCTGAAAATGAACCCAGAACTCCTCTGGTTTCAATCTGCTTTCTGAAAACCTATAAAGGAGCAGAGCTGACCCAGTGAGCATCGATGCATGAGCTTGGAACACCAATCATGCGATTAACACATGAATAGCGAGTGGCTTTTCCAAGACTCATTTATCAAGGAACAAAGAAAGTTGTGGGTACAAGGAGTCTTATGCATACCTTTACTATCACATGTAATTTGACTACAAGCCAACCACTTTATTCTATAAATAAAGGCYTGAGTGAGCCTCCTTTGAGCTCTCCTGGCTAAGCAGCCTGACTGCATGGCAGTGATTTCCCCTCACGCTGTGGTGATTCTCGAGGTTGCTCCTCAAAGCAGAGAGCTTTTACCAGCAGTGTATCTTTGGTAAGTGACTGAAACTGCACATAACCTTGTAGTATGGTAACTTTGATTTGTGCCCTGGTAACTTTGATTTTATCTTGGTAACTTTGATTTTTTGTCTTGGTAACTTTGATTTTTTGTCTTGGTAAYTTTGACTTCTGCCCTGGTAGTTTTGAATCATTGTTCGTGTGATTGTGCTGTGTAATAAGAGAGTGAAGCTTGCCATCGAACTTTTTAAGTCACATTTTTACAACATAATACTAAAAGCACTTTCACAAGTATCTTTGATGGTGATTCTTTAAGTGATCTGAATCACACATTCATGACAAATTTGGTGTAGTTGGCAAGATCCTGAATTCAGGACAATAGCTGAGACAAGCAGAGAGTCCTGTCAATGACGTGACTTGAAAAGTGTGAGGTGAGGGGAGGAGTGGTCAGTGGCAGAGAAAAAGAAAGTTTTTCAGTTGAAAGTACATTTAAAAACCTCTTTTGAGGCCCTGCCCTGAGCAGTGAATGCAGAGCAGGTATCTTCTTGGAAGTTTCCAGCTGCGGGTTTACAAAGAGCTTGTGGGAATGTGCACTGCACACTCTAATGTATGACTCACTCCCCCTCAAAGTGCTCCTGGATGGGCTAGCAGGAACAATCATGAAAGCTAACTATGGTACAACAGAGAAATAGAAATTTTTTTTTATAGATAGAGGGTCCTATGCCTGAAGTAGTTGCACAGTACCTACTAGAATTTCTTACACAACATTTACATGGAGAGGCTAGGCAGGTAACTAGAATTAAACCAATATGAACCTCTGGCCTCACGTAGRGGACAGCTAGAAAAGGCAAGCAAGATTTAAGAATCTCTAAGGAGAACTGATCAGTCCCCAACGTTTTTTGCTYATTCTGAGGCATGAACAGGAGCTCACTCAGCAAAATTGAAAGTGTCTGTAACAGGACTCCCTCATCCAGCGTGTCATCAGCCTGTGGAATTTGCCATCTCCTGGGGCAGGTCAGAAGGTCAAATATTGGAGCGAGCAAACACTGAAAAGAGGTCGGGAGGTCCAGTAACAATATTTACAGTTATGCAAGCTAAAAAAGGTACCTTCAAATCCCATAAGCCAATAGCAGGATAAAAATAAATATGCTTTTCAGTTCTCTACAGGCAATGGCACAATTGCTGACCAGACTACAAGTGGTATCTTGTATTAGAGAAGTTATACACCAGCTCTCCCTAAGTTACACCTAGGACTGCTTTCTAACAGCAAAAAGTATCTCCCATTAATCCACTTTCTCCCTTACAAAAATTCTCTTGTTCTGTTCTTGTGTGTTTCAAAGGACTCTCTTTTCCCATTCTGACTTCTAGGAAGACCAACAAAACCTCAAACTGCACAGAGAGATTCAAAAAGGAAATGGTGCTGAAACAGAAGAAAGGCACAAAACTGTAGAGCAGCCTCACCAGATTTATGCCAATCAGTCTAGTGCTAAGAAAAAACAATAAAATCAGAATGAAAATATTTTAAAATAAAATATTAATTTCCTTATTAAAAGATAAAACTTTGACATAAATTAATTTGAATGATGCATTTTTCTCCCCAGACATCTCTATCTGTGGCTTCCAAGTGAAACTTTCACCTTCCTCTATTAAACACCTGCCATAGACAAGAAACTAGGCAGCGAGCAGTATCCTGATGAGGTATAACAGAGTACATCCTGAGATTGCTGGGATCAGAAAAATGTGTTTGGGATAGAAACAAATAGAACAACCCAACAAGATCCCATCACCAATTTCCTTTTCCTTCAGAAAACACAGATTTATAAATTAGAAGTATGGCTTTGATACAAACACTCTTTCTGATTTGTCTGCACTTCTTTGTGCTATTGCCCACCCTGGCTCTCACCTCCATCCCTTCYGCAGAGATTTGCAGAGGGAGAAAGGAGGAGGGAACCATACAGGACAGTTCTTTCCAGCAGCAAAAGGCCCATTAAATCTGTTCAGCCGTGTACCTCAGCTGCTGCAGCTCATGATCTGGCATCTTAACACAACCCTGTTTCATTGGTGATTTAAGCTAATGTCCCAGGCTTTGAACTGGAGCCACTGAGACAACATCCGTTCCACCACTCCCACCACAGCGGCAGTAACCAGGAAAAACTCTGTGGACAGCTGAAACCAGTAACACTCACACATTTTGCCACAGCTAAGTCTGTTAGAGCCCCAGATGAATATTGCAGAGCAGAGCAAAGATTGGGGCTGTTACTAAATGCCTCCATAGTTTTATTAGATTTATATTTTTATGTTTTCTCGCATGGGTGTTATGTTCTGTACAAATGGGTGTTTAAGCGATGTTTGCCGGATGAAATGTCGTCCGTATTCCTGTTGCAAAAGAGGCTATATATTGTATGTTGTGTCTTTCTTTTTATAGTTTCTTACTCTTTGGATAAAAAAATTTACAATCCTCTGGGATGAGAAGCAGAAGTAATACCTCACCATTTAGGGAATCATTCATACTTCAAAAGTAAAAAGAGTAAACAGCTAAAATAATCGTTCTGGAAAACAGACCCTACACTGAAATTTTTTGGCAGAAGCTGCTTGGTGAATACCTTGAATGGAAAATACATCTGTGGAAATAAAGACAGGTTTACAAGTAACTTGCAAGCCAAAAAGATTTTAAATAATTGCATAGTTTACTTCCAGTGCTCAGTTTTTGATCAGATCTACAGCAGGCAGATTTTAGACAGGCAGATACATAGGGTTAGCTATAGGTCTAACAGTGTGGACTTTTCCAAAATGCCCACAAAACAGTTGGAAAGTCCCCCTTACCACAGTAAATCYCATCTACCACAACCCACTTTCAGTCTAGACCTGATAAGGGAACACAGGGAGTGTGTTCACCACTGGGTTAGACTTTCAGTTTTTGGATATTTTGTGGCTTTAACTTGTGCCTCAAGGCTGTGATGTGCTTACAAGTTCCTGGTTTGGGCATGTATTTGCCTGCTTCTGCAGCACAGCAGCCAGCTTGTACTTTCCAGTGTTCCAGGACCTCTACTCTCCTTCAGCCATTTCCTAGAATGGTGGCAGTCTTGTATCGCCTGCGAAGCAAAGCGCCTGGACTTGAGTGGTGTTATCTGRGTTCTGGAATTTGGGCCTGGATAATGAAAGTCTGAATTGAGAAAGAGCCTTTCAGAAAGAAAATCTAAAGTGCTTCAGAAAAATCCACTTCTATGACATCCCCGTCCGTTTTGTGCAACTCAGCCGTCAAGAGTCTGAGGAGCTAATCTTCACTGTGTTTTTACTTAAACTAACCCAGTTACTACAGCCCTTCAAACAGATCCTGCTCCCAGGGTTACACTCCATTACCTGTGCCATTCATTTGACTATGGCAAAGCTCGTTCAGAGAGCTAAACTTGAAGACAGCTAACCACTTTTTGGCACAGTTAGTGTACTGGTTTGCTGTCCTGCGGTGGTTCCTGGGAGGATCACCCAACTGCTGATGACTAGGACTGTGTGGCCATGAGAGCATGTAGAGGCAAGAGCATCTCTCCTTTCAGGGCAGCTACCCCTCATTTCAGATCAGTAATCTGAAGGTCCAAGTCTTGGTGTAGCCAGTGGAAAAAGCAGGGAAGGCCCTAACAATAACAATGACTGCTCTTACTAGTGGATGTCACTCAGACTGAGAGATTTCAGGCTGCTGCTTGAGAGCAAAGCCTTTACAGGGCTAGCTAGAGGCTTGGGCAGAGATTTCCTGTGCCTTAGCTGGTCAAAAGACAGGTGTGAAATAAGTTATCACGCTTAGGAGCAAGAGTGACCCTATGCCTTTCTCCCCCAGCTGCAGGGACCCGCAAGCATGCATAGCATTCCCTGTGCTGGTCCCAGAAACCAGCAGCACTCACACGAGCAGATAGACAATGTGACCACAACATTGCTGAGAAGCAGCAGAATGTTTCTTATAGCCAGTACTAATTGGTCCTTTGTTCTATAGTCAGATGTGGCATTTCTCTCTCCCCTARTATTCCTCCTGCCCGCTCTACCTACCCTGGACGTTGGCAGCTTTCCCACTTATGGTGGATGTTTACTTATGCTCTTCCCAAGAATGAGGATAGTATTTTTTATCTTGAGGAACTGGACCCCAGGTTTCAAAGTATCTGGGGAAAATGAGGCACATGTGGAGCTCAACATACACTTGGAGTTATTCCATGGAAATCAGCATCCTTACACCAGTGGTTGATCTGGTCCCTCACACTCCACCTTGTTGAGGGTCRGTGAAAGAAAACTATCAGTGTCTTTCTGAGGGAGGGAGCCTGGTCCCACACTGTGCACTGGACGTGTGTGATGACCACAGCACAGCCAGAGCTCGGGTCACAACTAAAATGATCAAAGTAGTGAGGGACAAAAAAATGGGCCGTGTAAAAGCAATCTGATGAAACCCGGACATTTCTGAAGAGAATATTGGGAGGGAGGGAATGACCTGGGTCAGGGGGTGCTGCCACCTACCCTAAGGTAAGGAGAGAGAACTCTAGAGCCTGGCAGCTGTGGAAGTTTATTAAAAATAACAGAATTTCTTTATAGAGCTGGTACCACASAAGCAGGGAAAGCAGAGAGGGAGCAAGGCCCGGGAGGCACAGGYTCTCCATGTGGGGATGGGAAGGGGGTGAAGTGGCACAGGGCCTGCAGTGACAAGATGGCACCTGTGCAGCACGGGGGCTTGAGGGGACATTCAGGGCTTTGTGTGGTAGAGGCCCATGATCCACTGAGAATGACAGCAGATCAACATGGCTATACCCTTTTCTGGGGGCAAAGTCAGCCAGAAACTCCACTTGAAACCATCCCAGAACAACCCTCCTGCTGCCYTCGTGTCTCTCCCCCAGCTTGGCCTGGCCAGGTCGTCGGCCACCAGYGCAACTTCCCTTGTTCCAACACCTCCTCCTCAGTCACAACCCCTCAGGGCATCGTGTCTTGCCACGCAGCCGTTTCACACATTGAGATACATCTCACCCACACTTGAACCTTGCAGATTTGAGTGCACAAGGAGTAGGTTTTCTAGTGAGTAGTCATAAACCTGGTTATTGTGGTGGCAATACCGTTCTCCTGGCTGGCCAACAGTAAAACCTCCCACTGAGACATCTTTGTAAGTGGGTGTCCTCTGCAACATGAAATACCTTTTAAAACACACCTAAATCAATTTTTGCRTCTTTTGTCAAATAGCTGCCCCCCCTCAGCTTCATTCCAGCCCATGCCTGAGAGCTGAACCATGCACCTGCTTCTCTCTGTTTACCCTCAGCTGACACACAGGTACAGCATCTGCCCTCATTTGGCCACTAAAAATGAAAGCCTTCAGTCCAAGTCACCATTTCTCAGCCTTTCCTGTAAAGTAAGTTTAATTTGCTATGTTTCTCCTCTGAGTACCAAAAACGCGCAGTGCTGCAGGCGTACAATAACCACGCGCAGAAGTGTGAACCTCTCCAAGTACAARAGGGTGAATGGGCATTTTCACTGCCATTTCCCTATCCCTGGCTTGTGAGTCAAATGTTTATAAAACTGTCTCTGAGAAAAGGCCATACAAGAAATGAGCTCTACTACTGTAATCTAGACTGCCTCGGGTATGTAAACACATAACAGAAACATTTGAATTGGACACCAGAATGATGGAAGGGCCCATGTGCAGATGCTGCAAGATCCACATCAACAGTTACCATATACACCTTGACACGCTTCCTTTGAACTAGGCAAGCTATAATTCCTTGTCAAATTACATGAATCAGATATGTGACTCTGTAATTACAGCTGTGAAAACCATTATATTCAGGATCTTAGAACTTTCTATCCAGAATAACCCTTGGGGAAGAAATTTCTCATGTAGCTGCTTAGGTCAAGGTTCAGCGAGTGCTGGAAAATCTGGGGGAATCCTGTTGACAGGTTTAGAGAAATGAGAACAAGAAAATGAGATGATGTACTGGTTTGTGGCTTGTTCATGCTCTCTTGTTTTTTTTCTTTATTTTTCCCCTAATATTTATGCATATTTGCAAGAGTTTTCTCTTTTGCAGTCACATAACTCTGAATAATATTTCGTGAGATTTAAAACAAGGTTCAAATTCACCACAGTCCTTGATTATGTGAGCAAAATAACTGCTCCTACCGATCTAATAAGAGCCAAAGTGCAGCCAACCATTCTTCTGTAACCTATGTTTTATTGAAGGAACATTTCTGCAGAAAATAACAGCACAGCAATACTCTCCCAGGACTTGTGTGAGAACCAAGTTCTGCTATCCCTAGTTCTCCAAGCATGTTATAAATATCAGTGAATTTAATTTCACAATCTCCACATGGAGCAAGAGGTGTTTTCCTGCCTATTTTACAGATATTAAGTCAAGGCAGAGATGGTTAAAACACCACTGATGTACCCAAGGACACATAAGTAGAAGGTGACAGAAGCAGGAAGGAAAGACGGAGCATCTCTGGATGGGTGAATTGCCACGGAGCAGCAGTGTATTCTGCAGTTCCATCTATGTTCTCACTGGCTAAATTCTTAATCTCCATTAATTTTTGAAGAAACCATTAAAGATTGTTTCGGTCACCAGAGACCACTCTGTTACTTCACACAATGTAAAGAAGAGCATTAACTGAAGCTGTCAACAGGAGACCACACACAATTCCTTCCTTGCTGAATGGTAACTTCAACAGCAATTGGAAACAAATTTTGACACACTTCAAAAGTTCAGGCACACAGCTGTGTTTGCACCTCTTTCTTGCTGGTGCTAGAGTCATTCAACCACAGTGATGCAGGATGAAACTCCAAAGCCAAAGTGAAACATGCTGTACTATGTCAAACAGAAATTCTGACTCAGAATGACCGTACAGGTTCTTGATGCAACTCTTCAACTTGAACTTTGCACCTCCTTCTGGCTGATTCAAGATGAAATGTTCCTGCATGTCCCTGTGTGATTTCGGGCTGTGGCCACACACTTTTTGCTGACTGAAGCTGAAGTGAGGAGGTTCGTCCTCATGACCACCATCAATTATTATTGTTGCCTCAATGCAATGCTCAAAGTAATCACTCTATCAAGACAGTCTGGGCTAGGAAACCTCCATTACTGGGTGTCTAAGCTAACCCAGACCGTTGTGAAAGAATTTGTTTAGGGAATATGTCTGGACAGAGACAGAAATAGCTGCTCCTCTAGACAGGCCTCCATCCATCTTATTGCAATGGGATAATTGTTTGAATATTTCTGAATATTTCTTGGCTGGTTATGTTAACTGAAGATCTAGTTATTTCATGATCATTAAAAGACCGTAGGTACACAGTCCAGGTTCTTCTTAACTTAGTTGTAAAAAATAAGGAAAACAGTTATCAAATACAAATACAATAAGAACTATTCCTACATAACATAGGCACCTGCGGTTTTTTTCATCTTTTGCCTGTGGTGCTACCTGGACTGGCAATCCACACTGATCACGGAGACATCCAGCAAAGCATTGATATGCTACAAGAAAATATAACATGCTGCTGCTTTCTTTTAACTGAAACAGATTTGAACTCCATCTTCACATGCTAGATTCTTGGGAGCTGACTCTGGACCAATTCCTTAGCCAGCCCCCATTTTTGGCACGTGGTTGTGAAAAAGTTGCCGAAGGGAGTTGTGTCAAAGGGCTTTTACTTTGCTCTTAATGGCTCCACGTACAGTCTGAAGGAATCTGAAGCGCTCACGAAATGTGGTTTCCCCTCTGGTGTTTGCTGTTCAGCTGGCTCAGCAGCTCAACCATTTAAAACCATTGTGAGTGGATTTAGCACTTGCGAAATAATGCTGGCCTGTTCAGACCCAGAGAGGGATGGGCAAAGTCCACCAGTACAATAAAAGCCCCTCTTACCTCCTTCTTATATGAGGAGCCAGGGTGCAATGGAGTTTGAGGGAGAAAACTACTCATTTCCAGGTGCAGCTGCACAGATCTTAGGTGATAGAGATATGGGCCTACCAAAATAAAAAAAGCCAACACATGCTTAGAGAAAGTAATAACTTCAGTATCCCAGAAGCGGGGGAGGGGAAACACCACACCAAAACAAACACACTAAACCCCACACTATCTAAGTATAGAGAGCAAATCATGAAGGAGAGAAGGAAAAAAAGAAGAGGACCACAGCCCCAGAAGAGAGTTCTGGTCGGGTGTGTTCTACAAAATCACAGATTATGAATGCTAGTGAGCCAAATGGGGGGGAACAGATACAGAGAACGGAGAGGCCTGGAGGTCTCCGTCCTCAGAAACCAGAGAAGATGGAGATCTCCTCTTCATCCCAGTCTGAACTAAGTATAGAAAGAGGTGTGCTTTGCCTCTGAGCTGATCTAATGCCCAATTATTCTGCTGAGACCATAGAAAAAAAAGAGATAACAGGCATGCTGTAGATCTGTATCTGTGCAGAGATTTGAACTCAGGACCAGGCTCAGACAGATGACACTCAAGAGCAGATGGCAACAGGTCTTGGTGGCTACTCATTAGATTAGCTTTCGGTTAGTGACGTCGAGTTGAGGAGCCCTCTGATTATTTTCCAACCTCTCTGCACTGCCTTCTGCCACGAGCCTCCAGCCATCACCCTGAGCTACTGAACTGGGTCAGTCTCACAGTGTTCACTTGTTTGGGCCATGGCGAAGTGGCAGTTCTCTCACAGGTCCCTCCCCGGGAAGGGGAATGGGCTTGGGATTCGGATGCGGGCCAGCGTGGCGGTGAACTCAGGTGTTTATGGCCAGGGTGGAGCAGGGCCATTCCAAAGCGCTTCCTCTTGCCTCACACAACGAACAAACAGGGACATTATCCCTCCTGTGGGAGCAACTGACTCAGATGTTTGGCCAGATGCAGGGAAAGGTGTCCCTGTCATCACCAACAGCAGAGAATAGCTAAAAAACAAAGAGATGCATCACTCTGTGGCTGCAAGTGATAACAATACATTCCTCTTTCTTCCTTTGTTCCCCTCCCTGTTTTTTCCTATGTGATGAGAACATGTTTCTCAGCTAGGAGCCCGGTCAGTCTGTTATTGATGTGCCTAATATAATTTTTATATTCCTCCCATTTTTTTTGTTTTACACGTTATCAAATGACTTATGAAAAGTAAAGTTCAGCCAACTAAACCTCAAAGGAATTATGCAAGAGCAAGTAGCACTGAGCTTTACCACAAGCCCTGTACATTAAACATGTATGTCCACAGGTTGATAAATCCGTTTATGAAGTACATTGTGGGTATATACAGATGCAGATGTGGCTGGCAGATGCTGTTCCCAGTGGCTATCTTTAAATCAGAAAACGCTGTCTCTAGTCCTATTCTTGACCTCTCTGAGAACTGAGGGACAGTATCTGGCCGAGTACCTCCTCCAGCTGTATCCGTCAATTCCATACACATGATACAATTCCATACACATGATACATTTGTACTCTATGCACTGACACAGTACTTCTCTCTTGTTATCATCTGCTCAGTGGGCGTAATTGTAAGGCTGATTCAGCAGAAATGAGAGCAGTACTTGTGGGAAGTTTGTGTCAGGACCAGCAAAACACACAGGCTAAGAGAAGCCTGTGATTTACTGATCACAATCTTTGTATGGAACCATCCATGTCCTTTAAAGGCCCTCTTCTCCTTTTGGTGCATTGTGGAGGGCAGGTAGGACTCTAACTCCTCTTGCTTGGGCTGTAGATGATATTTTGTGGACCCAAAATTGTGGGAATATTGCATCTGTTACAAAGCAGCATTCAGTCTGCCTTTTGCCCAAGGCACACGTATTACATACACAGTCAATGCTAACATGTTGATACCTGCGAGCAGAGGGAAATTCACATTCTGTACTCAAGTGCTGCAGGAGATGAGGTGTTGAGAGGATGTAGGGAGGACAGAAGGTAGATAACAAGGTAAAAGGTCTTCGAAAGCCTGAAGAAAACAAAACTATTTGATGCCAGGGTAAAGAACTGAGGAGAACAATTGCAATGATTTCACTAAATATTTATCTCTCTGTCAGGTAGGAATAAATATATATTAAAAGTCACTGGTCATGATAATAATATTAATAGGTGGAAAAAAGTCTCTTTTGCCCACTTTCTCTGGTCATGCCAGCAGCACCATCAAACAGAGTATCAGGGTGCCCAAAGAGAATATGAGAAGCTGTGAATAAGAAAATAAGAGGCAAACTGGCATTTCTTTTTGTTGGGTTTTGTGTTGGGGTTTTCTGAGGGGAAAAAAAAAAGAAAAAGGACTGTATTGAGTGCACAGAAAGGTACAACAAAACCCCAGGACTACTGCACAACATATTGACCGTAAAGCTGAACTACATGGTCTAGGATTTTTCTTTCCCCTCTACCTCTTTCATCCCTTCTCAAACATTCAGGAGTTCATTTGGACACAGCTGTTTGGCTATCCCCTTACCAGAATCCAGCTCTGGTACACAGTGCATACTGAGTGAACCCTACTTGTAATCCAGGGTGTTTGTTCTGCATCAGTGGTTCCCACTTCTTTTGTCMCTTGGCCATCTTGAAGGGAGAAACTACAGGATAAACACTTCATACAGTGACAAAGGAATCATAAGAAACTTCATTTCCTGCACAGTTTTGCTTTCCCATGCCAAAAATGTAACGTGTTCGGTGTCTGAATGTGAATATTTTCTTCAGGACAAGACTATGTTTGCAGAATCTGGGCATTCAATYGCCAGAGAAATGGGTATTCTGCTTTAATCTCCTCCCATTCCTATTCTGGCTCTGAGGTATTTGCTTCCCCAACACAGTCTCCCAGGAAGGCCTCRTTTGCTACACCCCTTTCCAAAGGTCTCTCAAAGCAATGTCTGCTTAGGAGATCTGTGAAAAACGCAATTGTCACTAGGGGGATTTGGGCCTCCCTTTAATTTCTGCCATGCTGTACTATAGCTCCTCATCATAAAGTTAGCTCTTAAAGGTTCTTTGTCTCTGCAGGGTTGAAAGTTGCTAACTGAATGTCTGGGTCCMATTTTCCACCAGTCTTCCTTTAACTGGCCATTCTCAGCTATGCAATGATAATGCTACAAGATCATTCACATCAATCTTATTTTACATTTTGAACCTGTTTTGCAAAAGGGTTAATGAGAAAACAAAACACAACCTGAATAATAAGTCACCAGAAAAAAAATACTATCCYAACCCTTTAATATAGAGCCAGAACAGCAGTTCTTTTCACAGAGAGAAGAGGACTGACGTTTTTCTAATCTGAGAATGTAATTCCCAGGGACAGTGTATGAGAAAACAGCAGTAATCTACAGAACACCCAGGAACAGTTGTTGAAAGATTCCCAGGGTGTTACTTTTGGCAGGACATCAGGTTCTAATAAAACCSTCTAAAAACACCAGCCTAACAACAACAGCAATAATAATATTTTACACAGATGAAGTGTCTTTTGTCTAAGGCTCACTGCAGATGATGAACAAGCTTCCTGAGGAGGGGTAAATGAAACTGATGCTCYATAGATGTTGCCACTGATTCACTGATTTAGAAGGTAGGGTATTGTGTACAGGGTGTTAGAGGGTACACAGAAAAGAGTTAACATGTATAGGCAAGCTTGGGAGCATTCTTTATAGTGAACTTACACAGGCACTGTAATGTATTTTTTAATGTTTTCAGTAAATCAACTGCTGACATTCCACATACACAATTTGAGCACCTGCACACAAATCAGGTAACCCGTGATTACACTGYGCAAATACACAAAGTGCTTGGTGAGTTCATTCTCAGCTACTTGACTCCAATGTGAAATTCTATGTACTATGCTTCAGTTCCTTCTTGGCATGCTTCGTGTGTTTTCTGAGACTAGTCTGGACTTTAAATATATATAACTATATAGAAGTGTATGAAAAATTATGGACTAGAAGTAAGAGATTGGTGTAGGCTGCTTGTGAACTGACAGAAGTTTTGGATCCAGACCTTCACTTTGCACTGTGAGCCCATCTCCACAGGGGAGCCATTCCACAGCTTGGCTACCTTTCACAAACCCTCAAATTCTGCATCACACTGGGCCACATATGAATCCCAGCCTACATTTCATATGCTATACATATGAATTCATATGCCATTCATATGTGAAGATGCTGCTGGTGGTGTTACAGTGGCAAAACTTGCAGTTAAACAGTTTCTACTGCATCATTAACAATTTTTATGGGTGAATTGGATTGCATRTGACTTTTTGGCACAAATACGTCATCAAATGCTGCTGCCCTGACCTTACCTAAGTGACCTTAAGGGAACAACATATACTGAGATAGGTAGTTCCTTTCCTCGGGGTCTCTCAGTGTATATTTCACATGAGGATTACATCTTGTTCTTTGTAGCCACTTGGAGAGTGAACATCACTCTTATTTCCCAGCCCAGCACTCTCCTCAGACAGCAAAAGCAGTTGAGTAGTCATTGTCTGTGCCTGGAGCACACAGACACTCAAATTCCTACTCACTGCCTGCTTGAAGGAAATTATGAGAAACAAGTCATGTTTCCTCTGCGTCATAAGGGTAACAACAATAGCAACGAAGATTTTGTCAAGACACCCCCRGTCTAAGCAATGACTAACTACCAGAAAGATTAGATATCAGGATGATCTAATAGCCTGCTGCTCCCAAAAGGGGGAAGCCCTGCTCCACTTCAGCCTGTGACCCTTTGCTCCCTCCTTATCTCCTACTCCCAGGGACACATCCCACCTTGCCCTTGTGCTGGCATTTGCCAAACCCTTTTCACAGACAATTCAGCTCATTAAAGTTGGAGAAAATGGTCTTCTTTTTTTTTTTTTTTATTTTTTAATTTAGCTTAGCTTATTGAGCTGGATTGACTCAGAACAGGGTCTTAGGAAATCAAGTGTGGAAGGGAGCACAAGGCCCACAGCAGGAGCATTTGCTCTGGACTCTTGGATCACCATAGTTACAAGGTGTAACCCTCAGAGCTGTGCAGAAGATACCCTATTGCTGGTAGTTTCACTTTTCTCTTATTGTTGACCACAGCTACTTTTCCGAGATAATTCGGTCAAGTCAGGAAGAGTATTARCAGAATAACTGGTCAAATTCAAAGTTGTATTCGGCTGCAAATGCAGAAGAGAGAATCATTCTGGCCTCTTAGAGCTGTATTATACAACACCACAAAAGAATGAAGAGGGGCAATTAGAATTGATGACACACAACTGGTATAGCTTTCATGGGCTGAACATAACATGATGGCAAGGCATCACAGCCACTGAGAGCTGTGTGATGCTTTACTCACTATCAGATATACCCCCATGGCTTTGCTGTGGCTTGAAACAGCATCTATCACTAGGACAAAACACAGAGAAGCTCACCAAGCATCATGAGTCACAGCATTCAAGTCCATTTTCTCTGTCCAGTTTTGCTCACCCTAGACCTGAAGGGTGTCTTGTCAGAATCCCTAGAGAAGCTTCAACACCAGCATTACTGGAGTGTCTTTGCCTCCCCACAAATGCATGTGCACCTTCA